>CM030325.1:1032454433-1032547703 GCA_002915635.3 Ambystoma mexicanum
TGCCTTGGATCTCTAAGAAATAATTAGGCGGAGGTACACCTTGCATGTTTTCGTTTGCTACGAGAAGTACTCTTATAAAATAATACACAACAGGATATAGGAAACTAAAATTAGTTTGTACAGGAGGCGGTGTTTCCACTGACGGGCCCATACGTCAGTGCTCGCCCTCTAGTACCTGTAAACAAGATAGCTGTACCATGTGAGGACTGGGGGTGCAGGATTCACTTACTCCAACATGACTAAAAAATGAGGACTCAGTAGTTTGGCAAAGGGGAGTCCGTTTAATGACAAGTACATCAAACAGGGAAACAATTGGAAATCAGCATTGTTGCGATCGCCTGTCTCGCTCAAACTTCCTCGAACTTCAATTGAACAGCAACTTTTATACATAAAATTCGTCACCACTGACGTCCACCTCTACAAATTCGTCATGCAATATAATTGGTTAGGAAAGGTAACTTAAGTTTAGGTGCTATATCTGTATATGGTAACAGAGCTTGCGGATTGGATAAATCTTATCGGGTGGCCGTCTGCACCCAACCCTCTACATCACGCATGATAGACGTCACTACAACTACGAGGTCCCATTGGTTTTACTATCTATAGGACCCTAGATAACTTGGTCCATTGTGATTTGGCAGGATACACCCCTAGACGTAAATCTCCATTTTAATTAGCAGCATGCAGACTGGACAACCAGGTGCCTAGTGTCCCAAGATTCACCCCGCCTCTCTTCCATCAATCAGGGCTTTTGAGCTATGTGTCAATTAGTTTGCTGGTCATGGCCTCAAAGCTGTAGCCTCTTATCTGGAGAAGTTATGGCACCCTTGGAGCTGGGTGACATCAGACGTTGGTAATTCTTTGCGCTTGACTGGTCACATGTCTGTTCACTGTGAATCTGCTTCAATTTCCAGCTTTTTGTATATTTGATTCTTCTTTAGCTTCGCCACCTGCCTGGGCCCCCCCTTATCTTGACCTTCACGGGGCAGGCTGGTATGCTCTGAAGTTTCGATTCTCCAGCGTTTCTGCTCTCCCCCTTTCCTTGGGTTGACCTTGAATTCCCAGGCATGAGCTGTTCTTAGTTGAGTTTCGATTCCGCTCTTCTTTTCTGGCTTTAGCTGGGATATGAAACCTGGCCTACTAGGCCTCTGGCCACCCGGGCATATTTCTGCTTAACAAAATGCAGTCGCACTTGTATAATGTGCCTTATTGAGGTAGATATATGGTTGGTGCTTGCCACTCTATTCTTTTACTAAGCATTGCAAGCCGTATCGTTTTCTTAGCTTCTTGCGTTCCAAGCCTATTTACATGCGTTAAATAGTTGGCTTACTTCTATCTTTTCTCCATTTCCTTACATTTCAACATCGTCTCTTTCCTGTGTCCATTGCATCTATTTTTCATAGCTGCGCGCACTGACGTGCTATCCCTGTTAGTCGTTTTCGTTCATTCGTGAGTCTGTCCAGGCCCTTGTGTCATTTCCACTGGCCATCCATTAAGGCTCTTTGGGTCTCTCTGTGGACCATCTGTAGGTACTCTTCATTTCGTCTAAGCTGCTGGTATGGTTGCCTAAGAGTGTACCGTGCAGCCCATGGCTGTCTGGTTATGGGCGCTTCAACAGGTACGGCTCTTCTGATGTACACTGGGCAGAGTCCCAGCGCAGCTCTCTGTTGGTTCATTTGCTCCTCATAGGTCACATACCTTGGCGAGTACACTCCTGGTACCTCGAAATGGGGGGCAGGGGTGCAGGCCATGCCGGGACCTCCTCTACACTCCCCCCTCTGGTCAGTTCATCAACCACTTCTGCTTCTTCTTTTGTATTTATTTCCTTAGTTTCTTCAGTGTCCTGTTCATCGTCTTCAGGGTTTGTACATGATGGTGTGAATGTGTGCGTCTTTGGAGTCCATATTTTTATCACGCCCTTCAAACTTCCTGTGGTTTTTACATGTTCATCTCTATTTCATGTCATTAGCTGGCATTGTCCATTTGGGCTGCAATAGATCATTTCCCTTCATACTTTCTTCGTTTCTTGGAATATGTAAATTTTGTTCCTTCTGGCGCAAATTCACTGGCCTTCAAAAAGTCTCTTATTTCTTCGTCAGTCAGATCTCTGGGCTTTCATCCTAGTTCGACATCGACCATGATTTTCATCCCAATGGCTTTCTCGCAGTTTTCTGGCACTGTGTGATGATTATTTTGATAGCACAGAATCCTAGCAGTATCATTGCAAGTAAGGCTCCCAGAAACTTGAATATATCCGCCATCCATTGTGGGACCCATGAGAACAGGGCTCCAAACCAGCTATCATCGTTCACCTCATCACTTTCATCGATCATCTGGTTCTTTAGGTTTGTCAACATACTTATGGCTTCTGTTAGGGTTCCATTTTCTTCATCGTGCGATGGTGTAAATGTGCAACACGATTCTCCGATTTTTTGCAAACACCTCCATCCATCGCTGTGATCATGTCTAGTACATTTCTGTTCTCGAGGGTCATCAGTCGGATTGCTCCTAGTTCCTCTTTGATCGCGTTAAATCTTTTTATGATAGAGTTAGATGGTCTGCAATAACTCCCATCTTAGCATTCACTCCAACTTGGATGTGCGGCAGGAGTAGTGTTGTGTAATACTGTTAAGGTGAGGCTGAACAGCCTGTGCTCGTATGGGATCGCATGGAATGCCTCTTCTGATTTGGCAGAAAAGTAATTTTCTCTCTTCATCCTGGATACCAGTTCCACAGATCTCCTTTTTCTTAGATGAGCATCTGCCTTCGGGAAACTGTCCAAATTCAGGTCATTTTTTGGAATCACTAGTGCGGGAACATGGACATTCACCAGTGTGCATATGCCTCCCCAGTTCATCGGTAGTCTTATATATGCCTTGGATCCACACTCCCAGTAATGGTCCATAATAACTGTGGTTCCTTGTGTCATTCCGGGGGCCTCATAAATTTGTCCGCAGTTTAGCTTCTCCCCCATCTTTCTCGTGCCGTTGCTTCTGAAGCATAGTTTCAGGCTTTCCAGTGGTACTATTTGCAGGGGTCCTCCTCTGTCTTCGACCCATGTCAGCAGCTTTACCATCTTTGGCCATAGAGGTTTTCATAACATCTGCAAATTCTCTATTGCTTCTTGGCAGGCTCCAAGGACCATCCAAGCTCGGCAGATTACTACTCCTTCTTCCCATCCATCTGGGGAAACCACTGTTCCCCAAATCTGCATTTGGCCTCTGTTCTTCCAAATTTGAGCCTCTTCTGCAGTTTTTCCTTGAACGTTCAGTCTCGGGTTTATTTCCCATCTTGTTCCTGATCCTTTGACGTCGGTGTACTCATATTTGATGTGTGATTCCTGGTGTGCGCCCTGTTTCTTGTTTTAATGTCCTGGACGTAGCCATCTTCATCTGGGTAATCCTTTTCGTTGGCCCATATCAGTGAGGCTATCTCTCCCATAAATTGTCCTCTGGTGTTGCACATTGCTACGTGTGACATACAGTGTGCTGTGGGACATCAATTTCTACAGCCACAAAGATCTTGGATTTCCCATGCTGTATGGTAGAAGTGCACAGACGAAGCATTCTCCTTCTGATTGCCTTCGTCCTACTTCCTTCATGTGTATAGTACCATATGTTGTTTCCGAGATGGGCTGTGCTGTCCAATAATCATTGAGTTCATTGTTATCTTCTGCGGGCTTCTCTTGATTCTCAGCGTTCTTCTGTAGTTGCTATGACTATGGGCCTCATTACACGGAAGGCGGTGGACCAAGGTGCTATTAGCACCTTGGTCCATGCCGGTAAATATCGGCACCGCCTTGGAGGAAAGGGGAATTACCGCCCTATTCCAAGGTTGGTGGGGCGGTAATTCCCCCTTCCCCATTGCCCTTCCCCATTCCCATTTTTGCCCCATAGGGCATAATGGGAATGGGAAGGTGCTAATTACGGCACGCAAATTGCGGTACCGTAATTAGCTCCCTGGTCCCTTTGCGGGTTGGTTTTTAACGCCTGCAAAAAGCAGGCGTTAAAGTCTCCAACCCGCAAAGGGACCTCGTAGTAAGGCGGTAAGGGTTAACGGTCACCGTACCATTAACGGTGACCGTTAACCCTTACCGCCGTCCGTGTAATGAGGCCCTATGTCTCTAAATGCGTCTGTGCTGCTTTTCCACTCTGGGCGTCTCGGTGGAGCAGGCTGCCTTGGCTGCATCACTGTGGTCGGAGAAGGTCTTGTGTTTCCTTTCCTTCCCTTTTGTAGTCTGTCATAGACTTCCTCTAACCACCATTGGCTCACCAACCTCCCAACGCGTGGCTGTGTTGTAGGCATAGGGCTTGTTCCTTGTGTTGGAGCTGGTGTGCTTGCTGTTATAGTCTCTGTAGTTCTATTTTCAGCTCCTCGTGCAGTTTCTTTGCTCTGACTATGAAGGGAACAAATATCTATCAGCGTTTGTGTTTTCTCTGTGAGTTCCTTTGTGGCTACTTCTGTTCTTTGAGGGATTTTGCTATGCCCTCTCTCTTTGGTTTCTCACTTGGCTTCTCTTGGTACTTCCACTATTTTCTGGAGCTGGTCGTTCGGCAGGCAGTTTCTCTCTTTTCTGTCGCCTTCGTTGGAGGCCCTGTAGCCATTGACACTTGCCCCTGTTCTGTGCATTCAGTGTGTGGGTGCGTGCAGTGGTCAGTGCTACATTATCACTTCATTCCGTGCTGACCCTGTCTCCAGCTTTTCTCTTCATTCATTACCTCAAGTGTGTATGTGATCACTGCTAATTACATTCAATTTTAGTTTGTTACTTTATCATCAGCTTTTCTTGGAACTGGAATGACTATATAGGGTCTGGTGCTTTCGTGGGACCCAGACGTTCATTATCTGGTGGGTGCACTGAATTGGGACACTCGTGCACCAATAAAAAAAGCAGTTCTGATTGTTAAGACAGAAAAACAATAATAATACTACGCATATACACATATAGATTGTAGAGACAGATTGCAGCATTTCCTTCCAGGGAAGTGGGGCGCCCCTTCTGTTGGGGTAAAAACAAGTTACTGTTCCGGCCCCCATTTCGAATAAGTCTATAGTCAGTTTATTCCTTCTCTTGCTCTGATCTAGTAGTTCAAGAGTTCATTATTACTAAAGTGACGAGTGCTTCTCCAAATGTCCCCCTCTTGTGAGTGACGACGGTAGTCTCTGGTATGTCAGTACAGTTCCTGTGCTAAGACTATGGAAAAAGGTTAGGCTAGCAACTTTGGCACATCACATTCATTATGCATATCTATAGTAGGTAAAGTCCCAGTGCACTCCTCGAATTTGCCTTGGTCCTGAGGACATGCTGGAACCTGTTCAATGCGAAGGAATGAAAAGATGGAACTGCTAAAAATCACACAAAAATAAAATGTCGAAAAATAAAAACAAAAATAAAATAAGTAAACAAGGAAAAATAAGAGAAAATAAGAAAAAAAGATGAAAAGTAAAAAAGAAAAATAGATGGTGAGTTTCGTGTTCTGCTCCTTCTCATCTGTCTCTCGGCGAAAGTTGAAGAACTGTGTCTCTCTCCTCGATCTGTTCCACGGCGGAAAGTTTCACTGGAATCTCCTAAGTATTCTCACTGGAAGTTGGATAGCTCCACCTGGAGCATATATGCCATGGAGGAGTGTGCCCATGAGTGGGATGTTGCTGGATCTCTAAGGAAGGTGATGACGTCAACATCTGCAGGCCTCCCACCATTTCTGGATAGTCTGTGTCTAGTCTGAAAAAAACGTTATGTGGCCAGCCAGGTGTCCTCGGTGAAAGGGACATTTGTCCATGTTTGGCTGGATCCTGATCACAAGCTTTTCTTTTGATTCGAACAGTCCTTTGCACTTTCCTGTTGCGTGGATGACCACCAGATAGATTAACTGAGTCCACAGCTGTTTAATCGTTCAATGTTTCTTGGATCTCTGATGAATGTGCGTGTATCAGTCATTTCTCCTGACGAAGTCCAGGGCATTTTCTCGATTATTTGAAAGAACAGCGTGAAAGTGAGTTCATCAATGCCTATCTGCAGTGGAAGCATTTGTGTCCTTTTCACTGTGCTCGGGTAGCTCGGCGAAGGCTTCCTCGTGAGACAGTCAGTAGTTGGCAGATTATTTTCTTGTTGGCTGGATCTGAATAAAGTCTGATACACTGTCCTCTCCCTACGAGTGAGGATATGATAGCACTAACAGCTGAAAATAAGGTGAGCACATCCCACGTGAGACTTCTGCTGGAAGATACCATAAGTTCTGTAAACAAAGTCTAACACTGGATTGCTTCAGGATACTGTGTAACGACTCTAAGGCAATGTCTTATTTGCAGTCTATCAGAGTCTTGATTCTTTGTACTATTGAGTATGACGTGCTTCAAAAGTTCTTTTTATCAACGTTTGTTGTGGCTTAGATAGTAGCTTCTCTTTACCCTGCAACTTGGATGCACAGAGTGTTCGTTATTGTCCTTCACTTTCCCATGGTCTGGGAAACTGTCCAGTTAATATGCCACAATTTGCATCTGGGTTCTTTGCCTTTAGTTTGCTGCTCATCGCGTCCTTCTTCCTGCCATGGATCTTGTCTGCATGTGCTGAAGTTCTTCCCCATTGTCTGTGGTTTCCTTGTGGTTAGATTAGCAGAGAGGCTCTCTCCTATATAGGGTTTAATGTCATTCAGAAGAGCCATGCCCTCCTGCCCTGGAGCTTGACAGCAGAAGGGGTGCAGTCCTCTACGATGAAAGGGCCATTAAATCGTGGCTCGCCCCACTTTCCCTGGTAAAGTTCTTCACAAGCAAGCTGTCACCAGGGAAGACCGAGAGGCACACATAGACCTGCGCGGTGTCTGCTTCAGCACTTCCTGCTGTGTTTTCCTGCGTGCCGTGCCCCCTTTTCGCCGTCGCTGCAGCTGCCTGAAATGACAGAGACCGCTGGATGTCATACAGTCAAGGTATTCCTGCATCTCTGTTCCCAAGAACCCTCTCTAGTTGGCTGGCATCAACACAACTAGCTCTATCTCGTGGAGTAAGAGGGGTCCTCATCCTTCTGCCTGTGACTATCTCGTGTGGCGTGAAGATGATGGTCGGAGCCGGTTGGTTCCGAAGTGCATACAATGCCAATGGTAGACAGTGCAGCCATCCTTTTCTTAATGTGAGCTTCAACTTGGCTATCCTCGTCCTTTAAGCAAGCCGTTGAGCCGCTCACATATGCCCATTCCCTCAGGATGATACGCCGACAAGAACTTGTGCTTTATACCAAGCACAAGCTGAATCTGTTCGAAAACTGCAATTTACAAAGTGAGCCCCATTATCTGATCTCATTACCTTCACACCACCCCATCCTAGGGAACACTTCCTCACTAGGAATTTGGCAGCACAGGTAGAGTCTGGGGTGTAAAGGGACCTGCTTCTATCCATCTAGAGAATGGACCACACCACCACAATAAATACCTGTACCCATTGCACACTTGAATCATGTCGACATAATCGATATGCAAGTGCTGGAATGGCCCATTGGGTCGGGGATGATCCCTCTCACTACTTTTAATGTGTGCCCAGCGGTGAATTGCTGTCAGATTATGCAGTTCACCATGAAAAAGCAACAGCTCCGCTAAATTCGGTGTGAACTAGTCTTCTGCAAGAGTTGCAGCGAGATTTTATTTAGTCATATGGATAGGGGTAGTGTAAGTGCTCTAAGCTACTCTTCAGTAAGGCAACAGGCATTACTGGTTTACCAGTGCTGTCTTGCCTCCACAACCCGTCAGAGGGTTTAATAGAACACCCTACATGCTTCCACAAATTTTCTCCTCCTGAGGTGCATCCCCGTGAACTCCATTAGCTGAGTCTGCCCCATATTGCTATAGCTTCTGGTGTGCTCACGCTACGATCATCCTCTCATTGGGAAGTGCCACCTCACACGTCCATGACTGTTTCAATTTTGGATGCCATGCGCTTGGTCTTCCGTGTCCCCTCATAGATTTCCGTGACAACGAAATCCATCCCCTTGTGTATGAGCGGCGCATTTCACGATCGCTATGGCCACTGGAGCTGAGTGCTTTTATCAGCCTGTCCATTAAGGCTGCATGTTGGCACTGCGTGCCGTCTGCTCGGAGGTAGCCCTCCCTTTTCCAGCGCGCAAGACCTGCATGTACTGTGACGTCACAATAGGCCTGAATCACTGTACACAGTTACTTCCCTGGTCTGCATGATTCTCAATGGCAAGTATCAGTGCCAGCAATTCTGGCAGCTTGCACAGAATAGTGAGATGGTACGTCGCACATGATGAGTACCGAAAACTCCAATTCGCTAGGTGTTTTATCAACGGCCACGCCTGTATAACTTGTCCATTTTCTTGGTCCGATTCTTGATAGAACCATCAATGAACACGATCTCTCACCCTAGCCAGGGCATTTCTCTTTACCCTGGGAATTCATAATAGAATTTCCTCATAATTCGCCACAGATCGTGACAGGTTCTCCCTCTGCTGACTGACTCAGCTATTGAACGTAGCAGGTTTTACAGTTTTACATCGCACTATTTGATCCGATGGATTAGAGATAATCACTTCATAGGCGGATGCTCTCTGAGATGTCAGTGTCCCTTTGGCTCTCTAGTATGGCGAACAAATGAGTGCTCGACATACAGAGTCATGGAGCATCCAATCACAAATGGATGACAGCCTTTTCGATAGTCGAATGCCGGCTGCAGCTAAGTTTTGTTTGCATGGGAAGTGGCCCTTCCATAACTGGGTCCAGACTCCCGCTGTAATATGCTAGCGGCTATTACCCCAGCGAGGTTCGCTGAGCCAGCACTGCTGTCATAATATTGCCATGCGTGGTGAAAACAGGTAGAATTCCTCTGCATAATTAGGAATCCCTAGAACTGGCGCTCTTACAAACACCCCCTTGAGTTCTGAAAACCCCTTCTCCAATTGCCTCAGTCCATTGCAATTTCCCCTTGTTGCCTGAGCCTTTTTAAGGGGCCTGAAGCAAGGCTTAGGTATAGGAGCAGTAATCGAAAGACCCCATGCTCTGACATAATTCCACAGGCCTAAGAAGCTTTGCATTTGTTTTATCATGAGCAGCTTAGCCATGTTCATGATAGCTTCAGCCCTTTCTGGGTTACCTTTTTCCCTTCGTGTGAGATTAGCTGGCCTATGTACATCACCTCCTTTGACAGTATTGTACTTTTCCTTATCAACTTATATTTCTTCTCACCAGATAGTCAGTAGCTGCGACAGAGTCGCCCTGCATTGTTCCTCAGTGACGCTGCAGATCACAATGTCATCCACATACTGCAAAACAACACTGCCTACTGCAATATTGCCTAGGTCCATTTGCAGGAGCTCTGTTGAAAAATAGACGGAGACTCGCAATACCCCTGTCGCAACTGTGCTTTTCAGGCGCATTTGTCTGAAAGTAAATGGAGTCAGGTCTTGCGGAATCACGGTGCAACGGAAATGGAGAAAAAAGCATTTTTCAAATCAATCACCGTAAATATTTGCATCAGTGGGTATGTTCACACAAATTGTGCATGCATTAGGATCTAAGAGGGAACTTCAGCCTTCAACAATATTGTTTAATGCTTCGTAAAATTGGATTAAACGGCAAGACCTTCCTTTTGATTACTTCACAGGTAAATCACTGTGTTGCAAGGTGATTCTGACGTCACTAGGATGCCCTGCTCCATCATGGTGGAAAATTGTACTTCGTAATCCCTTCATCTGCTTCTCGGACATGGGATATTTTTGCACTCTTGGTAAAATTGCTCCTGGTTTCAATTTAATTTCACATTCACCTGCCCTTCAAACGGGCCTACGTCACAGGGCCCTGTAGTCCATACCGTGACGGCACTTGGGCCATGTCATCATCAAAGTATTCTGGACGTATCAGTGCCAAGCATCATATCTTTGTGGCACTTCCCGTTGATCATTTGACCCAAAATATGAGACTCACTCCACCCTTGTCTCTTCTAGGTCATGGTGTTCTTCGAACAGATCGCTCATCAGTGAGGTCAGTCACTCGATACCTTCTTGATGGGATAATCCGCACCCATGTCTACCTTCGTCATTGTATCTCTTCGACCAATATCCACTTCCCTCGCACTGCGGCAGATGACATCATTAAGGAAATACTTGCCCCTCCTCTTCGTGCATGGGTATACTTGGTCTGAATAGAACTCTCAGGGGGTTCTCATAGTTTTGTCTGCGAGGCCTGCCATCCCGCCATAACCACACGCACGCCAATATGCAAGACTTCTGGTTCGAAGGGTATAGCTCTCATTGCTATGCATCCTGAGTAGCTCTAATCATTTCACATATCGGTTGAATATTGCATTCCTGGAGTGAGCACCACTATACACCTCTCGTAAACGAGATTGTCATATTCAACTTTGTCATCAGCTCTTGACTCAGGTGCCTGTTGGGATTGTCCCTGTGGCAAGTTCCCCATGTTCGAGGGTTGAACCACTTGCTGTGCACCTTGCTGCAAGCCTGACGCCTGCTGCTGCACTGTGTGATTTTGTGCACCGCCCTGTTGTGGGACGGCAGGCTGATTCACCATGCCTGCCCCACTTCCTTGGCCATTTTGCACATGCCTTGGCTTCTGCACACGCGCGCCACATGTCCTGTCATTCCACACAGCCAACACAACTGGCGGTGGTCGGCCATCTGTCCATCTGGCGTAGCTGGACTGCCCATCTGCACACTTTTGAAATCCACCTTGGTTGTTCTGAAAACCTCCCTGGTTACCTCAAAACCCTCCCTGGTTACTCGAACCTCCCTTTCTCTGCCATCCATTCCAAACCCTACCCCTCGGGTAAAATCCTGCGCTACCCTGGTTATTCTGGGATGGGTTAGCTGTTGATTGTGTGCTTGGTTCAGGTCGTGGGCGTGGCGTCAACATCGGTCGTCTCATAAAGGAGGAGTGTTCGAGGAGTTTCTTTGGCACAAGCTGAGCCTGCGCTCACGCCTATCCGTCGGCCGTCGCGGTTGTGGTGTTCAGTTCTTTGTCTGAGACGATGCTCCGAAAGTAGTGCGGCGAAGGTGGTCAACTTGTGGATGTGCTGCCCCGAAGGTGTCGGTGATGCTAGACTGCGGATTCTTGGAGGTCTGTTTTGCACGGGTTCGAGGGCATGCGCCCGTGGATGCACATGAAGGGTGGGAGAATTACAGGCGTAGGGGGATTTGTCGCCAAGACTCAGGGCGAGTTGATCCGGCGCACGTGCGCGATGTGTGAAAGAATTCTGGGATATAACGCAGCGAGCCGTGCTGACGCTGGTTCATTTTTCCGAGGTGCATTGATAGGCTCCGGGATTAGTCGGATGCAAGTTGTCCTGTATTAGCGTTGATGATCCTGCTTTTCCACATCTGCTGCTTCTTATCATATTTATTTATATTTGCTGCTTTTTCTCGTGTATGTTTCCACACTGCTGCTCTACAATTATTAAATGGCGCTCCGTCATGGGAGTGTTATTAGGTTACCCTAGGGTAGCCTGCCCGTTCCATACATCGTCTGCCCTTTCACCGAGTATGGCGATCAGGAGGCCCTTAATGTCCCCTATAGCTAAGGTGACACCCCCTGTCATTTTCTCTAACTCATGTATCCACTTCCCAGCTCCCGATGTCAGCATTAGAAGCTTATTTTTCAGGTTCTCTCGATACATGTGTGGCCATGGAATATATTGTGGTCTTGCTCCACCTTTCTCTAGCAGCGGGAATTGGAATGCGCAGTCTTCCTTCTCTCTTCCCATAGCTCTCCTGTCTACCGCTGGGGTAGTACTCCCGCATTGCCGTCTACCTGCCAATGCCCTTAATCTGTCTGCATAGGCAGGTGCTGACGCCCACCTCTGACCGTGGGGTGTTCCTTCATGTCGACCGATGTCCTAGTTGCGGAGACTCGCTGGTGTCTGACCATCGTACCCCTCGGTCCCTCGGGGGCCGCTTTTCGCACCGTCTCCCTTCTTTGCATGCCTCATCCTCCGTTTCCCCACCGAAGTCAGATTCTGAATGCTCCCAGTTTACACAACTCCTTGCATTTTCTTCGTTCTGCCCAATCTCCAGCCTGTCTAGGGACAGACCCTGCTCCCACTACTTCGGGTGACATCCTCAGTGTCATATAGCTGAGTGCTTTCCAAGCACTCGTCTTCCCTACCCCCTTGGAAAATTAGTTTCAACCCCATCTCATCATATATTTTATTGATCGTTTCCCTGATGCTTCTGGTGTCGAAGTGTCAAAGTCATCCTCGATTTTGTTCCACTTGCACCTGGTACCGGGTCATTTGCAGGAAAGAATTCTTCTATGTCTTCCCATTCTACAACAGGATTGGGATTTTTAACTTCCCGCTCCAAATATTCAAGGTCCCGTGCCCTTTGTCTGCTCTTACGTTCTATTTCCTCATCTATTTCCTTGTGCTTCCTCGCTTCTTCTCTAGCCTTATCTACTTCCTCATCCTTTCGCTTCTACGTTCCTTTGCCCTTCTAATTTCCTCATCTTCTCTTCTCTTCACTCTCTTCTCACATACTCTTTGCTCTTTTCCAACTTTTGTTTGTTCTGTTTGTACTGGTCATAGGCTGCCTTCTGTTTGTGATCGAGCTGTTTCTCTTGCTCTTCGCGATATAGTTGTTCTCGCCTCAGCCTTCTTATCATCCTTTCGTCCCTCATTTCCATCTCTTTTTCTTTCTCCCTCCTTTGCGTCTCATCAGACCTCTCTCTCGGTCTCACATCATCACTTCCTTTTCCATCAAGTTTCAACAATATCTGTCCTCCCATCCATTCGTCTTTTGCGAATGTTATCTCATCAGTTCTACCTTTGTTTTCTTTCCATTTCTTTTCCTCTCTCTCCTTGACGAGAGGTGCACTAATCTGTGCCTGGTACTTTCTTTAATCTTCGTGTCTCTCCTTGTCCCTCGGTACTGCGGAGGCAAGATTGTTTTCCTGTTCCTTTCCTTTATTGTCGTCACTACTGTACGTAGGAGACTCATATGCGGGATTGCTATACCCCGTGGCTGCGTAAAGTTCTCTTAGCGGGTAGAGTCCCTCTGACTTACTTCCCTCGATGACTGGCTCAGGCGGGGCTGGTGGCGCAGTAGGCGTCTCATCCCCATCCGTGCATACGTTTAATATCCAGTCTGCGGGCGGTTCTTCCTCCTTCGTCTGTTCAAACATTTTCCAAAGTTCTAGAACAGCGAGGCGTTTCTCTAATTTTTTGCCTGTGTGTGTTGCATGTAGGTAAGTTGTCATATGTTGTAAGACAGCTTTAGATAGGGACCCATTCTGTGGCCAAGGCATAAACATCTTGTGGCCGGTACCCTTAACCCACTCTGTGCTGTACTTTTTAAGTTTAGGTGCATGTTTGGGTTACTGCTTAAACAGATGCGCAAGTGGGGTAACCTCCTCCATTCTCAATTTCGTCACCACCAGTATTTATGCAGGTTTTATCCTACCAATAGTATGAGCGAGCACCAAATACGCAAGCTCCAATCCAATCTTTTCCTGCCAGAATTTATACTATCAATTTACGGAAAATCATCAACTCATTGGTGATTCCCTCTTAGTTACAGAATCGCGTAAAACCAAATTTCATTTCAAACAACCAATGATACATTTCTTTTACATTTGACGTACAACAGAACACATGACAGACTAGACGGACACCAGCTGGTCATACATATACCTGCCATCTAATCAATACCCCGTAATGGAGTTTAAACAAACTCCTTTGAGGCGTCTTTAAACTTCACCGTAGTCTAATTGTCCCACATTATGTGGGCTATGAGTTCACGTTTCTTCTGACCGCTGTATTAAAGCGCAGGAACACAGCGAATCCTTTCGTTTTTATCTCAGGTGCCCCCTGGTATCCTCTCGTTTTTCTCTCGGGTGTCCCCCCGGTAACCACTCGTTTTTATCTTGGGTGCCCCCCCAGTAACCACTCGTTTTTCTCTCTGGTGCCCCCCGGTAACCACTTTTTATCTCTTATGCTCGAGTCATTACTCCTTATATATATATATACAGTCTTCTCTACTTCTGACTATTCTATTTTTTCTCCGCCACCCTCCGTTACCTTTCCTTTACTTGTTCTAATGCCTACAAGACATTTGCCAAAGTAACGAGTTTATTGTTTCACTCACCGCTCACATATTTTCCTCTCTGGAGCCTCGGGATCACCGCCCCGTCCTCTTCAGCCTCTTGCGGTCTTTTCATCCGATTGGCTGCCCGTGGGAATGAGAAGGGTTATGCTTGGAAAGGCAAGTTCCTTCAGACCCACTGCAGATTTTTATGGACTTACACTATCATTGTCCACGGGAAGCTTCTCAGTCTACTCAGCCGGAATGGCGAAAGGACTCGTGATATTGCCAAAGGCCTAGAGTTACTTTCGTGCCGTCGGTCTATATGTGTCTTATAATTATATAATCAATAATCAATAATCAATAATCGATGGCCAAAACCATCCTCACACTACCAAGTGTACAGGAGGGCGGTGTTTCCCCTGACGGGCCCATAGGTCAGTGCTCACCCTCTAGTACCTGTAAGACAGGATAGCTGCACCACGTGAGGACTTGGGGTGCAGGATTCACTTACTCCAACACGACTAAAAAATGAGGACTCAGTAGTTTGGCAAAGGGAAGTCCGTTTAATGACAAGTACATCAAACAGGGAATCAATTGGAAATCAGCATTGTTGCGATCGCCTGTCTCGCTCCAACTTCCTCGAACTTCAGTTGAACAGTAACCTTTATACATAAAATTCGTCATCACTGACGTCCACATGTACAAATTTGTCATGCAATATAGTTAGTTAGGAAAGGTAACTTAAGTATAGGTATATGGTAACAGAGCATGCGGATTGGATAACTCTTATCGGGTGGGCGTCTACACCCAACCCTCTACATCACGCATGATAGACGTCACTACAACTACGACGTCCCATTGGTTCTATCTATAGGACCCTAGATAACTTGGTTCATTGTGATTGGGCAGGTTACACCCCTAGACGTAAATCTCCATTTTAATTAGCAGCATGCAGACTGGACAGCCAGGTACCTAGTGTCCCAATATTCACCCTGCCTCCCTTCCATCAATCAGGGCGTTTTGAGCTATGTGTCAATTAGTTGGCTGGGCATGGCCTCGAAGCTGTAACCTCTTATCTGGAGAAGTTATGGCACCCTTGGATCTGGGTGACATCAGACATTGGTAATTCTTCGCGCTTGACTGGTCACATGTCTGTTCACAGTGAATCTGCTTCAATTTCCAGCTTTTCGTGTATTTGATTCTTCTTTAGCCTCACCACCTGCCTGGGCCCCCCTTATCTTGACCTTCAAGTGGCAGGCTGGTATGCTCTGAAGTTTCGATTCTCCAGTGTTGCCGCTCTCCCCTTTCCTTGGGTTGACCTCGAATTCCCAGGCATGAGCTGCTCTTTTTTGAGTTTCGATTCCGCTCTTCTTTATGAAACCTGGCCTAGTAGCCCTCTGGCTGCCCGGGCATACTTCTGCTTAACAAAATGGAGTTGCACTTGTATAATGTGCCTTATTGAGGTAGATATATGGTTGGCGCTTGCCGCTCTATTCTTCTACAAACATTGCAAGCCGTATCCTTTTCTTAGCTTCTTGCATTCCAAGCCTATTTACATGCGTTAACTAGTTGGCTACTTCTATCTTGCCTCATAGCCACGTTTCCTTACATTTCAACATCGTCTCTTTCCTTTGTCCATTACATCTATATTTCATAGCTGCTCGCACTGACGTGCTATCCCTGTTAGTCGTTTTCGTTCATTTGCAAGCCTGTCCAGGCCCTTGTGTCATTCCCACTGGCCATCCATTAAGGCTCTGTGGGTCTCTTCATGGACCGTCTATAGGTACTCTTAATTTCGTCTCAGCTGCTGGTATGGTTGCCTAAGAGGGTACCGTGCAGCCCATGGCTGTCTGGTTATGGGTGTTTCAACAGGTACAGCTCTTCTGATGTACACTGGGCAGAGTCCCAGCGCGGCTCTCTGTTGGTTCATTTGCTCCTCATAGGTCACATACCTTGGCGAGTAGGCTCCTGGTACCTCGAAATGGGGGGCAGGGGTGCAGGCCATGCCCGGGACCTCCTCTACAAGTTATACACACAAAAGGTTGTTACACACAACAAATAAGTCTGTTGACAATAGGAAGTTGACAATAGGCAATAGAACAAGACACAGGGCCTCATTACGAGTCCGGCGGCAACCAGGCGGTTTTATTACCATTCCGCCTCCATGATTCCCGGAATTACCGGGGCATTACAACCCCGGTTTTCTGGGAATCACGGAGGCAGAATGGTGGTAATCCCCATTCCCATTGAGTCCTATGGGTCTCAATGGGAATGGGGATCATGGAAACACCAGCAGCTTCTCGTAATGCTGCCGCTGTTTCCTCGTCCGGCTGCAGGCGGGCGGTGTTAAACCCGCCAGGTCAGACCTGGCGGGAACCTCGCCTCGCGCCTGCAGGAATTGTGATCGCCCGGCATGGAAACAATGGTGGTGGCGGGTTTACCGCAACTGTTGTTTCCATACCGGGCGATCACATTCTTTACCAAACCATTTCTTCCGCAAAGAATGCAAAAGAAACCTCTTTCCAAATAGAGTACTTCTGTAAGAAGTGCAAAACAATAATATCTTCCACAATAATTGCGAAAGAAACTCCTTTCCAACAGTGTTCAGTGCTGTCAGTTTTCAGGTATCCAAGCGTCATTTAACACCAGCTGCAGGTGAGACCCTTTGACAATTCCATATCCCTTATTGGTAAGCAATACTCATGCAACATCAGTGCTGGTCCTGACACTTCAAATATGCACACAATTTTAAACAGTAGCTGTGACGCGGACACTTGAATAAGTTATTCACTGCAGTAAGCAAAGTACAGTGAGTGCTTATCAAATTCCAATATGGCCTCCCTCTCCAACAAATCTTGGTTTATGATCTGAGTGAATGCTACATTTCATGCCCCATTGAAATCAACAGAATTTGTCTATAGCCCACGTTACTGCCGACAATTCTTTTTCAATGGTCGAGTCATTTATTTCAGCTTCCTTTAACACTAGGGAGTCAAATGTCATTGTGTAGTCTGGTTCTTCTTCTTTATTCAAGAGCACATGTACGCCTCACTTCTGACAAGTCAGTTCTCTTTCTGTTACTTTGTGCTTCTATAATGCACATTCTAAAGGAAGATACATGTTGTTACCATTCTACCTGAAGAGTTCTACATTCTAGTTCTCCAGGTACAGATGTTACATAGCGCAGAATGTTACACATATCCTTTGAAAACAGTTAGATGAGCAGCTAAAAGATCAGTGAATAAAAACAGATAATGGGCCTCATTACGACCCGGGCAGTAAGTACTGGTCATTACCGGCATGGCGGAAGTACCATATCCGTGCTGGCAATAGACTGCTAAAAGTGCCCTATTACGAGTACGTGGGCACAAGCTTTGCGCCATGCCAGTAATGACCCCACCGCCATGCTGTAAAAGGCCGAAAAATCCCCCTTTCCAGCATCGTCTGTAGTGCAAATATCTCCTCCGGCAACCTAGCCATCGGCATTAGCGGGGACCGCTAATAGCGGTCACCTCTAATAGCGGTAACCGATATTAGCGGTGACCGCAAATAAGCAGATCCGGAAGTAGCGTCATCGCACAGGAACGGGAAAGAGCACAGCGGCCATCTTTAAAAACACAATCCATTGCCATCCACCACAACCAGGAGCCATCTGACCCCCAGAACTCTGCCACACCTCCAACACCACCTCCTGCATCTCACCATGCCGGAAGCTGTCAAGAAATCCACTGATCGCCTGCACAAGTAGCGCTTCTCCCGAGAGGAGTTAACCATGCTGGCAGAGACGCTGCAGGAACATGCAGATGTGGTGTTTTCCACAGACATGACTCGTGCAGCAGTGCAGCGCAAAAAACAAATATGGGTGGAGGTCGCCCAGAAAGTCAGTGCCGTTGGAACCACACCCCGCACTCCCAAAGACTGCCGTACGCACTGGGATGTTCTGTGTTTACGCGTGCGGAGCATCCTCTCCGCCAACCACAACCTGGGGATGGCGACAGGCGGAGGTGCGGAGTCGCTCATCAAATTACAACCAGGGGAGGAGATATGCGCCACCACCATCGGGGCAGAGGCAATTCAGGGAGTGGGGGACATGGAGCGAGGAGCTCCGTCATCAGCCGATGCAGGTAGGTGTCCCAAATGATACAATGCTAATACCACCACGATGATGTCCACCTGAACTGACAGTGCAATGATGTAGAGCAGGGTCCACCAGACACATGAGTACAAGACTGCCTACAGGCAGTGCAGAGCATCACCTTGTCCACATGCAGAATGCACCCATATGTGTAAGGCCAGACGCCTCCATGCATCACCCACCCAAAAGCCAAGCAACCCGTATGTCACTCCCCCAATGTCAATCATCTGCCATTCCATATGAATGCAGCCACCCCAATGCATGCCCAATGCCTGTAGACCCATCACTAACCCTCTCCCTCTATTGGTCCCCCACAGGCACGCATTCAGACAGTGGTGACGAGGACACCAGGGAGGAAGATGCCACACCACGTAAGAAGGCCAGGGCTGAGGAGGGAGAACACCGCCCCTCCACTTCAAGGGGTATAGGCCAACCGGCACCACAGTGGAAGGGCAAGAAAACACCACAGGCCACAGCACCAATGTGCTCTACGGCCCCCACTACAGCACCCACAACAGCCACCAGCACCCAAGTGGCAGCGGCAGAAGGGACTCCATCGGCTGCCAGCAGCACAGTGGGTGAGACAGCTGCCACAGCTGCAGTTTCTGACTATGAGGAAGATGATCAGCTGCATGTTGCAACTCCTGCCACTGGCCCCCTGCATTCCCCACAACTATCCCCATGCAGCATGCACGACAGCAGCATGCACAGGCTGTCTCCGGTTCATTCATGGCCTGCAACTCCCAGCACCACGCCAACTGTGCCCGAGGAACATAGCATGTCGGAAACCCCTCCAACATCCACTGCAGCCCCAACCACCCAAGAGGGTATCCGGGATATTCAGAGGTGTCAGGAGGAGCTCACAGGCCTATTGACGCAGCAAATAACGGAATGTGGGAGGGCAAGGGATGACATTCGGGAATGTGCTGCATCCTTGAAATCAGCTATCGAGTCATCCTCGAAGGACATTTGTGCTGAATTGGCAGCAGTGTGGCACGTCCTCTCTGAAATGGTGGCAGCAATGCGGGCCATGCGTCCACCACAGTTGCCAGAACAACCTGGAACATCTTCGACTGCTAGTTCAACCAGGACCAGCCGCGTGCGTAGGTCTGCAGGAACCTGCGCAGATCGGACAGGGGGGCACCTGGTGCTGGAAGAGGGGGAGGGCAGTAGGTACAGCCATGCATACTGGTGCCATGTGGACTACTGGTGCATGCTACTGCACACCATGTATGGGGAAGTCAAGGGGGGAGGAGGGAGAGGGTGTGTGGGGGAGTTGAGGGGGGAGGGGGAAGAGGGTGTGTGGGGGAGTTGAGGGGGGAGGGGAGAGAGGGTGTTTGGGGGAGTTGAGGGGGGAGAGGGTGTTTGGGGAAGTTGAGGGGGGAGAGGGTGTGTGGGGTGGAGGGCTTGTTCACTTTGTTATAATTCTTTAATACACATTTTGGTAACTCATGATTCACATGTGTGGTCATTGCTTATTGCGTACGTGTGCTTTATTGGTGAACAGTCTACAGTGTCCATGTCCCTGACACACCCAGTGCCCTGTGTGCCACCTCCATGTCACACTCCCCGTCCATGTGTGCTAGAAACATTGGTTGATCAGAGTCTGACGCATGGCACGTCCCTCCTGTGCATCGCTGCCTCCCTGAGGTGCTGCCCCATCCCCACCCTCCTCATCCTCATCGTCAGGTGGTTGCAGTTCAGCGTCAGGGGCAGGGGCACATTCCGTCTGATGCACATATTGTGTAGCATGACACATGCCATGACGATCTTGGCAACCTTCTCATGGCGGTACATGAGTGCCCCACCAGACCTGCTGAGACAGCGAAACCGTGCCTTCAAGAGGCCAAATGTCTGCTCAATCACCACATGGGTACGTGTATGTGCACAATTGTAGTCCTGCTCGTGCCTGTTCTGTGGGTTCCGGACTGGGGTAAGGAGCCGCCTCTACAAGGGATAGCCTGCATCACCTGCATGTGGGCAACAATGTATGTGTAAGTCATCACATCATATGGGACCTCATTCATTGACACCATAGCATGCATTTATTTCTTCATTTCAACCACATTTCCATGCATGAATGGAGACACACGATGTGACTGCTATGTGTGTATTCCTCTTATGGACTGGTGTGCGTGCCATCAAATAGTGGGCACAGGGGGGTCCAGTTCCTTGTGAGTGCTCATGCACTGTGTTAGTCCACGCCGGTTGTTTCCATAATCTGGCTGATGTCCAGTAATTTGTATACTTTCATCCTGGCACCGTTGATGTCAGCCTCATGATGATCTCACTATGCACAACAAATGGTGACATGCACTTTTGTTGGACCTCTGTGTCAATGTAGTGGTGTATTAATGTATTTGGCCCTCATGTGACTCCTTTGTACGCAGTAATGGGGGACTGTCCTTTCAGTTGATGGTATTTGGTGCTGTGTATTGTCCATAGTAATTGTTTGTAGCTGCATTGTGTTGAGGGGGATACGGTCTGATTAGGTACAGTGCACATTTAGATGGCTATGGAATGGTTGTGACACTGCATCATTTACATGGTAGGGCAGCTTTCATCTTGCATTATGTGGTCAGGTGTCAGGTCCAGTCTGGGCTGCTTTGGGGTATGAGCATGGCCCATTCTCTCAGGCACTCGCAGCCAGGTGAAGTATGTATCCCCCCCATCTCAGCCAGGTGAAGTATTCATCTCTCCCCCCCACCCCTATCTCAGCCAGGTGAAGTATGCATCTCCCCACCCCATCTCAGCCAGGTGAAGTATGCATCTCTCCCCCAGCCATCTCAGCCTGGTGAAGTATGCATCTCTACTCCAATCACCTACCCACATCGCATTTGTTGCATATTGTATGATACATGTCGTCATGTATCATATCCACAATGGTGGTGATGGTGTCCCGGTCCAGACGGTACAGGGTGTGGATCTGCTCAGGGGTTAGGTTGAATGGACTGGCTATGATGCGAGGGATTGGGGGCTACCTGCGTGGTGCCACTGGCTGCACTGGTGGGCATGTGGCCTGCCTCGCCCTCCTTCTCCTCCTGCGTCTCCTCTGTGCTGCCTGTTGTTGTTGTTGTTGTTCCAGCAGTTCCACTGCAATCATGTCCTCCAGCCCCAGCATTGCTAGTAGTATTGGAATCATTGTGGAGTGTGACTGGGTGTGGGAAGGTGTGGGTGTGCTCCTTTTGTGCTGGCCCAGTCTGTATTGCTTCCACCTGTGCTGATTGTGTGCACCTGTGGCAGTTGGGAACACTGCACATGGCCGTTTACGGGTGGTCCGCGATGCCGGAATTAGCTCCATGCCGCTAAGGTACTTTTCGGGCTTCAGTAGGGCGTTATTTGCATGTCCGCCTGACTTGTGATGATCCCCTGTTTGCAACATGCCGGTATTGGCGGCATGGATGGTCGCGTGCCTGCGCTCCTGACGCTATTAGTGGCACCGTTAATTACGGTAATAGCTGGTTACCGTGTCCTAATCGGCCGGAGCGGTAAGCGATGCCAGTAATCCTTTACCGGCATCGTTATTCACTTACCGCCCGGGTCGCAATGAGGCCCAATATCTTTTATAACCAAACGTCCAACAGAGAAAAGTTAATTAGTTGATATGCATGAATACCTCGACAAACCTGTCATACAAGATAAAGAAAACATTGCTAAAAATGGGAACATTTTCGAAAAATATAATGAGAGTTGGAGTTTCCAACAGTTGTCTATTACAAGAAGCACTACTATACGGAACGTAGTGATTAGAAAAGACATAAGAGTTCCTGTGACAAATGTGCCAACAATGATAAGGCAATAGGGGCAGGAAACCAATAGTGGCCATCGCCAATGTGGAAAATGTGAGGTCTGCAGAAATAGGTGAAAACATAAGAGATGTGGCTATTGGATCACATCAAATTGTGAGAGTACACATGTGGTGTATATGAGTTTCTGTCCATAGAATACAAGCTGTATGGGTAAAGCCTCAAAGAAATGCAAAACAATACTTATGGGCCACAGGAGTTGCCTTAAACACAAGGTTGAGAGGCTCTGATGCTGAAACATTTTCTTGATGAGTTCCAATGTGTCATATTTCAAAAGATTACAGGCAAGTTAGAATATGACACTAGGACAGCATTGGCAGAACCAGAACAAAACATAATGTATTGTAATGTATTGTACATAAAGTCATGCTGTAGGTCTCAATGAAAATATAGAATGGCATGGTATGTATACAGTTTATACATACTGTAGTGAAAATATTGGAGACCTATTAATTTTTAGGGCAAGGGTTTATAGTATATACAAATTAAGCATTTTGCTCAATAAGAACTAGCTTATCACAATTGTTTGAAACATTAAAACACAATCTTTTGATTGTGGACAATGTTTTTAGTTAAAATACTCAGCTATGATGTAGTAGCATGAATAGCATTTACACATAATGACATAAAGGACCCACAGTCAAAAGAGAACCTGCGCAAGGCTTTCCAACACTGGTAATTGGTAACGATGTCTTGAAGGACTTCAGGGCCAATCGATTCCGCATCTGCAGCCAGCTCTTTCCAGACGATATGTATGACCAATCGCAGTACACAAAAAAGCGTTGACTCTGAATTTCTCGAAAATTGCTTCCAAATGCAATTCCAACTCTCTTGATGTACACAACGCCTCAGTTGAGTCCCGGGTGATCAATTAGCTGTAGGCGGTGGGGTACTGAAAAGGTAACTACATGAACGGATCAGTGCTTTTGGTGTAAATGTGCCTTACAAAAGTTAGCACATTTACCAGATTGTATTAAAATTTCTGTGTACCACATTTTACAATTCAGCTGTCCCTGGTTTATGGAGCCTCAAATGACGTAATTATGACCATAGAAAACAATGGTATAGTGTCCTTCAAATGAAGCATCATTTTTCATAATCAGTTGCTTGACATGTCCATTTCTTTAGGATGCACAGACTCTCACAAGTGACAAAACCACTGACAGGTCCTGTATACCAATGGTGAGCCCTACAGACATGCAGAATTTGTTATTCTCAACAGTTGGATCTTCCCACATATCTAATGCAAATCTAATTTTCCCTTGTTCCACTTTATGACAATGCACTGAAAATTTAGAATCAAGATTCTGCATCCATTTTTTTTCCTGAGTCATCAACAACTTCAAGCGCATTCCAGGTAATTTTATTTCACTTTTCTTTAATGAGAATGTATTATGCTTTGAATTTCAAATAATATGAGAACGTTTATGTATCCTGTTGGTTGTTTCTGCTAGGTGTATTTATGGGTTTCTCTTTATATGTACCATTGTCTGCATCTCATTGTCACAGTTCAATTTTGCTGTTTTCATCCATACTAAAACAAGCACTGTGTTACAGGGGGATGCTGGTACATCGACTACAATTACATCGTCCTTTGCAGCTAGTCCAGTGTATGAGGTATGCATTTTTACATTTCCCTTGAATGAAAGAAAGTAAACCCGGCATAGGACATTATTAGACAGTGACATTCATATAAACGTGCAGTGTTTCAAACTTTTATGATTACAGTTCTAACGTCACACTTCCTCCCTAATTCAGGATACATTACAAATTGTTAGAGGGCAACATTAGAATCAGTATGCTTTGCACAGTGATCTTTGATCAAGTATACTTGCCATCTTGCATGGCTAGCAGGTGAAATTTGACATGCATATTTTGAATAAATGATGTACACTGTTTGCAAGGGTATGTTTGTAAGCACTGTGTGCGATGAAAGATTTTGATTTCCAATACGATTGACTTTTGCTTTTTTTAATGAATACTCTATTCAAGGAATCTACACATGGTGTCGAATTAGAAGTGGAGGCACATGGTCAGAGGTTAAAATAAACTACTATTGGTTACAATTGCACATCAAATAGCATTCGTAATACTTTTTTATGTAGTCATTCTTTTAAATCAATCAATTTGGTTCTGTATGTAGATATTTAAATATGTCTGTTTGCGTGTAAAAGAAATGTGTTTGAATTAAAACATATAAAAACCTTTTTTACAGCTTGCTGGTGCGGTTGTGAAAGAGAAGACCACGGTTTCACTGAAAATCAAGAAAACAGGGTAACTAAAAAACAATTCCATTTTCTAGAAGTGTTTGTTCTGGTGTTTAATCATAACATGTTTTTGGATTGAAAGTGCTATCTGCTGTATATATGTTAGACATTGAACATGTTTTTACAACACATCTCCTAGAGGCCCAGAAGGAAAAGAAGTATAAAGACACAGACAAAAATGAAACCAAAGATGTTGCTTGCCAAACAGATTTCACCATGGAGCAACTACTATTTGAGGTGCAGCGTGGTCCAGTCAATAAGCAGACTGGTTATGCTCATGCCCAATGGCCTGAAACTGAATTGAATGTGACCGACAAAGCCAGCAAAGTGTCCTTGGACCATTGCTACAATGTGAGAACTCGAAAAGATGAAACGGAATGTAATGAAGATGCATTGGAATTCCACGAGGATCACTTGACACAATCTACACCCGCAAAAAAAAGGTCCACCTAATAAACATTTGCTGTTGACGGTTTCTCCAATTCGTGTGCAAACAACAAAAGCTGAACTAACAGAGACTGAAGCTTCAACACAACTGACCGAGGAACTTGCCAAAGATCCCGACTACAGTTTGACTAGTTTGGGCGAATTGTACACCACAGTGGAGTCATGAAGCACATTCATGCAGGACGATTGGCTAATAAAGGAGTCAAAATACATTGTATTTGACAGCTGCTTGGTAGAGGTTATACTAATGCTGAAATGTGTCTATAGATTGAGGGAGAAAATATGTGGGGAGCCATTGATGAATGTGTCTTGTGTATTACAAGACACTTACCTGAAAATCTAAGCCAGCTGTGTCCACCTGCATGATACATTTACATGGTCTGCTCAACCATTGCTGGGCAAAGTACCAGCTGGAAATCTACTATGTTCGGTAGCTTTACTTTTCAGTGGCTCGAGTTTCAGTAAGATGTCCAGTTTCTGTCAATTTGTGGGAGTTCAGTTCCTTGCTAAAACCCAGTACTACAAATATCAAAGGGAATTATTTTTCCCCGCTATTAGCCAAGCCTGGAAAATTTAACAGATGTCAATGGAAAGCATATTCTCCGCAAAACGTTTCTGGCTCACTGGCGATGGACAGTGTGACAGCCCCGAATTCTTAGCAAAGTACTGCACATACCACTTTCAAGACATGGAAAATAAAATTATTGTGAGTTTGGAGATTGTGCAGGTGCCGAATGTACATCTTCTATGGCCATGGAGAAACATGGTTTCCTCAAATCCCCACGATTGTAGATGTTGGAGGGAATGCAAATAGACCTTATAACCACTGACAGACATGTTTCAATAGCCAAGGCCATGGTTTCCAAACATTGGTGATCAATTTGATGTATAGCACATTGCCAAATCAGTCAATAAATAAATTACAGCTGCTGGCAAAAAAAAGGTTTCGGAAAACACTTTACAGTGGTCTCAGTCTTTGAGCAACCATCTTTGTTGGAGCTCCAAAACGTGTGATGGGTCTATGGAAATTCCAATTGAAAAACAGTGCTCATTGATTTACCACTGTTCAAAAGTTCACTCATGGACGGAAAACCAACATTTTCACGAATGTGCACATGGACCTTTATCGGAGGAGCCAGAATACAAGAAGAAGTGGTTGGTTCCATGTTTACTGCCACACAAAGCTCTTGAGAAGATTGTGTACGATAAAAATCTTTCAAGAGACCTAAAGGGGCTCACAGAATTCTGTCACACCAGAGATTTGGAGGTGTTCCACAAGGTGTGCCTAAAGTACAGGCCCATAAGGTTGCATTTCAGCATAGACGGTATGCAGGCACACAAATTACTAGCTGTATTATTGCACAATGAGAACTGTGAGAGAGAACAATCAAGAACTGCTGGAAACCTCGTGAATCTTCGTTAGACCTTGGCCTTTGCAAAATGAAGCACAAAATGGGTGGCCAAGCCAATATACCAGGAAATGGAATTCGATTTTGTGTAAGATCTCACTTTGACTATGCTGCCAATGCATACTCATGGAATTGATCCTGATTTTGTTCCTAGGACACATACAATGCCACAAAACATTGCAAACGAGCCCTTTCCACCTAAGGCTGAACTTGTTGAACAGTTGACTTCCCAGTATAAATGATTTTCAGCGGTGTTCTTAATATGCTCAATTTAACACTTGGGATATGTTCCCCAATGTTTGTACATTGTTCATCAATAATCGAATGCCATTAAACTGGAATTTCAACATTATAAAAAGTATTGAGAAGTATTTAACAATGCTGATTTAATCCGGTGTATGGTCTTGATAGATAAGACTTAAGTCTGTGGTTGCTATTGGTGATATATTGGGTTTTGCTTGTCATGAGCCCCTCCCTGTGTCCTACCCATGTGATTTCCCTGCCCCCTCCATCACCCTTCCTCTTCTCTCCATCCACAACCTACCTACTGTATGGTGCTCTCTCTCTCTCTCGTATCGTTTGTAAATGCTTCTCTGTCGAATAGACTGCTCCCCTCACTAAATCAGGTAGCAAGAAGATTAAAAAGGACATCCTGTTCTAAAATCCTTGCCTCCCTATCACTGATACCTATACCAGTGCTTCCTCCAGGCAAACCGGTACCTGTTCTCTCACCTTTCTCTTCTTCTCCCATTATTGGTGGTAAACGGTGGGAGTCCCTCTTGCCCTAACTAAGGTCAGGGCAAGGGAACAATGCATCTATCTAACTAAACTAAACAACAGAAACTGATAATGCATAAATAATGGCAGACATGCAATCTTGCATGAACAGTGGTACTTGGGTGGTATGAGCTAATATATTGGCATTCTAACATCTACCCTTTGGAAAGTATTTGATACCAGAAACTCTGTACCCAGGTGCACACCCTAGAGGTTTGATCTGCCATCTGCCCTGCTTGGGTCCTCAGGATATAGGTAGACATGCGTTTCTTTTTTGGAGAATACATTACTACATAGAATTAGGGCTATGATGTGGGTCCTTGAGTGATCGGGGCAATGTAGGGTCAGATGAATATCAGCATGAAAGGAATGGCAGGGTCTGAGCTGGTGGGCTCTGACATGTCGGGTGGAGGCTGTGAGTGCATGGGGAGTTTAATGGAGATGAATGGGCACTTGGGCTTATCACTTGTCAGTGTCTCACGTTCTCCACAGAGCAAATTCCTTCGTAAGAACAGGGCTCACGCACAGGTGGCAATGGGTAGGCGATGGTATGGGCTGGTGAGGCGTTGGGGATGTGAGAGCTGCATTTGTACAGAGAGATGGATTTTTGGGCCCAGTAGAAATATGTCAATAGGGCTATTTCAAAATGGTTTCCAAATTCTGGCTAGAAACTATAGTGTATGTGGTACTTGTGATGGGGTGTGGTGTAACAGAATGTCACTGGGGTTGGCTATGGCTCCTCCCTTGGTTATTGCAGTTGTTATGATTTGAGAGTGATGAAAGAGTGGAGGGGGCAAGGATCATCTACTTCTCAACACAAGTAAGATCACAGTTTCTGTCTTCCCTCTGTTCACCCTGCATTACTTCGTTGCACCTTTAAGCATTTGTGCATGGGTGCAATATCATTTCATCATATGATATCATTACCTTCAGTGTAACTGTTGTCCAAAAATAACTAATAAATCACTAGCACTATTGATGGTTAAAAAAGTATTCATGATCGCATGGCATTTGTGGATGCCAGCAATCAATTTGTTTATTTTTCGTGCATATTTCAAATGCCATGTTGGTCGGCCGTGCTCATCGCTCCCATGGAGTGAAGGTCACATTGTGTGATGTTGCTTGTGAGGAGTTCACACCAACGCGTCTTGTCTGGTATGTTTTCGTTTTTGTGGCGTTTGTTCAAAGAAATGAAAGCTAACAGGCATACACACTCTTAACAAGGTTCAGATGTTTTTTGACTTTGTACGAAAGGGAGAAATTGCCATGGCTTGAAGGACACATGGTGTCGAATACCGGCAGAAATGATAACCTTCACTATTTTGAAACTGGGCATTGTAACATTTACTTTCATTCTATGCAAACCATTGTTCTGAGTGGGCACTCTGCATTACGCCAAGAGAATGGAACTACAAAATATAATGTGAATTGGAACTATTCATCATGTTTTGGGTTTCGAAACTGCATTTAGGCTGCATGCATATGGAAAAATTCAACGATGTGTGAATATGCCATTTGATGAAAAAAATATACGCAACAATTTATTCTGTATCGATGACCCGCTAACACAACCGGTATGCTGGCTAATGATATCTAAACCACTTCGTCCCATGGCATATCAGAGTGTGCTATGAACGTTGTATTATTGGATGTGCCGGGTGCAGAACATTTTCCAAGGGGACTTGGTTTGTTTGACCAAATTAATGTTGCCAGTTCCATTACATTTTTAAACATGGTAGCAGGCGCCACTCTATAGAAAGAACATGGCATGATAAACTGTTATGTGTTTTTTTCACACTGAGTTTCCACATCCATCGCCTTTTACTCAATGTACCTTTTCAGATGGGAAATATCCATTTGCATATCAGTCTTTGTCCTACGCACATGGGCAGTCCAGCACCGAAATGCTATGGCAATTCCCTTCTGAACAAGAGTACCTACAGCAACCCCATACACAAGTTTCAGCCTTGTTTGGCCTCGTCAGTGAGGTGGAGCTGTGCCTCCCTGAGCACATTGAGGATGGAGTCCACATCTAGGTGCTCCCAGGGAACTTATGGCCACCAACCCCAAGTTCCTTGCAAATATTCAGTTAAAATGCCGTCTATGTGTTGTTCAATTTTTCCGTCAGCTTCTGCATCCCATTGGGAGCTGGTCATATGCCACAGTGCAAACCTCTCAAGCACATCGTAGACTCAAACTTTCCCCAATGTTTTTGTGTGTTTCCCTTGTTAGCGGTTTGTGTTCGTTATTAGGTTTCACCAGGTGCAGAATTACAGGGTAAATGGATAATTTTGAATAAAGAACGGTTACTAAAATATATTTTTATTATGTTTTCTACTAGCTACATTGTGCCGTTCTGCGAATGCCATAGTTTCCGGATACCGACAGATGGTTTCTTCAGCCAGCAGTGGCAGATTGCCTAAACGGATGGATTTCCATTACGCTGATGGGGGACGATCTCCCAGGACCGATATGCCCTTTGGCAGTACCAGCGACAAGGAGCAACTTGTCATCGTTTACGGTCTAGAAAGAAGCTGATGCCGAAGCTTTGCGATTCAAGGTGCGTTGAATGTGCATCTTCTCCCAGAAGGAACACTGTGCTTCATTATATGTTCGCGGAGCGTTTTTTGTGAAAAAGAAGCACATTATAAATTGCAGAGTATTGATGTTTCCTTCAAAAATAGTGTTTTCTATTCCGATTTGGGACGCGCTGTGCTGTGAAAGCAAGTGTGTGTTGATATTCCGAGTTCTGCGTGTCAATTGACGTCAAGACATAGGTGATGACTGGGCGCGTTTGGCTACGCTGC
This sequence comes from Ambystoma mexicanum, assembly GCA_002915635.3. Classification (NCBI taxonomy): domain Eukaryota; kingdom Metazoa; phylum Chordata; class Amphibia; order Caudata; family Ambystomatidae; genus Ambystoma; species Ambystoma mexicanum. The sequence continues at coordinate 1,032,484,120 of CM030325.1, forward strand.
CCACTAACGTCATGAAAATAGGTGGAGAATTTTGCTAGGAATGGTGTTTTCAGCCTCGGAGCGTGTGACATTATTTAGTGCAGCAGGGGCACTTGAAATTAGGGCGATCGATCCATGGATAAGATTAGCACAAGACTCGTTGATTTCGCATGTGTAAAGGTGAGGAAAACTAATGTAAGGTACATAGGAAATGTTTTTATGATCTATCACAGCTTGATTAAAACCACATGCCCGAACGCTCGGGACAATAACCTTTTTGAGCGCACTATTCCTTTAATTGTGTGCGCTTCTTCTGATGCACACTATTGGACCACAGTACCATACCCCCTTGCTGTACAGGATTTCATTGCTCTAGAGGTGGGAAGCCCTTGTCACCAGCCTTTTGTCCAGAAGCGAAGCACCAACGCAGGCAACAGCAAAGGGGAAGCTTTCGTCCAGCACAACCTTTCAAAAACTAACTTAGGGTTGCTCATAAAAAAGCTGAGATCCCTCGGGTGCAAGACATGCAGAAACATGGTCAGTCCTTGATAAACGTGGCCGTGAAGGCGGCCGACCAAACCACTCCGCACCACAAAACCTGAAATGTGTCAATAATGATCAGACTGGTAAGGTGGATGGGTAACAAGCAACAGGAGCCACACTACAAGCTGAGTGGACACCTTACCTGGGTGTAGGCCAAATGTATGCACTAATGGTGTGGGGGGGGGGGCAGTCTAAACACTAATCCGGTTCTTCTGCCCTGCCTTGAGAAACTGGGCAATTTTAACTTCAGCCTCTAATCCGCATCTCCCAAAGTCCCAGGTACTCAAAATGCAGAGTTATCAGAGAACCAATGTGCAGAGCACTGTCTAGACCCCCACACTGGACTGAGAAAGACCTCATAGATGTCCAGGTCTGCGCAGGAATATGGATTTCACACTACTCTCATCACTCTGGGCCACCTGCCCCTCAACTCACACCAGGCTGGGTGTACAAACCAGTGAAAATGAAGCCAAAAAGTAAATGAGTCCTGCTTCCCGGTGTATGCACCGAAACAAACCAACTTCCACCAGGGACCGCCGAGACAAGCAGGATCCCGGTGTGACACAGCATCGAATTGTCCAAGAAATAATCAACTGGTGGACCACACGTATGGCCACAGCACGCCATCCAGCAGTAATACAACACAGAGTAGATGCTGTGAAGGAAGAAGAGAGTAGTTACACCTGACGCCACCCATTGGCTTACCCGGCTTCCACTTAGGGAGCCAATAATCAGGGTATCCGTAGCCCTGTCTGGGAACCTGAAAATCAGCCCTCAACATCAGCCCCTTTGTAGGAAGATGACAGGCAGCCAAAACACAACAATTGTTTAAAGACGAATGACCAAGTGACGAACCAGCTGGAGTCCAGTGAAGATGGGGAGTGACTTCTGGAAGCTCTACTGGACCCCCGCGGAGCAGGTTCTCACAGAGCAGGAAACAAGCTCCTGGTGCCTCGAATACCCCTCGCAAACGTCTGCAGAAGAGACAGGGAAAGAAAGCATGAGCTTCACGGCCAGAGGAAGGCTATGTGCCAGAACCAGGGTTAAGGGGCAAGAAGTGGAGCCAGCCACAATATTTTGGGTTGAGGGGGCAGAATGATTGTTTTTTTTTAAAAAAAATCATGAGTGGAGTTGTGAGCGATCACCCTTTACCCAATAACTCACTGAGGGCTCGCATTTCCACAACCATTTCTTTAAACAGATTGCTTGGCATAAAAAGGGGCATGTTGGCATCAATTTGGCAACGCTGGCCTGGGCATCCCTCTGCGTGCATCGGCTGTCTCCGCACCACACCTAACCTGAGAAAGGGTGAGGAAGAAAAGTACTGCTACAGCTTATGCAGTGGGAATCAAAGAGGAGACCTTCTCGTGGCAAAGTGGAGTGGGTGCAGTCCCTGCATTGCATGCAGAAATGCACCGGTATCACCCCAGTAACTGCATGGGTGGCCTACAGTTTAGCCAGAAACTTCTGCACTAATGTAGGTGCAAAAATCGACTGGATGGTCCTTCCGGTTTGTAACCACTGACATCCCCCTGTCTCACACACTCACGTGCGTACACACACATACACGCACATACACACAGGTGCACCCATGCACACACATGCGCGCACACACTGTGTCTATACTGGTCTTCCTCTGAGACCAGGAGGCTGAACATTGTCATGTTATGTTTTAGTGCACCCTCCCTCCACCCTCCCTCCACCCTCGCTTAATAGATTGGCGGATCCGCTGTGTGAGTGAAATGCTGTCAATCACAGCTCTGTAGAAATGTTATGTTAACAGTACTTATATAGCGCACCGTCACCAACGGAATTGGTCCCCAGGCGCTCTGGAGGATCTGTAAATGAGAAGGTGGGATGGGTTAGTAAGGTGAAGAGGGAGTAGGATAGTGAGAGAGTGGTGTACTGTTGGCAGCTTCAACTCGGTAGACACCGGGTGCTGAGCTTTGGTGCGAGTATTGGATCGGTGTCAGTCTCCGTGTGCTGATGGTGCGACTTGTGTTGTTGCAGTGCGGTGAAGTGCAAGAGATGGTTGAGTGAGCATTTTTTAAGTGTGCAGAGAGTTTGAGTTTATATTGGTTAGTGGGTTATGTGACATTTAACATGCAAGCATTCACAGTTCTGTCTAAGTGTAGCACCCGCTGACCTACTCAATTCAGTCTGAGTGTGGCACTCACCAATCTTCACAACATTATCCAGATAGCGCACAGGCCAATGTTCACTATTCTATCCAAGTGTCGGACATGCTAACATGCTCATTTCCTTCTAAGTGTTGTGCTTGATAATCTTCATAGTTCCATCTAGGTGTGGCACTCTCTAACCTTCACAATATAATCTAGATGCGACGCAGGGCAAAGCTAGGAAGTCCATCTAAGTGTGGCACACACTAGCATTCACAATCCTGGCCAAATACGGCGCAGGCCGATGTTCTCAACTCCAAGTATGGCACGTGCTAACATCCACAATTCTGTCCAGATGTGGCGCAGGCCGATGTTCTCAACTCCAAGTATGGCACGTGCTAACATCCACAATTCTGTCCAGATGTGGCGCAGGCCGATGTTCTCAACTCCAAGTATGGCACGTGCTAACATCCACAATTCTGTCCAGATGTGGCGCAGGCCGATGTTCTCAACTCCAAGTATGGCACGTGCTAACATCCACAATTCTGTCCAGATGTGGCACAGGCCGATGTTCTCAACTCCAAGTATGGCACGTGCTAACATCCACAATTCTGTCCAGATGTGGCGAGGCCGATGTTCTCAACTCCAAGTATGGCACGTGCTAACATCCACAATTCTGTCCAGATGTGGGGCAGGCCGATGTTCTCAACTCCAAGTATGGCACGTGCTAACATCCACAATTCTGTCCAGATGTGGCGCAGGCCGATGTTCTCAACTCCAATTATGGCACGTGCTAACATCCACAATTCTGTCCAGATGTGGCGCAGGCTGATGTTCTCAATTCTAAGTGCGGCACAAGAAATGATGTCAGCACAATGACGACTGGTGAACTTTGGGGCAGGCGGGGCTTGAAACAAGCCCTTTCTTGCGTTAAGCAAGAAAGAATTCCCCAATTTAACCCCACCCTCCCAGTCAGCCTCCAGAGAAGAGTTTGGCATAGAAGGAGGGTGCAGACACTGCTTTTTACCGCAGAATTAGTAAAGAATGTGTTAAATAGTGGTTGCTTTCACAGGGAGTTGTAAACTATGCAATGCATTTTAGGCTGGGCATCAGCCTCTGACTGCCCCATAGGACAATGCCCGAACGGCTGGCACAACATTCTAGTTTGGGGCAGTTTTTTGGGCCATAGTGTGTTTGTTTGTGTTTTACAAAATGCGACTAACCAAATATACTTTAACATGCACTATTGCGTTACATCTTAGAACAATCTCCGCGTCGAGAAGTACTCAAATCGTCTTATGAAAAATAGTAGATTCCAATTTGTTATCGAGGACCACTTTTTCATTGGTATGTCCCAGTCCAACCCTGTTGGGCGTGCATCACACGTGCAACACCACTTGGGAACAGGAGGGTGCAGGGCATCATGGGTATGATGTCACAGCTGCTTGACTGAGTGATTCATCCTTCTGGGGTCCACATTGAGTACCAGGAGAGGGCAATAGTTTTGACAGTGATCCTGAAAGCGCTTAGAAATGAGGTATGAAGCGCTGCATACATCCCAAATTAATATCTCTTTAAATGTGTACATGTCTAAGTGTTCAGGGACTAATTACAGCTGGCTTAGCTTTGTCGAGGGGTGGTGATCTGCCCTCTGTCTGTCAGGAAGTTGAACATTCAGAGGTACATGTTTTCAAACAAAGTGTGCTTCCATCTTCAGCTGCAGCATCTTTCTTCCTTAGTCTATTTTTTATTTTATTTTATTTGTACAGTGTCTGGGTAGCTGGCATTTTGGTTGCCATCTTTTAACAGTAACACGGCACTGTGAGGTCTGTGCACTGATTGAAATTAGTCCTAGGTCAGGTATTGTTGTAAGAGCCACGTTTTGAGAGATTTGCAAAGTTGGAGAATTGTGGGGGCATTCCGAGCCGACACCGAATCGAGATCCAGAGGGCGGGTGCATGACATGGGAAGGATTCTTTGCGGGTCCTCTCTTTGTGGACGAGTTGTGATTCAAGCCGGTTGGTCCATTTGCTGCACAAGGAACATGGGCCAGCAGATATGCTGGTGTGCTACTTGTGACTGCTTTGTAGATGATACATGCAGTCTTGAACAGTATCCTGGCTTGGAGTGGAAGTCAATGTAGTTTGCCTAGGATGGGAGTAATTTGGTCACATTTTGGCGCTCCTGTAATAAGATGTGCTGCAGTGTTGGACTGCTTTTAGGGGAGCCAAGTGAGCAGCTGGGAGCCCTGTCAGGATAGTATTTCCCCCATCAATGTGACAGTCTGCAAAGGACTGCACTATGGTCCAGAAGTTCTGCGGCGGATGTAGGGTTTGAATTTTCAAAGAGTAGAGATTCAGAGGCAGGTTATTTGGGCCTTCTTGGCTATGGGTCTCTGGAAGGACAGATTGCTGTCAATGGTGAAGCCTAAAGATGTTGCTGAGTCTGAGTGTTGTGGATCAAATCCTTCTAGGCACATATCATTGAGCCATTGTTGGACAGGTTTCTTTTTAGCGGGCGGACCGATGAGGATGGATTCAGTCTTGATGGGTTTAGTTTGAGGTAGGCAGTCGACATCCAGGACTGGACGATGGCTAGATAACCGCCGGAGACTAATGAAGTCCTGCGTGCTATTTTCTCTTATGCACAGCTGAGTATCGCCTGCGTATTGGCAGATGGCGATATTGGGATCTTTGAGGAGAGTGCCTAGAGGCCCCATGTAAATGTTAAAAAGGATTGGTGAGAGGATGGAACCTTGGGGGACTCTGCAGGAGACCTGGAGTCAGTTATAATGCAATGAGTTCATCTGGACAGCCTGGTGACGGCCTGAAAGGTAGGAGGTAAAACAATTCAGTAAGTGCCAGAGAATCCCAACCTGTCAGTAAGGAAGGAGAGGATGATGCAGTGGTCGATGGTGTCGAATGCAGCCGAGAAATCAAGAAGGATGAGGAGGTATAAGTCGCTCTTATCCATGATTTGGAGAGCATCATCCACCAACTGGATTTTGGCTGTCTCGATGCTACACTTTGGGCGGGTCCCTGATTGATAGTCAATTAGGAGGTGGAGTTGTTCACTTCTGGCAAGTGTTTGTGTAGCAACTACTTTTTCCAATATTTTGCCAATAAAAGGGAGGCCCGTAATGGGCTGCCAGTTGACTTGGTTGTCTGGCTCTAGGGTTGTTTTTTTTAAAGCATTTGTATGAGAACAGTCTTGAGGGTGTCCGGGAATGACCCTTCTGCAAGGGAGGCATTGATGATGCTAAAGAGAGCAGTGAGCACCGGCCCCGTCAATTGTTTAATGACGGAGGCCAGAATTATACTGTCAGAATAAGAAGTAGGTTCGAGGGAGGCCATCATTTTTATGCAATCCGGGGGAAAGAGAGGAGAGAGTTTGGTCCAGAGGGGCAGTGTGCATGCCGGGGTGCAGGGGATGCTAATGCTGGGGGAGGTTGATTCGATGGTCTCTTGGTCTATTTTTGTAAATAAAAAAAATGTGTTGCTTCTGTTGCATTTTTCCTGACTTGCTAGTACCATGGGTTGGGTGAGGGTTTGGTACAATGCTTTACTACTTCAAAGAGGGCTGGGCTCCTGTTAGAGGCTGCCGTAACGGTGGTGGAGTAGAAAGCAGCTTTGGCCTTAGTCATCAGAATCCTATGGTTTGCACGCAGCAATTTGAGGTTGGTGAGGTCTCCAGAGTTATGGTTTTTGCGCCACCGTTTGAGCATTTGTTCGAGCTTAGCTCGGGGATGTACCATGGGGCGGACGGTGTGGTCTTAACCTGGCTGGATTTTAAGGGGGCATGAGTGTCTGACCTCTGTGAGCCGTAGTCGAGTGGGTGGCGGATAATGGGATGGTGGCATGGTCAGACCAGTCATGTGGGATAGGGCCTGCACAGGTGATGCAGGGGAGTGATGGGAAGACTAAGTCTAGGGTGTTGACTTTGTGTTTGCCACATAGCTACATCATGACATCCCTCACCCCAGCACAAGTAACTCTGAGCTCTTTCTCTTCTTCGCCCTAGCGAGGAATCTAAGAGTGCTAGAGAACCATTGTTTATTTCTCCTAAATGAAAAAAGACTTACACATGGGAGAAAACCTGTAGTGACCAACACAAAAAAAATGTGACTTATTTTTTCAGCTGCTTGAAAGAGGAAACCATTTACAAAGGTTCAAGAGAAAACTGTTCAAATCAGGCTTCCTAGAATATTGAACGCCTGCTGTCCACAAAGACACCCACACAGACTCCCACAACATGTCCCCTTTGAAGATCTCTCCTTACATCCCAGGATGCGCATGTCGTTGAACCCCCTGGTGGCACCGTGCATTCACATCTTCTGCTTTGATGTTTAATTTATTTATTTATGTATTTTATTTGGGATTCATAAAGCGCTTTAAGCCGAAGCGCTGTACATAGTTTATAAAACAGTACAATAAAATGAAACACTCAGATTTGTAAATGTATCTAATATGATTGTCAAGCAGGCCACTCTGTACTGTACTGGGGGAGCTTTTGATTTTCACTTCCCTGTTTCCCATTGCTCTCCTGCTTTCAAACAGCACTGTTTTATTATTTATAATTGTTAATTTATAACACACTTAATACCAGGAGTGGTTTCTAAGCGTGAGATTGGGATTGGAACCTGTGTTGCTGCGTTGTCTTGCTTCCAAGACAAACGCGTTGCCCCTGAGCCATCCTTCCTTCCCTCATGGGGCAAGTTGGTGCATTAGATAACATGCAGACACTAATGAGGAAAACACTCAGGGGTTGCCTCACTGCGGGGAAAATGCCCTGAAGAGTTGGGTAACACGCATGCTGTTGGGGTGTAATGCGAGTAGGGAAAGCTTGCTATTGGGAAAGACTTGTTTAGGGTGGGGAGGTCAGGAATTTGGGAGGGTCCTGGGTTGGGAATGAGGGAAAAAACACCAGAGGCAAAGAGGAGGCACAGCAGATTGAGAAACCGGCGTTTAGAGGAAGATGTGAGTCAACACGTGGTCGTGTTGGCATGTTTACAGGTGTGTGGTACAAGCCTGGCAAGTGCAGCGGCGGCATAACAAGGAAATGCATAATAAAACGTCCTTGCTATTATCAAAGTCAAAAGTAGTAGTGGCCAAACCCTAAAGTGCTGCACTCAAATCATGGATCTTCAAAGAAATTGTTCAGATTTGATATTTTCACATGGACCCCTGCAGAGAACATTAATAAGGGGATTTTAGCCAAGCCTAGAATTCATAGGAGCGCCCCAGTTTTGCTTGCAATCGTTGGAATGAGTTTGAACCATAGATACCTATTGCATTGAATCTAGTTAAACCTAAATAAAGACTTAATGTCACAATAAAATCAAATGCAATTAAATAAAACCACAACAAAAACACAATTAAATCAGAATGAAGGCCTTGAGCCACAGCTGAAAGCCTCAAATTGACCCAGTCCTGGATGTCTAGTGCTTACCTGAAGCTTAACCCTTCCAAGACTGAATTCCTATGGCTGACCAACAACAGCAACCACCCGGACAACCAGACATGGCTCTCTGCTGTGCACCTCAAGGGCTTCACGCCCTGGCTGGCCACCTGCGCCCAGTCCCTTGGGTTCGACATTGACAGACAACTCATGCTCAAACAGCACATTGCAATTAAGACAGAAACTGCTTGGCACCAACTTTAACTCTGCGGTCAAGGCCTTGCTCTTGTCCCACCTGGATGGTGGCAATGCCCTCCTGGAAGGCCTTCCGGGGACTACCCTGTTACCCATGAGATGTGTCCTGCATGCTGCAACATGACTCATCAAAGGACTCCGCAAAATCAACCTGATCACCCCGACCCTCATCAAACTGCACTGGCGCACGCTGCAAGTCTGTATCATCTTGAGCCCTCTCTGCCAACTGCCCGCCCTCACCCTCCCCTCAGCTCCATGCTCCCTGTTTCTCTTCTGCCCTCACTGGGCTCTTCCCCGTAGGATTCTAAAGTGCCCCATTGCTTCCCAAAGCCCGTCCACACTCAATGAATAGTTAATAATAATACATAATAACAATAATAATAATAATAATAAATAGTATTATTATTGTTATTATAACAAAATGAAACACAATTATGAACATTATTTTTTTTATATAAAATTATTATTTTTAATATAAAAACCTATGAAAATCCTGAGTTGGCTCCAGCCAGCAATTATTCTTTCCCAGCTGAGGGACCTATTGTGCAGATGGATTCTAATCTGATTGGTGCCGGCTCACCAACGCCCGGCCAAACACGGTTGGCTCTTGCATGGACAGTAGGTAGCCTTTTCCTGGCACAGCCAAAATATGCTTGTGCTAACATAATGTGCCAGTTGTTGAAGTCTTATGGCCAGGTAGTACCTCTCTGGCAGTAAATAGGAAATGCCTTGCCCATGTCTGCACAAAAACCAAAGTTGTTGGCTTTGCCAATGCTTGTTTCCTTTCTCACCAAGATTTGAGGAGTCATCCTGCGCTTTGCTTCCGCGTGCTGCTCCCACGTCCAGCCGTTCTTAGTGTTGTGCATCGTAGCGACCTTTGACACCGGTACTGAGGCTCTGAGCATGGTTGTGTGCCGGAGAGGTCATTATAAGGTTGGTGAGTTATTTGCCGGAATATGACCCTTGTATTTTAATGGTGAGGTATAATTGCGTCCTCATGGAGGGGGGGTAAGCATCTACGGTTACTTGAGCCAAATTATGTATTGTTCATGTGCAACACATAATTCGGCTCAATTTACGGTAGAAGTTTAGCCCCCCTCCACTGCTCTTGTGCAATAAATATTATGTCTACTACAAGGGTTGATGCATCTGGTGCCCCCCCCCAGAGGTGGGGTAGCTACATATAGTTTGGGCACTGGCTCGTCTAATAACAGGTAAGCAGAGAAGGCGTCAGGGCCTTTCAAGTTTGTTCAGTTCAAATGGGCCCGTGCCTCGCTGGGGCCCCCAAGTAGCTGTCCCCATGTTGGCAGTCTAACTACACAGCAACATATTTCTTTTATGCACGCCGGTAAATGTGCGCTTTGTCATTTGTCCCAGAAGGATAGCTCAGCGCAGCGTGCTCGACTTGGAAACAAGACGACACGGAGCAACACAGCTTCGATCCCTGGTTCCGCGCTTAGAAACCTCTGGGTATTAAGCGCGGTATTAATAACCTATCATATCACATGCACGATACAGGCTGCCTTTGCTGGCTGCTGGTATCTTAATTTAAGAAATTAAATGTGTGCTTTGGAGTGTGCAGGTTACAGGCTGCCTTTGTGGCGCCCAGCATCCAGCAGAGGTGTTATCACCTCATTGTCCTTTACTTCAGTTTCGTCTACATTAGCACCTGGCTCATTAACAGCCATTGCTGGCTTTTCTGGGGACATTAGTGTTTCAGCGCCCCTGTGGCTGCCTGCCCCAGGATAATCGGCAGTGATGGACATCTTCACTGCATTCCTTTGTATCTAGACATTTGTTGGCACCCACCAACTCAGACTGTTTTCATGAACTGTAGGCAAGAGGGCCGCCCCCAAACATCACATTAAAATTGACCCCCAAAATCCCTCATGTCTTCAGCCATCCCTGCAGGTAAAGTCCACAGTCGTTATTGCCACAAGTGGTTACTTACTGTTGCATTGAATCGGAGAGCGCTCATTGGCGTTTCTATAGCTTCGCAGCGCTCTGGGCATTCTGGCCATGCCAGCTTGCCCTATTGGGATGACCACTTGTTTGTTATGCGGGAGAGGGTCGCATCTCCATGAAAGTGAAGTGGTTGTTACTTACTGTCAGTGCTTGAAATGGAAAGCATTTACTGGGGGAACGTCACTTCTTTGGAAGGGTGGGGCTTTGGTAAGGAGTGGGCAGGGCCAAGGGGCGGGGCCCACAGCCAGGCTGTGCAACAAAGTATCTCTATATGGGAAAGTAGCTCTATATGGGAAAGTATCTCTATATAGAACCCAATCCAAGCGATTTGCATAAAAGCAAAGAGCATTATGGGAACAATTTCATGTCCACAATTGTACATGTTAAACATGCCTCTTGTGTTTCATTAAGAAAACCTTTTAAGCGAATAATGGACTCTTCTGTTTTGATTGATCACAATATTCAACCTAATAAAGAGATGTCTGTAAAATGCAGGACATATGGAAATGCAGGACATATGGACCCGTTTGAACAACCACAAAGCTTCTTCAGCAGTTTCTGTGTGTAGGCTCCACTGCTGTGTGCTCTGAACTCTCTTTGAAGAATGGGTTATGCAGCAGGAGCTGGGTGGCACGAACGCTGAGTCTTCTGAAAGCGTGAGTCACAGCAGGATCTTTGAGAATCGGGTCTGGAACATGGAGACATTTTATGCTGGAGTGCCGTTCCGGCCCATTTCCTGCACTGGTTCTGTTGGAGCCGTAACGTGTGGGCTTCAGTGCTTCGTAGTATTTCTGCTCTCAGTTGGCGTGTGAGTGACAGCTACCTCAAGCAATGGTGTATCCGTCTTCCCCAGCCGCTGGATTTTCTGTTATCCCAACACTGCGTTAACCGTTTTCAAGTGACTGCCCCGGGTAGCCACAGCGCCCACCATCACTCCTCCCTTCCTACCCATGACAATACCAACCCTGCCCCTGTGTCCTGCTTTCTCCACTCCACCCCCACAACTGTGTTTTACAACTGCACTAGAAGACTGAAACTCAACCACCTTTATGCTCAGCCATTCCCCTCCACCGACTGATGCTGTATGCACTTTCCCTGTGCCCATCACCCACCACTCGTTCCACATAAGGGACATGCAAAAGACTGAAATCACCTCTCGAATCCACTCATTGCCTGCACACAAAGCTTTGCCTGCAGCAATTTCGCCCTAATCATGCTTAAATGCAGAATATTTACTGCGGGAGCCGGGCTCTGCAGCTTCTTGGGAAGGGCCATTATGTAACATGCAGGCACCTGAATTAAACGATAGCAAGCCGGTGGGTGAGAGATAGCTCAGCGTGTTGTGACATTACAGCTGATGCAGCAGCGTCAAGGTTTGATTCCACAGTAAGGGAACACCAAAGCACAACAGTTCCTCTTTCCAAGCCACCCAATACCGCTTCGCGTTGCAAAACAAAATAAGCAAAGGTTGGCTGATTTAAACAAAAATTAGGGGGACGCTGTATCCTCTGGCAGCTGCTTCATTTCCATGTTCCGACGAAGCTGTTACATGAGCCTTGAGAACCTCATGTATAACGCTCATATGTGTGATGTAACTCTAGTAACCAGCGCCTTGATGCCCCAGGGTTTAGTGCGCTTAACAAATGCAAAATTAAATAAATACATTTCCGGATGTAATGTTGTCGCCCAGTCTTGTTTTAAGGTGCCTGGTATTTCATTCAGGCACATGGCAAGGGGAAACTTCAGAGCTCTGATTGTATTCATCTCATGAATTGAGGGCTGCTCTTAAAATATATTTCGCAATATTGACAACACAGAACACGAGCATGTTTGTGTTCCTTTTTTATCTCGTAAAGGAAATGGCTTCAGGTGGAAAGAATGCGGTCGAAGTTCAGACCAAACTGTCACAGACAAATAAATATGTCTAATGCTCTGTCGCCATCTCGTGGAACATTTTGTGAATTGCATTTGATTGACCAACCATTTTTTTTTATTAACAACGTATGTATTTTACAACACTCAGCAGATACAATATACAGTCAAACCTGTCTTAATATTTCCCCCTCCCTCCCAAAGAAAAACCTAAAAGCAAGCATAGCTAGAGCTAGTACAGGTCTAGGAATCGACCCCATATCGTCCCAAAACATTTGACAGTTTTCTTCCGACGATAAATCAATCGTTCCATGTCAGCCAGTTTTAACATTTCGTACATCCAAACATTCACTTCTGGAGACAATCTCGATTTCCAGCTTCTTAATATCAGCTTTTTTGCCACTAAGGGAGCCCAATCTAGCCATTTGCGTTGAGAAGTGCATAGATCATTCAGTAATTCGTCATCACCAAGAATTCATGTATTAAAATCATAATCCAAGGTCAGTCCCAACACGTCGTTAAAACTGATGCAGTCTTTTCCAGAAATCACCCACTCTCACACACTCCCAGAACACGTGTCCCAAGGTGACCACTCTGTGAACACAGCCCCAACAATCATTCGTATCAGAGCGGCTTCTCTTATGTAATCTCTCAGGCGTCCAATACACCCTATTCTGGATCCTAATCGGACGTGATCTCTCGCCCAGGCTTACAGAACATAAGCAAACATTCTTAAAAACCACCTCTCATCACTCCTGAGTCATCTCACATGGCATTCTCCTTTTCCTTTCTTCCAGTAGGCTTAAATTGCCCATTGATCTAGACACAATCAGTTTATAGTATCTACTCGCTAGCCCACCTTCCACTTTGCCTCTAGCATTCAGGCTCCTGAAATCAGTGCCCTCCTCAGACTCAATGTCCTCAACTTCCTTTTTAAGTTTTTGGTAATCCCATTGTGAGCAATTCGGTATATGCCACGTTTCCTTCACCTGATTCAGAGTCAGCCCTCTGCCATTACTTCTCAGGTGCCCAATCCACTATACACCCCCCAGGAACCAGTCTGGCCAAAAACGTGTTTTACCATTTTCCCTTATTTGAGGGTTGTACCATATGGATGAGTAGAATTTCTTAAAAGCATTTTCCCCCAGTAGATTCACAAACTCCTTGCATGAGCTTCTCGAAATTGGGTCATGGGATCCACCTTAGTGGCTCGTCCTGATGTGGTTGTCAGGATAGCCAATGGGGCCAGAGACCCTAATACACTTACTTCTGCCTTAGTCCAATTTCCAATAATTGTGCAAAGTAGCTGGCCATAAACGACAGACGATAGGCATAAAAACTAGGAACATCTGATCCACATCTCTCCTGTGGCAATTGCAGGGTCCATAGTTTCAACCTAGGAGGCTTGTCATCCCATACAAATATCTGTATGAGAGCATCGACATTTTTCCAAAAGGTCTTCCCTGGCTTCAGGCACAAGCGTGGCATTTATTCAGGATTGGAAGAACGATGGCAGATAACAGTGCATTCCTGGGTGCCAAGGTATTTGGTAATAGGTTAAAGACTCTGCAAAATGCAGAAGAAATGTTTATAGGAGAGAACCTACACCTTTATTCATAATTTATTCTGCTCCTGAGTATCTGAAAAAGGGCTTAGTGCTTCATACCCCCAGTAGGAATCTTCGTTCAAAGGGTAAATGTCTGTTGATCGTCCCCAAGTTTAAATTGAAATCTGGGCTTGGCAGTTCCTTTTTGGTGCGAGGCCCCCAGCTTGTGGAACAGTGTTCCAGAAACACTCAGAACCGTTACCAACCTTACTGTTTTTAGGAAGGGTTGAAGACTCATCTTTTCAGATGATGAACTGGATACGGGGGATTATGACCACCTCATGGCTTAGCGCAGAACGTTCCTATTGTATTGTTTTGTTTTTCGTTGTTTGCCTAAGCGCCCTGATGCCCACGGGCTATCGGCGCTATACAAAAAATACATACATACATACATACATACATACATACATAATTAAGACTTTCTGCTGCTCAGAGTTCAGCCCTCTCAGGCCTTTAGGATTGCAGCTTCTCTGCTGCCTTTCACCCAGGGAGGCGGCAGGCATCGCCTCACATTGGCACCTGGGCCCACCACCTTGCTCTGTGGAACCGGAGAACTGATACTGGGCATCCAACAGAGGGGAGGCGGGCCCAGTCTAAAATTATCCTCGAGCCACTCTTCTTGCTCCATGGATCTTATCCCCCAGCCCAGATTGCCCACCAGCTCTGGGTTCCTGGAGCTGTGTGAGGATGGATTGACCAGCAGGTCGCTCCGCGTTCCCGGCACTTCCTCGCTCTCAATTACTCTCTCGTCTCTCACTGGCACCTGTGTCTAAAAGGAGACTCGACAGCAAGGTTTATTCAGATAATACACAAGCACAGGTCTCTAGTGGGTTACCCTAATGATACCCTACCGGCGCACCACTCAGTTATTCGAGTTATGACAGACACTCCCCTAGCCTACTCCGTGCCGAAGTCCCACCAAAGTCAGGCCCATCTGCGCGGATCTACACCTCAGATGGGCTCTGGGCCCTGACATGTTCCTCAGGCACTATATGTATCTCACGTGAGGAACTTATTTGTGCCACTCCACCTGGTACTATGTTTCCTCTTAACTGGCCCCCGAATACCGCGTATTCTGAGCCTATCCCATTGGTAAGGTGCCTGCCATGTAAGGCTTGCTCTCCTGCGGCTCAAGCCTTACATTGCCGGGCTCTCCTGCTCGATCATTCTCCTGCTTTAGTGTGCCTTACAGAGACATGGCTGAATGACTCTGTGGACCCTCTGTTGGTTCCCACCCTGCATTTTGGCTGCAGTCCACTGCGGCTGGCAAGGGTGGTCCTCGACCTGCTGGTCGGATTGCCCTTATCCATCACTTCACCATTGAATGTTCAGTTTTACCTTTTACACACACTTCCAACATGGAGGCGTCCCTGCTCTGTATTAGAGTCTCCGCCTCCTGCACGATGCACCTCTTCCTCCTCTACTGACTTCCTGGAGGTGCTGAGGGATCTTAGACTGCAATTGGAAACTCTCATTGTTCTTGGGGATTTTAATCTTCACCCTAGCAACGCCAAAGACTTGCAGGCAGATCGTCTGACCTCCTCTATCGCAGACCTTAATTTGCCGCAGCTAGTTATGGGCCCTACCTTCACTCAGCAAAACCTTGGATCTTATGCTGGCTCTGCATTCCCTGGTCCTTGTGTCCATGTCACATGGCCTGACCATCCTTTGTTGTCAATGTCTGTCCCGCCCTGATACCCGCGCCCCCCACCCCTCCCGGCGCTATGGCTATCCCTGATTCTTTCCTCCTGGGAGTCAGGCTGATCTTGTCGCCCTCTCGGCGGCTTTTGTCACCACGGCCAACCAATCGGCTCCTCTTAAAGTCTCTGAGCCCCGTGGCTGGCCATCTGAACCATGGTTCTCCGCTGAGCTTGAAGGTCTTTGCAGGTTGTGCGTAGGCAGGCAGAAAAAGAAGTGGCGTATAGCCTACTGCCCCCTCGCACACCTGGTGCTTCATTAAGGGCACTTCTTATCAGAACGCCATTGCCGTGTGGAATCAGCAGTCAACTCCCCATAGCAACTTTTCATGCTTGTTCAATCCCTTTCGTTCATGCCTTCGGCTAATCGGGTTACCCCCTCTCCACTGCTGTGTACTTCACTCTCAGCCTTTTTATAATAGGATCGCTGCCATCAGACAGAAGGTCTTCTATTCATTGACCCCATCCATTGCCGCCGCAGGCACCTCAAATTCTAATTTCTTATCTCACTTGTGGATGAAATTTCCGGTCTTTAGGCACGCGGATATAATCTTGGCTACATTGGGTTTGAAATCTACAGCTCACTTAAAGACGTCATCCCCCTTATTGCGCCCTCAGTGTCTTCAGCTGTTGTCATTTTCTAACAGTCGCATTCCATGCGCGCTAAAACATGCGCTGATCCTTCCTCTTCTTAAAAAACCCAATCTGGACCCCTCACTCTCTTCTAACCTTTGGTCTATCTCTTATCTTTTTTCCCAATGAAGCTCCTGGAAGCTCTTATTAACCCTTCTGCGCTCTTTTCTCGAGGACTCTGGATTTCTGGATCCTCTCCACTCAGGGTTGGCACCAAATTAGTATTGGTATCTGCGGTTGATGATCTGGCGCAGATCGTAGACCAGCGAGGTGTTGGATCCCTGATCCTTTTAGACCTTTCCGCTGCATTTGGCACCATCGACCATGCCATCCTGATTGAGAGATTATCCTCGGCGAGTATCTCAGGCCTGTCCCTTGACTGCTTTCTTCCCTTTCTCTCGATCGAGTTCAGTCTCTTTCTCTTTCCCCTTTCACTTCACCTCCTATGCCCCTCACTTGTGGTATTTCCCCCTAAGGTATGTATTCAGCCACTGGTGAAACTCATTCCCGCTGTTGATCTTCAGTATTACTCCTATGCTGATGACACCAAGATTCTGTTTCGTCTTGATCTGTCTCTGCCTACAACTAATGAGCGTGTGTCGCTCCTGTCTGTCCAAGGTCCATGTCTGGATGGGTAATACCTGGCTACGTCTTAGTGGAAAGACAATGGAGGTACTTATTGTTGGTAGTCCTCCTGATTCCTCGCCCTGGTCTACTGCTTTCTGGCCTGTCGAACCTCTAGTTGTGTGCTCCCTGCTCTCAGGTTCTCTGGATTACTGTAAAGCTCTCTCTATCTTGCACCACCTCTGTATCTCCTCCATCGCCTACAAATTCTACAAAACTCTGCGGCTAGGCTGGCCACTGCGTCTTCCAGTTATTCCTCAGCCTCCACCAACCGGAACTCCTGCTGGTGCCTAAACGCATCAAGTTTAAGGGACTTTGAATTGTCCATCGGGTCTTTTACAAAACAGGCCCTGAGTATCTTCAGAATAAATTCAACCTGTAGGTTCCCGACCATCCTATTTGTTCAGCTGCCACCCTGTGTATCTCCGTCCCCCATTTCAAGTGCTCCTCTGCATGGGCAGTGTTTACCAACATGCTGACACAGCCTCTTTCAACGTACCCCCTGGCAACAGCCACTGGCCTGTAGCCTCCCAAGCACCGGAAACGACTGAACGAACATTCCTTTCAAGCACATATGCACACTCGGGAAAGGTCGCAAGGAAGATGCTATGGGATGGAGACTTGAGAGTTTGGCGGCTGGAGACCATTGCATACAATGATACCCCCATTGGTGGGGTGCGCAGATGATCCCCCAGAGCCTCTGTCCCATAATCAGCCTCATCTTACTGGTTTCTCAAGCTAACACAAGACCCCCATGGTGTCCCAAAACCACAATGATGCCCCAAGACCCCCATGGTGCCCCAAGACCCCCATGGTGCCCCAAGACCCCAATGATGCCCCAAGACCCCTACGGTGCCGTAAGAAATATTAGTTGCTTTAGATTATAATCCAGGCTGATTTATTGCTTCACTGAAATGTACACGACTCACCTGCTGTTGGTATTATGCGATGATGTACCTCTCTCGCCTAGATTTGTGTGTTAATAATAATAATAATAATAATAATATATTTGGCATTTATATAGTGCTACAAACCCTCAGGTATCTGAGCGCTGCTTATTATTACCCACGGTGTGTGGTGCTCATTTATCGACCTCGGAAGGTTGAAAGGCTGCGTTTGGCCCCGCATGGAAGTTAGCAAGCTCTGCACGGGTGTCAAAGCGAGCGCTCTACTCGCTGTGCCACTTGACCGGGTGTTATGGTAACATATCTGACACTGTAATAAATAAAGTTTAAAAAAGAAAATAAGAAAAACAACAGATTCATTTGAAGGCTTCCCCTCATGTAACACATATTTGCGGGGCTCTGTAAACCATGGATGATCAGTTGCAGGTAAAAAGTACTAGCAAGGAACAGATACAAAAACATAGGTCACAGGATGTGTCACAGGGCCTGCTTGCAGTGGGCCACAGAAGTTCTATGGTGTCCTGGGGACGCAAGAAACCCTTCCACAGGCGGAAAGGAGGCCTGCTAGAATATGTAAGGACAGTTACCCCGAGTGGAGGTGTGGGAACTAAGAGACAGATGAGCAAACACAGATGGAAGCAAGTGGGGCGGTAGGTGAGGGCGAGAGGAGGCTGAGATCAGAGAAGAAAAAGAGAGACAGAGCAGTATCAGAGTATTGAAGAGAGGCAGATAGGAGGTGAACAAACAGGAGGTGATTCTGGATGGATACCAGCAGCAAGAGGAGGTGGAAAAGGTAAGGAGAGTAAGAGGACAGGAAGTGAGAGAGAGAGACAGTTAAAGGGAGAGGGAGGAGAGGAGGTGAAAGACAAAGAGGTGATAGAGGATGGAGATGTGACAAAGGAAGGATATCATGCAAGAGAGAGACAGACAGAGAGAGAGAGAGCAAGAGTGAGTGAGAGAAAGGGGGAGCAAGAGGGAGAATGAAAAAGCAGGAGAGGTGAGCTAGAGAGACTGTGGGGAAAAGTAGTGTAATGCTGGAAATACTTTGTAGGAACGGGGCCTCCTCGTGCTTGTCCCACTACTTCCCTGTTGGTCTTTCTCTCTGTGTTCTACTGCCACAAGTGCAGTCTGGACCTCTGGCAGTGCAGCTCTTCATTTTTAGTTTTGGCTATAAGGTGGCGCTGGAAGCGATACCTATAAAAACCAACACTATTGTCATTAAAATAAGAGCTTTAATATAAGAGTTTGAAACAGGGGCTTTGGATGCCAGTTTGTTGTAATGCTTTTCAATGCAGGTTGGCATATGAGGATGGATACATGGTAGTTTGACCATGTGTCCCACCCATTTAATGCCCATCGCTAAGTGAAAGGTATAGGAATTTCCTCCCATTCCCACGCATTGCCTTCCACCCACACCTCCATTTGCACTCTTTGGCTCAATTTCTACTGTGTGGTGGATTTGTCAGCCATTTTTACTTCCAAAATGGTGGCCGTCATATGTTAATGTTATTTTAGAGTTCTTTGACTAGACTTATGCTTTAAAACATATTTACTGCAGATTTCAAGTTATGTTACACATTTTACTGTATTTTATATTTAAAATAAACAAGGTACTGTGCTAGTTACATTATGGTTTAAAATGGTTCTGACAATGCCCATTTACTGATTTGTGGGGATTGCTCTAGTGCTGAGATGTAAGCAGTAGCTGATTGGCTGTCCGGTTTGTTAGTGATGTCACTATAATGTGATTGGCTCTCGAGGATGTGCTTTTTGCCCACAAGACCGCCATTTTTTTTTCACTGAATCCTGAGCAGGGCTCTATGGCTGCAGTGAGTAAGTCAACCCAATTGTTTTAATTCCGTTTTGTCACAGAACACAGATACTAATGGGCTGTGCTGGAGCCTTTGTCCATGGGCCTTTTTATCCAGAGCGCAAGCATTTCGTCTTTGCAGAATTTCTGTGAAACCAGCAGGGAAGCCCAGGATCACCATGACAAACCTGTCAGCCAAAACAAGCACCTAAATGCACAGCGTTGTGCCTGTGGCTCAAGTAAACCCGATTGTGTTTCTGGTAAGCGTTGGAGAAATGTGCATCGCCTCTTGGTGCTGCATTACCCCAAGCTACTATAGGCAGTGCTCGCTTAAGTTTGGCCAGCTGACATGGGGTTGCCGCATGATTAGCTGTGGGTGGCAGGGATGGGGTAACCTTGCAGGGGTCCTGCGCAAAGGAGGGTCAGAATCGCTCCTCTTGGTCACTGCTCTCACTGTGCAGGGAGCAGTAAGAAAGGCCCGCTGCAGTGGGGAGGGATGCCAGGAGCCTTTCCCCTGGCCCACTGCAAAGAATCCATGCACTCTGGCTAAACATGGACATTTACTCACGCTGGGCTTGGCTTTGCCGTGTGCAGCTGAGCTTCTCCCATTCTCCCAGAGAGCATACACGCTCACCACCAGTGCCTCCCCGGTCTCTTCTCCGCCTCAGAGAGATGTTTCTGCAGCTAAGCTCCAAACACGTGACACTCGCATACTCTCCCTCACATCATGCCCCAGTGTTTGACTCTCCCTGAACTCTCAGGCACCACAAGCACACGCACAGACATTCATACCCTCACACTTCTGCCTCCACTCCTCGCAGACACGTTCTTGTCGCTGACGACGAGAAAGACCAGAAGAAAATGGAGGAGG
The DNA here is from genome assembly GCA_002915635.3 of Ambystoma mexicanum. Lineage (NCBI taxonomy): Eukaryota > Metazoa > Chordata > Amphibia > Caudata > Ambystomatidae > Ambystoma > Ambystoma mexicanum. The sequence goes on from CM030325.1 coordinate 1,032,504,397, forward strand.
CAGCATTTTAACTGCTGCAGAGTCATGTCCTCCTACAACTGGGTACCCTCCCCCCCCTGGGAAAGGGGAGGGCAGGGGGCAGAACGGCACCGAAATCAACCCAAAGCCCGCGAAGGGCAAAACAAAGGAAGTGGGCGGGGCGAGCCGCCTTATAAGCAGCAGGGTCCGACTGCAGAAACATCTCGCTCCTGCAGTGGGACCCTGCCGACTCGCCGTACCAGAGGAAGGATTTTGTTTTCTTCAGATGCCAGCCGAGGAGTTCGGGAACACCTGATGGAGCAAGGACAGTGGGGCTGGTGTATGGAGCGTAGGAGGTGCCAGAGTGAAGAAAGAACAGTTACAGGGATGGAGAAGAAGGAACTCCGGTGCGGTCTGTCACATGGTAGCCAGACGAACGGCAGCCAGCAATTGGTGTGAACAGAGGGGGATGTCGGTCCGGAGGGAACGTTCGAGCAGGCGGCTAGGTATTGAGGACAAACAGGTTTCCTGACTACGACGACGAACTGTGCCGGTTTCAGGTGCAGCGGAGGAGGTATGTCGTCGCTTCAGGGCGGGGCGTCGGGTAAGGAGCAGGGGACACTGTGCCGGAGTAGCTGGAACGGGGGGTTGAGCTACGAGCGCAGTTTAAACAATATGAAATGCATAAGGAGGCAGCTGTCGGCATGTATCATTGGGGAGAGCAATTGCGTGTTAATATAGCTGAGGGATGAAGGTGGCAACCGTTGTCGCAGTTAAAATGGGGATGAACGTGTATGACTCATGGCCTAAACAGGCACAGCTGGGCAGCAAGCGCCGCTTCGGAAGCAGCTGCGGGCTACCAAAAAGGTTAATAGGGACTATGCAGCATGGGAGGCTTAATGGTCGAGCTTGGCTGGGGTGGAGTATTGTAAAACAGAGTTGTTCCAGGGAGCCCTGGTCCAGGAGCACAATGCAGCTCCTGCACCGCGTGGTGCCTTTATCTGAGGAGTAGGGCTTAAGGTTGGGAATCTCCCGATGTCAAGAGAATATAGGGGTAAACAAGGGCAGGAAAGGGTAAGCACGGGGATGGTCATTTATTTGTAATCAGACGCGGCAGGATAGCTCAGTGGCCCAATACCCCACCGTTGAGCTTTGCGGGCAGCCGGCGGCCTAAGGCCCGGCATTGCAGAGAGCCGTAAAACAAGTCGTTTTGTGTTTGGAGACAAAGGGCCGGAAGGCCAAGAACGTTTTCCAGCGAGGACTCCCATTCTGAAATCAAGCGCTGTGTAAACCAGTCCTGCAGAACCTCTGCGGCTTCATTGCAAGACGCTGTTGTTTAGCATGGATTGAAATTTGGCCTTGGCCAGCGAGTTAAGCTGGGTTCAAACACGGAAGTGCAGGGATAAGTAGTTAGGTAAGTTTTAAAACGGTATTATTGTGCTGCAGGCGAAGCGTTTTTTGATGCCATAAGACATGCGGTAGGCACGACACAGAGATGAAAGCAGTAGATTCTGGTGGGGGCTCTGCATAGCAACTGCCGGAATAGGTAAAGGTGTGTTGTGCACCCGGCGCCTAGAGCGCTTCCATTTCAATCCACTTGCGATCGAGGGGAAGCTTCCTTAATCAAATGCCGCAGATAAAGGCCGATATAAAATGGAGGGGAGCAAAGGCTTGGTTGCGCCGGGGGCAGGAAGGCAGAAAGGAAACGGTTCAGCACAAAGGGGATTAAGTGGCAAATGGAAAGTAGGCGGACATTTGCGGTTGCTGACATGCCTTACGGCAACAGGGCGCGAGGCGCGCACCAGTATGGTATTGGCGTTGTGGATTGTTTTCATACACAGTAACAAAGGGCACGCAATTGGCAATGCAGGGGATGAGGCTGTTTTGATGTTACACAACACGTTACGAGACAAACATGCCGTTACGAGACAAACATGCCGTTTAAACACGCTTATCCTCAAGGATTTAGTGGCACACAAGTCAAAGGGGAGGTAACTTATGTTCCTAGGGGGAGGTGTTTGTTACGGTTTGTGGGGATTGTGTCTCGGCCGAGCAGAGGGAGAAAGGAAAGGGGCTTATCAGCGGGGGCACTACTATTGTAAAACAGTTCATATGTTTTCGAAAAACACGGTGGCACGTTGAGGCTAGGAAGGTAGGGCATAGCTTGTTTTATCAAAGTGCACCTGCACTGTTGTATATTGGGAGTTTGTGGTGGTGAAGAGAAGGTGCGCGGCTGTTTTTAAATGCAAATGGTCACCGCATTTGTTTGGGATCGCAGGAAAACATCCATTAAGAGGGGCGTGTGGCCGTGTATAATATGGTTGGCAGTGGGTGTATTGTGTGGGAAGGATGTAAGGGGACAGCCCTGGGTGGGGCACGGATGCACTTGATTCAACAGGCAGAGTCTCAGGTAGCTCAAATTTTTCTGGACACGGGTTGAGGGCCAACAATGCAGTATAATGCAATGGTTTCATTTGAATGAAGGGTGATGCTTACAGTTTGGACTGTCCGATGGGCCAAGTGACAACTCTCAAACAGGGTTTAATAGTAGGTTATTGTTCTGGCCCCATTTCTTGAGGGGAGGAGGACATCAGCAACATTGGTGTCTCACAAGGGTGCGAACTGCCGCCAGTGGAGATGGGCGAGCAAGGCAGTGTGCTTGCATGTGTCATTAAAAGAATATTTCACGTGTGCAGACAGGTTTCAATCGGTCTTCTGTGCCGCTTTTATCTTGGCCGGCGGGGCAACCCGCTAGCAGCAAGGCGATTGTGTGCGGCCAGGGGAATTATGGAAGGATACAGCTGTTATTTTGTACCACAGTTGCTTCTCGGGTGGCTGGAGGTGAAAAACGATTAGGAGTTGGTTAGCTAATGGTCTTTAGTGTGCAGCAGGGGCGTTGCTAGGGGGGGGCTAAGGGGGCTATAGCCCCTGATCTTTTGGTTGTAGCCCCGGATAGAATCTCAGGAGCTACAGCCAAAAGACTAGCTAGCCCCCAGTCCCAACAGTGCTGACATCAGCATAGCCCCGGGTCTTTTCCAGACCTAGCAACTCCCCTGGTGTGCAGTAACATGGGACTAGTTATCAGCGGCTAAGGTTGACGGCATGGGTTTTGGGTTTTATTGGTAGCCGCCATAGAGGTGACACATGGGCTACAGGGTGTGTAAATGGAGCAGCAGAATTCGCAGGGATCTGGTAGGGGTTTTCAGTGAGGGACTCTGTTATGGAACTCAATTGGTGGCCCGTGAAGAGGCGTTGCGGTAGCCAACTTTTCAGCGCAGCAGGCTTTTAAGGGAGTTTCCACCACGCAGAGGTGGTGGGGTTGGATCACGACAGGGTTGCGCACGTCACGGTACAGCAGGTGGGGATAGGGTTTGTTCCCGGGCTAAGCAAGGGGAAGGCAATAGAAGGATAGCTTTCCCCGGTGGGCCCCCGCAGGAAGGTGGGAAGTTCCAGAAAATAACGCCCCTCACAGGTCTCAAAGGAAGTTGCTGCATGTAGAACAACCGACAGGATGATAAATTGGCTCGGGAGGAGTCAGTACTACATTACTGGTTCAACTGCACCGAGTTATGAGTGCGGCATTGCTGTATTTCTTTGAATGGACGAGCATAGGTCGGCTCGGGGAGGGTTAAACTAGGACACACTGTGGATAGCTCAGCATAGCATGGCTTGTCAATAAGGGGTTGATCAGGGTCACATCAGGTGACAAGTGTGGCTATGCATTACAAATTTGTAAGAATTAAGAGTGAATGTACCTAAGTGAATAGGTCTAATCAGGGAATCTTCAAAGCATGGAGAGAGGAGGGGAGGATAGCTCAGGGGGAGCAGGCTCACCTGGGAAGCAAGACGACACAGAGCAACACTATTGCGATTCCCATGTCAGCGCTTGGAAACTTCGGGGTATTAAGCGCATTATAAAAAACCTATCCGCAAACCAACTTTCCAAATGATAAAAAGCGGATTAGGAGAGGATTGGAGAACAGGCCGGGGAGGCGATAAGGTCACTGAGGTAGATGGATACCCTTGTAGGCAACCATATCTGGGCAGATTCTAGTGTTCACGGTAGGGGGCATATCGGAATTGGCCAGTGGGTGAAGTGGCTGATCCACCGAGGTGGATGCACAAGAGGGCATACCCCACAATGCAGGTTGTCCAGGTGTGGGGGCATGGTGGGGTACCTTATCACTGCATGGCTTGGTAGCTGCAAGGGCACTGAAGCGGGGGGAGAGGGCTCAGGCTATCCATTGGGCTGCAGAGATGGCCACGAAGGAGACTAATACACAGCGCAATTTATTGGGGATTGGGCACGTGGGGCAGCTAAATTGAAGCAATACAGCACCAGTAGTATGAGGCAAAAGGTGGGATAAGTTTCGAGCCAGAATACAAGTCAGTGTGGACAGTAGCCTTGGGTATAGACTCCACTACTCTGGAGTCGGACCAGCGCCTCTTGGGAGCCTAAAACGGCAGGGACGTCTGGTGGTGGCTATGAGGGCTCCACTTCCTCAAACAAATGGCGTTCTCTCAGCCCAAAAACACCTGCAAGGGCAGGGGGGTATCAGGCGCGGACGGTTGAGAGAGGTGTGTCTACAAAGGATATGGTGGGACAATGCAAGAAACAGAATCGGACCAGCGCCTCTTGGGAGCCTATAACGGCAGGGGCGTCTGGTGGTGGCAACAAGGGCTCCGCCTCCTTGAACGAATGGTGCTCTCTCAGCCCAAAAACACCTGCAGGGGCAGGGAGGTATCAGGCATGGAGGATTGAGAGCGTTGTGTCCACAAAGGAGATGGTTGGTAGAAAGGGGAGGCAGGTGGCCTCAAAGGAGAGGTAGAACCGGGAGCCGGTTGAGCGAGAGCAGGTCAAAGGAGGATGGAAATGTGGAAGGGGACTGAAATACCCGTAGAGCAGGCACGACCAGCAAAGGTGAAATCCCTGGTCAAAGGAGGATAGAAGGAGTTGCACTGGGCAACAAGGTGGACACAGAACTTCTAGAGTACAAAGGGGAAAAGGGGGAGCAACAGTGGGTGATAACCCACCTTTGGCCAAAGGGCCAAAAGTGTGTTACCAAGGGCCAAAGCGAGCTGGTCACTGCAGCAGGAGGAGCGGACGGCCGGCGAGTTCCGAATTCAGTGGCCCGGGGTGCCAGGGAGGAAATGGGCGCAGCTACAGGGGCTGTGGGAAAAATTGCTGGGTAAGCAGCAGAAACCAGATGTGCTGGTAAACCTCTTGGGCAGGAGTGAGTTGTCCAACTTGGGGAGTGGGCTCTTGTAGAGGGACATGATGTTCTCGTTACAAGAGACATCGGCACAGCCGGGCGAAACGGAGATCGTATGGTCAGAGGTGATTCCCAGGGTGGAATGGAGGTGGGCCGAAAAACTGAGTGGTGCCGTGGCAAAGTTCTGCAAGGGCAGAGGCTTCCAATGAATCAGGCATGGCTTGATCAACTTAAAAACCCCAGAGTATTTCTTAAAGGATGGCGTTCAGCTGTCTGCAATGGGGAGGGAGCTCTGCTTCTGGAACATAGGACTAAATGGTTGGAGCTGTAAAGGGGAACAGGAAAAAAGGGGAGCCACGGTGGGCGGTAACCCACCTAGTGGCGTGGCGGTGTTTGGGCGACCAAGCACAAATGATAGACTCCGGATGAGCCAGAAGGAAACCGGAATGGGTCTTCGCTCTTCCGGACCAGCGCCTCTTGGGGGCCTAAACGGCGGGGGCGTCTGGTGGTAACGACTAAGGCTCAGCTTCCCCAAAAAGAAACGGCGCGCTCTCCCACCACGCGGACACCTGCACGGGCAGGATAGGCTCAGGTACAAAGGGTCGGGGGAGTTGGGGCCTACTATATAAAAGTATAGGGGGAAGCAAGGGAAATCCGACACGGAGCACGCGCCACACTTGCAGACTGGAGTTCACAAATGTGTACAATAATTCTGTTGTTATGGAAATAAAACTGCGGCCAAGTTTGCCATATGAAATACTGTGTCATGCCAATTTATTGCTGGGAAGTAATAAAGCGCAGCCGGGAGCATGCGCAAAGGAATAATTGGCAATGAAACAAATGGACAATTGCAGGGGTTATGTTGCTGACGAAGAGAAAGACCAGAAGAACATGGAGGCAGCATTTTAACCGCTGCAGAGTCATGTCCTCCTACAACTGGGTACCCTCCCCCCCTGGTAAGGGGAGGGCAGGGGTCAGAACGGCGCCGAAATCAACCCAAAGCCTGCAAAGGGCAAAACAAAGGAAGTGGGCGGGGCGAGTCGCCTTATAAGCAGCAGGGTCCGACTGCAGAAACATCTCGCTCCTGCAGTGGGACACTGCCGACTCGCCGTACCAGAGGAAGGATTTCGTTTTCCACCCACCCACGAAAGGGCAGGGAAGGAGGGTGACACCTGGACGTCGCTGTCGCAGGACGGTCAGGATGGTGTGAGCGGTGTTTGGGCGACCAAGCACAAATGATAGACTCCGGATGAGCCAGAAGGAAACCGGAATGGGTCTTCGCTCTTCCGGACCAGCGCCTCTTGGGGGCCTAAACGGCGGGGGCGTCTGGTGGTAACGACTAAGGCTCAGCTTCCCCCAAAAAGAAACGGCGCTCTCCCCACCCACAGACACCTGCACGGGCAGGATAGGCTCAGGTACAAAGGGTCGGGGGAGTTGGGGGCCTACTATACAAAATTATAGGGGGAAGCAAGGGAAATCCGACACGGAGCAAGCGCCACACTTGCAGACTGGAGTTCACAAATGTGTACAATAATTCTGTTGTTATGGAAATAAAACTGCGGCCAAGTTTGCCATATGAAATACTGTGTCATGCCAATTTATTGCTGGGAAGTAATAAAGCGCAGCCGGGAGCATGAGCAAAGGAATAATTGGCAATAAAACGAATGGACAATTGCAGGGGTTATGCAGCTCTGCGTCACAAGCACCCACGAACTCTGTCTTGTTTCTCTTGGACATGAGTGTTTGACCCCTTAACGGGAGGTGGCCTCGTCAACCCTGGTCCTTCCAAGCATAAATGGCCTTTCCTCTTCACCCACTCCATAGCAGCACTCAGCAGCCCCAGTTGGTGCACCTTATGCAGGTGTTACCCCATTGCCGAACTCCGTACAACAGTTTTCAAAGACTTCAGAATGATGAAAGGCAGATGTGTTCTTGCTGGAATTGTAACCAATGACTGGTAAGTTTCTGCAGGGAGCAATGATATGTCTAGTTTAAAAATGGCCCCAGAAGTAGTTCACTTGTTCAGGTTTGACTGCACCTTCAAATAAAAAATGTGTCTATAACTTTTAGATCAGCCTGTTAATTTTCTCAGTGCGGGGTACATTTGCAGGTGAAAGGAGCAGTAGGCACAAATTGCACATGCTGTACGAGTCATATTTTGTACTTGTTCATGTATGCATGATTTGTGGGTGGACGAAAGTGCAATTTGACCTGCCACACTTATCAACCACAAAAGGATTTCTTTCTCATTTGTGGCGCCATGTCTTTGAGGTCACGACATTTTCGGGAAGTAGCGTCCGGAAGCGTGTGAGGCACGAGTACACATCTGTACCAGTGTCCAGGATCTACACTCACAATTAAACACGTGACTGGTTGTTTGCAAAAGGTGTGATAGCCCCTCTACAGATGCTCGATGGGATTGTTATGCACAATTGGTGGTAACTGACAAGACAAAAGCATGCGTGCAGTTGCTGCGGGTCCTCTTGTTCAGAGAAGAGTTTCTTGGCGTTCTGTTCAGATGCTGCCCTCGTAGGCATGACCAGACGGATATGCAAATGAAAAGGTATCCTCCATATGGCACAGAGAGGTACAATGTTACTGTATGCAGACTCTCTTGATAGGACAACACTGCATAGAACAGGTTATTGGTCTTTGTTCTCACTAGAAGGTACTTCTAAGATAGTTTATTGTAGCGTAAATCTTTTTTTTATAAGAATTGCAAAACCATTTAAATAAATATGACTTCAGAAGACTTGAATCTCTAAACAAGCATTGGCAATGGCAACAGATTGGGCTTTTGTGTAGGTGTGGTAAAGACATTTGTCAGGCACTGCCGTAGTGGTATTAACTGGCTACGTAGTGTATTAACTGGCTACTGAAGGTAGCAGGTACAGCATGGTGCGAGTACCTGGGCATCTATTAGCAGTGCCTGGCAAAGGCCTAATACTTGTACAAAGTCAAAACTGTTGGCTTTGCCAATGTTTATTATTGGTGAGCAAGACCCATGGGATACTCCTATGGCGCCAATGCGCAGAGGAACCCCTTGGCACCCTAAGTGTGTGTTTTTGGGCACCTGTGTGCTGCCTACAGAGCAGGGTATGGGCAGATGGCAGCTACATAATGATTCTGCTGGGGCTCTGGAACTCCTCCATTTTGGGGTACCCAGGCCCTGCCGTATCAATGGATTCCTGGGCAAAGGCAAGATGGCCACAGTAAGCCACTTCTCTTTCTGCCTTCCCCTTCCTATTTCTCAAAGTCCTGTGAATACCTGACTCTGTGTCCCCTTTCCCCTGATTGTATTTTGGGTGGAAGGACCATATATTGCTCAGGTGTTGCCTCTGCTAGACTATTAGGAGCCTTCCCAGGGGGAGCCTTTTTTGGGTACAGCCTTTGGGTGGGACCTCAATGAATGGAAGGGAGAGTCAATTCACATTCCGTTTTGTGGGGGTCTGGTTCTGGTTATGCGTCACAGTGCCTGTGGTCTGCTCTGAAAGGCTGGGTGTTGCCCCTAATACACATCCACTGTTTTGGGTGTCTGGTTTTTGGTGAATGGCCCAAATGCCTATGAGCCTGATTGGGTCCTGCCTGATAAATGCACTAGTCTGTGGTTGACTGACGGAGCCTAAATTGGGGGATTTTTGTAGAAAAGAAGACCCCCCCACCTTCCTCTGTGTCAGAAACTCAGTATCCTCAATCACAGGGCAGAGGGCAGATTTAATATCACCAGGAGAATTGCAGGGCAGAAGGGGAGATTTAACATCACCAGGAGAATTGCAGGGCAGAAGGGGAGATTTAACATCACTAGGAGAATCACAGAGTAGAGGGGGAGATGTAACATCACCAGGAGAATCACAGGGCAGAGGGAGAGATGTAACATCACCAGGAGAATCACAGGGCAGAGGGGGAGATGTAACATCACCAGGAGAATCACAGAGTAGAAGGGGAGATTTAACACCACTTGGAATATTGCAGAACAGAAGGGAGAGATTTACCATCACCAGGAGAATCACAGAGTAGAAGGGCATATTTAATATTACAAGGAGAATTACTGAATAGATGGGGACATTTAACATCACCAGGAGAATCGCAGAGTAGAAGGGGAGATGTAACATCACCAGGAGAATCACAGGGCAGAAGGGGAGATTTAACACCACTTGGAGAATTTCAGTGCAGAAGGGGGTGATTTATCATCACCAGGAGAATCACATTGCAGAAGGGGGTGATTTAACATCACCATGAGAATCGCAGAGTAGAAGGGGAGATTTATTATTACCTGGAGAGTTGCTGAACAGAGGGGGAGATTTAACATCAAGCAAAACAAAAGAGGTGATGGCTGGAAGGGTTTCAATCAATCTTAAGCTCTGGCATTGTTCGGGGAACCCCTCTAGATCATCGTTGTTCGCCTGCGAAGCCATTACAGAAGGGGAAACACCATATGGAAATCAGGCTTAGTCTCACCCCAAAAGGGACAGTCTAGCCCAAACTGCTTGGTCACATCCCTTCTACACGAGACCACAAGCAACATCAACCATGTTTTATTTAATTGGGCATTATCAGTGAGGAGTAGCTTGGGTCTCTAGGCCCTGGAGGCATGGGACCCACGTCTGTGCATGCCCCTCCCACTCGGGATGACTAAAGCAAAACAGAAGAGGTGATGGCTGGAAGGGGGGATTTAACATCACCAGGAGAATCACAGAGTAGAAGGATAATTTAACATCACCAGAAAAATGCTGAGCAGAGGGAGATTTAATATCACCAGGAAAATCAGAGAGTAGAAGGAAGATTTAACATCACCAGGAAACTCTAAGAATAGAAGGAAGATTTAACATTACCAGGAGAAACACAGAGCAGAAGGGGAGATGTAACATCACCAGGAGAATTGCAGGGCAGAGGGAGAGATTTGACATCACTAGGGGAATCACAGAGCAGAAGGGGGAGATTTAACATCACCAGGAGAATCACAGAGCAGAAGCGGGAGATTGAAGATCACGGGAGAATCACCAGCCAGAGGGGGCGATTGAACATCACCAGGAAAACCACAGAGCAGAAGGGGGAGATTTAACATCCCCAGGAGAAATGCCGGTCAGAAAGGGGAGATTGAACATCACTGGGAGAATCACAGAGCAGAAGCGAAAGATTGAACTTCACCAGGAGAATCACAGAGGAGAAGCAGGAGATTGAACATCACCGGGAGAATCACAGAGCAGAAGCGGGACGTTGAACCTCACCAGGAGAATCACAGAGCAGAAGCGGGAGATTGAACATCACTAGGAGAATCACAGGGCAGAAGCAGGAGATTGAACATCACCAGGAGAATCACAGAGAAGAAGCGGGAGATTTAACACCACCAGGAGAATCACAGGGCAGAAGCGGGAGAATGAACATCACCGGGAGAATCACAGAGCATAAGTGGGAGATTGAACATCACCGGTGTAATCACAGAGCAGAAGCGGGAGATTGAACATCACCAGGAGAATCACAGAGCAGAAGCGGTAGATTGAACATCACCGGGAGAATCGCTGGCCAGAGGGGGAGATTGAACATCACCAGGAAAACCACAGAGCAGAAGGGGGAGATTTAACATCACCAGGAGAATCGCAGAGCAGAAGCGGGAGATTGAACATCACCAGGAGAAACGCTGGGCAGAAGCGGGACATTGAACCTCACCAGGAGAATCACAGGGCAGAAGCGGGAGATTGAACATCACCAGGAGAATCACAGAGCAGAAGCGGGAGATTGAACCTCACCCGGAAAATCACAGGGCAGAAGTGGGAGACTGAACATCACCAGGAGAATCACAGAGCAAAAGCGAGACATTGAACCTCACCAGGAGAATCACAGAGCAGACGCGGGAGATTGAACATCACCAGGAGAATCACAGAGCAGAAGCGGGAGATTGAACATCACCGGTAGAATCGCTGGCCAGAGGGGAGATTGAACATCACCAGGAAAACACAGAGCAGAAGGGGGGAGTTAACATCCCAGGAGAAACGCTGGACAGACGGGGGAGATTGAACATCACCAGAAGAATCACAGAGCAGAAGCGGGAGATTGAACATCACCGGGAGAATCACAGAGCAGAAGCGGGAGATTGAACATCACCAGGAGAATCACAGAGCAGAAGCGGGACATTGAACCTCACCAGGATAATCACAGAGCAGAAGCCGGAGATTGAACATCACCGGGAAAATCACAGAGCAGAAACGGGACATTGAACCTCACCAGGAGAATCACAGAGCTGAAGCGGGAGATTGAACATCACCGGGAGAATCACAGGGAAGAAGTGGGAGACTGAACATACACCAGGAGAATCAAAGAGCAGAAGCGGGAGATTGAATATCACCGCGAAAATCACAGAGCAGAAGCGGGAGATTGAACATCACCCGGATAATCACAGGGCAGAAGCGGGAGATTGAACAACACCAGGAGAATCGCAGGCCGGAGGGGGAGATTGAACATCACCAGAAAAACAACAGATCAGAAGGGGGAGATTTAACATCACCAGGAGAAACGCTGGCAGAGGGGAGATTGAACATCACCAGGAGAATCACAGGGTAGAGGGGGAGATGTCATCATGGGATCAGGTTGTTGTGATGCCACTTTTGGGTCATCATTGGGTCAGGGAAGAACAGCGTGCTATCCAGATGGGGCCTGATTCATCAAAATGTGCACAGAAATCCAGCAAAGGCAGCATGCCATGTAGGACACTGTGTGAGCCTGCGCACATAATAATAAATCATTCCCCGCATATTCATGGAATTCACTGCGCAAAGTAACTGTATTCGCCCCCAGAACGACCCCATGTGAAAAGCATAAGCATCCAGAACAGCTACCTTTGCGTGCTGCCCGGGTGCGAGTACATGCACCCTTCAAACAGTGCGTGGGTTCCTCCGCAACCAGGCCTGCATCTCTGGGAACCCGCACAGGGTCCCCTGTAACTGTTGCCGGCACCCCACCAACATGCGTTTTAAAAATTGTAACTCGGTCTATACTTGGAAAATCTGTGTGCAAACCTTTGTAAACCGTTCCTGCACCCCGCTACACTGCTCACGCGCACCCCTAAGTAACATTGCAACCCTGGTTATGTTACACAAACCCTAAATCTGACATGCAACCCCACCTCTGTGGGGCGAATCGTATGCACAAGTGTATTTACGCCTGCCTTTGGGTGGTCAGATAGTATGAAGGACTTGCGTGGCCAATTCCCTGCCGAGACATTGCACGCTCGATTCCATGAATATATCTCTTGCCATGCAATTGTGGGTGGTCGAGGACCGCCTGCGGGTCGTCGTTCGTAACGTCCACGTTTTCACATGTTCTTCCCCATTTTCCGTCTTCTGCCCTAACTCCGCCCCATGCGCAGGCCTCACCCAAGGACTGCAGGTGCTCACACAAGGAGCTTCACGGCTTGCAGAGATGTGCCAAGCCTGTGCAAACTCTATGCAAGTCCTGGAACAGAACCACGCATTCGATTCCATAAATCGACGTACGCAGATTTTCATGCCATTTGGCGCTCAAGCACCCTCTATCCCACGCCAAATAATTCCATGAATCAGGATCTTGTAAATGGACACCAACTTATGGGTGGTTGAGCTTTCTCACAAACTGGCGCCCAATATTCTGATCACCATTGACTCAGAATGGTGACGCCTTCCACTGAACGGATTTCAAACCTTTCCTATGGAAATTAGGATGTCTGTACATCATGAGGGTGGCAAGAGTTAATAGGCAACTCAATACAAAGCAGCCATGTTGTTTCAGTCATCCAGGCACCTATAGTCAAGCATGTGAAAAGAATGACCCCCATAAGTAAGGCCAGCTGATGATGAGTCATGGCTGTTGGGGGCCATTTCAACATGATCATTTGGGGCTCCCCTTGCCTTACAGCTGTAAAAAACTGTCTGAGGTGCCCATCGGATGTTCATATTAAAATGAAGTCAAATAATTGCTAACTCAGGGCATGTGTATCTGCAGTGGGGTGGTAGTGCAGCCAACAAATGGCAACTGTTAGGTATAAGGCAACAGACAGGGTGTGTCTGATAAGTGCAGAATAAAATTGGGGGGGACTGTATGGTTACAGATACATACCCCAAAGCAAGGTATCACCAGTGGACAGTTCAGGTGGGTGGCAGGGTGAGCAGGTACCTGGGACCGAAAGTTAGAGGGCAAGCCAGGTGCACAGTGCCGAGACAGAGCAGATCAGCAGGGAAGAGGAGGAGTGAAGGCAGAAGCAAAGAGGAAGGTCTGGAGGTGCTTCCGGACCCGGAGATGGTTCTCCTCAAGTTTCAGAGTGGCAGGGAGGCTGTTTCAGACTGAGGCCCCATCCGAAGACAGAGATCTACCCCAGCTTGTTTCTTTGAAAAACGACTGACCCTGAGGGAGTTAGAAAATGGTTGAGCCAAGAGCTTGGGAGTGAAGGTTTTTGCGGAGGAACACCTGAAGGTATTTTGGACCCAGGCCCCTGAAAGCCTTGTGGACAATGCAAAGGGTTTTGAATTTAACCCTTGCAGCCACTGGGAGCCAATGGAGAGATATAAGGGCTGGAGAGATACAATCCCATGACTTGAGGCCAAGAACAATTCTTGCAGTCCTGTTCTGGATAGGTTGCAAAGGGCAGAGAGTAGAGGCAGGTAGATTAAGAAAGAGGCTGTTAAAATAATCCAACCTAGAGAGCACCAGGGCTCGAGAGACAGTGAGCTTCTGGGGGAAGGAGAGGAAGGGCAAAATACCTACTGCAGTAAGAAGTTGGACTTTTTTTGAGACATCAGAGATGTTGGCAGAGAATGAGAGCATGGAGTCAAAGATGACCCCGAGGTTCTTAGCCACACAGGTGGGAGTAGGAGGAGGGCCAAGGGATGCTGGCCAGAGAGTGACAGGAAAGGAGAGTGAAGGTGTGGTGATTAGGACGTGAGCATTCTCAATGTCACTGTGCCTAGTAAGATCATTCTTTTGCTCTCCCTTGTTCCGCTCCTTTTCGCCGTTGCGATCTTAAACATTGGTGTATGAGTGCGATACAAATAAAATATCAATATCATTACTGTGAATTACTTTTCTCTACATGCGCTTCACATTTCAATTATTACTTAATAGACAAATGTGTTTGCTAAATCCATATTTATACAAATTTACGCCCTGTTGGCGCCAAATGTTTAAATGAATTTTGATTTAAAATAGAGGGTACTTATTGTCCCTGTTGAGTGCATCTGGGCTTACTGGGTAGCAATACACAGCTTTGGATTTGGTTTTCTCTGTCCCAAGTGGCCTTGTGACGACAGCCCGATTGCACCAGAAGTCTTTGTATAACATTTGCACACTATTTCTTGTTGATACATTCTTATTTACAATCCTTCCACTCTCAAACCTTTATTTAACTTGTCTGTGCACCCCTATACTTCTCTCTTTTGCTTTATCCTCATTGGCCATCCCTGAGGGGTTGCACGCACTGATTGACTATCCTATTCTTCATTTTACTACCATACCTTACTATCCTTACAGGACTTTAATATGTCCTTTTCTAGAATTGATCAGACCACAGACAACAGAGCTGAAACTCTTGCCTTTAGTGAAGAGGAAGCCCTCAAGATATTAGGTCTGATTAAATCCGCAGGAGCGGAGATCATAACAACCAATAAACCAGAAGCTTTGATACGACAATTGGAATGGAAAATACGAAGGGAGATCAACCTTAAACTCCATGCATCCACCTTGGCTCAGTATTATACTGCCAAGAGAATACCTAGGGGCTTACATGTCAGTTTAGAGCCAACACTCTGCAAGGAGAATCCAGCATTCGTCAAACGTTGGCACCAAATTCTAAACAAGTGTTCACTTGATCTTATACTTTTGACAATTGAAGAACTAGCGCATTCCCTAACAAACCTCAATGAAGATATAGAAGGTCTGAAAACCTCTCTGAGCAAGGGATACACGGCGGACCAACTCAAACAAATTCTGGAAGAAACAAATCAAAAATTGGCTAATTTCAAACAAGAACTTGAAATTAAGAAAATTAGGAAATTTAGACGTGACACTCAGGATTATAAGCTTGATATCGTGTATAGTTGGCAGGCATAGGACACTTCTCCAATAAACCCAACTTCAACAACCCACAGGAAACCAGGCCAAATTGGCAGAAAACACCTCATCCGACGTCTCAAGCTCTGAGCTTGAAGTTCTCCAGGGCAGAGCAGTGAGACTGTCCCTGGTCCCACTACAGAAGAACCAGCAGCTAACTCTACGCCTTTTTTAGAAAAAGGCCAACCAGAAGAGGACAGAAGAAAAAACCCACAAGGAAAAAAACGACGAAGAAACATTGATCGTCAATATTTCAGCATACCAGTTATCGAAAATGGAATTACAAGTCATAAAGAAAGGGTTATCATTTGTTCCCAACAACAATAGCACTCTGCTCCGTGGAAAAATAGACTTTTTCAAACTAATAAGAAAGCTAAGACTTAAAGTCTTCTTTGACTCACAAGATGAGTATGTAATCACTACGGAACCACACAAATTTCTTGAATTGAAACCTAAGAGTCACTTCAACCCTCCGAGTTCAGAATTATATCTTTCTACCTTTGAGAAAACTGTATTACAGGATTTGAAGAAAATTCAATTAAAAAATAACACACAAGGCAACTTTACTGTGAGAGAATGTCAGACACTTAAAAATCTCCTTGATAATCAAACCATCATTTTTAAACCATCGGATAAGGATTTGCGTTAGTTCTTATGAATAAACAGAGACTGCATCGACGAAATTGAACGCCAACTGGATGACCAAGACACATATATGGAAGTACCCCTGAATCCTACTGAAGCAGTAAGATCCTTATCAAGGGGATACTGGATGAGGCGGAATCCAATGATGTAATCTCAAAAAAGACACTCTGTTTCTTGAAAACAAACATCCATCATGCCAGTTATTTATATACTTCCTAAGATACACAAGAGACTGGCAAATCCACCTGGACGTCCCATTATAGCTGCCACTGCAAGTCTCCTTGAACCATTGGCCCAATACTTGGACAAAATTCTGCAACCTCTCATACAGGAATCTAAGACTTACGTAAAGGACACTATGCACTTTTTACACAAACTAAAAAATGTGCAATTCTTCAAAGGAAGAGATGTGATGTTCACCATGGACGTGACATCTCTCTATACTAACATCACACACAAAGCAGGTCTTGAAGCAACTGAATGGCTCCTACTTCAATCAGAGCAATGTCAAGGAGACAGACTGTTTGTACTAACTTTATTAAAATTAGTGCTTACAAACAATTTCTTTAAATTCGAAGATCGTTTCTTTCTTCAGATATCCGGTACTAGCATGGGGGCAGCAATGGCACCATGCTATGCCAACACCTACATGTACTACCTTGAACATGAAAATATTCTCAGTTCACCAAGATGGATGAGGCATCTGCCACTGTATTTGAGATACATTGATGATATTTTTGGAATCTGGTCCGGCCCGGAAGAAGAATTGCAAAACTTTTATGAATGATGAACTCGATTCATCCTCGTATTAAATTCACCACAGAGACAAGTGATACTGCCATCCACTTTCTGGATGTGGAAATATATGCCAGTAACAACACTCTTGAAGCAAGAATCTACACCAAGAAGACAGATAGAAATATCCTGTTGCTTGCCACAAGCTTTCATCCTAAGAGAACTGTTGATAGCGTCCCGTCTAGCCAATTTCTGCAATACAGAAGGAATATCTCGGAGACTGCCGAGTATGAACGGCCAATCATGGCTATTGGAAACTAAATTTTCATCGAGGGGATATGACCAGCTGAAGAACACTGAAATCGCAAACAAAGTCAGAAGCACTGGGAGAGAGACATTACTGACTCCAAAACCACCCAAGTCAGGCGAAGCACTGGTTTACGTGACTACCTATTCCATGCAGAGCATGAAGATTAATAAGGTCATCAAAAAGAACTGGAGCATGTTTAGAATGGATCCACAATTACAGCAACTGTTTCATGAACCTCCAACTTTTGTCTACAGGAATATTAGGTCATTACGCAAGAGCCTTGTCAAAGCTGAAATTCCATCTTCTAGTCCACAGAAAGTGTTTAAGGGTACCATTCCATGTTACAATTGCCAACATTGCAGTAACATCATTAAAGGCAACAGCATATCACACCCCACTCTGGTAAACCCATTTTTCTCAAACACTCGTGCACATGTGATGCTCAAAATGTTATTTATGCATTAAAATGTCCATGTGGGTTATACTACGTAGGCATGACCACCAGAAAAGTTAAAGTTAGATGGTCTGAATACAAATCGAATATTCGTACTAAGAGTCTCAAGTCACCAGTATCACTACACTTTACTGAAGCACGGCACACCATTGCACAATTGAAATGTGTTATCATGGAGCAAATCACAGCAGGAAGCAGGGGAGGTGATGTGCAGTGTAAACTGTTGCAACGGGAGATTTTGTGGATTGAACTGTTGGACTCTTGAGCCCACGTGGCATGAATACCGAATTCGACCTTATGTGTTTTGTGTAAATTTATGTGTTTGGAAAACTGTTTATTGTTATGCTTTGCTTGTAAAAACATGTCAATAACATGTCATCTTAATAGCACCGCCTACCCTTTCTGTTCATGACTATGGTTATGTCTCAAATCTGACAACATGCACCATCTGAACATGGACTTTTCACATGGCGGACTGTTGTACTTATTCCATCGCTTCAAGGTGACTCTCTTTGCCCCTTCTTGTGGTTGATTTTATCTTTTTACTCGCCCCGATGACCATAGTTCCTCCCCGACTGATGTTACCTGTCTAGTCATCTTTTTAGCCTTTGCTTTAGTTGTCTTGTTAGCCCAGTCCCTTCTCAGAATCCTCTTTATTATTTTTTTTTTTCCCGGTTCAGGATGCTGTACCTTTGCCCGCGCCCATCCTTTCTAAGGATCCTTCACGCTTTTTATACATTGTGTGATTACTTTGCTCCACTTGATTTGTTTATTGGGTTAGACCCACTAGTTGTATCTCCTGCTGTTTCCATTCCTAGTTGGACCTTAGACCTATGTGTTGCCTTTTACACTTGCTGGCTGACGGCTGCTGATAGATCTTTGAACTGTGTTTACCTCCGCGCTGTGGGGGTGCCCGTAGTTCCTCTGAGCTACGGTTGCTGCCCCCACGCGCGCGTTCCCTTTACACTCTTTCCATACCTTCCTGATGACTTATTTTGCGTCCCATTGTTTTCCTCCAATGCGATACTGCCCGGCTCACTGACCGCTCTGTCTCGTGACATTGTCACTGTAGTTTGTTTCATTATCTCCATGGTTACGCCACACTCGTTTTTTCCCATACCAAGATGGACGTCACCTAGGTGCACTCACGCGCATGCGCGAGGTTACCAAGGCGAGGCTTTTGTTTGGATTGTGTGAACAGAGTCACTTTGCGCGCACGGCTGCGGCGAGATGATCTGTTTTCTCACGCATCCGAAGGTAAGCTATCTGTTTCCCTCCGTGACTTGTCACACTCGGAATATCCCGGTTCACGTTACTCGCTCTGAAGAGAGTTGCTGACTGTGTTAGTGTGCTCGTTTCTGATATACACTTTTCAAGTTGGTGTGCAGCTACCCCTAAACTTCACGCATTTCTCCACATGTGTGGCTTACTTGATGTCTCTACCTCCGTTACGGTTTGCATGTATGGGCCTTCATTTGTTACTGCACTTATATCACCCCTAATTTGGTACTTTTGCCGCCCGTTTACTTTTCTACTTGATTGTTCTACTATGGACTGTTAGCCACCTGGCTTTTCTAAATGGATGGTCTTTTGATCTTACCCCTACAGATATCCCAGCAATCTGTGGCATTCGGCTACCCGTTGCTTTTTGACTGGATCTCTTTTCTGTGTCTCGGCTCTTGTATCAGCAAGGTTAGTGACTTTGACTCTTTTCACTTTGATAATGGATTTCTTACAAACTGAAGAGTTCTACTAAAAAATCTTCTTTCTTTTACCACTCCACAGAGACTGTGCTTTGATTTAATGGTTATGAATATGAAAAATGAAGTCTATCCCCTGAAGATGGTTCTTTGAACCGAAACGCGTCGGCCTCATTTGTTATATCTAAATATGAGACTTCATTTGTAAATTGTTGAGTGGTTGAACCTATGCATTTAGAGCTTTGTAAACTGTAAACTGCTATATAGATTTGCAATTGTGCTGCTCTATACGAGCTGTTTTCTATCTACGCCGTTTGTTCCTACTTGTGTTATATGGAACACCCACAAGTGCTCTTTCCATATGTAAATAGAGTACACTGATCGTACTACTTTTTGTTTATTCATGTACGACTTATTGGATTAAGAGGATTAAAATCCAAAGTTAACTCTAATGTCTTGGTTCTGATTGTTCCATTCATTTCACACCTGTGTTTACAATTTATCCTTATTAACACCGTTAAATTGTGTAATGACATTTTCTTTTGGAAACTAGAGAAACTTAGGCGGTGTTTGTACACCGTAGAATTTACGCCCTGTTGGCGCCAAATGTTTAAATGAATTTTGATTTAAAATAGAGGGTACTTATTGTCCCTGTTGAGTGCATCTGGGCTTGCTGGGTAGCAATGCACAGCTTTGGATTTGTTTACAAAATAAACGTTGCCAAGTATGTTATTGATGAGTGAATAACTGCTGTTCATCATTATGCCTAATGCTGTTGTGTTTGTGTTTTTTTTTAAATAATTCCCACAAACGTAATTTCTTTTTTACATAATTAACTATACACAGTTTATTGTCTCTCTCACTTTTTTCTAAATACCATTATAAAAATAACCGTTCATGTAGATATGTATTTAAAAATCTAAATAATATTTTTTCCTCACAGTTATTGTTCACAAGTTGCAATCCTCAAATGATATTGTTGGAATTCAGGGGTTCACGTATGAACCGGAATACACGGACAAGGAAATGATTGGGGGGTATCCTGATCGCCGTCCAATCCAATGGGAGACATTTCTACTAGGTGTACATGCCCAATTGATGCTAACGTTGGTGGAAAACACTTGCTGCCATGAAAGCACAAATGCTTGGCATATATATCGGAAGGTCAACCTCCACCACCATGCGGGACTTAGCAACGCAACTTCAGGGCAACACGTTCTGTGTTACGAATGATGATACTGCTGATGCATGCGCTTGATGGAACCGCTCGTCCTTGTGTTCCTAGCAAAGAGTAAGTATTGTCTCAATGGGCCTCATTACGACCCAGGCGCTAATGGGTTAACGGCGCCGTAAAAGGCTGCGGCGCCGTTAACCTATTAGCGCCTAATTACGAGGTCCCTTTGTGGGAACCCGACCTTAACGCTGGTGTAGACCAGCCGTTAAAGTAGGGACCGGCAAAGGGACCTTGGTGCTAATTACGGTGCCGCAATTTGCGGCACCGTACTTAGCGCCTTCCCATTCCCATTGAGCCTATGGGGTAAAAATGGGAATGGGGAAGGGCCATGGAGGAAGGGGAATTACCGCCCCGCCAACCTTGTAATGGGGTGGTAATTCCCCCTTTCTCCATGGCGGAGTTGGTAACTTACCAGCATGGACCATGGTGCTAATAGCACCATGGTCTTCCGCCAGGGTCGTAATGAGGCCCAATGCCTTTTAACTGCACCAATCCTGCTCTGTGGTCTTCTATATGTGTTTACAAAGCTATTGAGATATCATTATTTCCCTGTATTTATTTTCACAAATTAATTCTACTTATATGCTAAACCACCCAGTCTTGCTTTTTGTTGAGTCCTCACATTTCTTTTTCACAAGTATAACTCACCACAAAACACCTACAATCGAGTTATTTATTTACCTGTAAATATAAATTTGCATATCATGATTTTGAAATATTTGAGTTTGAACTCCTCTCATAATATATGTTTTGGCTTTCTCATGCATGCCAACTTTATTCAAAATGATGTGAAAAAAGTAAAAACTAAGTATTCATTTAGTTCAACAAAACCTTTTCTCATCTTTCACACAGATACTACAGGCTTGTGGCGTACAGATGATTCACTTGGTGGATTCACGGCAGAGTGTGATTCCGAGCTCGTCATGTTATACCTGCCAGTGCCGTTAGAGCCATCCGGGAGGAATTCCCTAATGATTCTCGGGAATATACTGGAATTGTCCTAATCAACATAACCTGTTGTTTTTATTATCAGTCTATATTTCTTTAAATTAAGTTTGTCGACTAAGTTTGAAATTTCAATAAAGTGTTTATACTTATAATAACTTTCAAATGTGTACTTTCTCAATCTTCAAAATTGTCATCTATATTTCCATATTACTATTGTAATATAAAACCTCATAAGCAACTTGATGCTATTTTGATACATTTTATGTCATACAACATGATATGATATGATGTGATATGATATGGCATTTGTAACAGGCCTATACACAAGTGTTTCAAGGCGCGACGAGGCAAGGACGGGGGAACAGAGGGAGGACCTGGACAGCCAAGTGACATTGAGATTGTGCAAGTGCAGGGGAGCAAGGAGGGGAAAGTGCCAGGGGAAAGGGGAGGGGGTCAGTGCTGTACATGGGATCAAAAAAATAACACAAAGTGCGGCCAGCAGGTGGCAGGTGCAAGGGTAAGTGCAGACAGCAGGTCTCCAAAAGTGCAGGTAGGGGGACTGTAGGGTTACATATAAAGATCCAAGTGCAAGGTTTGCCGGGAGGCAGTGCAGGTGTGCAAATGGGAGGGCAGGGACCTCGGGCACGAAATCAGATGGTAGCCAGGTGAAAAGTGCAGTATCGGACAGGAAATCAGCAGAGGAGAGGAAGAGAGAAGGTAGAAGCAAAGAGGAAGGTCTTGAGGTGATTCTGGAAGCAGAGATGGTTTTCCTTAAGAGGCTGTTCCAGAGGGAAGCCCCAGCCGAAGCAAGAGATCTACCACCAACTTGTTGCTTGGAGAAGCGACTGATTCTGAGGGAGTTGGAGGTGGAGGAGCAAAGAACTTGAATAGGAAGGTATTTACAAATTGAGAAATGGAGGAATTGAGGACCCAGGCCCCAGAAGGCTTTGTGGACAATGCAGAGGGTCTTGAACTTAATCCTTGCAGCCACTGGGAGCCAATGCAGAGATTACAGTGCTGGAGAGATATGATCCCAGGGCTTGAGGCCAAGGACAAGTCTTGCAGTCCTCTTTTGGATGAGTTGCAGAGGGCAGAGAGTAGAAGCAGGAAGTTTTAGAAAAAGGTTGTTGCAATAGTCCATCCTAGAGAGAACCAGAGCTCTAGAGACAGTGAGCCTTCTGGGGGAAGGAGAGGAAAGGAAGAATACCTCTGAGGCGGTGCAGTTAGTAGTTTGACTTCTTAGAGATGTCAGAGATGTGAGGAGATAAGGAGAGTGTGGAGTCGAAGATGAGCCTGAGGTTCTAAGCCTCACAGGTGGGAGCAGGAAGAGGGCAAGGGAGGCCAGCCATAGAGTGACAGGAGAGGAGGGAGCAGGTGTGCTGATGAGGAGAATCTCTTCTTACTGGCATTAAGGCAGAGACCTTTGCCGGCACACCACTCCTGGATAGCAGACAGACAGTCAGAGATGAGATAAGGAGAAGAGGTGGCAGAGGGGAGCCTGAAAACGAGCTGAGTGTCATCCACATGGCACTGAAAGTTCAAGCAGAGAGTGGCAATGCGGTGGGCGAGAGGTGCCAGGTATTGGTTGAATAGCCAGGGTGAGAGGTTACACCCTGGGGAACACCACAGGTAGAGAGTGAGATAGATGAAAGGAAGGACCCAAGTTGGACCGGGAGGGTCGATCAGAGAGAAAGGAGGTCAGCCAGACCAGTGCCTGATCAGTGATACCAAGGTTATCACAGAAGACGATTGAGCAGGATGGCATAGTTGACCGTGTCAAAGGCAGAAGAGATATCAAGTAAGATGAAGACAGAGGGGAGATTAGAATCAAGGTTAGAGAACACATCTTCATGGATGTTCAGGAGAGCAGTTTCCGTGCTTCTGTGTAATCTGAAGCCAGACTGATGGTCATGGAGACAACCAACAGATTCAGTGTGAAGATTAAGTTGGGAGATGGCCAGCTTTTCCAGGAATTTGCCCAGGAAAGGAGTGATGGAGATGGTGCGATACTTAGGTGGGCAAGAGGGGTTGGCTGAGGGTTTCTTGAGAAGAGGGTGCACAAGAGAGTGTTTCAGGGGGGAAGGGAAGTCTCCATTGGTGAAGGAGTGGTTGCAGAAGTCCGTCAAGGCTGGAACAAGGGTGTCAATGTGGTCCTTGATGGCTTTGGAAGAACAGGGAAGAACCTGTTTTGACAAGACTTTCATAGATCGGACTTGTCTAATAACCTTGTCATGGGAGAACAGAGGAAAGGAAGAGGGGGAGAGGTGGCCACAGGGGGGGCAGAGGTACAGGAGAGAATAGAGGGCGGAGGGGAGGAGGATAGAACAAGAGGGTGGACAGCATGTCCTGGGATTTAGAGATGAAATGAGAAGCCAGGGCTGTGCAGAGGGCCTGGGAGGGGACAGGCGAGGTAGAGACTGCAGCAGGATTGGCAAGCTCCTTGTACATTTTAAAGAGTTCGGCTGAGTTGTAGATGCAACAGAGATGTGGGCTTGGATGTGGGCTCTCTTCTAAGTAGAGAGAGAGAGCCGGTATTGCCTTTGGAGCTGGCGGCAGGCCAGTTTGTCAGAGGATGCACAAGAAGCTAGCCATTTCCTCTCAGCCACCCTGCTCTTGCATTTAAGGGTGACAATGTCAGAGTCCTACCAGCAGTTGCACTTGGCTTTGGGCTTCAAGCGGATCCTCATGACAGGGGCAAGAACATCAAGAGTATCACAGATAGAATAGTGGAGAATGGAAAGGGCTGTGTCTGGATGTGAGTCAGCCAGAGGAGGTGAAGGGAGAGAGAAAGTGGTGGCAAAAGCCTCAACTGACACACGATGCATGGGTCGGATGACTGAGAAGGTAGGTGACAGTGCTGGAGTTGGCTTGGTCTGAAGGGTCGAGAGGAAGAGATGGGATAAAAAGAAGCGAAAGTGATCACTCCAGAAGATAGGAGTTGTGACGGGATTGAGAAGGGGAGGTCTGTTGAGATCAGAACATCCAGAGTGTGCCCTGCAGAGTGAGTCGGGCCAGAGGGGAGAATAGAAAGAGAGAGAGAGTCACAGAGGTTGCAAAAGAGTCCAGAGGAGGGACAGGAAGCATTCAGGTGGATGTTAAAGTTTCCAAGAAGGAGGAGTTGAGTGATTGTGGCCAGTAGGAAGGAGGAGAGGTCCGCCCACACAGAGAGGAAGGAGGTGATCTGACCAGGTGGCTGATAGTAGCCACGGTAAGAGAGTGGCCAGGAGACAGAGAGAGACCTGCAGATAAGGCATTCAAAAGAGGAGCAGGACTGCATAGGAATGACAGAGGCAGGAATCCACTCTGGGAAGATCAAGGCTACACCCCTCCGGAACGGTTGGATCTGGGCACGGCGAGGATCTTGTAGCCATCATGGAGGATAGTGTCAAAGCTTGTGACAGAGCTTACCATGAACCATATCTCGGTGAGACCGAGGACATCCGTGATCAAGTTCTTCCAGGAGGTGGCAGATGTCAGAGGAGTGTTTGCCATCTGAGCGAGAGTTGAGAGTGACAATATGGAGAAGGTTGCCAACCTTGAAAGACCTCTGGGGAGGGGTACTAATCAGAGGTACACCCTGCGGAGGTGTAGAAGGAGCCTGAGGTGGGACGGCAGAGGAAGGAGTAGAGAGCAAGTTAGCCATAGAGGAAGCAGAGGGGAGAAGCAATGAAGCCGAATAAGGGAGAGAAGGGACAGCAGGAGAAGGAAGAAAGGAAATTGATGAGGCAGGAGCAGCATCTACTAAAGAGGAGAAGGTTGGCCTGTGGGCCTTGGCCCAAGATGGTGAAATTCAGGTAAAGATTAAGGATTACCTTAGATGAGTGGAAGGGGGCCAGGAGGGCCTCCCACAGGGGGCCACCATTAATGGGAGAGGAAGAGAAAGGAAAGAGCACAGAGACCATGTGAGGAGTCCACAGGTCTGGCGAGGGCAGGGGTGTTGCTAGGTCTGGAATTGGTCCTGGGCTATGCTAATTTTGTGACTGTCGGGACTCAGGGCTAGCTAGCCTTTTGCTTGTAGCTCCTGGGCTTCTTTCCGGGGCTACAACCAAAAGACATGGGGCTATAACCCCCTCAACCCCCTGGGCGAGGGTACGACAAAGAGGATCTCAGTGAGAGTTTGTCTGGAGGAAGCACTGCTATAGGTGTCAGCGATTGGGTGGTCTGGGTTGGAGACCAGGATATCCTTTTTGAACGTCTTCCCACCAAACTTAGTGAGGAGAGCAGGATAGTAGATAGAGAAGCTGTTTGAAAAGACAGGAGAAACAGAGAGCACCATAGAGTAGGTGGGGGAAGAGGAGAGAGGAAGAGGGGTGGAAAGGGAAGGTGGGGTGGACATTAGGGGAGGATATGAAAAGTTAAAAAAGTTATTTTCAAAATCACCAACACCATAGCCCATCGATACATAATAGCGTAGAAATGATTGTGTTGATTCTGCTTTGACTGCGTTACCCTTGTCACGCTAACCTTATCGCAATCTACCCCACTTCCACTCCCTTATGAAAGGCTTTATGAAATGTCTTACTCTGTTACCTTGTCTGGCCAAACTTCTCCCTCTTGTCCCCTCCTTTATGGTTCCCCAAGGGTCTGTCCTAGGTCCTTTACTTTTCTCTCTTTTACACCTTTCCACTTGCTTCTCCCATTTCTTCTTGTAATCTTTTGTTCCATCTTTATACGGACAACATCCAAATTTTCTTATCCTTTTCATCTGTCTCCAATGCATTACACCCCACTGTCTCTACCTGTCTGCCTGCAGTGCAATCTTGGATGTTGTCTAATTTCCTCCAAAGTAATCCTCGAAAAAAGAGGTTATTTTCTTCGCCACTACCTCTATTCCAACTCCCTCTCCTCCCTCCTTTCCCTCTCTCCTTCCCCCTTTCTGCTCCCTTTCTCCCCATCTGCCTGACACATCTGTGTCATTTTGACCCCTTCCTCTAGTTTCTCTTCACATTTCTTCTATTGCTCGCTCCTGCCGTTATGCCCTCTTCAACATCCGAAGAACTTGTCCTTACCTCTCTTTTCATGGCACTAAGCTTTTTTTTCATGCATGGTCTTTTCTCGCATTGACAATTTTTCTGCTCTTCTTCTTGGCCTTCTGCTTTTTACCTTACCCCTCTTTCTTCTGTGTATACATTATCTGTTTGTCTTCTTAGTTACCCTCCCTTCTTCTCTATGTTCCCTGTTTCTTCATCCTTCGAATCCTGTCTTGTCTTCCATTTTATTTCCATTGTTTCAAGAGTATTTTTGGTCTCGACCACAATCTCTCTTCATTAATCTCTCTCTACTCCCCAACCGGGGTGTTACACTTGTGGCACAAGTGCTTCCTCTCTGTCCCTAAACCCCCTGTGCCCCTTCACATTTTTGTTCTTTCACCTTACTTACCCAAGCACTGGAGCTCCCTTCCTCTGTCTATTTGTTTTTCCACCTTTCTTCATATCTTCCAAACTAATCTGACGATGTTCCTCCTGTGTCAGCTCTCCAATTACCTGCTATTTCTTCAGAGTTTTCTCGTTGAATGTATTAACCATTTTTTGATGTACAATGTTGTCTTTGTTTCTGTTCAGCGGTTTGATGTAGAGTGATATACAAAGATATAAATTCAAATACAAGCCATTTTTCACTTTCTACATGCTCTCTCAATGAGGGTAGGTTTTTCTTCTGTTCATTCCCGTAGCTAAACTTGATGTACAACTCAAAGGGTTCCTACTCCTGGCAACCCTTGCCCACATGCTACCTGCAGACTTGGTGTCTCCATACTGCCCTTTGAAGACCCTGTCACCACAATCCAAATATATATGTCATCGTAGGTGTGGGCCTGGACCTATTCTGCTAACTTCATCCTGGTTCACCCCTTCCCTTATCAAAGGCAGTACTCACTTTGGCCATGCTCACACAATGGAGGTGGGTGTTTGACCTACACACCCCTGGAGCCAAACGCAATGTACACATCAAAGGGGTCCTTCATCTAGCAACATTTGTCCTCGTGGCTACCCCAGAACCAGTATCACCATAATGCCTTTTAAAAGATCCAGTTCCTGCAAAACCATAAATATATGTCACTGTGGATGAGGGTCTGGGCCCATTCCGCTAACTTCATCCTCATCCCCCCATCTCTCCCGTAGCAAAGGTTTTTCTCACCCTGTCCCTGCACTCACGATGGTCATGTGCGGGATCCCGTTCTTTTACGAAATTCATATAGAGGAGGAGCCAAATGCCTCTACCGGAAGTACGGAAATTGTGACATGCACAACACCAGTATTGGTATCTATACCACAAAGAATCTTGGAGGCAAGATATGCGTTGAGAAAACCCTACGAGAGGTATCCTCGAAGAACGAATGGGCTTTTAGGAGAAGCGCCTGAAGAAGTATGAAATGGTAAAGGCAAGAGCCTGGTGACGTCACCTGAAGTAGAAATGATGCACCAAGAAGAGATGCCAAAGAAGAAAGTATATAGACCCGATAGATTCTGATGACGAAGTAAAGAATGGAGAGACATTTCATGTGTGGAATGAAGATTGCACTTATGAAAAGCAGCAAAGAAAATGCAAGCCATTTTATAAATGTACAGATGCTGAAATGCTGAAACACAAGTAGATCAAGTATTCATGAAGGCTAGCTTTACGTAGTGAATAGACTGCAGGCGATGCTGCCAAACTATATATGTATATAGATTGTGGATGTTCCACATCGCATTTGAGCATACTACGACCCCATTAGTGGAGGGGCTGAAAGTGTGACGCAGTAGAAAGAAAACAGCTGATGATTAAGGAAGAATTGAGAAGGCTTGTCTGGCCCACTGTCAAGGGAGGAGGCAGACATGAAACTGATTATCTATTTGAAAAGATACAATGTACATAAAAAGCAAGGCAAGCTTCTGTTTGAGGTGCAATGGAAAAACACTGGGCCTCATTACGAGGTTGGAGGTAGGCTTGCCGGTAAAACCGGCAAGGCTACCTCCAAACTCACAACCGGGTCTGGGTCTGGCATCCGTGAATGGGCAATTACCAGGGTATTCCGGTCCCGCCATACCCAGAAATTCCCTTTTGGGAAAGGGCTCAATGGGAATGCTGCTCTGCCCGCCAGGGCAGACCTGGGGGCTGACAGGTACCCGCGAGCACAGCTATTAGTATGTGGTACGGTAGCAACGGAGCCGGTAGCACTACCTTGCAACACACTGTTGTTACCTTACCGCCATACTTATAATGAGGCCCACTGTGTGCAGGTTTTATTCATTTAATGGTATTAAATACGAAAGAAAGGAGCTCAAACATGGTCTCCTGTCACACGATTTAGATGGAAATAGATTTTAGGCAAGTTACATCGAGACTGAAGGTAAGACTGTGCTCACACTCATTCTATTCTCAGGCACTGTGATACTTTGCAAGGCCGAGTTCAAAGACAATTCAAATGGCAGACAGCAGGAGAGATGATGGATGATGGGCTAATTAGATGGGAAGGCATGGTCAAGCCACCCACAAGCACCTCGGGTATCAGCTTGTGTGTTGCTAGCGAATGAAATATTCCAGAAGGGTACAAGCATGCCAACCAATGATAGAGGGCCACGTAGCAAGAAACCCTATAGTTTGAAAGCCAATGAAAAGTTGTGTATTCTATGACAGTAAAAATGACTTTTACTAGGGGTGGGCATAGTTGTCCACCTAATGTTAGAGATCCAATCATAATCATATCCACCATAGAAACGATACCTAGATGTTCCCTGTAGACCAACCACAACTCTAGTTAAGCTTTTTTACTTTTCCACATAGTATGACGTCAATGA
Organism: Ambystoma mexicanum; assembly: GCA_002915635.3. Lineage (NCBI taxonomy): Eukaryota > Metazoa > Chordata > Amphibia > Caudata > Ambystomatidae > Ambystoma > Ambystoma mexicanum. Next base: position 1,032,533,446 of record CM030325.1, read on the forward strand.
TGACAGGTTTTTGCTCTATAAGAATGTTTTTTTATGAAATGCTTTGAGAATGTTTGTGCGATGTTCATTTATGTCCGTTGCAACCTCCCTGTTTTAGACAATTGCAAATAAAACAGATATGTTTTGCCAACTTCCTGAGTCGGTCTTATTATTGGTGTCAGAGTAAATTCTGCATCCCCATCCATCTAATAAATCGCTACCTCGCTTAAAGGGCCTACGAGTTCACATGGTAGCAGAAAGAGGATATTTAAGGTCCCCATAGATTAGTAGGCCTCCAGTGTTTTGGACGATCAGACACCCTCTGCCACTTAGCCGGAAGATCGCAAAGTTTTCTGTGGAGACCGGCCGACATAGAAAACTTGCAAGAAGAAGATCGATATAAGTGGGACGTGTCCCTCTTTGACAAACTCTCTCCTGGTTTCCACAAATGCTAAGTGGACGGAAGACGACGGTGGTCGATTGGAGGAAGGGACGATACCAAAGGCCTTGAGCTGAAAAGCGAATGGCGAGTAGATTGAGGGGATTGGTAAAATAAGGGGATGGAATTGTGGTAACATGCAAAAGTAACGGGCGCTGTCTAGAATATAACTAAGAGCGTTTACTATATAACGAGGAGAGTGTAAACGAGGAGCATTTTTGTAAGCCCATTTTCATACCTCAAGGCAGGTTTAGAAGGAGTCTTTTCAAAACCCCAAGGGGGTAAATAGGCAGTACATAAACAAAGGTTTATGATAGGGAATGACTCAAACTCCAATAAGAGTATTTTAGGGCTAGGAGAAAAGGAGTACCATGTATACATGAAAAGCTCGCTAGTTTGTCTGTTTGTCTATATTTTGTACCTGAAAAAAGTGTTGAAAAGCAACGAGAATAAGTTGTGTAAAGTTGAAGTAGAGATGAAAGGTTTACTTATTCTAGGTCATTGTCGGCACGACCGAAATAATACATTGAGACAATTGAGAAATAGAGACTTTGATCAGCGAAGGTTGGAGCTCGCTCATATTTTGTTGCTTGTCTGAAATGTATCTAAAACAGCAGTAAGTATTTACAGTCAATTGAGACTCGTCACAATGGGAGATATTACTCCACTGATGCATCTGTGCAAGACACTGCCAAAACATGCACCTAAGCTCAAACAATACAGTGCAGAGTGGGTAAAGGGCACAGCAGATAAAATGTTCATGCCATGGTCACAAGGGAGAAAAGAGAAATTAGAAAAAGTTGGAAAATATACCAGGAGGAGTGGAAGGACCCGCGCCTGAGGGCTGGATGCTTAATAGGTTTAATGAGGAAGTTTCTGAGCCTTCTGCTCCCCTTGCCTCGGCCTGAGATAAGTAGCGTTGATATAGAAAGCGCAGAATTGTATTCATTGAGGGGATTAAAAGCGATGACAGGGTATAGTAACCCGATACTTGAGCCGTCTGCTATAGCAGTGGTGATAGCCCAGAAGAGACTAGAAAGAAGGAGGGAAAAGTGAATGAGATTGAAAGGAAAAAAGAATAAAGTTGACATGGTACCACTCGTACAGAATGAATGGATGGGTGGACAGATATTGCTCAAATTTGATGGGAAAAGTATCGAGGAATATAGGCAAAGGGAAGATCAAGACTAACAGTATAGAAAAGACAGGGAATGAGAAAAAAGACTGAAAGAGGATGAATATAAGAGAAAGAGTAGGCAGAAACGAGAAACAGATGTATCAGGAAGAACAGCACAAGAAAGAGCAAAGGTGGAGGAGCAAAGGAAATATGACAACAGGCAGAGAGCAATCGACGAATGAAATAGGCAAGAAATGAAGAGAGAAGAGGAGGAAGTGCAGAAATTAAGATAAGAGGAAACAAAGACAAAGGGATGAAGTAGAGCGAATGAAAGAAGAGAACAAAAAGACAGGAAACGAAAAGTTAGATGGGAAGCAAGAAAGCGGAGAGAATTTAGATGAAGAAATGGACCGAAAATTAGACAAAGGAAGCGTGATATTGATCGCATCCAGTAAGAGTTAATGGAACCAAGTCCAGTAATATCATGGGGCGATATAGAAGAGTTTCTCCCGGCACAGTGAGAAATGTCAGGGCCATCTAAAATTACATTAGATGATCAATTTTAGATATGGAGCATCGGAGATAGGATTGATAAAGCCTTTCAGGATATGAGAGCAAGAGGTGAACCAGGAGGCAGAGGAAAAAAAAGATTGATCTATAATCGCCCAATCATGAGGTGAAGAAAGAATCCCACTTGGTTTTGAGCATAGAGCTTTATCCCTTAGTTACATTACATAAAGGTAAAAGAGAAGAGAGTCTAGCTGGGGCCAGAAATGTCGGACGAAGAGAGAGAAACCTTCCGTGGGAGGAGGGAAGAAGTGTATGTAGTCCCGAGGGATGTCTGCAGACAGAAAAGGAAGTACATTGGTCTGACATAGAGCAGCCTAAAGACAGACGCCAGACCCTATAGAATATTCAGAACAACCTAAAGGACAATCGCATAGTGAGAAGGGAGAATCGCCACCATATGTGAGCACGCAGAGGTCCCTGCCAGGTAGAAGGTGATCAGGAACCATTGTCCCCGCTAGGGATAGGCAGACAATGGAAGTTGATTGTGGATTTGGGTACACACAGTTCCCTTTGTTCGAGAAAGGGGGGCCCAGGCTACAGTATATCCCATGGCCACAAATGGACAAGGATCATTTAAGGTTCAAACCCCCCAGTTTAACAGAGAGTGTGGGGAAATGGATTTATGAACTCGAGAAAATAACAGGGGGAAATACTTTAGCAATAGGGGACATTAAAGGTCTCCTAAAATCATTCTTGGGGAAAGGGCAGATGACAATTGGCTGAGAGTAGGCTATTCAAGTGTCATGGCACAGAACACAGCGCACAATGGGGCACTGTTTAACAATTGTAGAGCAGATGTCTGGTGAGCGCTACCGGTACATAATCCCGATACATCAGACATGGTTGAAATTATGGCACGTAAAATGAGAGATGACAAGGATCCGCTTGCTTATATTCAAAGCATAAAGGAACGGTGGACTCTTGAAATGCAGGAACTGTGGCGAAAATCAGTGGCAGTATTTTACCACATTTTATGTCAGGGATTGCTTGAACTGGTACAGAGGCTGCTTGAGAAATTAGTGAGAATTGAAGCGAAGCAGTGGGCAGAAATACAGTTGACCATAGTACATCACTGTCGACTGTTGCAAGAGAAAAAGAAAGAAGAAGGAAGATGCTAGAAAACTTGAGGAATTCAAGTTAGTTCAGAAGAAAATTGTCAAAATATGCCATAGAAGGGGCGGTTTTGACAAGCGTAGAAGGATTGGGAATGCAGCAAGCAGTGGGTGCACTGCGAGCAAATAATCAACGCCAAACGGATCAAGGAGGCAATGGGTTTATGGCATGCATTAGAGGAATGGGCAACAGTGGAAGGGGTGGTTTCCAGAATAAGCAAGACGGGTGCCAGAATATGCAGGATGATAATGAAAGTATGCAAGGAGGATTTAACCGAGGGGGACACATGAGTTCCTTCATGTATTTAATGTAGTAGGTCAATTAGAACATATATGCAGGGCAAAGACCCCACAAATCCAACCCAATCCAAAACCCCCTGCAAAACCCCACCCAATCCCCTCATATTATTTATTATCCCAACCCCACCCCACACATATATAAAAGAACTAATATACGGTTAAAGGTCAATTGGGAAGAAGGCCAATTAGGACCACTATTATTAGGTCAATCAGGACAAAAGGTCAATTTGGGTAATACCGAGGGGAGAGGGCAGAGGGGTTAGGAATGCAGCAAGCAGTAGGTATGTCACAGACAAATAATCAACGCCAATCGGATCAAGGAGGGAGTGGGTTTATGCCACGAGGAAGAGGAATGGCTTTCAAGGGAAGAGGAGACTACCAGAGTAATCAAGGTGGCTTCCAAAGTAACCAAGGTAGGTTTCAGAATATGCAGAATGATAAATCGAAATATGCAGATGGGGCAAAATAGAAGGTTCCATCCTGTATGTTGGACATGTGGAATGACAGGGCACATCGCACGAACATGTAGGAGCCAAGGGAATGTACAGAATGGGCAATTCTCAAGAGGGCCACAGCTTATCCTCCAGCATATAGTTCACAAAAATAGGTACGGGTTCATCCAAGAGCAGACAGTGGCCCTCATTACGACCCTGGCGGATTTTTTCCGCCAGCGACGGACTTTCCGGCCATGGCGCAAAGTCCCTTTACGTCATGGCGGATGGCGGACTTACCGCCCCATTCCGAGGTCGGCGGGGCGGTAAGTCCCCATTGACCCATTTACCCTTCCCCATTCCCATTTCGGCCCCATAGGGCTCAATGGGAGTGGGGAAGGAGTTAATTACGCCACCGTAAAATACGGTGGCGTAATTAACACCAAGGTCCCAGAGCGCCATGGATTTTTCCGCCCGCAAAAAGCGGGCGGAAAAATGACCATGGCGCTCCAGGAACTCGTAGTTGGCGGTAAGGGGTCCGCGCAGCTAACGCTGGCGCAGACCCCTTAGCGCCAGGGTCGTAATGAGGCCCAGTGTATGAAGCATAAGCGCTGCAAATGCAACAGGCTTTGCAACCACAGCAAGCACCATTGAGTCCGCCACAAGGGCAGTCACAGCACACACCCATGCAGATACAGCAGAGTGCAAACACAGGACAGCTATGGCTCCTAGAGTAGGGGGTTTCACTGTCATGGGAGGAAGTCCTTTTACAGGCACAGGAATAAGTATGTACAAACAATAGGACAGCTCACAGGGTGACTTGATGTGTTCAGTACTATCGGTGACACCAGATCCTCAAGAGGAACCAGGGTTGATGTTACCATAGGAGGAAAATCTTTTTCTTTTTCAGAAGATACTGGGGCAACTCACTCTTGTAGACGAGAGGGAAAATATCCATTATCGGGAAATGCCATGAATGCGCAAGGCTTCTCTGGAGCTACAAGTAGAGTTCCTTTTACTGATAAATTGCCATTCTCCATAGCAGAGTGTGATATGTTGTGCCATTATTGTATTCAAGACAGGCACCAGTTAATATTCTGGGCCGAGATTTAATGACAAAGTTGAACATGATGATTTCCTTCACTGATGAAAGCATAGTGTGTTCCATGCCAGGAATACATTATTTAAACATGGGCCAATTTATCATGGTGTTTACAGGGCAAATACCTCTGCGAGGTATGCCATTAGAGCCGGAACACATTTTGTTGACATGGCTACCCAGTTTAGTGGGAAAAAATATGAAGATACCTGACTTATTCCTGTTCAGGACACAGGTACCTATGACGAAGAGGGGGGACAGATTATTCCCTAGAATTACATGCAGCTAGTGTACGAGGGAATTGGCCATGCTCGAAGGAACCGATGAGGTGGGCAGGCCATGGAGAACGGTAATTGCCATTGGGGAAGGACACAGATTGATTGACGTCACTGATGAGGATATGTTTAGAGACGATCCATCAGATGATGAAGTAGTGTTCCAAATAACAGCCTGATTCATGAAATTATTTGCATGAAAAACGCAGATATGCGCGCCTTTCTGCACCAAAAATCCCTGTTTGAAGTATGGGTATTTTCAGGCAGAAAGGCGCGCAAATCTGCGTTTTTCACACAAATAATTCCATGAATCAGAGTGTGAGTATTACATATTGGATTAGAATAGAAAGAAGGGAGATTCCATAGCGAATGGTGCTAGTGCGGCAGCACCCATCATTTTTTGATGAGGACATTGAAAAAGTGCCAATCTCTTTATGGACTACAGGCACATATGACATAGGCTTATTGAAGGGGGTGGAGAAGTTAAGTTTAAGTTGAAACAGGAGCAATTTTATCTCGAGCAAGGCAATACCCAATGTCTCGAGAGACGGATGAGGGGATTTTTAAGACTATGGGCCTCATTCCGAGATTAGATCAGCGCTCAGATACCTGAGGGTTCGTAGCGCTATATAAATGCCAAATTAATAGTATTATTATTATTATTGGAGGTAGCCAGGGCGCTATTTGCACCATGCTGCCTCTAATACCGGGTCCAGCACTGGTCTTGTTCAATGGGGATTTACTGGTCCATTCCGACCCTGGAGGGACCGGTAAGTCCCCATTGAACAAACCATTCCCCATTCCCATTTGAGCCCCCATAGGGCTCAATGGGAATGGGGAGGGCACTGATGATGGGCTTGTGACTAGCAAGCCCGTTATTAGTACCCTGGCCCCTTAACGGGGCCCGTAAGGGACGTGTGGTCAGACCACACATTCCTTATGGTTCCTGCTAAGGGACCTCGGAATTGGGCAGTAAGGGATTACCGGCACCAGTCTCCTTACCGGTGCCCGGTATCCCTTACCGCCCAACTCAGAATGAGGCCCAGCTATGCTGTAACAAGGCATCTTGGTGACGTCAGAGTCACTGTGCAATACAGCGGTGTATCTGTGAAAAAATTGGGTGGGGGTGCGTGTAGATTAATTTAGGACATGAGGCCAATTAACCTGATTGTAGACTCAGAGTTTCCTCTAGTTCCGAATCCTGTGACGATTCCATGTAGTGTTCGCACAGAGGCACGATATTTTACAGTGATTGAATTGAAAAATGTGTTTATCTCAAATCCTGTTGCATAAGGATTACCAAGATTTTATGTCATTCACGTTTCGTCAGACGAAGCTGAAAAGTACTTGTTTAACCCAAGGGTACTGTGAATCTCCATCGATCTTTAATAGGGTCCTGCAGATGTACCTAAGCAATATTGATTTGCCAAGTGTTGTGCTGCAGTGTGTAGATGACATTTTAGTTTGTAGCATAACAGAAGAAGAGTGCAGACGGCACTCGATTCAATTTATGACTATCCTAGCAGATAACTTCTAGGATAAAGTGGACAAGGAGAAATGGGGGAAAGAAAGTTACACCTGAAAGAGCTGAGGCAATTATGAAAATACCAAAACAGCACATGATAAAGCAAATGCAGCAGTTTGCGTGATTGTGTAACTATGTTAGAGCATGTATTTGATTATAGTTCATATACAAGACCCCTTTTGTAGGCTATGCAAAATGTACAAGTGAACAAGTAAAACATACAATGGAATGAGGAAATGGAGGAAGGGTTTGAGGAATTGAAAAAAGCAATTTTACAGCTCCAGTTTTAGGAATTCCCAATTATTCTGAGGAATTCTTCCTATTCTCACACACGAATGGAACAGTTATGACAGTGGTTCTTACACAGAGGACCACACTTGGGTACAAACCTCTTGCATATTACAGTGGGATTCTAGATCCAGTTACAAGCGGAGACTTCCCTTGGGAACAATTGCTGGCAGCAGCCCTGTTCGCTATTGAGAAGTCTACTAGTATTGTAATGGAGTTGAGCATGCTTTGTTTGCTGTTTTGGAGAAACCTAAATATACACTGAAGTCTCAGAGGGCTTCTGATTATGATGTAGTTGTATCAAATCTGGCAATCAGAATAGTCAACCATGCCACGTTTGTAGCCAAACCATTGGCAGCGAATAAGCAAGTGCGTGATTGCTTCAACATGACAAGATTCTGAGGGTGAAGGAGAACGCGTTGGCAGGGGGAAGTTCTCTTTATTGATCAAACTGATGGAGAAAGGCATTCAAGTTCAGCTGTGGTAAGGCACAGAGCTAATGGGGAATCGAAATGGTGGCAAGTGAAAGACTACCATCTCACTTTTTGGCACAGGCCACAGAATTGGTGACGCTTATAGTCACGCTTGAAGAACATGCAGAGCAGGAAGTGATGGTGTATAGTGACTCACCTATATGATGTCAACCTTGCACGCAGGGCTCGCACTTTGGAAAAGGACAGGCTACCTCCGAACAGACGGCACTCCAATGCAACACGCTGCATTATTGGACAGGCTTATTAAGGCATTACGACTCCCAGTGGCCATTGAAATAGTTAAATACGCAGCACATACTAAAAGAATGGACTTTATTTCACGTGAAAACCAAGCCGCAGTCGTAGTGGCCAAGAGGGATGCATATTCCCCTGATATTTCAAGTTTTGATACTCCAGATATGAAAGAGAAAATGGTCACGATTATGATTGTAAATGAAGGGTTTAACCATTTGTCCAGAACGCAGTTAATGGAAGTTCAAGGCAGTGCTCCGTAGGAAGAGAAGGAGCTGTGAACATGGAGGCGGTGTTCTTTATCCCCCTCTGAAGTATTGTGGTGACAGGACAGCACTGGAAAGCCAGTGATGCCTGTAGCCTTATTAAGGGTGGCATTAGAACAACTACACTACTCTGCACATTTAACTAGGGAAAGCCTTTCAGCATCTATTGCGGAGGACTGGTTTGAACCGAACCTGATAGAACACGTTGCTTTTTATGTAGTAAATTGCATTGTATGTCAAAGGTTTACTGCTGGGCACACACTGCAAACAATTGGAGGAGTGATTCCTCGACCAAATGGTCCTTTTCAGCATTTACATATCGACTAAGTTGATATGCTGCAAGTATGTCATCGATATAGGTATATGATAGTGGTGGTATGCTCCCTTTCGAGTTGGATTGAAGCTGGTCCATGCACACATCCTGATGCCACTTGCGCTGTGAGGTTTTTAGTCTGAGAAGTCTTCCCTAGATGGGAAGTATGTGAGGTGCTGAGATCTGACAATGGCCCCATTTTGTAAATGAGGTGTTTGACCAGGCTAGTCTATTGCTTAGTATTAAACATCAGTTTTCTTCAGCTTATCACCCACATGCAAACTGTCTATGTGAGGGACTCAATGGTCTTCTCAAAGAGAGAATACCTAAACTCAAATTGACATTGAAGTAGGGATGGCTGCATAGCCTACCGCTTGCGTTATATGCATTAAGGAATCAGCCTGGGTCAGACCACCACCTCACACCCCATGAGCTAGTTACAGGAAGGCAAATGAGAATGCCCTGACACCTCCATCGAGGAATAGAAGTGATGCTCAGACAACTGCAGAATTGTTAGGAAATGAGCTACGTGCGTATTTGACATGTATGACCGATAGTATTCTGTCATTTCAGATCATCTCAAGCGGAAGTGGTGTCGGTCTCAGGACACAGATGAAGACCATTCAGCAACTGTACCAAAGGAATTACCTGTACCTAAATATTTTGCTGGAGATTTCATTCTAGTCCGCAACTTCACTAGGTTTGGTATGAGCCCTGTTTCAGTGGTCCTTACATCATGGAAAATGTTACCTCTTCAGCGGTGAAAGTTCAAGAAAGGCATGCCTGGATACACCTGGGTGATGTGAAGCTGTATGCTGGTGAGACCGTCACATCCCCACCCCATTAGGAAGCAAGTCAAGAAGAAGTAGTTCAGCGTGTGCAGAATCGATCGATGACGAGGAAGAAGGATGCAAAGATTGCCGAGTAAATGAATAAAAGTGTGCATTTGGACTGTGGCTTATCCCAGACACTCTTTATAGATATGTTATCAGGAGTGCAAAAGTAACTGTTCTTGAGCCAAAGGAATCTCTACATCGGACTTTGGAAAAGTGCTGATGTGCTAAAAAAATACCAGATCTTGATTTAATTTTCAACGACTGGAAAAGGGAGAAGTTCCTTGATTTGTTCTTACCGAGTTTCTCTTTGGTCAGACACATGGTCCTGTCTGATGTCGATGTCCCTAGACTGCTTCTCGCTGTCTTCATTTTTATACTTAGAGCTTATCCTGCTCTTGTTGGGCATAACACTAATGTACGCACTTTTGTGCAGGATCCTAAGAATGGCCATTCGATTGGAAGATTATTGAGCAATTCAGCCGCTACCTGTGAATCTAACGAGGCTGCCGGATTAAAAGGGTTTTTCCTTCCTTAAAAGTAACAACAGGCATAATGTGGTCCATTGAGAATAATGCAATTTCAGAAAGTGAGCAAACTCAATGACGTGTTGTCGAACGGAAAATCATATTGTGCCTCCTATACAGTATGAATATATGTATACTGGCCTAAGCCAAGCCGCTTTGCAAAGAAATCCGCATTACAAGGTCTTGACTTTAGATCAGTGTAAGCTGCCATTTTAGGTTCACCCGCCATTTTAGATTCTCTCTCTAAAGTCACCCTGTGTTCTAAAATGGTGGACAGTGTCATTCCGAATGTAACATGGCCGTCTTTACCTCTGTGTACAAACTAATATGTAACTTGCCTTCAGGCCACATGTTGGGGTCATGAACTGAGACCTTGTCCTTCGTTGACCTGTGTATAGAGGGTTACCTGCGCCAACAAAGTTAATCCGCGAGCACATGTTAAACATAATATATTCAAATATTGAAATGTGAACACTTGTTTAACTGAATTGTATAAAGATGTATGAGAAGGCTCAACGAGAAATCCAAAGACACACTGTTGCCATTGTAACTTGTTGGTGAATGTATTAATGGTAAACCCTAAATGTATATATGCATGAACTCGGCATCAACCCTAGATCCGTGATGCATTAACTTGCAGGTGGGCTGGACGACATGTTTCAAACTGTATAAAAGGTGCGACTATTCTAATGTACAGCCCCAGTCACTGAGCACACCGGAAAGGGCTGGAGTTCACTGTGTTGTACTGAGGACCCGATAGCTATCTGTTGCTTTGTCCTTTGAAACTGTTCAGTATGGAATAAAGATCTCTGTGTCTTTCTTTTTAACCTGCGTTTGGTGTATTTCCTTTTGGGGTATTCAGCCTCGATATCTTCTTTTTGATTTCACAGATGGCGCCCGAATAGGGACCCTCAAGATTGATGCCAGCTCGTTGAAGGTTGACACAAGCTATCGGACCGGGATCGGATGGTGTCGAAAAAATGGGGCCCCTTTCTGAATGAGACGCGACACCTCAACAGCGCTGCAGGGCCTGATCCCTGGACGGTGAGCTTGCGGTCCGAGTCGGCATCTTGACGAGGGTCCACTTATCGAGGCGGGCAGATTTGCCGAAATCACCAAATACGAGGTCAAATTTGTTAGAGAACAATTTTGTAAATCTGATCGGACCTCCTTTGAATTGATCAAGTGAGTCGTGTCCTGATTCTTAAGTATCCTGATAATTTGTTTTGGTGCATTGTATCTGCAAATACAATTATTGACCAGGTAACACCAGTATTCTGATATGCCTGGGAAATTGTCTACTTGCTTAAGGGCGTTATTCCGCAGTGATAGACAATCTTTGGAATTTAGCCATCCGGCACCACAGGAGGGGTCGCAGGCTTGTACTATGTACTGTAAGCATGGAATTGGTAGTATAGTGTTTAATGATATTTGGCACAGACAAAATAGAAATGCTTCCTAACTTCAGTGGCCGATCAATGGGAGTTTTGAAATCCCTCGTATTGAGTATTTAGAGTCAATTTTATTAAAGAAAAAGGCTAGACCTGGTGCATTCGATGTATTATAGAATTGGAAAAAAGAAGCTTTACAGCAGCTTAAGAGTAGGGAAAAACATGGGCGCCGTCATAAGACGAAGGCCGAAAAAGCGTTGTTTTATGACCAAGATAAACAGCCTGAGTCAGCTAGGAATATGAATAGGGCTTTCTCACTTGGCATTCAGAAAATCTATCCTTCTAAAGATTTTCATGTTTCCGACGAACTTATCGCCAAATTGTTAAATGAACGAAGGCCTGCGCCACCTCCGTATGTTCCTCTTCCTGCTGGTTTGCCTCTTCCTGCTATTATTCCTGCTCCTCCTGCTGCTGTTCCTCCCATCCCTCCTGTTGTTTCTCTTCCTCCAGTCATTGTTCCTCCTTTTGTTGCTGCTCCTCCACATGCTCCTCCGCTCTTTCCTGTTGTACCAGTGATAACACCTCTGTTGAACTTGCCTGCTATCCCTCTTCCAAGTGGTCCTGCACCACTTCACCACTATCACCACTATCAGGGAGTGGGACCGAGGGTTGTCACTCGCAATACTGTACCTCCAGAAAAGAAACGTGAGTTAATTGCATGGGCTGAGCATTGTATGGAGGGAGGTGATCGAGCTAATGTTTTCGCCACACTTTCTAATATGGACAATTTTCCTGAGAAAATAGTTTTTCTTGAGGGATTAGGTCGCCACTTGTGTGTAATGTGGGACAGATTAGACAATACAGATCTCCCACAAGGGTTGACACTGTGGAGAAAGTACAAGAGCATGTTGAGAGGGTATTTGAGTATAGAAAGGAGTTGGAAAGGTTACAGAATGAGGATGAAGATGAAGATAGTTTGGGCATTATGTGTGTGCAGAAGCGATTCCTTCCTTGTCGTAAATCAATATCTGAGGAAACGCGAATTTGCATAAAAGACGCGATTAGATTGATTTCAGACACGTCGATAACTCCAGTTGAAGTATATGACACATATAGTCAGTATACACCAGAAATGCAGAGGAATGTGCTACAGGTAATGGTAGATTACCTACAGGATGAGTGTGTAAAAAGAAAGATTTGTTGTCCCCCAGAGTTATTGAGTATTTATAAGAGAGCTTTTTCACTGACACTTCTTCGGCTGCCTTAGCAATCGATTTGGCTCTGTTGCTTAGTAAGCATTTGGAGTTGCCTACTTCTCAGTTGCCCATGAGAGAGGTTCCTCCAACACTTGTCCCAAAAGTCGAGGTTCCGGCGGATGTTGGAACAGGTGCGCCGGCCTATGAAATTCCTGCACATCATGCGTCGCAGTTCGTTCACGTCCCGTTCTCAAGGTAGGAAGTGAACACCATTAGGCAATCTATTCCCGATATTAGGAAAAATCTGTCAGGGTTCTATAAAGAAATAGAATCTGTTTTGCAATCCTCAGTATTCACCTTAAGTGAAATTGATTTGTTATTTCCTGTACTCCTGCCCGTAGATTTGTGGCAACAGGTTAGGTCTATAGATGATGTAGCAGGGTTAGGAGATACATGGGCTAACATAATTAGACTCAATGGAGAAAGGCCAGCTGGTGAGAGACCGCTGCAGGTGATATTAACTTTACCTGATAGAATTGTTGCGAAATTGAAAACTATAATTCCCGAAAAAAGAATTATTTGGGACAAGCTTACGGCCTGTGTCCAAGGGAAGTCTGAGGGTGCTACTGAGTTCTTTAATCGGTTTGAACAGGTATTTTCGGATTTCAGTAGACAAGACTTAGGCACAGAGTCTGGGAAAAGGTTATTCGTAGACAAATTTGTGCGTGGATTGTTGCCTGACATCCAGTCACAAATGATGTCTTCTGAGAGCGCTTGGCAAGCAAAGTCTCAATCAGAAGTACTGAACATGGCTCAGTACTATGAGAATCGTGTCAATAATGAAAAGGAAAGAGTTGAAAAAAGAAAAGGTGACTTGAAGACGAAAATATTACTACAGCAAATTGTTAGAAGCCCTAGAGGGGGTAATTCACAGTTTAGAGGTCAGTATGTTCCACAAGAAAATGTGCCCTTGGGTCCTGTAAACATTAACCAGTGTTCCTATTGTAGGCAAGGGGGTCATTGGCGTGCACAATGCCCGGTCCTTCGAAAGAGGTCAAATAACACATTTGGAAATATGGGTAGACGACCCAGAGGTTGCCCGGGTGTAGGGGGCCCTGGTAGAGGTCCGTTTTCACAAGATTCACAGCAACCTTTTTCACAGAATAATCAGGCACCAAGTGTGGATACTAGAAACATTTTTGATCATCCTTCTGCCGCTTACCTCTCTGAAGAACTTCCTTTCGTTGATATTCTGTTTCGTTAGGATTGCCCAAAGCAGGGTTTGTAACCTACGCTTATTGCCTTTAATCAGAAAGGCCCCTACGTTGAAATGATAGTGGGAAGTAGGAAACATCTATTCTTGATAGATACAGGAGCACAAAAGTGTTCCATTGATCATTCTCATGTTCCAAACATTCCACTGTCAGGGCAAACTAACGTTTCTGTAGGGTTTTCGGGCACACCAGTTGTCTGTCCGGTTTCTTTGCTGGTGCCTATTTTCTTGGGTCCGTTTACAGACCACTGTCTATTCCTTTTAACTTCGAATTGTAGAGAGAATCTGCTGGGGTTGAATCTGTTGAAGGAATTAAATGCGGTAATTCATTATTCTTCTGATGGAGTGCGTTTGACGATTTCACCACAGCAACTTTCTGTCTCTCAATTCCTGACTAGACCTTTGCCGCCAGAATTTAGTACTGTTCGGGAGTGTTTATGGGCAATTGACGACAATGATGTCGGTGTTTTGCAGATCAAGCCTGTTAAAATAGTCTTGAAACATGGAGTAAAGCTGCCACGTATTCCACAATATAAGATTTCAGTTGAGGGTGAGCAAGCTTTGAAATGCATCGTCTCCGATTTTGTGCATCGAGGGGT
>CM030325.1:1032547723-1032574214 GCA_002915635.3 Ambystoma mexicanum
TATCTTCTCTGTGGACTGGGCAACACTCATATATCCCCTCCCTGTCTCTGCCTACTTCAAAAGGACTGCAGCAATCAGCACCATGGTTAGACTTCTCCGTTATACTCGCAAGGTTGTCTTTAGTTCCCAGCTCCCTCCCAAGGGTGATATCCAGCTCCCTAGAGAAGGCAGCTTCTGGTTATACCCAAATGGTTGTAATAGGTGAAACTATTCCAAGGCAAACTGAATCCACAGCGACCCTGAGAGGAATGAGTCACTGTCCACCAGGCTGACAATCAAATAACAGCAATTGCCTGTGGTTGAATAATTATACAATCCCAGCAGTCACCATATCAGAATCTACACATGGCATATTTTATTTATTATAAACTGTCACCAGAAGGCTTTTTTCATACAATTATGTAATTTTAAACTGCTTGTTCACTTCCCTGTTATTATTGCAAAAAAGGCCAACATGAAAATTAGAATAATTTGACTCCTAGACATACCATCTCCATGGTATAGTCGTGAATGTTCCCTCCAAAGAGTAGGTAAGCTACAACCACTTTCTAATAGATTTCACAAACAAACTCCAGTTTACACTTTTGTAAACAAAATCGGCTTGGCACTTTGAAAAAGTGAGACCCCCTTTGCAGCTACAGATGTTGCTTGCATGCCATTCACACATGCGCAGCAGCAGGTATATGGAGATATCCTATATCTGGACATCTAGGTTGCAGAGATCTCCAGGATTATGTTTTCGTGTCACTGTTTCTCTAGTGCTCTGATTGAGCATTTCCTGCAGGCAAGCTCAGGGTGTACCAAGAGGCGGATGGTTTGGTTTAACGCAGCTGGTTTTTAGGGGGGCATGTTTTATAGCTGAGTTGTTGAATAATTCTCAGAGGACTGAGGCATTCCCTCTGGTGGGGAAGTCTGTGAAGTTTGCTTCTTTTGTTATTGTTATTGTTATTTTGCATTTATATAGCTCCTTACATACCATTGGTATGGTCTGAAGGCGCTGGTAGGTTGAACGCCCTTGGGAACCGAAGTTCGGGTCAGTAGAGAGAGTAGAGAGAGTCCTAAGGTGCCTGTGCGCACCCGGTATGTGTGCAGCTGGTGCGGAATTCGTGTGGTAGCTGCTTCTTAGCGGTAGGGGTGGTGGTTGAGAGATCAGGAGTATGTGTTCGCTCTGGCAGGATTTATCCAGACCGAGTGTGGCTGCGTTAGGCCTGAGGAGAACGCCTGGCTGGGGGGTGTGAAACCAGCAGTGATTAGTGATGGGGAGTGAGCGGGAGATGTTGATATGAGAACAGTTATACCGAATGGTGTCATAGTATCTCTGTGTTCTATATGAGTGGTGGTGTAAAGAAGAGAGTAAGCGTGGGGTCTGGTATGATATGTGCTCTTTCAGATGTTCCCTGCATTCCAAAACATATTATGTAAGTCACGCAATTCTATGCGATCAGGTCCGTTCTATGCATTGTTATTCATTTCAGGCGTTCAAGATTGCCCTAAACACTCCTGTCTGCTCGACACACTCACGCACTCAAGTTCACCTTGCATGCTCTAGTCTATCCCTCATTCTCCCGTGTGCCCCACGCATGCTCTCATGTATTCCATATGCATGCACTCCAGTCTACCCTGCGCATGTACTCCTGTCTGCCTATGCACTCATCCGCTCTGTATACTCGTCCGCTCTGAAAACTCCTCCGTTCTGTACGCTCATCCGATCTACACACTCATCTGGTCCACACTTCTAGCTCATTGACCTGGAAGGTTTTGAATGAATTGCGCTGAGTGAGGGAACATTTAGCCTTTCCTTTGTGGGCCAAGGTCAAGTGTGTGATCGACAGTGGGATGGTGGCGTGATCAGACCAGTTGAGCGGGCAGGGTCTGTACAGGTGATGCGGCGGGAATAATGTAAAGGCTACATCTAGGGTGTGGCCTTTGTGGTGTTTGGGAAGCGCACAACTTGGTTAAGGTTCACGGATTCGGTCAGTGCTAAAAGTGTGCTTCGAGTGTGGTTGTTGGCATAAGACTGAATGACGCTAAAAATTCAGAGAAAGACATTATTCGTTTGTGCTAATTTGGCAGAGAAGAGTTAGTTGTAGATATCAGCAATTAAATAATTACTCCTGTGAGGTGGTCTGTAGAAGAGGTATAGGTAATGGATTCCTTGTGAGAGAAAGGGAACCTGCAGGTGAGTGATTAGAACAAGCTTGATATAGGAGAGAGGATGATGGAGCATGACCAGTCACTCCTGTGGATGATTGCCACTCCACCTTCAGCCCTTCCTGGTCAGTCAACATCTTGGATACTATAGCCTGGGGGTAGAAGGACATTAGGAACCTGACGGTAGTATGGGGTAAACCATGTTTCTGTGATGAAGAGGCCATTACGTTGTTGTACGAGATGAGGATGGGGTTCGCTGCAGAGTGAGTGACTGCTGAGCGAGCATTGATCAACAAGAGAGTATGTGTCTGGTCTGGGGTGTTGGATGGTGCAAGGATGATATTGATGAGGCTTGCAAGGGTAGCTTTCCATGGATGCCCAGGGTGTTGGCCAGTCAAACCCTAGTGTTGGTGGGGATAGGCTGTGGAGGGGGGACACATAGTGGTGTCATCTGGTGATTAGCAGTACTAGCAACCACATTGTAGGTGAAATGCAGGACAGCTGGACTAGCCTGTGGCCCTATCAGGCATGAACAGGCACAAAACTGTGAGGTCCCTGGCTTCGTACGTCCTTTGCTGAGGACAACGTTGATGACAATGCCTAAGTAGAACTAGAGAAATAAACAGTGACCGAGAAGCAGAATGGCAGGATCTGGTCACGTGACCTGCAGCCTCCTCAATGCTGTCTGTCTAGAGCTGGCCTGGTAGCTGTCCCGAAGACGCATAACACGGTGGTGGGTGGAGCGGATGAGTGGCAGGGCCTGGTCACGTGACCAGCAGCCTCCTCCAATGTTGTCTCCAAAGGTAGGCTGCCCTAGGAGCAGTCTGTACATTTACCCCAATAGGCTCCTTCCTCAGAAAGGCTGACAGGGCTGGGACAGAGGCATCATATCAGACTTATCTCTGAAAGGGATGAGAAGGGCCAGTTATCGATCAGACTTCTGTGACCAATCCAAGGAGTTTGTCGGCTCTCAACAATGGGGTGTCACTCCCTTTGGGGCTTGGGAGGTGAGCCTACTATGGATAATCCCCACAATTGGACAGGGAAAGTGGGATTCCACTGGGGGTGGCCTCCCCTAGGGGAAAGGAATAATAGTTATACTCCCTCTTCCCCAAACTGTAATATCTGATGAAGGAGAATCCCGTCCTATGGGCAGACATATTATATAACATGTTTATGCAAATCATGCGGTTAGGAAAGTTACCAGACTCATGGAAAAAGTCAATAGTTTTCCCAATTTACAAGAAAGGCTTGATATCTGAGCCTACCTCCTACCGACCAATAGCCTTGCTAGACTGCCCAGGCAAAATATTTGCTCGGCTTGTCTTAGGCGGATTTAATAAGTGGTTGACGAATAACCAGCTAAGAGACCCATTTCAAACAGGCTTTATCTCGGGACTGGGGACTACAACAAACCTACTGACCCTAACAGCCATTTTAACAAATGCAATGCAAAGGAAACAACCAATATTTGCACAACATTTGACTCTGTGCCCAGAGAGATGCTGTTTTTAAACTTATGAAGGCAAACTGCCCTTGGTACATTTTGAAACGGACCATTGGATTTCATACAAACACAAGTATTCAAGTCTGATTGAATCAAGCGGGCCTATTGTCTAGTCCCATAAATACTGCGTGTGGCTTAAAGCAAGGCTGCTTGCTGGCATCTGCACTTTTCAATTTCTTTATTGCATATCTCTATACCCACTTTGAAAAGCTTGTATCCGACTCTCCAAAACGAAATGGTCTGGGGATCAAGTGGTTGCTCTATGCCGATGACATGATTCTGTTATCAAAAACACCAAAGGGCTCGAGAATCATGTTGAAGTCTTTAGGGCAATATTCAAAAGACAATTGTATCACAATAAACGCAACTAAAACTCAGGTAATTCAATTTGGGCCAATGTCGAAGCGGCGACTTAAAAACAATTGGTCCTTACAGAACACTGCAATACCAACTGTAATAAATAGGGGTAATGAGAAACAATCATCCCAAAAATAAGTGAACTCTTGCTATTTCACAGACTAAATTAATCGAGTATATGTACTTTAAGTTTTCAATCATGCCTCTTGTAACATACTACAAGATGCAAGTTATACCGGTACTCCTTTATGGTGCTGAAACTAAGATGGGGAAGTCTCCTGATTATTGGACCAGACAAGAAAGTCTATACTAGAAAAAAGTCCTGCATCGTCCCATGTCTGAGCCTATTGTGATAACGTGCTATGGATTAGGGCTTTTATCACTTAAATTCATGTACAACTGGAAACTATGTGCATTATACCGCAAAATCACTATGAATGAGAGTGCAAATAGCCTGTCTCAAACATTGTCGGTATATATGCTAACTTCTAATGACAAATTTCCTAAAGCCTGGCAAACTGAAACGCAAACAATAATGAACAATGCTGACATCTCCATCAGTTTATTGATAACAAACCCTGACAAGGCTAAATCAAAAATGTGGGACTATGATTGGATATGTACAAGGGACTGCTGTTTGGTATATAAACACTTCACACAGCACCCACTAATAATTAAAAAATGTGGAGTAGTAGCAACATACCTAATCAAGTCGCCCAACTGTCAGCAGCAATCTAATGTTGTGCGCTTCAGACTCAATCTATGGCCAACGAAGGAATGTGATGAGTGATGAGAAGGAAAATAATCCCGCTCAGTGAAGTGTTGTGTAGATACTTGAAACTTGAGAAGGAAACTCTATATCACTTAATAACTACTTGTATAACTTTAATCCCTGAAAGAGTTAGATATTTCAAGCATTTTTCTGTTGATTATAGAGATGTGTCTACACAGGACCTCTGGAACCATCTATTCTATGACACTAAGAAATCAGTCATGTATGCAGTTGTAATGTACTTACTAAATCTAGGTCACCAAAATGAGCCAGAGGGAACATCTAACGAAGGTAAATGATGTACTAGGGGAATATAGTGAAGTATCATGTGAATGAGGGGTGACAACTTGATGTTTTATCATTTGTTTGATATAATATGGGTATATTCTAGAGAGATAAGATCTAATGTATAGTTATGTGACTCGGATGTGTGCATTTTATGATTTTAAGATCGATGTATATGTATGTTAAACAATTGTATATAAAGAAATGAAAGGTTGAGAAGTTGATTTTATCAGCTAAATAAACCCAAATAAAATATATATATATCTTTGTTGGCTATGTGGGAGTTGAAACATATAACTTAAAACTTCCTGTCTGTTGAAATGGGTGGTTTGAGTTTGACCACAAGTATCTGTAGTCTTGGCCAGAGAGCAGCATGAAAATATAGGGCTAAGACCCTCTTATTTTATTAACGGGGGCCTGACTCTAGGGGGTAGGTAAGTAACAGGGTAAAAGGTACAAAGTCAAGGCTACCCCTTCTCTTAGACGCACAGGAGGTGCAAAAGAACTACAGAAAGCTAGAAATGATTACTAGCCATTTGATCACACAGAGTGGGGAAATTACTGATACAACAAAATGTATTATCATTAACAAAGCATATTGAAAACAAAATGTATATGTCAATAACCAAGCGTAAAACATACACTTTTGTATATGGTGAGGTTAGTAGCACAATGGGTGATATTTGATGTGCTGTCACAATATTATCAGTACATTTCTACTGGCAATACAAAAGTAAGCGGTTCTGGTTCGGAAGCGTTTTTTCATCGGGTTCTCTGAGTGGTATAGAAAATGTAACGCTCTGAAGTGTCTTCAGGACACTGTGAGATGTTGTTAGCGTGAGACTTGTAGAAGCAGATGTGTCTATTCATCAAAAACCGAGAGTAAAAAGTTGTTAAAAAAAAAGGGGTGTGGGGACGGCCACCAGGGGGCGCACGGATGGAGACGTTCTCCGTGTGAGCTCCGCGCAAGGGTCCCAAAAAGTGGGTTGAGCCCCCACCACGAGACCCCCGCTGGCTAAAAGAACGTCGGAACCTGGTGTCGGAACCTCCCGGGCACCGTCTGGTTCCAACTCCGATCGAAATCGGATCTTGCATTCTGGAGTAACACTCTCCTGCGCCATACGGAAAGAGGACGCGCGAGGCCTGGAAGCTTCCAGCACACGCTGCGCTGACACGGCCCCAGGAAACTGGCGACTTCGTGACCCTCGACTCGGCTGAATCCTGCGAGAAGGTGCGTGCAACTTGAAAGACGCACAGGCCTCACCTGATCAGCGTAAGACACGGTCCCAGACTTTAAGCCGCGCCGGTGCGCGGGTCCCCGCCAGGGCGACAACGGAGGAAGGCCTTCTCTACGGGGATATACCGAACCTCCCCCCGAGCTCACAGTTCTTCTGGTGGGGAAAAATGCACTCCGGGGATATCAGCGCTGCGCGCTTCTCCTCTCCTCCGGCGTGCAGTGGGCTGAGGGTTGGCCCCTGGACTCCAGGGCGTGTGCCCTCTCGGCCCCCGTTCCCGGCCACTGCTCCTGCTGGTCCCATCGAACTGTCGCTTCGCCTGGGACGGGGACCTCCGGACACGGCACAGGCCTCGACGACACGGAACCTATCCGGCCCGCAAGACACACCACCACACATGCAGACGCTGTCCTGAGAGCACCCCATTGTGTGATTGTGACCCCACTACCCAAGGACCCTATGGACAAATTGGCAAAATACAAGTTTACCCCATCGCAAGACGACCCCCGAGGCCCGGACGAGCAAATGATGGCCTCCCAAGGATCTGAGGCCGCGGCAACTAAAGGGGACGTTGCTGACCTACTCAAAGAAATGAGAAGCATGAGAGCAGACATAGGGGGTCGGATTGACAAGATTACGCAAAGGATGGATAAAATGGATGATAGAGTGGAACAGCTTGAACACAATCAAACCTCCTTAAATACGCTGGAAACGCAGATGGACCTTCGTATTGCGGAGTTAGAACATAGGGAAGAGGAAATAAAGCTGAAGGTGGACGATCTTGAAAATAGAGAACGCCGTAACAACATACGTGTACATGGCATTCCCGAAAGGAAGGGGAGACTGATCTTGATTTGAGGCAATCCATCCACAACATCCTGAAACTCCTCTTTAAGGACGATCTGGTAGACGAACCCAAAATCGACCGCGTCCACAGGGCAGGAGGCAGGGCAGGAGGTCCGCGTTCGGTCCTAGTCAGATTTCACAACTACGCTGACAGAGCCCGCATCTTGGAAAAAGCTAGAAATGCCCACCACTCACCATGGGTGACGCGACTGTCTCTTTTTACCAGGATTTGTCATCCCTCACGCTTGCTCTGAGAAGAAAATGTATCCAATTACAAGGATGCTGAAAGACAAGGGAAGCAGATATCGATGGGGTACCCGTTCTCTCTCACCTTCGAGTGGCAAGGCTCGACAATAAAGCTCGCAACGGAGAAGGAAATTGCAGACTGCACAGCTGATCTCTTGGGCGAACGCGCAGGGGAGCCCTCCCAGGGGGATCCAAATATAAAGGAAGCTGAATGGCGCATCAAGGGCCCCCGCCGGAGGCGTATCCAGGGCTCCAGGAAATTTCGGAGGATGGATGACTCGCGTGACATGGAACACTAGCTTGGACAGGGGTCGTGTGTGCTCAATTATTGGGGGGAAAAATGCCTTCCTCAGAAGGGTGCCTTACCCCGATCGCTTCATTTGGGGTCCCGCCTGATGAGCCGAGGGGTCGACTGAGGTGTTATTTGCTCATTGAGGATCATGGATCCACATGCCTTCCTCGAGGCGCTCCTTGACTGCGATATATCAACCTACGTATGGAGCATTCGATTCTGTTTGCACGGTGAACTTGGTGATGGATATGAGGTAATATCCATGCAGCATAGACATTCTGGGGGGAGTCGATAGTACTGTTTCGAAGCTGCGGTTTACTCAGGTTTTTGTGTGATTTGTTTGTTGGGGCTCACTGTTATGTTTACTTGCAATGGGAAGGGACTGCTTGTTCTTGCGGTCCCCGCTGATGGTCCGAATTCGACTGGGTGAGGTCAACCCAGCCGGGTCGGGCGCCGATCAAAAAGGGGATGGGGGAGGGTGGGGAGGGTGGGGAGGGTGGGGTAGAAGGGCAACATTTAATCGACCACAACTTAGATTTGAAGGGAGAAATAGCACAATACCCATGTACGCGAGGGCTTTACACACGGAATTGGCGCTGTCGCAGGCACACTCGAGGTGCGTACACACGTATATGACCTAAAATGACACACACACTTTCCACAGATACCATACGTATCTGCACGCTTAATGTTAAGGGGCTGAACTCCCCCACCAAGAGATCTATGGTGGCCAGGGAATTTAAGAGATCGAAGATCGACATTCTCTTTCTTCAGGAAACGAGATATCGGAAGGGTGAGGAGAGAATGATTCCATCACGGGAGGTTGGGCCACCTTTTGGTGCTCGGGCGCTCTGAGAAAGCGGGGGTGGGAATCATAATCCGCAAGAGCCTGCGGAGCAATATTATGGAGACATGGACAGACAGGAGGGGAGGGCCCTCATAGTCATTGCTAACATAAGGGGCACGATAGTCACCCTCGCACACTCTATGCACCTAACCAGGGGCAGAACAGATTTCTGCATAAAATCAGTGAAAAGGTCTTTGGAATGGCCAAAGGACACACGGTCCTCGGCGGGGACTTTAACACGTGGATGGACAGCTCCTTAGATAGACAATCCAAAGCAGACGCAGCAGACACCACCGGTATATCAAACGAGGCGAACATCAAGCTGACCCTTGACCTCTTTGGCCTCACTGACTCCTGGCGTCACTTACACCCGTTGGAGAGAGGCTTTACCTTCCATTCCTCCCCCATGACACGCTTACGCGCATTGATTATATTTTTCTCTCAGAACATCTCACGCGTATAATGCAGGCAGCTAGTATACATACCTCCGCCTGGACGGATCATGATATGGTGGCGGTGGACATACCCTGGCACGATCTAACCCGCGAAACTCCAAATGGAGATGCAATGACTCTCTATGGGCCGATTTGGCCTTCAGAGAAAACCTGGAAAATGAAATAAAACAGTTTTTCCTTATAAATGATACGGGGGAGGTGGGGAAGCTACATGTCTGGGAGGCCGCCAAAGCGACGCTGAGGGGAATATTAATAAAAGAGGGAGCCGATAAAAACGTGAACGTGCTCTGGTGGAGACGGATATAAGGGAAAGGCTTGGGAGGGCGCAGGCCATGGCACAGTCATCCCCATCTGAGAGGGCTGCACATATTGCCGAAGTCCGCCGTCTCAGGGAGGAGTTGAGGATACTCATCGCCGGTAAGACGGCACAGACCCTACAGTATCTCAAGCAGAAGTTCTATGAGAAGGGTGACGGGCCGACGCTCTCTTGGCGGCCCGCCTTCGCGCGCAAAAAAGCGGAGAGATGGGTTGAAACGATCGAGAGACTTGATGGCACTCTCACAGACACGGTAGTCACGGCCCCTGAGGACATACAGGAAGCATTTGCTTACTTTTATGAAGACCTATATACATGTGACCCGCCCTCCCCCGTAGGGAGTATAGATGCATATCTGAAGGAATTGCAGATCCCCACACTATCGCCCACTGATGCGGATTCCTTAGACATGCCTGTTCTTGAAGAGGAAGTCATAGAGGCCATCAAGAGGTTGAAAACAGGCAAAGCTCCAGGGGACGATGGATTCACGCCTGGGTTCTATAAAACGTTCTCCCCCTTCATTGCTCCCTTTCTTACATCACTATTTAACCACATCTTTATCACAGGCCAGGCACCTCCATCTTTTTCGCAAGCCCTCCTCGCGGTCATCCAAAAGAGGGCCGTGACCCCAGACACTGTAGCTCTTATCGCCCCATCTCCTTGCTTAATATCGATGCGAAGATTTACGCCAGAGTGATTGCAGCCCGGTTAGAGACATTCCTCCCTAGGCTGATAAACTCGACCAAGTTGGCTTTGTCCTTGGCAGACAGGGCGCGGACACACAATGAGAAAAACGCTGCACCTAATCCACGAAGCAAAGGAGATGGAGGGAGACCCGTCTCTCCTGTCTTTGGATGCCGAGAAGCCTTTGACCGGGTCTCCTGGGAATTCCTAGAGAGGGTACTGAGTTCATGCGGGCTGGGACCACAGCTCTCCGTGCCATTAAAGCACTTTATAGCTCCCCTGTGACGTCCGTGGCGGTGAACGGGGGATACTCTCGGTGGTTTCCCCTTGAGAGAGGCACAAGGCAAGGCTGTCCACTGTCGGCGATCCTATTTGTGTTGTCTCTAGAAACCGTTGGCACAAAAACTGAGAAATGACGCCAGAGTTAAGGGTATCAAGGTGGGCGACCGGGAATATAAATTGGGACTATACGCAGATGACATTTTGCTACATGTGACCGACCCTTTAAACTCGATCCCGGCAGCATTTAGTATTATTGAGGAGTATGGAGCGTTGGCAGGACTGAAAATTAACACGGGCAAATCTGTCGTCCTTCCAATAGACACCCGCAGAGACGCGGACGTCGAGCGCTTCGCCCCTTGGGCGTTAAGGTCAGCCTCACTACGCTCCGATACCTGGGCATTAACGTCACCGAGACCTTGGATCCCTGTATGAGGCCAACTTCCCCCAATGTCCATTGCTCTCCAGAAAGATGTCCAAAGGTGGTCCAAACTCACCATCTCGTGCTAGGACGTCTGAATGCTGTAAAAATGGTCCTGCTCCCTAAAATATTGTACTTATTTCAAATGCTCCCTATTCAAATGCCCCCGGACTACTTTACAGACATAAGGAAATTGATACTAACTTTTTTATGGCAAGGCCAAAAGCCAAGAATCCCGAGACCCTCCTTCAACTTAGAAAAGATAACGCTGGGGTGGGCCTCCCAGATATTGAGACATACTATAGAGCCACTCAGCTTAGGGTCCTTGTCCCACATTTCAGACAGCAGTCAGAACCCCAGTGGATAGCGCTTGATAATTACCACCTCCGTCCCTTTATCATGAGTGAATGGCTATGGGTGCCTGGACCACAACTACGAAACACTGTCAAATCCCATCCCATCATAGGCACGATATGGTCGGTATGGAAACCAGGGAGGAAAATGGTGGGTGTCACAACGTGGCCCGCCCCACTGGGCATCTCTGGTCACCAGGGATCCGCGATGCTATTCCGGAACCAGGGAGTTATGAAGCATGGTACCAGGCGGGGCTAGAAAGGGCAGGACAACTGCGCCGCAATGACTCCTTTATCACTATTCAGGAGTTGCAGGAAGCCCTCGGCATAGGTAATCTCTCGGTCTTCCTGTATCTTAGACTCAAGGGGGTAATGACCAGACCCATATGGAAGCAACAGTTACAAAGAGACCTCACGCCGTTTGAGGAGATCCTCGATCGGTGCACTAGCTCCAAGGGTCTGATCAGTGCTATGTACCTCGCACTCATTGAAAATCGATATTAAACCCTCCTTGACACTTAAGAAAAATGGGAAGCTGATATGGGCAGGCAAATCTCCCCAAAACTATGGTTACAAATGTGCAGAAGGACGGCGAAGTCCTCCCTCTCGTGCCAATAAAATTACATGCCACCAAATTACTATACAGATGGCAATACGACCCTGCCCGGCTGGCCAAGATGTACCAGGGAGTGAGCCCGAACTGTTGGAGGGTTGTGGGAGGCGGGCCGATTATTGGCATATGTGGTGGGGATGCGCAAAGGTCCAACTCTATTGGTCAGAAGTCCTTAGCTGGATCAGGGACCTCGACGGGGAGGAAAGAGAGATGCATCCACTGCTAGTTTTGTTTTCTTTAACTGAGGAAGGGGATAGAATAGTGGTGGCATGCAAAATGGTGCAGGGTCTATTGATGGCTGCTCGAGCATGTCTTACTATGACATGGAAGAGACCCACGCTCCCCAGCAAGAGTGAATGGCGAGCAGTCGCACTGAGCATTTACAGAATGGAGTGCCTGACTGCAGCATTGCATGGGGATCGTTCCACGGTAGAGAACGCCTGGTTGGAGTTTCGATCTATATATGCGTTGTAAGGTGTGTCTGACACACGCTATGTCCAAAGCTACGAAGGCCTAACGATTGGATTGACTTGAGTACGTGTCTGTTAAATCAATGTGCGACTTTTATGCCCACTGCCATGACTGAAATGACGGTTAATTAATGTTGTTCAACGCTCTCTCTAAGTTCTGGTTTGATATCATGTGCGGGGGGTGGGAATTAGGGGTGGGATATGTTTAGATGCAATAGTTTGGGGTTTTCTTTTTCCTTTCTTTTTCTCTTTCCTTTTCTCAGGTATGCGATATAACTGATTGTTATAATACTTACATGCTCGCTTTTTTTTTCTTTCTGTAACCAAGAGATGTAAGCTGCACTTATGCGACTGCCGAACTTTTCAAAATCAATAAAAGTGAAATTTAAAAAAAAAAAAAAAGGGGTGTGTGATCAAAACAACCTATCATATAGTTAAAAAAGGTAGCAGGCGCTTCTCTCCAGAAAGAACATGGCACGATAACCTGTTCTGAGATGAGAGTTTGCAGCACACGCTTTTTGCTCACTGTACCTTTCACAGATGGGAAATATCCATTTGCATATCAGTCTTTGTCCCGCCCACATGGGCAGTCAGCACCGAAATGCTATCTTTTTTTAAACCTATCATGTAGTGTTGGCTCTTGAGATAGGATTACTAGACGGCTGTCTCATGTACAGACACATTTTCATTTGGGGTCTCTAGTGGTTGCTAAAGAGAAAAAAGAAGGCTTGAATAAGGCCTGATGTACAAAGTATAGAATATTGTAGGGTTCGAGTCTACTGGAGTTGTCATTTACTGAGCAAAGGCAAAAGGTACCTGATTGAGTTCTGTGGTGACGCGCATGAGTATTGCTGATCGCGTCTTGAACACGTGGAGTGGAACCAGAGCACTTAAAAGCGAAATTACTTCTTGAGTAGTGCTGCCAAAATGTATTTTGTGATAGCTATGGAGAAAAGGAAGGCGATCATCAGGCCTGAAGAAAATAGTCATGTTGGGTTCAGAACTCCTGGAGTTAACATTCAAAAGATGGCGTCAAGGGAGAGTACCCAGTTTGTTTCACCGTGGCGCACATTGATATTTCTGATAGTGTTGTGAAAATGGGGCAGCTAAAGGCAAACGTCCTTCATGGGTAGTGCTGCAGAAAAAGGGGAAAGCACGAGTCAACTACTGCAGGATGCCTGCTGAGGCATGAACAAAAAGTGCCATGCATCCTACTCTGCCGTGAGGCTAAGGGCCAGGTGAAGTAATAAGTAGTGAAAAGGGCACGCGGTGTCGATTCAATCTTGGAAAGAGTGGCACTCCGCCACCACATAGGGTGAAGAGCTGTGAACTTGCCAGTATTACTGGTGCCATAGTACAATTGGATGTAAATATACTGGGCCTCATTACAAATGTGGCGGTACAGTGATAACGGTGCCGGTAGTGCTGCCGGCTCTGTTATCACTGTACCGCCACATTACTAGATCTGCTCACGGGTGGTGCTCTGCACACCTGTTCAGATCAAGCGTGCAGAGCGGCACCCGTGAGCAGATCTGGATGGTAGCAACAGTACCGTTATGAAAGGTACCACTGCTACCATCCTCCCCATTCCCATTGAGCCCTATGGGGGCTTGAATGGGAATGGGGACGTACCAGCTCCAAGTCCCGCAAAGGGGGAATTACCAGGCCCTCTGTGGTTGGAATGGCCCGGTAATTCTGCTTTTGCAGGACCCGGAGCCAGACCAGAGTTTGGAGGTAGCCATGCCCTCGTTAAGGGCATGGCTACCTCCAAACTCATAATGAGGCCCACTGTGTTCGATATGCAGGATATGGAAGCAAAAAATTGAGCCGTGCAGGATGCGTAGTATTGCCTAACAACACTCGCTAGGAGCAGCGTTGTAGATCGAGGCAAATCGATGCTTTCGAGGTGTGGGATTTAGCTAAACAGACCGAGATGGTTAATGGAAAAAGGTCTGCCAAGCAAGTGAGACGATCATACAGTAGATAGTGAGTTGTGATTGCGTAGAATGCTTACCGTGCGGCCGGCGAGTTATATGGTCTGGAGATCAGTGGCTCAGAATGCGCACATGCGCATCTAACGAAATATGTTTTTTGTACCTGCCATGAAGCTTTATTGGCAAGAAAACTTGAACAGTTGAGGCTGTGTATCGGTCACCAGTGGTTGTTTGTGATTGTATGCTGACTTAAAATGTCATTTATTGAGTACAGATAATCGAACAACAGATAAAAAGATTACATGGCTCTGGGCCTCATTACACGGTAGGCGGAGGACCAAGGTGCTATTAGCACCTTGGTCCATGCCGGTAAAATACCAGCAACGCCTTGTTGGAAAGGGGAATTACCGCCCTATTCCAAGGTTGGCGGGGCGGTAATTCCCCCTTCCCCCATTGCCCTTCCCCATTCCCATTTTTGCCCCGTAGGGCTCTATGGGAATGGGGAAGGCGCTAATTACGGTGCCGCAAATTGCGGTACCGTAATTAGCACCCTGGTCCCTTTGCGGGTTGGTTTTTAACGCCTGTTAAACAGCAGGCGTTAAAGTACCTACCCGCAAAGGGACCTCGTAGTAAGGCGGTAAGGGTTAACGGTCACCGGTACCATTACCGGTGACCGTTAAGCCTTACCGCCTTCAGTGTAATGAGGCCCTCTGTGTTGGACTGCGCCTGGGTTTAAGAGTCTTTAAACAATGCGCATGAATATCCATTTGACATGGGGAGTTTAGAGATATAGATAATGTCGCGTGACTCTGGGCGTCATTTAATGTGGTGTAGGGGAGTCTCAGGGTACTAACTGTGCCTCATAACTGGCATAGGGAGAAAGAGAGATCACACTTATTTAAAATTGGCATGCAGAGGTATTGCACCAGAGGGAGTATGTGTCAACTCTGGCATAAGAAGAAAGATCACACATATTATAAAAAGCCTAGTGTAGTGGAATATATATAGAGATGAATTTGTAGATTCTATCTGGTGCATTCAAAAACTCATGAACAATAACAGGGGTTTTGCGGCAGAGGACTAGTAATATAAATGACAGTTATTGATCTTGTCTGATGCAATGAAAAACAATAATATGTTTGTCTTTTTTTATCCATAAACATTTGGAAAAGATACAAAGTGGACATCAGGCAAAAATGCACAGAAGACATTTTAGATTAGTATCTAGCTACGGTCTAGAGCGCAAAGGGGTCATATAATTGGATGTACATTTGTGGTTAGAAGAGATGGTGACGTTTGTTTAAAGAGAAGATAGGCGATTCCATTCTAGGGAAGGTTAATTGAAAAAAAAGGTTCCATTTGATGGAGACATTGAGGCCTTGCTTTACAGAGTCTAAACATTATATCCATTTTTGCTCTAGTTTGCGCAGCATCCGGTTGCGATCGCCTCCTCTGAAAGGATTTTTTACTGTCTGTATTATGAACCAGAATAAGGCTGTGTGGCGATGTTTCTTGGCCTTGAAATGGGCTACGATTGGCTTATCGTCGACTTCAATTTTAATGCATGATTTATGCTCGCAAATGCATTGGCATATTTCACGCTTGCCTTTGCCTACATATATCAAGCCACATGGGCATGTGATGCTGTATCCTGACATGTTAGTCTTACAGTTGGTAAATGTGTTAAACTTCCATATTGTCTCAATGAGATCAATTTCTTTCATATCTTTAGTCAGGCAACATAAAGAGCATGTGCCGCATCTGTGGTGTCCTGTCACGGGAGGTAAGTGCATAGAGTAGTCTGAATAGTAGTGGATTGTTTGGGTTCCTCATAGGTATGGGCTAGCCGGTCTTTGAGATTTTTGCAGCGTTTGAAGGCCAATCACGGTTTGACAGGTTTAAAAGTGTCTGTTTGAAGAGTATCCCAGTGTCGTAGTATCGTTGTTCTTAGTCGATTGCTAAGAGGAGTAAAAGTAGTAACACATGTAATCTTGTCAGTTGATTTTTCTTTGGGAGGTGGAGACAAACAAAGATCTCTGCTCGTGTTTCTTGCTTTCTTACATGCTCTCCATATGGTGTGTGCCAGAGAGCCGCGTTCTTTAAGGCGTGTGGACAAGTGTTTACTGGTCGAGTTGTAGTCAGATAGCGTTGGGCAGTTGCGACAAAGGTGAAGAAATTGGAAACTTGAAAAGGCCAACAGGGTGTTTTTGGCTGTCGGTTTTCTGTATCATGTGGTGCCGAAAGCAGTATTACTGGTTTTATGAATTTCTAGATCAAGAAAGGGTATTGTGATACTGCATTGTGAATTTGATGGAGGGTTTTTGGGCATTCAGCCAGATGAGAAAATCGTGAAGTATATTGTCTGATCCTCTCCTTTCCGCAAAAACATCATCTATATATCGATGCCAGCATATCAGATGGTTGGTGAATCTGTTGTTCTCATGGTAGACGGATTGTTGTTCAAAAGTATCCATATGAAGATTTGCTACATCAGGGCGATTGTGGCCCCCATGCTGGTCCCATAGCATTGTTTATAGAATGTGTCTTTGTAGATGAAGACATTTTCCATCAATGCCAATATGCTGCATTCGAGTAAAAATGCAGTTGGTGCTTCATTGTTCGTTCTCTGGTCCAGATATGTTTTTAGTATATCTATGCATTCTGCTTGAGGAATGCTTGTGTAGAGTGATTCTACGTCTAGCGTCACGAGAAGGTCTTCTGGTTCAATTGTAATGTGGCTTAGGATTTGGCTCATTGATGTCATATCTTGTAAGAAATATTTCATTTTACTGATGAAAGGACGAAGAAAGAAATCAACGTAGACTGATAAAGGTTCTAGTATTTAACCTATTCCGGCAACTATGGGTCTGCCTGGAGGGACCGGATAATATTTGTGGATATTAGGTAATAGGTAGAATGCCGGTAGGATGGAATGTTTTTTTTACTAGAAATTATTTTTCATCATCGTCCACCCAACCTTTTGCCAGGCATTAGACATAAGACTTTTGATTTCTGAAAGGAGTCGCGGGGTTGCGTTGCTGTTGATTTTCATATAGAATTTGGCGTCTTGGAGTTGTTTGTTGATTTCATTTTCATATAGCTGTCTTTCCCAGAGAACTATGCCACCTCCTTAGTCCACAGGTTTTATGATGGAATCCTGATCTCCTTCTAGATTTTTAAGGGCTTGTCTTTCTTGTTTTGTCAAATTGTCAAGAAAATTAGTGCGTTTTGAAAACATAGTGTTGACGTCAGTAAGGATGCAATTCTCGAACGCTAAATCTCGGGGCAGATCATGGACGATAGTGGTGTAATTGTCAAAGGTGGTTTTAGGCCAGTAGACTTTGTTGGTTCTTTTTCTGCTGCATCTCGGAAGTAGTACTTCAGGCGGATGAGCCTTAAGAACTTACGTATTCTTCTCCAGTGTTGAATCTATCTGCGTTGGTGGTGGGTATGAAACTGGGTCCTTTGCTTAAAGTACTAGTTTTGTTTTGGGTGAGGACCTGGTTACTTAAATTAAATATAGGTATTACCACATCTGTGTTTGTGGTAGAATCCACTGACGCGTCCCCATCCCATGTGGTCCTGGTTGTCAGGTCTTTCCTCTTCTTCCCCTCCCTTGAAAAAACTGTTGTTGACCTTGACCTTGTTTCGATGTGGAGGCTCCCGTGCTGGCAGAGTAAGAATCTCTGCTGTTTGAGCTATTTGAAAAAGTGATACATTTTCTGGGGAGACGGCATTGATTGTATTCACTGGTGGGTTGGTTGAGGGTTTGTTGGTTATAAAACCCTGGGACCAAGTATAGATAGGTCTTCTCTTCCTTATAGTTGTTAATGTCATTTTTTAATTTCCATAGCTTTTTGTCTATTGTGAACTGCCTAAATTGTGTGATTTCTTTATTGCCCATGCAGCAAAATTTGGTCATAAATCTTGGGTTGTCCAGGAATACCCTGGGGATGTTGTGTACTTGAAAGCCTTCAGGTATCACTCCAGCCTTAAAGTACTCTAGCATGAGCTGTCCATGTGACTCTGTTCTTACTAATTTCTTCTTCTTTTGGGTCAGTGTATCGAGGCCTGGGGAAGCTGGATATTTATCTGGGACTGCGCCAACACTATACGATAGGTTGTTTTGAAAAGCCATGACAAGCCCTTACAGCCTTCAGAGAGTTAGTTTCATATCGGACTCATCGCGGAAAGAGAGGTCGGGTTAGAGCAAAGTCACTCACCAACCAAGTAGACAAAAGAAAGGTAGGCTCAACCAAAATTCTGCAACTTTTCCAATGATACCACCTCCATCCCCGTCTCCTCCTCAGTCAAAACATTAGGGGTCTATCTAGACTCCACTCTATCCATGACAAGGCAAATTATCGCCATAGCCTCTGCATCTGCCCACACTACCAAACTCATAACCGCAGTCTCACCTGTCCTATCCAACCAAAACTGCCTATCCATAGCTAGAGCCACAATAGGGGCCAGATTAGACTACTGCAACGTCCTCCTACCAGGTACCTCCATCAAAAACATCAACCGCCTCCAAACTGTCCAAAACAACGCTCTTAGAGCAGCCCTCAGAATCTCCAAAAGAGACCACATCTCACGGGCCAGAAGAGATGCCCATTGGCTCCCCATTAGAAAAAGAATCACTTTCAAGACACTCACAATAACGCATAAATGCCTTACCCTCTCAGCCCCAACATATCTCTCAGAAACACATCATCTCGCCCCAAAAGAACCAACCACACCAATAATCTGTGCATCCCTCGCATCCACAGAGCAAAAGCAGGAGGTATTGGTTTCCCACACATTGCCCCCAAACTATGGAACTCACTCAGAGCACAGGCCTCACTCACAGCATTCAACACATCTCTAAAACCACCCTATGCACCTAACACTGCCCCCTCAAACCAGAAACCATATCTGAACCATGTAAAACTGTAACATAACATGTACATTTGTATGTATATTGCAACTAGGTTTGTAAGAGGATTCAATTCAACACTACAGCTAAGTCAATGCCTAGTCTGGGATACTGAATGGAAACCCTTATTGATATATCTTTATGTCCAGTTCATGCGTTCTGGATGACTACCCCTATATAACACCCCTCTATTGGAATCCCCCTGACCTCACTGAGCCAAGAAGTAGTTCTGTTTTGCAAGTTAAAAGGTTTATTTGAGAATTTAAACAATATAGATATATATCACACTTTATAATAAATTAATAATTGGATATCACACTTAATCTGATATGATAAAGATTAACAACGAAGAATCTGGCACTAGCACACTTGTGAATAGGAACAGAAGAAGAAGGTGGTAGAGAATGCTTTATATAAGTTCAGATGGATGTAATGTTGAATGAAAATGCAATACAGAAAATACTCAATATGATTTCAACAAAACAATGTAATCACTTTTCTCTGGCAATCCCCTCCCCCCTTTATGCAATGCAAGGAAATGGAAGGAAAGCACACAGTTCTCAGAAATGCAATCAAATGTAATTCAGTTCACCCCAGCAAGCTTAGACTACAGAAGTTGGAAACACAGGCCCAAAATGCTTTTATACGTGCTGGCAATGAAGTGAAAAATATGCTAAAAATGGTTTTAATTCCCTTTAGGAGGTTCAGGGTGAGTGAAATATATTTGGGATGAGTTCAGGCTCACTTTAGCAAGGATCTAGGAGTAACTAGCAGGTTAAACGAATTTTTGGCAAATGAAAGCAAGAAGCTTCTGTTTTCACACGTTGAGAAATTTGCAAATCGCGTTTTTCGCGATTGCGGCAAAACTATAGGGACTAGCACTATCAGTTTGGGGTCCTAGGACAGCCTAGGATCTCAGCTTCCAGATGAAAGTTACTGCAAGTCTCTAGGACAAATGGTCACGGAGATATGAGCGATTAAATAAAGGTCGTTTTTCAGATTTGAAATTTTAAAGTTCAGAAAGACAAGTGACAGCTAGCAACTGGAAAATGACAGGTGACAGTTAGGAGGCAGTTCTACTTAGATTAAAATAGATTGAATTATATTATTTTAACTAAGAGATTGGTTCTGCACAGTCTTGCTAGGTACTCACACTATATTCTTGAATTAGATGGGCCTCGCCACGAATCTGGTCAGGTTTTAGACTGGACTCTGGTCTGGTCTCTGCACTTCACAGTGATCTGGGTCAGCTCTCTCTGGTTCTGCTAACAGCGGTCTGGTCTGGGTCTGATCTCTCTCTGGATTCTGGAGATTGATGGATTTAAAGTCTGGATCTTTCTGCACAGCTTTCTCTAGAGATTGATGGAGGTAAAGTATTGATTTTCCGGCAGAGCGTCCCGCAGCAGATGGAAATGAATGTCCCTATCTGTCCTGTCTGTCTGCTTTTATCTGTTTTTAAAATGGGTGTGTGTGCAGCATCACTAGACCCTACCCCTCTCCACTTATCATTGGCCAAGCTTTCATTTCTCCCCTGATTGGGGGAGCTAAGTTGTGTCAGAGTGATGTCATTTTACAGCCTGCAGAAAGTCCACTCCTCCTGTCAACTTGCACACAAATCTAGATTTGAACCAAATACATATTTGCAGAGGTACATATTGTTTTAAAATCATATGCACCCATCATGCATTACAGGAGGTATACCCTGTCCAAATCTGCTCTATCTGGGAGCTTGCATTCAGAAATGGCGACATTTGCACTTTTTAACTGGTTTCGCAATATCGGACATTACCCCAAATTTATACACATGTGCGCAAGGAGTATGGACATTAGTTGATGAAGTGTCAGATTTTTCACATGCACACATTTTGAGTAATATCCTCTTTTCCGCTAAAACCCCCCTGAACATACCACCGGGTCCTAACACGTCTTAAAATGTGGCAGAAAAATCACAAGAATTATGGTGTCATTTAAAATAATTTTCACAAGTCCGTACTATGAGTTATTCATCTTTTTAGAGTTATGTTCTGGCTATAGGGGTGTGTCTTTTCAGGTCACATGGTACAGAAACCAGTCTTTCCAGTTTCTGCCAAGCTCAGAGACCCTGCCCCTCCAGTTCTGCCAAGAGGAAGCTGTTTCACGACATCTGCAATAAACCATCTGCCTGGGTGAAGGGGGTTGCATTGTTCAGAGCTCCTGTATTCTGTGGGGCTCCCCTTAATTCAATTATCAGAGAGATGGCATATCCTTAGTGTGGCCAGCAGGAAACAGCCAGGCCTGGGAAGTTACTTGTGAATCAAGTTTCACTCCTGATGGGGGGTAGTTGCCAGGCAAAATTGGAATCTCTTTAAGCCAGTTTTTAGCCACATGTCATTTCTGTTCCCAGTTTTATGCATTCAAATAACTAACAATTTTTTACATATGCAGCTAGAATGCTGATTCTAAGTTTAAAACTATGACATTTAAACAATTGCAGCCTATGTGACACTCAAAAGTAGGTCACTCATTTCTTTTAAACATTTAGATTTTTAGTGTCTTTCAGTCCAAATTTACTTAAACTGCTGAAATCCACAGCTCAGCCAGTCTTGTGATGAACATTGTTTTAGGCTCATCCTCCTTCCAGATTTTGTATGCCCACAAGACTTTATTCTGCCAGATGTCCGCTGGTGTTCAGTGAGATTTTTGGATGTGTTGCAAATAGGCATTTGAGCTGGCATTCAGAGAAACAAAGGTGATTTTAAAGTGCGGTTTTCCTTTGGCACACATTTCACTCATGGCACCCCGGCCATCCTGCTCACACTGGTGGGTGGCAAGTTAGGCAACCATTTTAGTGTGCACAACTGCGCGGTTTTCATAGATTCTGGCGCACATGTGGGCTTTTTCGGCCATCTTGGATTTCCTAAGCCCACAGCACCAAATGTTGTAGCCTAATAGTCCAAACGTGGGTCAGGACACCCAACAAATCCCCCCCGTGACTGCCCTTTGAATTTGAGTCGATGGGGAGTCGGGTGCACAAGGTTTTGACCACGCACTGGTCTGTCCGCATAATCTTCTTCCAATTCTGCAAATGGCACAGTTCAGCATCTTTTCCTCCATCCGGTCGGATCGATCAGTTCTCCTCGCCGGTCCTGATGGAATATTGGGCGGTACCCTGGGCCCCTTGCGTCATCCTCCCAGTCTCCGGATCATCCTCCTTGGCCGGTCTCCAGGTTTTCTTTCTCCTAGGATGACAAAGGAAGAGCGGCAATACCTACTCATAGACGTCTTTCCACCACTGTTGAGATAGTGGGGCAGCATATGCATTTCATCATAACGAAACATTACATTCTTATTTTGAAAAAAAAACAGTATAACTAAGAGACAGTTTCATGCAAATCACAATATTTTAGAGACTAGATGTGGTATGTTTTATGGTTGGAACTGAATTAGTCTGAGACAGTACCCGCTAGGATTCCAGAGGATTCCTCCAGTTGTTGCAGAGTGTGCCTGGGATGGCAACATTTCAACTGTTTATGTGGACCCACTTGTCTTCCCCCGCTGCCAAGGACCTTTGGGATGTGGATTTTGTAGGCCACAGGGGAGATTTTGTCTATAATCTCAAAGGGTCCCTTCCATGTAGGCAAAATTTCCTCTGTTTTGCCTGGTTCCTTTGGAAGTTGTATAGATAGACCCGGTCCCCACCTGATATTCCTTCCTGGAAGTTTTCAGGTCATAGTGGTCTTCATGCTATCAGCTGATCTTTCTAGATTCCGTGAGCATAAGCAAAAGCAATGTTGAAGGTGTTTCCTTAAATTCTCCACATACTCGTGAGTTGTGGAGGCATTTATTAGTGTCTGCTCTTGGTCCTGTAGAGCAATGCTGAGGAAGCACCATCTTGCGCCCAGTCATCAACTCAAATGGTGACATTTGGTTGCAGATGAAGGGGTAGATCTGATGGCCATTAGGACCAGAGGTAATCGGATATCCAACTTGGCCCAGAATCTGCCACAAACTTCTTTATATGCTCACAATGGTTCGGTTATATCTCTCTACTGCCCCAGAAGAAGCTGGCCGGTAAGCAATATGCAACTTCCTTTTGACCCCCAGTATCTCCCACATCTTTGTCATTACTTCACTGGTGAAGTGGGTACCCCTGTCTCACTTCAATCTTTGAGGTAGAACAAATCGGAAAAGATGTGGTTAATCATCAGGGCAGCTGCAGTTTCTGCCTTGCAATTTGGGGCTGGGAGACATTCCACCCACCTTGGTAAAACAAGCATGTCACAGTCAACATGTACTTATTCCCCCTAGCAGAGCGAATCACGGGCCTACAAAGTCGATTTGTAAATCTGACCATGGCAGTGTCATCCCCCTCTTTTGGAGAGGCGCACGGTGTGTGAGGGATGTTGGCTGAAATTGTGCACACACAAGAGACACCTTCAAATATTGGTTGAGGTCCTGCCCATGTGGGGCCAGTATGCAACCTCTCTAAGATTTCCAATGTTGTGTGAAACCCCCTATGACCGGCGGTGGCCGCATCATGGGCGTGACTTAACATCAGGTTTCGGAATGAGGTAGGAACCACCCACTGATCGTGCCAGCTTGGATTTCCTTACCAACAAACCGTCTTGATTCGGAACATTTTTGGACATTTCATCAACACTCTTAGTCCTCTTTTCCCAATATAATCGGTATCCGTCAAGGGAAAGTTCTCAGGGTCCTCAAGGGGTTGGTAAAACTAACCAATTATTGGATCCCCTTCTGAGCGTTAATCAAATCAGCATCAGGGGTCTCCTTACTCCATTGTGCAATTGAAAGGTCGTTGTGAGCATTTGTCTGGACCTAGTGATAGCAGTGACCTGGTTTCCCCCAACAGGACTCAATCTCAATTAGATCCCTTGGATGGCCCCCGGTTTTGGCCACTGATCAGCTAAGTCCGTTCCAGTTTTGTCTGGTCCCTCTACTTTGGAATGACCCTTATCTTTTTCCAATGGATGGTCATCTCATTCGATGTGACCAGATCGTCAATGTTTTGGACCAACTTCCCATGTTTCAAGGGTTGTTATTAGCACATAACATGCCTCTGGTTTTCCAATTAACAGGTGCCCACGAACCCGTTCCGTACATAATCCGAATCTGTGATTATGACCAGTTCGTGGAGTTGATGCTGGACAGCAATGAGGATGGCCTGATGCACAGCCATCAAATCTGCCACCTGACTACTTCGGGGACCAATTTGTACCCAGCGGAGGGTTCTGGAACTCCTTCACCCATGCATTCCCTACGCGGCCACCAGTTCTTTTTCCCCGTTGTTGTCAACATGGTAAGAGCATCCATCCACATAGACAGTGGGCATTCCCTCACACTTGTCCTCTTCAAAGACTTTGTGTGGGGAATTAAGGTATGCCTCCGTGTTGTCCTTGATTTTTAGACTTTCTGCTCGAGACAGTTTTCTCTGGCACAATCATGCAAGTCAGCCAGACCTTGCGCGAGGGACTCTTCTTGTTTTGGCCATATCTGACCTCCACAGAAAGCCTTGCATTGACAGAATCCAGGAAGTAATTCGGGAATATACTCACATCCCCGCTTGGATACTGTCACTTTGGAGATATTGCGAGAGGCTGGTGTGGAGTCTCCACTATGATGTGTTCCCCCTGGATAAACGGGCGTAATCTTCAAATGCCCACACCGTTGCCAGGAGTGCCTTCTCAACAATCGTTGAATTTTTCCTCCACAGAGGATAAAGTTTTGCTCGCATAGGAGATTACTTTATTGACCTTGTCATGCTTTTGGTATAATACTGCCGTCAAGCACGTATTAGAGAACCCCGTCTCCAGGAAGAACTCCTTGTTTCTGACAGGTAAAGCTAGGCAGGGCGCTTGTGAGAGGCTTCTTTTGAGTTGTCTTACTGCCTCGGCTTGTTCTGGAACCCATTCCCACTGACCCCCCCTCAGGAGATGAATCAGGGGTCTGGTGATCTCTGCGTAGCCCTCAATGAACTTTCTGCTGTAATAGTCAGGTCCAAGGAGGCTCCTAGTATCCCGCAGAGTTGTGGGTCTTTCAATTTTTGAAGTGCTTCCACTTTCTTTTCCTGGGACAGAGACCCTGAGGATAATCCAATGCCCCAAGAAATTAAACACGGTTCTACAACAACGTGCTTCTGAAAGGAAAAGTTTTTGCTACCGGCGCCCTCAACTGCGTCAAGAACATAACGGAATCTCCGCTATGTGTTCCTCCACAGATGAACTTTATGAGGACATCATCTACACATAAGTCAGGTTACCCCTCGCACCCAGGTCGGGCATGGCCTTATGTAGGAAAATGTTGAATTCATCACCGGAGTTAAGGTATCCGAAAGGAGTCCGGGTCCATGTGTATTGCTGACCCCCAAAGTAAAAGCCAGCTTGTATTGGTCCTCCTACTGACAGCCACAGTCCAGTATCCATTGGTCAGTCTATTGCAGTGAAATACCTGTGACCCCTGGATCTGGCCAGCCCTTGGTCAATGTAGGCAAGGCCATCGGAAGTATGGACCCGTTTGTTGACTCCCTAAGTCAGCGCGCAGAGTCTCCACTGGCCGTTTGGCTTCAATATTCCCAGCACCGGATTATTGAATGCTGTGGAACTGGACGGATTATTCCACGGGACTCAAGGTTCTTAATTATTTCAGTAAGGGACTCCATTGATGCGAAGGAGGCAAGCGATATTGCTTCACAAAACACTGAGTCATGCCAGGGTCCGTGGGATTGTTTGTTGTGTGATGTCGGTGGCGGCCACCAGTCATATGAGTCTACCGCAAAGAGATCTTGGAAATCCAAGAAAAACTTGTTTCAAACTTTTGCTTTTGTTAAAGAGTCACACAGGCATCAAGCTAGTGACTCTCTCTCCACCATCTGCCTGAAGCCTGAAAGACTTCTGTTTGGCTATCTCCACGGCCTCCTCCAGCTGGGTGGAGAAGTCCCTGGTCAGAGTGCTGATTTGGACGCGGAAGCTTCAGGTGGGACAGGCAGCCATCATGGACCTGGAAAATCACCTCATCCCTCCTGAAGTCACAAGTCACATCTTCCTACACATAGGGCAGGAAATGTACACCAGGAAGTTCCGCCCATGCCGGGTAAAAATCCTGTCTGGTGTGTATTGTCATCACTGTCACTGTCAAAGCAGTCCTTGGGGATTGCCCTAACAGTTCATTACCTAAATCTATGGAAAAATGTCGGTCATCAACCGCCATTCCAATAATGGTGCCTGTGGCTAGAGTAAATAAACTCTTAAGTCAGCTGTATCCACCTCTATTGGATGGTGTCAATGTTCTATGTTTGACTAATGGAGTTGGGTTTACCCCTAACCCTTGCAGTTGGAGAGAAGCATTTAGATGTATGTAAGCATCAGGGTTATTCAAAATGTGACTCTTAGCTTCACTTCCAGGGAGAATGTCGGGTCCTTTCTGGGATGGGACCTCCCTCTTTAAGCTGAAATTCAACTGAAATAAGGTAGCAATGAGCTGACCCTAAATGCTTTTTCTGGATCGTCAAAGCCCA
>CM030325.1:1032574234-1032629380 GCA_002915635.3 Ambystoma mexicanum
ACAACTGCGCGGTTTTCATAGATTCTGGCGCACTGTGTGGGCTTTTCGGGCATCTGGATTCCTAAGCCCACAGCACCAAATGTTTAGCCTGGGTACTTAAACGGGGTCAGGACACCCTACAACTCCCCCACGTGATGCACTTTGAATTTGGGTCGATGGGAGTCGGTGTGCACAAGGGTTTTGACCCCGCGCTTGGTCTGTGCGCATAATCTTCTTCCAATTCTGCAAATGGCACCGTTCAGCATCTTTCCTCATCCGGTCGGACGATCAGTTCTCCTCGCGGTCCTGATTGGGAGATATTGGGCGTACCTCGGGCTGGGCTTGCGTCATCCTCCCAGTCTTCCGGATTCATCCTCCTTGGGGTCTCCAGGTTTTCTTTCTCCTAGATGACAAAGGAAGAGCGCAATACCTACTCATAGACGTCTTTTCCACACTGTTGAGATGTGGGGGCAGCATATGCATTTCATCATAACAAACATTACATTCTTATTTTGAAAAAAAAACAGTATAACTAAGAGACAGTTTCATGCAAATCACATATTTTAAGACAGATGTGGTATGTTTTATGGTTGAACTGATTAGTCGAGACAGACCCCGCGAGGATTCAGAGGATCCTCCAGTTGTTGCAGAGTGGCCTGGATGCAACATTTCAACTGGTTTATGTGACCCACTTGTCTTCTCCCCGCTGCCAAAGGACCTTTGGGGAGTGGATTTGTAGCCACAGGGAGATTTTGTCTATAATTCAAAGGGTCCTTCCATGTAGGCAAAATTTTCTCTGTTTTGCCTGGTCTTGGAATTTATAGATAGACCGGTCCCCCACCTGATATTCCCTTCCTGGAATTTTCAGGTCATAGTGGGTCTTCATGCTATCAGCTGATCTTTTAGATTCCGCTGAGCATTAGCAAAGCATTTGAAGTGTGTTTCCTTAAATTCTCCATACTTCGTGAGTTGTGGAGGCATTTATTAGTGTCTCTCTTGGGTCCTGTAGAGCAAATGCTGAGGAAGCACCATCTTGCGCCCAGTCATAACTCAAATGGTGACATTTTGGTTGCAATGAAGGGGTAGATCTGATGCCATTAGGACCAGAGGTATCGGATATCCCACTTGCCCAGAATCTGCCACAAACTTCTTTAATAGCTCACAATGGTTCGGTTATTCTCTCTACTGCCGCAGAAAAGCTGGCCGTAGCAATATGCAACTTCTTTTGACCCCCAGTATCTCCACATCTTTTGCATTATTCACGTGAAGTGGCTACCCGTCTCACTCAATCCTTTGAGTAGACCCAATCGGAAAAGATGTGGTTAATCATCAGGGCAGCTGCAGTTTCTGCTGCAGTTTGGGCTGGGAACATTCACCCACTTGGTAAACAAGCAGTCACAGTCAACATGTACTATTCCCCCTAGCAAGCG
This sequence comes from Ambystoma mexicanum, assembly GCA_002915635.3. Lineage (NCBI taxonomy): Eukaryota > Metazoa > Chordata > Amphibia > Caudata > Ambystomatidae > Ambystoma > Ambystoma mexicanum. Next base: position 1,032,575,644 of record CM030325.1, read on the forward strand.
AATCACGGGGCTACAAGTCGATTTGTTAATCTTACCTGGCAGTGTCACCCTCTTTTGGAGAGGCGCACGGTGTGTGAGGGATGTTGGCTGAAATTGTGCACACACAAGACAACCCTCAAATATTGGTTGAGGTCCTGGGCCATTGTGGGGCAGTATGCACCTTCTTAAGATTCCAATGTTGTGGAAACCCCTATGACCGGCGGTGGCCGCATCATGGGGTGACTTAACATAGGTTTCGGATGAGGTAGGACCACCCACTGATCGTGCCAGCTTGGATTTCCTTACCAACAAACCGTCTCTGGATTCGGAACATTTTTGGACATTTCATCAACACTTCTTAGGTCCTCTTTCCCAATATTATCGGTATCCGTCAAGGGAAAGTTCTCAGGGTCCTCAAGGTGTTGTAAAACTTACCAATTATTGGATCCTTCCTTCTGACGTAATCAAATCAGCATCAGGGGTCTCCTTACTTCCATTGTGCAATTGAAAGGTCGTTGTGAGCGAATTGTCTGGGACCTAGTGATAGCAGTGACCTGGATTTCGCCCAACAGGGACTCATCTCAATTAGATCCCTTGGATGGCCCCGGTTTTGGCCAGCTGATCAGCTAAGTCGTTTCCAGTTTGTCCTGGTCCGCTCTACTTTTGGAATACCCCTTGATCTTTTCCAATTGATGGTCATCTCATTTCGAGGTGACCAGATCGTCAATTGTTTTGGACATCAACTTTCCATGTTTCAAGGGTTTGTTATTTAGCACATAACATGCCTCTGGTTTTCCAATTAACCAGTGTGTCTTTCCACGAACCCCGTTCCGTACATAATCCGAATCTTGTGATTATGACCAGTTTTCGTGGAGTTTGATGCTGGCACGCAATGAGGATGGCCTGATGCACAGCCATCAACTCTGCCACCCTGACTACTTCGGGACCAATTTTTTACCCAGCGGAGGGTTCTGGGAACTCCTTCACCCATGCATTCCCTACGCCGGCCACCAGTTCTTTTTCCCCGTTGTTTGTCAACATGGTAAGAGCATCCATCCACATAGACAGTGGGCATTCCCTCACAACTTGTCCCTCTTTCAAAGACTTTGTGTGGGGAATTACAGGTATGCCTCCGTGTTGTCCTTGATTTTTAGACTTTCGTCCTCGAGACAGTTTTCTCTGGCACAATCATGCAAGTCAGCCAGACCTGCGCGAGGGGATCTTCTTTGTTTTGGCGCATATCTGACCTCCACAGGAAAGCCTTGCATTGACAGAATCCAGGAAGTAATTCGGGATTACTCAACATTCCCGGCTTTGGATTACTGTCATGTTTGGAGATATTGCAGAGGCTGGTGTGGAGTCTCCACTATGATTGTGTTCCCGGATAACGGGCGGTAATTCTCAATGCCACAGCCGTTTGCCAGGAGTGCCTTCTCACAATCGTTGAATTTTCCCTCACAGAGGATAAAGTTTTGCTCGCATAGGAGTTACTTTATTGACCTTGTCATGCTTTTGGTAATAAATACTGCCGTCAAGCACGTATTAGAGAACCCGTCTCCAGGAAGAACTCCTGTTTCTGACAGGGTAAGCTAGGCAGGCGCTTGTGAGAGGCTTCTTTTGAGTTGTCTTACTGCCTCGGCTTGTTCTGGACCCCATTCCCACTTGAACCCCCCTTCAGGAGATGAATCAGGGGTCTGGTGATCTCTGCGTAGCCTCAATGAACTTTCTGCTGTAATTAGTCAGTCCAAGGAGGCTCCTTAGTTCCCGCAGAGTTGTGGGTCTTTCAATTTTTGAAGTGCTTCCACTTTCTTTTCCTGGGGACAGAGACCTGAGGAGTAATCTCATCGCCCAAGAAAATTAACGACGGGTTCTACACCACTGTGCTTTCTGAAAGGAAAGTTTTGCTCCGGCGGCCCTCAACTGCGTTCAGAACATAACGGATCTCCGCTATGTGTTCTCACAGATGAACTTTTGATGAGGACATCATCTACATAAGTCAGGTTACCCCTCGCACCCAGGTCGGCATGCCTTATGTAGGAAAATGTTGAATTCATCACCGGACGTTATGGTAATCCGAAGGGAGTTCGCGGTGTCCATGTGTATTGCTGACCCCCAAAAGGTAAAAGCCAGCTTGTATTGGTCCTCCCTACTGACAGCCACAGTCAGTATCCATTGGTCAGGTCTATTGTCAGTGAATACCTGTGGACCCCTGGATCTGGGCCAGCCTTGGTCAATGTAGGGGCAGAGGCCATCGGGAAGTATGGACCCGTTTGTTGAGCTCCCTTAAGGTCAGCGCAGAGTCCTCGCACTGGCCGTTTTGGCTTCAATATTCCAGCACCGGATTATTGAAGGTGCTGTGGACTGGACGGATTATTCCCCGGGACTCCAAGGTTCTTAATTATTTCAGGTAAGGGACTCCATTGATGCGAGAGGCAAGCGATATTGCTTCACAAACACTGGAGTCATGCCAGGGTCCGTGGGGGATTGTTGTTGTGTGGATGTCGTGCGGCCACAAGTCATATGAGTCTACCGCAAAGAGATCTTGGAAATCCAAGAAAACTTGTTTCAACTTTTGCTTTTGTTAAAGAGTCACACAGGCATCAGCTAGGTTGACTCTCTCTTCCACCATCTGCCTGAAGCCTGAAAGACTTCTGTTTGGCTATCTCCGCGGCCTCCTCGCTAGCTGGGTGGAGAAGTCCCTGGTCAGAGTGCTGAATTTGGACCGGAGGCTTCAGGTGGGACAGGCAGCCATCATGGACCTGGAAAATCACCTCATCCCTCCTGAAGTCACAAGTCACATCTTCCTTACCATAGGGGCAGGAAGTGTACACCAGGAATGTCCCCCATGCCGGTAAAAAATCCTGTCTGGTGTTGTATTGTCATCCCTGTCACTGTCAAAGCAGTCCTTGGGGATTGGCCCTAAACAGTTCATTACCTAAATCTATGAAAAATGTCGGTCATCAACCGCCATTCCAATAATGGTGCCTGTGGCTAGAGTAATACTCTTTAAGTCGCTGTTATCCACCTCTATTGGAATGGTGTCATGTCTAAGTGTTGACTAATGGAGTTGGGTTTACCCCTAACCCTTGCAGTTGGAGAGAAGCATTTAGATGTATGTAGCATCAGGGTTTTCAAATGTTGTCCTCTTTTAGCTTTCACTTCCAGGGAGAATTGTCGGTCCTTTCTGGGATGGTGACTTCCTCTTTAATCTGAATTTCAACTGCATAAGGTAGCAATTGAGCTGACCTAAATGCTTTTTCTGGATCGTCAAAGCCCATGGGATTATCCGCTAATCGGAACCAAGCTTTGAAGTTTATTAGGTCCAAAACTAATGGCAAAGCGATTAGAATGTCACTGCCTAAGTAAAAGGCGGCAGGGACGTCTCGCACGACCCCAACAATTGTGGACTATGCTCTTGTTACCAATGGAGATTTTGAGCATACACCTGCGTGGCAGGAGAAGTTTGGATTGGGTGCTTCCAGGTCCATTTTCCATTTGTCTATCAGTTTGAATGTGGGAATGGCTGGATCTTTTGGGAGTTGGCGAAACATGGCTTCGCTGATGAAGCTCTTACCATTGTTCAAGCACACTCGAGCGAGAACAGAGTCCTTCCATCATTTAACTGAACAGGGATGAACAACTGCTTCTCAATTTGTGAATATCAGCCAGGCTCTGAGCTGATTTCACATCTTCTGGACCATAGAGTGGAGTTTCTGATTGTGGATAGTATAGAATCTCAGAGTGTTTCCTTCGCAGCGTGGAGTACCACTTTAGACTGGAAGGAAGGTTGATTTTCAGAAATAGAGAGGACGCCCCATCACCAGTCTGTTGTCCCACTGCTATTACTGTCACGTCTGGAATTTTGTTATTCTGGAAGTGGAATTCTACTTGGTCAGATTTTTGTTCAACATGTGGCAGGTGCCGTTTAAAACTAACATGGTTGACACTCTGTTTTAATTTTATTGGTCGGCTAGTCTGGGTCCAGAGGACCTTGTTTACGCAATCTATTAGGGGTGACAACCTTCTCAGGAGTCATTCCCTAGTAAACAAGGGGTGCCCTCTGGAGTCACAACTATGACCGGGGTGTTTTCACCTTGTGTCGCCGATCTTAATGTCCAAGTCTGCTGTCCCCTCGACGGGATATTCCTTCCCGTCAAAGTTCTGGAGTTTGTCCAGCGAAGAGAGGTGAGAGGAATTTGGTAATTCTCTCCCCTTCCTGCCATTCAGTTCGTCAAAGGCCTTCTGGACAGAAGGGTAGCTTGAGAATCCAGTGTCCACCAGTGCCAAAATTGTCCCTGACCCTGTACTTGTACCGGGCATAGTATCTTCCCTCCTTCTCCTCAAGGGGCACAGATAATGCACATTTTTTGACAACTGGTGGGCTAACTTTCTGTTTTGGACATCGCTAGCGAAGAGATTTGGGCAGAATTCTGTGGAGAGCCTTGGGAATCTGAAAGAAAAAGTTGGCAACTGGAGATCAGAGCCCATTGTGGGTTCCCCTGGCTCCGGTTCTGGGCGCGCCCCCCTTTTTGGAGGCAGTCACCAGGATGGGTTTGAACCAGGGGATTTTCTTGCTGTTGGTTCTGGGATGAGATGGTGGCGGCGGTAGCTCAGTCTCCACATCTCCCCAGTCTGGAATTTGCATCCCTAGGGACCCATTTTTCTTTGGGAGGAGTTCCCCCTCTCTGAAGGAGAAGATCCTTTCCCAGGATCCTCTGAGGATCCCTCTCCCTCAAATTGGAAGATCTGTACCTCCTCCTCAAACTGAGTCTGTTTGGGTCTTTTGTTTTCTCCTACCCCCCCCTCTGCTCCTTAGGAGGCAGACTTTCAGGGGCAAGAGATTTTGTTTCCGGTTCCTGGGTTTCCAGGGGCTGTTTACAAGTGAGGAAGGAAGCTTCCTCCAAGGCTTTTACACCCCCCTTCCCTTTGTGCCTCCTCCCTGGGAACCGGTGAGTTATCGGGGTGCTGCCCCCGTCATTGTTCTAGGGCACCAGGTCCAGAGTTGGGTGCGTTCTGGCGCGGCATGCGATCTGAGGGTTCTGCTGAGCCCTCAGTATGTGACCCAGATCCCCGCGCCATGTTTTGAACCTGGCGCTCTAACTGGGAACCCGCTCAGGCTGATAACGGGCCCTGTTTTCTCCCTGGGCTTATCCGGAAAGGGGTAGCTATCCCTTCTTTGGTAGTACCCCTGGTTGGGAAGATTTGGATACCCTCCACCCTTTGGCCTCCCCTCTCCCGGATTTCGTTGTCTGGGCTCAGGGAATTGGGAAAGAAGGGTGGAGGATTTTGGGGCTGGAAATTGGGTGGATGCCTGGGGAAAAAGTTCTGCCCAGGATTTGGTGAGTTTCTACCCTCCTGTGAGAAGTTGGGAGGGAAGTTCTCTGGGTTAGGTGCTTGGCTGGATCCCCCCCCCTGGGCTGGAGGAGTCCACACATAACCCAGGATGGGTCTGTTTCCCTTGTAACGGGGGCTTACATAATCAGGAGAGCGAGGGACCCCATTTGTGGGGCTGCCTCCCTGGCCCCTGTCTGTGACTGGCCCGAGGACCTTCTGGGCCTAGCATTATTAGGTGCAGGTAGGTTTTTAGGCCCCCCCATCTCCAACTCTAAAACGGGGGTGACCTTTACCTCTGCCACCTTGGCAGCAGCAGGGGTGTTGTTGACTTTGGGGTTTTTTGGCGCATTATTTTTATTTCTATTGGCTTCTGCACCTCATAGATCCGGGTCGCCTGTTCAATGACCCAGTCTAAAGATCTTTTTCTCATGAAAATCTCTCACGAGCTGGTCATTATATATTTGGGCAAGGCATGGAAAAACGTATTAATAAATTCTCTGCTATCCGTGCGCACCCTTCTTGTGTGTCTGTGCAAAAGCACGCTTTAACTCCTGCACAAATTCTTGTGGGGCCTGATCCTCCCCCATTGTAAATTGTAGGCTGCCTTGCGAGCCTCTTGGGGATTTCTGTGAACAGAAAAATGTTTTAATATGGCCGCCCTATAGGTGGACCACCTGGAATGATTTTGGTCCTCCAGCCCTGCAAAGAAACTGGAGTATTCTGGGGAGAATGTCCACTTTACATATTGGATACAGCTTTGGCTGTCCTTCAAATGAAAAGTCTCCATCATTTGCTCATAGAGCTCCAAGTGTTCCCAAACAGAATACTTGGCGTTCTTATGATAAGGCGTGATGACACTCCTGATTGCCTTAATCTGTTTCAATGGGTCCTTAATCAAGGCCCTTTTTGCCTTATTGGCCTTTTTGGTTCGGGTAACCCTGGTCCATTCATCCTTTGACTCAGAGGCACTGTCCCAGAGGTCCTGTCTGATCTTCCAGGTTTCCCGCGATTCTGCGAGCCTGGAATGGCTGGCAGAATGTGGGGACCTGGTCTCCTGTGTCCTGTACCGTTCAGAGGAGTCTTCAGATTCCTCTTTGCTGCCAGGATTTTGATGGTACCCCCCCACTGACCTAACTGGGGCAGAGGTTTTCCAGGATTGCCTTAATGGGCCTACTCTCCTGGGGTTCCCACTAAATTGCACTGTGCTTGGGTGCCCATACCCGGATGCCCGCCCTCCATTCCTGGGTGGTACTGGCCTATGAGCCCCATGCTTCTGGCTGGATAGTAATCTGCCCTCCCTGTGGCCCTGTGCTCATGTGTGCCGGGGACATGGGGGTGGCAGAGTCCAGGGACTGAGAGAAATAAAGGCCTCTGGTACTAGGGCTCCTAGGTTATGCTCAGGAGTTTCTCTTTCCCAGCGAACCTCATCTCTATCCGCCCCTGCTCCCTGTTGCAATGCAAGAGCCTGTGCCTTCAGTTCCTCAGTTAGGCCTTACTAGACTCTATCAGTCTCTCCTGCATCGCTACCTGTTGTTGGAGCCTATCATTGTGCTGGAAGAGAGCCTCATTCTCTCTCTGCGTTTCCTGATTGGTCCTGGAGCACTGGGCCAGTCTTTGCTGCAGGAGGGTTACCTCCTGAGCTGTGTCCCTATTGGCCTGCTCCTTCTTGCCAGAGCATCCTCCACCCTCCTTGGTGTGTTCTAACAAGTTCTGGCGTTCTTTTTGGAGGTCACCCAGCCCCTGGAGGGCCAAGTGATTTTCTTCTGTTTTTCTTTTTAAATGGCAGACTTCCTGGCCTAAGGTGTCCCTTTTCCTGACTAAGAGTCTGCATCTGTGCCGCCAGGTCGTCCTTTGCCTTTGGAAGGCACCAGCTTTCTGGCGCTCCTGGTTAAATTCTGCCTGGGTATCCAGGTCTTTCAAAATCAGTTTATTGCTCTCTGCCTTCTCCCTATCTAGGTGGCTTTGCAGGGTGACTACCTGCTCAGCACATGCCCTATTGAAGTCTAACTGTTGCTCCAGCTTTTCTGGCTCTGCAGTAGGGAGTCCAAACCTTCTTGGTACTCCTTCTGCAAGGCCAGAAATTCTGGTATCCTGGTCAGCCTTTTCCTGTTGCGGATGTCCATATCCCTCTTTATTTTAATGATGTGCTGTCTACTCTCATTTTCTGACTCCTGGCTCCCCTGCAGCCTCTGCTCAGAAGAGACCAGGTCAGATTGGACCTTCTCTAACGCCATCTGTCGCTTATTCGCCAGATCTTGGCTTTCAGTACCATTTATCCTGCATGTCTCCCATATATAGGTACAGGTATGCCGCTATCCTAACCATCTTGTCTTGTTCATCCTTAGCTTTTAGGAGCCATGTATAGTTCACTCAGGGCCACATGTAGGGGACCCTGATCTCCCCATATATCTGACCCTGTTTCAGTGACCTGTTTGCGTGATGGCCTGCAACCAGACCATGCGGTCCTGGTGAGTCCACTCACCTCTCACAAATAACTTATGTAAGAAGTGCTCTCTGGCTATTTTCATGTCTACTAAGGTCGTCATTCTAGAGATTGGTCTCTGTCCTGACTTACAGAAATTAGTATTTTATTTTTGCAAACAGACCTTTTTCTTAGAGCGTTCTTTGAGGAGTGCTTTACGCGTAACACAGCGTGGTGATCCGACCGGATATGTGTATCTGGTCAGCTGGCACACTGTATAATCTGCACAAGTGATAGATCTAATCCAAACATCCGGCACGAGCCCCCAATTTGTAAGAGGATTCAATTCAACACTACAGCTAAGTCAATGCCTAGTCTGGGATACTGAATGGAAACCCTTATTGATATATCTTTATGTCCAGTTCATGCGTTCTGGATGACTACCCCTATATAACACCCCTCTATTGAATCCCCCTGACCCCACTGAGCCAAGAAGTAGTTCTGTTTTGCAAGTTAAAAGGTTTATTTGAGAATTTAAACAATATAGATATATATCACACTTTATAATAAATTAATAATTGGATATCACACTTAATCTGATATGATAAAGATTAACAAACGGCGAATCTGGCACTAGCACACTTGTGAATAGGACAGAAGAAGAAGGTGGTAGAGAATGCTTTATATAAGTTCAGATGGATGTAATGTTGAATGAAAATGCAATACAGAAAATACTCAATATGATTTCAACAAAACAATGTAATCACTTTTCTCTGGCAATCCCCTCCCCCCTTTATGCAATGCAAGGAAATGGAAGGAAAGCACACAGTTCTCAGAAATGCAATCAAATGTAATTCAGTTCACCCCAGCAAGCTTAGACTACAGAAGTTGGAAACACAGGCCCAAATGCTTTTATACGTGCTGGCCAATGAAGTGAAAAATATGCTAAAAATGGTTTTAATTCCCTTTAGGAGGTTCAGGGTGAGTGAAATATATTTGGGATGAGTTCAGGCTCACTTTAGCAAGGATCTAGGAGTAACTAGCAGGTTAAACGAATTTTTGGAAATGAAAGCAAGAAGCTTCTGTTTTCACACGTTGAGAAATTTGCAAATCGCGTTTTTCGCGATTGCGGCAAAACTATAGGGACTAGCACTATCAGTTTGGGGTCCTAGGACAGCCTAGGATCTCAGCTTCCAGATGAAAGTTACTGCAAGTCTCTAGGACAAACGGTCACGGAGATATGAGCGATTTAAATAAAGGTCGTTTCAGATTTGAAATTTTAAAGTTCAGAAAGACAAGTGACAGCTAGCAACTGGAAAATGACAGGTGACAGTTAGGAGGCAGTTCTACTTAGATTAAAATAGATTGAATTATATTATTTTAACTAAGAGATTGGTTCTGCACAGTCTTGCTAGGTACTCACACTATATTCTTGAATTAGATGGGCCTCGCCACGAATCTGGTCAGGTTTTAGACTGGACTCTGGTCTGGTCTCTGCACTTCACAGTGATCTGGGGTCAGCTCTCTCTGGTTCTGCTAACAGCGGTCTGTCTGGGTCTGCTCTCTCTCTGGATTCTGGAGATTGATGGATTTAAAGTCTGGATCTTTCTGCACAGCTTTCTCTAGAGATTGATGGAGGTAAAGTATTGATTTTCCGCAGAGCGTCCCGCAGCAGATGGAAATGAATGTCCCTATCTGTCCTGTCTGTCTGCTTTTATCTGTTTTTAAAATGGGTGTGTGTGCAGCATCACTAGACCCTACCCCTCTCACTTATCATTGGCCAAGCTTTCATTTCTCCCCTGATTGGGGAGCTAAGTTGTGTCAGAGTGATGTCATTTTACAGCCTGCAGAAAGTCCACTCCTCCTGTCAACTTGCACACAAATCTAGATTTGAACCAAATACATATTTGCAGAGGTACATATTGTTTTAAAATCATATGCACCCATCATGCATTACAGGAGGTATACCCTGTCCAAATCTGCTCTTCCTGGGAGCTTGCATTCAGAAATGGCGACATTTGCACTTTTTAACTGGTTTCGCAATATCGGACATTACCCCAAATTTATACACATGTGCGCAAGGAGTATGGACATTAGTTGATGAAGTGTCAGATTTTTCCACATGCACACATTTTGAGTAATATCCTCTTTTCCGCTAAAACCCCCCTGAACATACCACCGGGTCCTAACACGTCTTAAAATGTGGGCAGAAAAATCACAAGAATTATGGTGTCATTTAAATAATTTTCACAAGTCCGTACTATGAGTTATTCATCTTTTTAGAGTTATGTTCTGGCTATAGGGGTGTGTCTTTTCAGGTCACATGGTACAGAAACCAGTCTTTCCAGTTTCTGCCAAGCTCAGAGACCCTGCCCCTCCCAGCTTCTGCCAAGAGGAAGCTGTTTTACGACATCTGCAATAAACCATCTGCCTGGGTGAAGGGGGTTGCATTGTTCAGAGCTCCTGTATTCTGTGGGGGCTCCCCTTAATTCAATGATCAGAGAGATGGCATATCCTTAGTGTGGCCAGCAGGAAACAGCCAGGCCTGGGAAGTTACTTGTGAATCAAGTTTCACTCCTGATGGGGGTAGTTGCCAGGCAAAATTGGAATCTCTTTAAGCCAGTTTTTAGCCACATGTCATTTCTGTTCCCCAGTTTTCTGCATTCAAATAACTAACAATTTTTTACATATGCAGCTAGAATGCTGATTCTAAGTTTAAAACTATGACATTTAAACAATTGCAGCCTATGTGACACTCAAAAGTAGGTCACTCATTTCTTTTAAACATTTAGATTTTTAGTGTCTTTCAGTCCAAATTTACTTAAACTGCTGAAATCCACAGCTCAGCCAGTCTTGTGATGAACATTGTTTTAGGCTCATCCTCCTTCCAGATTTTGTATGCCCACAAGACTTTATTCTGCCAGATGTCCGCTGGTGTTCAGTGAGATTTTTGGATGTGTTGCAAATAGGCATTTTGAGCTGGCATTCAGAGAAACAAAAGGTGATTTTAAAGTGGCGGTTTTCCTTTGGCACACATTTCACTCATGGCACCCGGCCCATCCTGCTCACACTGGTGGGTGGCAAGTTAGGCAACCATTTTAGTGTGCACAACTGCGCGGTTTTCATAGATTCTGGCGCACATGTGGGCTTTTTCGGCCATCTTGGATTTCCTAAGCCCACAGCACCAAATGTTGTAGCCTAATAGTCCAAACGTGGGTCAGGACACCCAACAGGTTCAATTGTCTGTAACAGTGCCACAATGACCCTGGGCTGTTGTGAGCTCTATAAATACGAAATAATAAATAAATAACTAAGGGTCTCGTGAGCGCTCTACCCTTCTAAAGATAATTGATCCACATTTCATATCTGATCACGAATAATGCAAAACATTTAAGTCAATCACATATCTATGTTAGTTTATTCAGTGAAATATGTCCAAACATTGCCAGCACGTGTTTCGAGCCTAGCTTTTCCTCAGGGCTTAATATTGATATGAAAATCCATTAGTACACTACAATATATTGATGAAGGAAACAACATAGGATTTCCTAGGTTGACTACGCTTGCTGTATATGTGTAGATTGAAAAACCTGAATTGGAACCAAAACTTTCTGGCTGGCGTGTGAACCTGGATCCATTAACATTCAAATGGACTTACGTTTCAAGGATATCCTGTTATCTGAGCCAAGATGGTTATCTGCACCCAGGCGTGCAACATCACTGAGCTGACTGGGCAGAAGCCCCCCAAAAAATGTTAGCTGAGGGACAGGGCTTCCATGCCCTTTAACAGTTCAAAGGATTAGGAACATGCTTCTGGGTGCATTTTGTTTCTTACCAGCCAAATCTACTATCTGCTCAGAGAGTCACAGCCCCCCTGAGACACACAGGCTATGTCCCTGGCCATAATGAACTCGACACCACGTTTCTTTTGCCATCAGCAGCATAGCCTTTCTTATGCATAATGGTGAATTTACAACTGAAAGACCACCAGTCACCTTGCAAACCTGTGACAATTAAAGTGAACAAAACAATAAAGCACCCTTTGAATATGTGTTCATACCCATAACGTCTAATAGCTTGAAATGCTCAAAGGTAAAGTTTGCTTTGTTTGTTTGGTTATTTATTTATTGTGCGTACCAGACCCAGGGGTATTAGGGCGCAGGAAAAAGAAAAGAGGGTTGTTCAGCTTAGGTTACATTGCTGTGCGTAGCAGTACAACATATTAAAAGAAACATATCACACAAGTGATCAAAAATTATCAGAGAACATCGAACAACGGTTATATACAATATATACAGTTATGCAGATACAAATATGTAAACAGTTATATGCGATAATGGAAGGAAGTGTGACAGTGTAGTATAGGGTCAAATGTCATGTTCCTTAATCCATTGGATGAGGTTAGATCTGAAGCGTGGGTAGGGCATATCTTCTCTTAGGGAGGGTGGAAGTGAATTCCAGTTTTGGGCAGCTTTGACGTCCTTATTTGAATGTTCTTAACACCATACATAACAACACGCTGGAGGTATGTGACAAATCTCCAAACCTAAGTGAGTTTATGAGAACTTATTTTATTTTGTGTCTTAAAGTGCTGAAAATAACGTGGCTAAATAGATAGTTTGCCTTTTGCATCTTATAGTTTTCCATTCAGGATGTGGAAAATAAAATATACACTGATATTATTTTAGCCCAACATGCTGCTATAAAGGTTTACATGTCATGATGCTTTACTGTGCAATTTGTTTATTTTGCAAGTAAACTCTATAGGTCAGTATTATTGTAGGTCTTGACACCCAAAACTTAAATATTTGTTGCAAGTAAAGCGTGGAAGATGTTGGCAGTGCCCAAATTGCACAGTGTGTTAAAATCCCTGCTTCACTGTTTAGCAAAAGTGTGTGATCCCGGGAAAATAATGTAATATCACCCTGACTTCAACTACAAAAATTGGAGTGCTTACAAGTGATTACGTTTACACCCTTACAATAGGACGGTTTTAATAAGTGTAGGGACAGATTGGTGTACCCTGGTGCTCCTCTGCTAGTGGCTCCAATACTGTCACATAGAAGTGCATTATTGCTGCACTGGCCCTCCGCCAATCTCGTGTCACGTGATGTACCCTGGTGCTCCTCTGCTAGTGGCTCCAATACTGTCACAGAGAATTGCATTATTGCTGCACTGGCCCTCCCCAGTCTCGTATCATGTGATGTACCCCGGTGCTCCTCTGCTAGTGGCTCCAATACTGTCGCATAGAATTGCATTATTGCTGCACTGGCCCTCCCCCAGTCTTGTAATACTTGATTTGACAGGCCGACAGTCTCACCATCCAATCAGTGCACCAGAAATTCTAGTATAGCGGACTAACGGGGATAGAACCAACATTACACTTTCTCCCCTGTTGCTCCCAGACACTGAAGTTGCTGGGGCGTCCAGAGTACTGCCCCACACTCTGCTATGTCATGTTATGCTATGTTAGTGAGTCTTTCATTGCACACCATCTGCCATTTTCACACTTTCTAGGACCTTCAGGATCTGCAAGAAGTGGGTGTTTTCAGACTGAAATGAGAGAGAGTTAACAGCTTGTAACATTGAAGCAGCACTAGAATAGTCTCATTACAATGAGTATCGAAGGTAGATGCCCCTACACCTTCAAGTTTGCCACTCCTCCACCGTCTCTGAAGTTAGCCACTCTCATAACATTTTTAGGGTTAGTCCCCGCCTAAATTTTAGCCTAGGTGCACCTCTGGATGTGCGTACTTGCATTTTGTTAGGCAGAGAGGTGAGGGAAGCCTTTCCAAAAACTGGCAGTGTTAAAGTTTTACTGTGTTTGTTCAGAAAAATGTACTTGAACAAAAGCTGTAAAATTTTAAAGCTGTTACATTCAAGAAAGACCTCCATCGCCTCTCTGCCTGTTGCACTTTAAAATATACTATTTGATAGTTTTTCCCCAAACCAGACCATTGGGGGGTGTGGAGGGTAGAACAGTGGGGCGGATCCTTCAAATTTGCCGGCCTATTTTCCAAAGTGGCCCCTCCCATCACCACTTAGTCTCCCCGCAAATGTAGGCTATGTTGCGCCCTTGTCGGCACCCCGTGCGTGATAACACGGAAAGGGAGACAACAGTCCTAAAGAAAACAAAAAAGGTACCATCCCGTCAGGAAGATCAGATAGCCTGGGCCATCACTCACCTACCACCTCTAACAGGCAGGTGGCGCTTGGGCTGAGTCAGCTGCATATTACATGCACCTCACAAAGGGTGACCGGCCTACGGCAGTGTCAGTATGGTGACCAGACGTCCGGGTTTTCCCGGGACAGTCTGGGGAAATCAACCGACGTCCCAAGAGTTATTTTAGTTTATAAACCCCGTCCAGGGTTTTGCCTACGGGCCTTTTTTTGCCGTTTTTTTTTGCCGGGACCCAATTTCGAAAACCCGAAATCGGGTCCCGGCGCAACTTTTCCTGTGCGTATGGGGTTGTGAAATGCTTTTCATGCCCCCATTTCCTCCCCCTTCCCCTCCCTGGCGCTCTCCTCCAATGAGAGGAGTGTGCCTGTTAGCATCCCCCCCTCCATGCCCCCGCAACGGACCAACGAAACAGACATAGGACTAAAGTCGTATGTGTATTTTCTTTAGTCCTACTTCTATTTCCATGGCACGCCCCGTTTTTTTTGTTTTTTTTAATCTGGTCACCCCAAGTGTCAGGCACATAAGAAACTCACTTCTGAAATTCCATTATAACATACTTAGCTCTGGGAACCCATTACTATCGGAGAGGCACGAGTCACATGTTAATCAATATTTAGAAAGGCCGGTGGCCTCTTTGGACGCACAGGGTCCTCCTGTGGCCTGGCTCACTTGACCCTGTGCAGGGGGCACAATAAGGTATAAAGGCGTGAGTCGACTGTGGGACTCTCTTTGGCTGCTGTTTTGGAGAAATGCTAGGACAAAAAGAGAACCTCTTAGGACCAACGTGCCAAAAAGGAGTGTGATGTGAAGCCACAGGAGGTGGTGTCAAAGGAAGTGGCATCACAGTTGCTATAATGAAACTGCGGAATTCAGAGGTTGAAGACTGAATGCTCCTTGCTGGTGCAATACAATGGTGGAATCAGCGGCCAGGAGCTAAACTGTGTGACACTTTTCTGAAAAATCCCCCATCCCACCTCCTTTCCTTGCCTCCACTCTTCTGAGGATTCAAATCTGCGTCCTTGAGGTCATGCACCAGTGTCAAAGCTCACTGAGGTGCTTTGCCGGACACCTTTGCTTCAGTGTATTTTGATTTCCAGCCACCACACAACACTGCACCCGCCGTGATCACTGTTTCCCGCCAGCACACAACACTGCACCCGCCGTGATCACTGTTTCCCGCCACCACACAACATTGCACCCACTGTGATCACTGTTTCCAGCCACCACACAACACTACACTTGCCGTGATCACTGTTTCCTGCCACCACACAACACTGCACATGCCGCAATCACTGTTTCCTGCCACCACATAACACTGCACCCGCTGTGATCACTGTTTCCCGCCACCAGACAACACTGCAACCACCGTGATCACTGCTTCCCGCCACCACACAACACTGCACACGCCGTGATCACTGTTTCCTGCCACCACAAAACATTGCACCCGCTGTGATCACTGTTTCCAGCCACCACACAACACTACACCCGCCAACATCACTGTTTCCTGCCACCACACAACACTGCACCCGCCGTGATCACTGTTTCCCACCACCACACAACATTGCACCTGCTGCGATCACTGTTTCCCGCCACCACACAACACTGCACCCACCATGATCACTGTTTCCCACCACCACACAACACTTCACCCACCGCGATCACTGTTTCCCGCCACCACACAACACTGCACACCCCACGATCACTGTTTCCCGCCACCACACAACACTGCAACCGCTGTGATCACTGTTTCCCACCACCACACTACACTGCACATGCTGCAATCACTGTTTCCCACCACCACACAACACTGCACCCGCTGTGATCACTGTTTCCCGCCACCAGACAACACTGCACCCACCGTGATCACTGTTTCCCGCCACCACACAACACTGCACACACCGCAATCACTGTTTCCCACCACCACAACAACACTGCAGCCACCGCAATCACTGTTTCCTGCTACCACACAACACTGCACCTGATCACTGTTTCCCGCCACAAAACAAAACTGCACACGCCGCAATCACTGTTTCCCACCACCATACAACACTGCACTGCACCCGCTACGATCACTGTTTCCCGCCACCACGCGATCACTCTTTCCCGCCACCACACAACACTGCACCTGCCGTGATCACTGTTTCCTGCCACCACATAACACTGCACCTGCCGCGATCACTGTTTCCCGCTACCATGCGATCACTGTTTCCAGCCACCATACAGCACTGCACCCGCCGTGATCACTGTTTCCTGCCACCATGCGATCACTATCCCGCCGTTATCACTGTTTCCCGCCACCACACTACACTGCACACGCCGCAATCACTGTTTCCCGCAACCACACAACACTGTCCCCGCTGTGATCACTGTTTCCCGCCACCAGACAACACTACAACCATCGTGATCACTGTTTCCCGCTACCACACAACACTGCACATGCCGCGATCACTGTTTCCCGCCACCACACAACATTGCACCCGCTGTGATCACTGTTTCCTGCCACCACACAACACTACACCCGCCGTGATCACTGTTTCCTGCCACCACACAACACTGCACCCGCCGTGATCACTGTTTCCCACCACCACACAACATTGCACCTGCTGCGATCACTGTTTCCCGCCACCACACAACACTGCACCCACCGTGATCACTGTTTCCCGGCACCACACAACACTGCACCCACCGTGATCACTGTTTCCCACCACCACACAACACTGCACCCAATGCGATCACTGTTTCCCGCCACCACACAACACTGCACACCCCACGATCACTGTTTCCCGCCACCACACAACACTGCAACCGCCGTGATCACTGTTTCCCGCCACCACACTACACTGCACACGCCGCAATCACTGTTTCCCGCCACCACACAACACTGCACCCGCTGTGATCACTGTTTCCCGCCACCACATAACACTGCACACACCGCAATCACTGTTTCCCACCACCACACAACACAGCAGCCACCGCGATCACTGTTTCCTGCTACCACACAACACTGCACCTGATCACTGTTTCCCGCCACAAAACAAAACTGCCCACGCCGCAATCACTGTTTCCCACCACCATACAACACTGCACCCTCTACGATCACTGTTTCCCGCCACCACGCGATCACTCTTTCCCGCCACCACACAACACTGCACCTGCCGTGATCACTGTTTCCTGCCACCACATAACACTGTACCCGCCGCGATCACTGTTTCCCGCTACCACGCGATCACTGTTTCCAGCCACCATACAGCACTGCACCCGCCGTGATCACTGTTTCCCACCACCACGCGATCACTGTCCCGCCGTGATCACTGTTTCCTGCCCGCCGTGATCACTGTTTCCCACACCCACACAACACCCGCTGTGATGACTGTTTCCCGCCACCACACAACACTGCACCCGCCGTGATCACTGTTTCCCGCCACCACACAACATTGCACCTGCTGCGATCACTGTTTCCCGCCACCACACAACACTGCACCCACTGATCACTGTTTCCCGGCACCACACAACACTGCACCCACCGTGATCACTGTTTCCCACCACCACACAACACTGCACCCAATCGATCACTGTTTCCCGCCACCACACAACACTGCACCCCACGATCACTGTTTCCCGCCACCACACAACACTGCACACACCGCATCACTGTTTTCCCACCACCACACAACACTGCACCACCGCATCACTGTTTCCCGCCACCACACAACACTGCACCCGCTGTGATCACTGTTTCCCGCCACCACATAACACTGCACACACCGCAATCACTGTTTCCCACCACCATACAACACTGCACCCTCTACGATCACTGTTTCCCGCACACTGCACGCGATCACTCTTTCCGCCACCACACAACACTGCACCTGCCGTGATCACTGTTTCCGCCACCACATAACACTGCACCCTCGACGATCACTGTTTCCCGCTACCACGCGATCACTGTTTTCCAGCCACCATACAGCACTGCACCCGCCGTGATCACTGTTTCCTCCACCACGCGAATCACTGTCCCGCCGCGATCACTGTTTCCTGCCGCACGCGATCACTGTTTCCACACCACACACTCCACCCGCTGTGATCACTGTTTCCTGCCACCACGCATCACTGTCCCGCTGTGATCACTGTTTCCCACCACCACACAAACACTGTTTCCCGCTGTGATCACTGTTTGCCTTTAGAAACAGTGTTGGGCATGCCCGTTACAGGGTGCGAATGGTGGGTGACGAGAAACAGGAGGGGCTCATAAAGCTTGATGCAGTGGGGGGTAATGGCTTAAATAGGGATCGCTGTATGCATTTTGTGTTCCAGTCTTGATAGCACCGTTTTTAAACAAAGGGCCTCATTACGAGTTTGGAGGCAGCCGTGGAACTATTAGCTCCACGGCTGCCTCCAAACCGGGCTCCATTACCGGGTTCCTGCAATGAGGAATAACCGGGTCATTCTGACATAGGGGAACCCGGTAATTCCTCCTTGCAGAAACCATTCCCCGTTCCCATTTGAGCCCCCATAGGGCTCATTGGGAATGGGGAGGGAGGTAATAATGGGCAAATTTCAACTGGCCCGTTACTACCTCCCTCTTCCCCTCGCAGGACCCAGAAAGGACACCTGGTTTTACCAGGCGTCAGATCGGGGTCCCGCAAAGGGAAGCTTTTAATCGGTGCCCCCGTAATGAAGGGGGCCGGACCCGTACCGCCCCCCTTCGTTACGGGAGCGCCAGGGCCGTAATCAGGCCCTGTCTTGAACTACCCCTTCCTTTTGACTTTAGATTCTGGGACTCTTAGGCCCAGACTTATAATGAGGAAAATGTATTACACGACCCATCACGCAATGTGAATCCAGGATTCCGCTCGAGGTGTCACGCATAACATTAGGGCCAAGGTCAGGGCATTTCGCTTGATATTGTAAAGCCACTCGCCCTCTCCCTCCACTGGTTTATCCAGCAGAGCCACACGGTGGCGCTGGTGCAATACACATATTCCCCAAGAAGGCATGCGTTTTCATAAACTACCGGCTGTGTCTGGCCAACTGGACACCTTCAATGGGTGTTCAATACTCACAAAACTAATCAGCTCTTTTTTTTGTATTTTTTTTAATTGTGTCATGATTTACAAGTATACCTTTCACATTGTACAACCTTTAGACACACAGAAAACATTTTTTTTAAATATATAGCGTTACTTAAACATATACATGAAGTAAAACACAGCACTAAGTAGTCAATTCAAATTCCATATGGCATATTACTTAAAATCAAATTGTCGCCCTGCACCCAAAGAAGTTTGGGCAATTCAAAACATAAAACCCTAAACACTCAAGAGTCAATGCTCACAAAACCCCTCTCAAGAAATCGATACAGGGCAAGTATTAATGGTATGTTGTCGCCCCACAAAAGACGTGACCAACACATATCCCCCCAAAAATCGGAGCCTATCTAGGCGGATTCTTTAAAGTGTTGGGTCCTAATATTGCTCAAGATAGGGTGCTGGGGGGCAGTAAGCAGATGCCTTAGGGTTTCCCAGGAAAATTGACCTTTACTGAAACGACAGTCTAAGACCAAATCCTGCTGCTTAGTCCAGTGGCCGATACGTTCAAGTGTTGCCAACTGGTTGAGACGAAAGGGGCGGTACATAGAGCGAGCCTTGTTAGAAGGAAAGATTTGTAGATCTTTTGGTAATTCACCTGTTTTCATAGGGAGCTTAGCATATTCTCTGTGTGAACTCTATGCATGCACCCCATTTCCCAAGTCTCACCCCAGTCGCACCTGAACAATTAGCTTTTGATATGATATGATATGGCATTTGTAACGCGGCTATACACAAGTATTTGGTAGTAGCCGGGCGATTTATAAGTTTGTCCTCATAGGAGCTGATGTGGCCCTTGCTCTTCTTGAGGGCATGAATGAAGATTAACAAGGACCCCTTGCTCACTATTCTTAGGCACAGATCCACCCTACTGATGAGGTCCAACCAGACCGAAACACGTTTCTGGGGATGCTGTTGGTAGTCTTGTTCTGGGGAGAATTGCCTAGCATTTCGGTGCCGGACTGCCCCAGGGCAGGAGAAAGACTGATATGTTTGGGATATTTCTTCTTTGTGACAGATAGTGAGCTAAAGACTCTGGGTAAGTCTCTCATAACCAGGACTAATGTCTGGCAGAGGGACTCCCAGGACCCCCCTTGTTCATTTGCATATTTAAGTAACTTTGAGCCTCACCCTAAATTACTAGGGGAATCCAGACGTGGACCCTTTGCTCACTATTTTTAGAGAGGCACAGCTCCACCTCACTGATGAGGTCCACACAGACTGAAACACGTGTCTGGGGTTTCTGTTGGTACTCTTGTTCAGGGGAGAATTGCCTAGCATTTTGGTGCTGGACTGCCCAAGGGCAGGACAAAGACTGATATGTTTGAGATGTTTCTTCTCTGTGAAAGATAGTGAGCTAAAGACTTTGGGTATGTCTCTCGTAACCAGGGCTAATGTCTGACAGAGGGATTCCCAGGACCCCCCTTGTTAATTTGGGCATGAATGAAGTTCAAGGTGACGCTCATGTTAATTAACCTCAGCGATACAACCTGGAAAAACAACCCTTGAAATGTGCATTGGGACAAGTGTTCCCTATTATGATGTATGCACCCCACAGCTGCCCCCCTCCCCAAGCGTGTCTTCCACCTGCACTGAATTAACTCTTCACATCTCATGTATTCTACTCATTGTGTGATAGGATGTGTGATAGAATGTGCGCTCCTGGGATGCAAAACTGCACAAACTGAATGGAACTGCTTATGCCCCAAAACGTATTTACCATGCGGAGGCCGCCAGAAAACCATAAACTGCACCAGATCAATGCAGGGTTGCTTTTTACATATGCAGGCAGGTTTTCTCAGCCATAGGAAAGGTGGCACCAGGCCTCATTTTGAAGGGCGCCCCTGCACACTTCCTGCCAGGCCTGCGTGATGTGGTGCAACATGGCAGCTATACATATGATGCGCCAGAAAATGTGAAGTTCCACAAGAAAAGCACAGATCATGAAAAAAGTTGAGAATGTAAGACTTTTTGAAGGTGTATATGTGGGCAGTAATTTGGTCAGGCTTTCATAAGCCCTTGCACCATTCACCTCTTCATCACCCATCCATTAATGCACATCAGTGACTCCCATTCACATGCTATGCCAAAAAGGAAGGGCGTGAAGTTCATGCCAGGCCTAGCAGGGTTTCTGCTGAATTTGTGGAAGTGCCTAAGTGTGACCAGTGCCCCAGGCAGCTGCTGATCACGGCTCTGACAGCAAAGCCAGCCAAGGGACGCCCTAATCTAGGAGGGGACAGCTAGTGCTTGAAATGGAAACACGGAAGTGCAGGTACTCACTAGCCCAGAGTACCTACTTACTGTTTAGAAGTGCCGGCATTCCTACATTAAAAGTATTGGCTTCATGCTGAGAAGTGCCAGAACTTTGTCTTTCAAATAAAGAAAGTGCAGATACTCCGGACGGGCAAGTGCCTGCCCATGTAAAGCACTTTAGGCAGCTATGGAGGGATGGCATACGCACTTTGAGAAAGGAGTCAGATCCCATTACCATCGACTTGTGCCCTGGGACATCATCCCGTGGCCCAATGGGTCGGCAAATCACTTTAAACTCAGTTTGTTTGGCCACAGCATTCCTCCTTTCTGCCAGTGTGTTTGGAATCCCATGTCCTACCTGCTTCCCCAGTGCTGCCTCCTTTCAGCCTCTGAGGGTGGAATCCTGAGCCCTCCCTGTTTCCCCAGTGGAGCTTCATTTCAGCCTCTGATGGTGGAATCCTGGGCCCTCCCTGCTACCCGAGTGGAGCCTCCTTTCAGCCGCTGAGGGTGGAATCCTGAGCCCTCCCTGTTTCCCCAATGGAGCCTCCTTTCAGCCTCTGATGATGGAATCCTGAGCCCTCCCTGCTTCCCCAGTGGAGCTTCCTTTCAGCCTCTGAGGGTGGAATCCTGGGCCCTCCCTGCTTCCCCAGTGGAGCCTCCTTTCAGCCTCTGAGGGTGGAATCCTGAGCCCTCCCTGTTTCCCCAGTAGAGCTTCCTTTCAGCCTCTGAGGGTGGAATCCTGGGCCCTCCCTGCTTCCCCAGTGGAGCCTCCTTTCAGCCACTGAGGGTGGAATCCTGGGCCCTCCCTGCTTCCCAGTGGAGCTTCCTTTCAGCCCTGAGGGTGGAATCCTGGGCCCTCCCTGCTTCCCAGTGGAGCTTCCTTTCAGCCACTGAGGGTGGCATCCTGAACCCTCCCTGTTTCCGCAGTGGAGCTTCCTTTCAGCCGCTGAGGGTGGAATCCTGGGCCCTCCCTGTTTCCCCAGTAGAGCTTCCTTTCAGCCGCTGAGGGTGGAATCCTGGGCCCTCCCTGTTTCCACAGTAGAGCTTCCTTTCAGCGGCTGAGGGTGGGATCTTGAGCCCTCCCTGTTTCCCCAGTGCTGCCTCCTTTCAGCCTCTGAGGGTGGAATCCTGAGCCCTCCCTGTTTCCCCAGTAGAGCTTCCTTTTAGCCGCTGAGGGTGGAATCCTGAGCCCTCCCTGCTTCCCCAGTGTTTCCTCCTTTCAACCACTGAGGGTGGAATCCTGTGCCCTCCTTGTTTCCCCAGTGGAGCTTCCTTTCAGCAGCTCTGTATGGATCCTGAGCCCTTCCTGCTTCTCCAGTGGAGCCTCCTTTCAGCCACTGAGAATGGAATTCTGAGCCCTCCCTGCTTCCCCAGTGTTTCCTCCTTTCAACCGCTGAGGGTGGAATCCTGTGCCCTCCCTGCTTCCCCAGTGGGGCTTCCTTTCAGCAGCTCTGTATGGAATCCTGAGCCCTCCCTGCTTCCCCAGTGGAGCTTCCTTTCAGCCGCTGAGGGTGGAATCTGTGCCCTCCCTGCTTCCCCAGTGAGCTTCCTTTCAGCGCGCTGAGGGTGGATCCTGTGCCCTCCCTGTTTCCCAGTGCTGCTTCCTTTCAGCCGCTGAGGGTGGAATCCTGGCCCTTCCCTGCTTCCCCAGTGCTGCCTCCTTTCAGCCGCTGAGGTGGATCCTGGCCCTCCCTGTTTCCCCAGTGGGCTTCCTTTCAGCCGCTGAGGGTGGGATCCTGGCCCTCCCTGCTTCCCAGTGCGGCTCCTTTCAGCCGCTGAGGGTGGATCCTGGCCCTCCCTGTTTCCCAGTGCTAGCCTCCTTTCAGCCGCTGAGGGTGGATCCTGGCCCTCCCTGTTCCCCAGTGCGCCTTCCTTTCAGCGGCTGAGGTGGATCCTGGACCCTCCCTGCTTCCCAGTGCTGCCTTCTTTCAGCGGCTGAGGGTGGATCTTGAGCCCTCCCTGCTTCCCCAGTGCTGCCTCCTTTCAGCGCCTGAGGGTGGAATTCTGCCCCTCCCTGTTTCCCCAGTGCTGCCTCCTTTCAGCCGCTGAGTGTGGAATCCTGGCCCTCCCTGTTTCCCCAGTGGCTTCCTTTCACGTCTGAGGGTGGAATCCTGGCCCTCCCTGCTTCCCCAGTGGAACTTCCTTTCAGCCTGCTGAGGGTGGAATCCTGTGCCCTCCCTGCTTGCCCAGTGGACTCCTTTCAGCCGCTGAGGGTGGAATCCTGGCCCTCCCTGTTTACCCAGTGCGGCCTTCCTTTCAGCCGCTGAGGGTGGGATCCTGGCCCCCTGTTTCCCCAGTGCTGCCTCCTTTCAGCCGCTGAGGGTGGATCCTGAGCCCTCCCTGTTTCCCAGTGGAGCTTCCTTTCAGCCGCTGAGGGTGGATCCTGGGCCCTCCCTGCTTCCCAGTGGAGCTTCCTTTCAGCGCTGAGGGTGGAATCCTGGCCCTCCCTGCTTCCCAGTGGAGCTTCCTTTCAGCCGCTGAGGGTGGAATCCTGAGCCCTCCCTGTTTCCCCAGTGCTGCCTCCTTTCAGCCGCTGAGGGTGGGATCCTGAGCCCTCCCTGCTTCCCCAGTGCTGCCTCCTTTCAGCCGCTGAGGGTGGAATCCTGAGCCCTCCCTGTTTCCCCATTGCTGCCTCCTTTCAGCCGCTGAGGGTGGGATCCTGGGCCCTCCTGCTTCCCCAGTGCGAGCCTTCCTTTCAGCCGCTGAGGGTGGGATCCTGGCCCTCCCTGCTTCCCAGTGGTAGCTTCCTTTCAGCCGCGGAGGTGGGATCCTGAACCTCCTGCTTCCCAGTGGAGCTTCCTTTCAGCCGCTGAGGGTGTGATCCTGAGCCCTCCCTGCTTCCCCAGTGCTGCTTCTTTCAGCCGCTGAGGGTGGGATCCTGGCCCCTCCCTGTTTCCCAGTGCTGCCTCCTTTCAGCCTCTGAGGGTGGGATCCTGAGCCCTCCCTGCTTCCCAGTGCTGCCTCCTTTCAGCCGCTGAGGGTGGGATCCTGAGCCCTCCCTGTTTCCCCAGTGCTGCCTCCTTTCAGCCGCTGAGGGTGGGATCCTGAGCCCTCCCTGCTTCCCCAGTGGAGCTTCCTTTCAGCCGCGGAGAGTGGCATCCTGATCCCTCCCTGCTTCCCCAGTGGAGCCTCCTTTCAGCCGCTGAGGGTGGGATCCTGAGCCCTCCCTGTTTCCCCAGTGCTGCCTCCTTTCAGCCGCTGAGGGTGGGATCCTGGCCCCTCCCTGTTTCCCCAGTGCTGCCTCCTTTCAGCCGCTGAGGGTGGGATCCTGAGCCCTCCCTGTTTCCCCAGTGCTGCCTCCTTTCAGCGGCTGAGGGTGGGATCCTGGCCCTCCCTGTTTCCCCAGTGCTGCCTCCTTTCAGCGGCTGAGGGTGGGATCCTGGCCCCTCCCTGTTTCCCCAGTGCTGCCTCCTTTCAGCGGCTGAGGGTGGGATCCTGGCCCCTCCCTGTTTCCCAGTGCTGCCTCCTTTCAGCCGCTGAGGGTGGGATCCTGGCCCCTCTCTGTTTCCCCAGTGCTGCCTCCTTTCAGTGGCTGAGGGTGGGATTCTGGCCCCTCTCTGTTTCCCCAGTGCTGCCTCCTATCAGCCGCTGAGGGTGGGATCCTGAGCCCTCCCTGTTTCCCCAGTGCTGCCTCCTTTCAGCCACCATGCATGTGCACCGCTGCATGAAGCTTATGAGATGAGCAAGGGGAACCTAAGGAGCACACCGGCACATGTGTCCTTGAACGCATGGAGCGGGGTTGTCCAGCTGCAGTGCACACGTACTCTCAAGTTGGTGCGTTTTGACCTTTGCTTTCTGCAAATAAATTAAATGAACGTTGAACAAAGATCCACAGTCTTGTCCCACCCTTTTCCTCTGCAAAATTATCTCGGCCCATGAGACAGAAACCAGTGTTGGGTATAAAATGCAAACATGTGTATTAAGTATGTTAATGATACGTGTAACTTTACGTAGACGGAATGTAATTATGAAAGGTGTGTGGATTTGAGAAGGACGAGGCCTCAATTAGTATTAGGACCAGTTCTGCTGGTAAAGAGACTCCATTCTGAATAGTGTGTCTGCAGGCAGAAATGTCTTTGCAAGTAACAATGTATCTCAAATGCACCATTACTGCGCCTGCACAATTATTAAGCTGCTGTCACTTCCAAAATGACATTAAAGTGCACTGGTAAGTCTGCTTTCAGATGACCACTGTTACGAGAATCCTATTGCTTAATTGCATTCACTGAATGCAGCTGAACATGCTGTCTCATGGCGGCTCTTTGCTGACCTCAGATGTCTGCAATGGCCACAGTGCCTGGTATTGTGTTCATCGTGGAAGACCCACACCCTGCTAGATAAGAGCATGGTAATATCACATTCTCTGCATGGAAAGGGGTTGTTCAGGGGACATGGGAACAGAGTCTAGAATCGCATAGAGACCTGCATGTTCTTCACGGCTGTCTTCACCTGCAGCGCTGCTATTAAAGATTTGACAAAATAACCTCACCTGAGATTGTGTGATCCAGTTCATTGTTTGTTTTTGTGACACTGGTCACACTGCAGTGTTCGCGTTTCAGCTGTGAGATGATGCACACTGGTACCAGGATACAGGACACAGCATTGGCACGCCACTCGCACAGAGTGTATCTGCACGTACCACCCCATGCACAGGGGAAACCAGAGAGATGATGCAGAAATACTGAGTGATTGTGGGGTTCAGATGTGCACCGTAAACCACTCCAGACACCCACGTAATGGACAGCGGAAACATGCACACACACATTCGGTGTATGTGTTGGTTTGTGCATGCGTGTGTGTGTGTATGCACGAATCATGCACATATTGGTGCCATACTCCCAGTCCAAATGCGCATAGTGCCTCACATGGTATACACAGGGTGACTTGGTGCAAAGGTCCAGGTTCGAAGTAGTTGAATATTCAGGGCTGTGCCTCGGCCCAGCCCAGAGATCATGCAGGCCTCTGAGGCAAACACGCTATCCTCCTCATCGCTGCAATCCATGTGACCCTGGACCACTATGGTGAGTTTTAAGATGGATTTCTGAACTCTGACCTTGAGGGCAGAGGTTCCGAAGGCCAAACTAGTTTCTTGGAACAGAGTAACCTCTGGACAAGCCAGACCAATCAGGGTAGCTATGGCAGGCGGTCAAGACTAAGTCTCAAGAGGGGTGAGGGTGACTGAAAGACCTCAATGAGCACAAAAAGCAAGGACACTTACAAATTACTCCAGGCAGGTGTTATATTAAAAAATATAGACACATTTATTACAAGGCCTTTGTAATATAGACTATAGCAAAGAGTCACAATAATACTGAAGTAAACCAACACATCACAATCAACACGATATATATACAAGACCAGAGGGGTCTAACAGATTAAGAAGCACGAAATATGTAGACCATCTAGATGGGGAGGAAAACAGGCAGTGCAAGTAATCTATAGACCAAAGTTCCACATCAAAAATACACATAACTAAGAGGCAGTACAAGCCCTACGTAGAGAGGAGCCTTATGCTCAATAGTACATGCACACGCTTGTGCCACTGGACAAAATATGGTCTCTTCAAGGGTCACTAGCAGCTCAGGAAGGTGGATGTCGTCAATGAAGAACAAGTCCCCACTATTCAAGCAGGGCCTCCACTCGCGGGCAGAGGCAGGTTGAGAGTGGGGGATAGAGTCACTATTTCGCAACAGCGGTAGAAAAGAAATGGGCTCCTGCGCTAGGAGCCACCGGTTGGGGTATGGACTACTCACCGGGCCCCGATGCAGACAGACCCAGACTTCGCCAGTTCAGTCCACTGCGCTGGCAGGTTCGATTGCGGCAATCAGGACGTCTCGACACAGTGTAGTTTCCGCGGTAGCAGGCTTCAGGGTCAAGAGGGTCACAAGTTCACCGAACTTGCACAGGTCATTGCCACAGCAGGGCAATATGGTAACCGTGTTTACTCCGGTCCGGGTGCACTCGTCTAACTTCAGACCTGGGAATGCCAAGTATACAAAATTCGGTGTGAGGGTGCCCTGGACACAGAGCAAGCAGTATACAAAGTTTCGAGGGCTTCCTCGAAACCGCGGCGATGACAGAGCAAACGTCCTGCGTAAGCTGGTCAGCCCACTGGTTGGCCCAGGGACACTTCCGAAGAGGCTTACTTGAAGGGTTTGTTGAAGGTGCCGAGAATAGTTGGTCCCACTATTCCAATGGGTCGAAGCGCCTTCGCAGACCTTCTAGGACGATCAGATGCAGAGGGGTCTCGCAGGACGACAGCAGGCTCAGGGTGCCAAACCTTCCAGGGGGTCACCAGCGGTTCCTCGACTCGGCTTCTTGTTGCAGGATACTTGGCTCCTTATCTTTTGTTCATGTGAACTCAGGAGATTGACATGGTAGTGGTGTTTACGGCCTCCTCTTATCCAAAGTTCCCTTAGGGCCAAAACGGAGAGGACCCAATGGGAGATCTGCTCACAAACAATCACTCCATACGTGGACCAATCACGGACCACAGTGGTTCCAGGCATTCAGGACACTCCAGACTCTCTGGCACCCAGGATGTGTATTGGGAACAGACATCCCAGCCCACGTCCTGGAGGCACACACACAAGGCATACAGAAGCCCGCGAAAGCTTAGGGTTTCTCAGGAAAGTGCATGACGAAATAAGGACTGACTCTGGTCGGCTCGACCTGGGGGAAGGTGAAGGGGCAAGATGGCCAACGGACAGGACAAAGAACCTCGTGGCATGGCAATTTTGGAGCCAGGCTACCTATTCGTGCCAAACACGGTAAGCACGGATAACATGGCAAAAAAGGGTTAAAAAAATAAGATAAACGTGACACATCTGCACAGTTCATAATAAGTCCAGCGAGAGTTTCTAGGGCCCTTGGAAATGACTAGAGACCCAAGGGGGCGGTAAAGTATGTTACCTTGCACTCTTGTTACATGTTGCACAAAAGCTGCAACATGAGGAAAGGACTAAGGGAAACAAAGTCTCCCAGTACTGACTGTCTCGAGGGCATGTCAGTTTCCCCATAAGAAGTGAGCAAAAGCCCAGAGGAGTGCGGCTGAGGGCTGCGCTTCTCTGGCAAAGTCTAGATCAGGGTGTAAAACAGCAGCAAAAAGTTTGGGGTTCACACATGGAGGGAAAATTACATTCAAATATGAAATCTTTCCTAACAGTGAGTTGTTACTAATAAATCTTATTAACTTCAATACCCCTGTCCAGGAGTGCAGAGACCCCCGCTCAGGTTCAGTTAACACAAGGCAGGCCATTGACGATGAGGCTCCATCCCCCGGCAACGTTCAGGATGCAGTCCATTGATTACCTGTCACCCCTTCTAGTCTGCGGTGGTGAATAATGGCCTCCTAGAAACCAGTACCACACAATGTATCAATGTCCCCAGTATTGATGGCTGGCCGCCAGTCGGTGCTGGGCCTGCTAACCTTTCACAAAACGATGCAAGTATGTGTACATTGCACTGGGTCTCAAGCCCTCCGTGGAATCCCCGCCGGGCGGTGCTAGTTAACATGTAATGGGAAAAGATGCATCTTAAATGATTTTCTGAAAGCTAAGAAGCTGGCCGATGACCTATGACTCCCCACCCCATGCACGGTATTCCATAGTGGCAGTAAACCTCTCTCTCATGCCTGCACGTGTGGGACCTGTAAACACCTTAATTGCACCAGGTGAAGCGCGTCCAGGCGCATGGGCACCATTGCAAGTTGGACCTGAAGTGTGTAGTGGTTCTGCCTCGTTGGCTGGGTCTCAGAAAGAGTCTTTAGTTTAACCCCGTAACTGCCAGGCTATTATGTAAGTCTATGCAAAAAGGACGAGCATACTCGTCCTTGGCATTTAATTTAAAGCACTAAATGGGCGGGGGGAGAGGGAGATATAAAGGACCCCCCATGATCCGAGAACCAAGTGGACAAACGCGCATGCACAGCACGATGGAGGCACAGAATAACTGGTACCAGATGTAATAAACGGGCTACACCTTCTCATGCATTTAAGATGGCACACAAGCAAGCATGCATTCAAGTTGAAATGAGGTGCCAATTGGCGGGGTAACCCCCCATTATTATTAATGTTATTCTTATTAGGGTCTCCTGTCACCACACCCCGCACTATATGGCAACAGTGCCAGCCAAGTCAAGGCAGGGATGGCGTGTATTTCAAAGACATGGGCACACTCTACCCTCTCCTCTCACAGCATTGCCCGAACAGTGTTGGCCAACTTGCACCTCAGAGCACCCTTACCCGCTCAGCTTACCACCCGGAGAACCCCACCCGCATCCCTGCTAAGTTGGTGCTGCTCAGCGACCCCCAATGAGCGCTACCCTCCAACTAGGCAGCAGCAAGTAGAAAGCCAGAGCTGCATTCCTGCTAAGGGAGGTATAAGGTATGGGCCGCACCTCTCTCGGCGTCTGCGCCACCAAAGAGGCCGAACGGCAATTCATGGGAGCTTGAATCGTGCGCAGGGCCATCGAAGGAGCTACAGACAGTCGATATCTGATCACTGATTTGAAGCGCTGTAGATCTTGGTGGCCATTGAGCCATCAGTACCATGACGACACTTATCTCTGTGTCAAAGGTCACACATGATGGCCAAACCTTCACCGTCTCCGGACCAATCTCTGTGCCTCATTTTCCACCAGAGTTATAGATCCACGTAGTCACCCTTCTGAGGCGCGAACGAGAGCCTGAGGACTGCGCCGTCTCTGTCTGCCTCCCCTCAGGGTTTTTTAGCATCTAGTTTGGCTTTCTGTGGTGGAAATAGAACAATAACTCGTGGCACTGTGGCTGCAGCCAATGAGGAGGGTGTGGGATGGTATGAGGGGCAAAGGGGTCAGGAGAGGGGTGGGGCCATTCGAACTTGACCCTTGAGTTGCAATCTTCATTGGCTCTTGTTGCATTGGGCATAATAATAATTTGGCATTTCTATAGCGCTACAAACCCTCAGGTATCTGAGCGCTTCTTATTAATACCCACGGTGTGTGGTGCTCATTTATCGACCTCGGAAGGATGAAAGGCTGAGTTTGGCCCTGCCTGGATTCGCACCTGCGTCAGCAAGCTCTGCACTGATGCTTGACCGGCATGATGGACTGTGCGGCGTAATCAACAAGGGATCTAAATGAATCTCCTATAGAATGATCCAATCAAGGTATTAATCCGCAGACATCTTTGACCCACTGTGTGTGCAGATTGAGCAAGATACTACGTGACATGCAGATCTCGTTTACACATGTTTACCAGTGTAAACTGTTAGCCATCGTTTACACTAAATCACCCACTGATAAACATAGTGTAAACATTTTGTGATTGGAATTAAATTAGGTCAGTCTAGACCTCTAACGAGGTACACATGACGTTTTCCAATATGCACAGATCGAGACGCCATTGCAGCTGCGACAGGCGACAATTTCATGTCCATTTCAGATTATCACTTCATCCTTTATTCTTAAGAAATAATTCTAATTATAGATAAACAGAATTGAGCAAAACAGAAATACATTCCATATTGTGGGCAAGTCCAGACCCATACCCCTGAACTCAATACGCGTTGCAGTTTCCAAAGCCTTCTCTGGCTGCACTCCCTTCAACTGAATAAAATGACTGATGGAAAACTAAAGTTAAAATCAAGCTCATGATTGGGATGGGCTGCCCCTCATTATTGGGATAGGCTGCCCTCATTATTGGGATAGGCTGCCCCTCATTAATGGGATAGGCTGCCCTCATTAATGGGATAGGCTGCCCCTCATTAATGGGATAGGCTGCCCCTCATTATTGGGATAGGCTGCCCTCATTATTGGGATAGGCTGCCCCTCATTAATGGGATAGGCTGCCCCTCATTATTGGGATAGGCTGCCCTCATTAATGGGATAGGCTGCCCTCATTATTGGGATAGGTGCCCCTCATTATTGGATAGGCTGCCCTCATTATTGGGATAGGCTGCCCTCATTAATGGGAAGGCTGCCCTCATTATTGGGATAGGTGCCCCTCATTATTGGGATAGGCTGCCCTCATTATTGGGATAGGTGCCCCTCATTATTGGATAGGTGCCCTCATTATTGGGATAGGCTGCCTCTCACAATTGGGATAGACTGCCCCTCATGGTACCCCTCATCCCACTACAGCCATTTCATCGCACTTTATGGTGGAATATTTTTTATTATTTTTTATCCATAAATAAACAGAGGGAAAGCAATGCATTTTTGGCAGAAAAAACGCTTAAAAGATTTGCCACTGATAACAGAGCGGAGAACATTGGTGCTTGACAATGGGGGGGGGAGAAATGTGACTTGAAGACCAGATGTTGCAGGGGTTGCTTTTTACTGTGGTAGATGTGGGTGGGCTAGAGAGAACGGGGGTAGTAATATACGGGCAGGGGCCTCAGGGTAAGGGGTGGGGGTGCAGTGGTACTGGCCATGGTGCAGTGAGATGGGGTACATCTGTGCCTCATGATATATAGTCATCTGCCAATCCTACTGCCCTGTAAGATGGTCCTCCAGTCCATCACACAGAGGATGTTCCTTGGCTCCCAGCTGAGTCACTCTCCTCTGGTCCATAGCTGCCAGGTAAGTCACTCTGGTCTGGTCCATGACTGCCAGGTGAGTCAATCGCCCCTGGTCCTTGGCTGCCAGGTGAATCACTCTCCTCTGGTCCTTGACTGCCAGGTGAGTCACTCTCCCTTGGTCCATCGCTGCCAGGTGAGTCACTCTACTCTGGTAAATGTCAGCCTGGTGAGTCACTCTCCTCTGCTGCTTGACTGTTAGGTGAGTCACTCTCCCCTGGTCCATGGCTGCCAGGTGAGTCACTCTGCTCTGGTCCTTGACTGCTAGGTGAGTCACTCTCCCCTGGTCCATGGCTGCCAGGTGAGTCAATCTCCCCTGGTCCTTGGCTGCCAGGTGAGTCACTCTGCTCTGGTCCATGTCTGCCCGGTGAGTCACTCTCCTCTGGTGCTTGACTGCCAGGTGAGTCACTCTCCTTTGGTCCTTGACTGCCAGGTGAGTCACTCTGCTCTGGTCCATGTCAGCCCGGTGAGTCACTCTCCTCTGGTGCTTGACTGCCAGATGAGTCACTCTCCTCCGGTCCTTGACTGCCAGGTGAGTCACTCTGCTCTGGTCCATGTCATCCCGGTGAGTCACTCTCCTCGGGTCCTTGACTGCCCGATGAGTCACTCTCCTCCGGTCCTTGACTGCCAGGTGAGTCACTCTGCTCTGGTCCATGGCTGCCAGGTGAGCCACTCTCCTCTGGTCCTTGGCTCCCAGATGAGTCACTCTGCTCTGGTCCATGTCAGCCCGGTGAGTCACTCTCCCCTGGTCCTTGGCTCCCAGGTGAGCCACTCTCCTCTGGTCCTTGGCTCCCATGCTAGTATCTGGTGAAAACAAACAGAAGCAAAATGCTTCCTTTACCTGTGGGCTGTTGCAGTCTAAATTGCTTTTTGAAAACCTCAAATTCCACGCTTGCATTATTATTATTATATTATTATTATTATTATATTATATTATTATTATTATTATTTTATTATTATTATTTTATTATTATTTTATTATTTTATTTTATGAGCACATACCTAGCTTTGAGAAGCAACAGGCGTTATAGAGGTATACAACAGTACAGATTCTTGACAGAGCTCTTTTCAGTGATAACAACAAAACAGATATACAGTAGGGGGTAAGATACAGAGGGGCATGGAGAAGGGGTACAGCTGTACTGGGTGGCAAGGAGGAGATGCACCTGTCTTGGCTTCTGGAGTTGCGATGTCCACCGGAGATGCTGAGTTTCTCCACAAGGTGGCTGGGTGACTTGTAGGTGATTTGTGTGTGCAGTGAGAGCCAGTGAAGGCTTGCATGGTGCGTTACTGCAATCAAATTTGGCACTAATTGGGGAAAAACATGACGATGATAACAACTTCAAAATCAATCTTCCACCCTAACCAACAGCCCATCTCAACACACAATACCTCTTACACAATATCCCGAAGGCACGCACCAGCACTAAACTTCCCAAATACCACACTAACCCACCACAGATACACCAACACAACTCTTGAGCAATGGCTCTCAGAAGTTCTGAGCCCTCTCAAACCAATCAGACCCTTCTCTAACAGACAGGCCCTCTCTCCCAGATATTTCATATCAGCTCTCAAAGCTCTGAAATCCCAGAACCACAACCTAGAACGCAGATGGCAGGCAGACCCATTGCCATAGAACAGAACAGCTGATGGCCTGCAGCCCAAAGACTACAGGGGTAGAAATGCGCAAAGCCAGAAACACCTTTGCCTGGAATAGAATCCGCAAGGCCGCTAACTCCTTTAGGGAACTCCACCGGATCATCTCTGAGATCAAGGCCTCATTATGCACCACCTCCTCTCCCTCCCACACCCAAGCACTCAGTGACTCTCTTTTCAGCCACTTCCACAACACAGCCCGGGAAAGAAACCTCACCATTGGCACTGAAATAGCCTCACTCACGCCCCACTCCCCTGCATCCATGAAAGGTTTCTCAGACCCACTTCCACTGGCTCGCTCTTCTCTTCATTCTATCCTATCTCCCGCTCAGAATTTCTAAAGCCACTGGCTAACAGCCTCCCCTCAGGATTCCCTGGAGATCCCTATTGTCCTACTCTCCGAAAAGAAATCCTATCCTCAACTTGTGCCGGCAACTTCGCTAGATCATTATGAACTCATCTCTGACCTCAGGCACTTCTGGCAGTCGTCAAGACCTTGTACATCAAAACCCTGCTCAAAAAACCTATCCTCAACCCCCTTACTGACCAACTACAGACCTATCACAAACAACTAAAAACAGTACCTTCCTACTCGAGCTCATCACTCCTCACCTCCAACCCTCAGGATCAGTCGCTTCTCCAAAGCCACGAGTAGGTGGTAGATCTCTTCTTCACTGGGGCCTCCCTCTGGAAAAGCCTTCCCTGCTCTCTGAAACTTGAGAAGTCTTTTATCTTTTAATGTATTAATAATGTGGTACAGCTTATTTATAACTTCACACATATTAAAAAAAGAACAAAATACAACAAAATACATAACTTTAACGAGC
The DNA here is from genome assembly GCA_002915635.3 of Ambystoma mexicanum. Classification (NCBI taxonomy): domain Eukaryota; kingdom Metazoa; phylum Chordata; class Amphibia; order Caudata; family Ambystomatidae; genus Ambystoma; species Ambystoma mexicanum. Next base: position 1,032,609,943 of record CM030325.1, read on the forward strand.
TTATGAATCACAAGGTACACTAAAAAATAAATAAATAAAAATACATAAAAAAATAAGAAACTGAGATGCTATAGCGCTATAACCACCAGATGTTGTTAATGTAAATAGAATTGACATGAATATTTTTAGACTATGGGAGTTCACATGCAATACCAAAATATTAATTCCTCGACAAATGCAATGTCATGGACATGATTACCATAGTGCATACAATATGATACTGACAACGAAGGGCAAGCAGTCAACAAATGATTGGCTGTTTTGATAATGGCCACGTTTTTGCACACCCGACAGTATCTTTTGGTTTGGGGCAGTTGACTGTAGTATCCTTTGTTGGATAGAACCGGTAAATGGTCCAGCTCAAAAGTAGAATAAAGCGCCTGAGTCTGCTGGAAGGGCATAAGTTCACGTAGTTCTGAGAGGTTTTAAATGAGTACAGCATATAAGGTACAAATTGGTATTTTTTTAATTTACCCAGATGCTCATAGTTTTCCAGCCAATCCCTAAATTCTGCCCGTTTAGACAAGGCTATTTTCGTTGAGTCGCCAGATCCCCTCCATTTACTGGACTAGCATATCTCATGGTAGAAGTGGTCCATTTTCAGTTTTAAAGGATATTCGGCGGGCTTCTTTAAAATTACTAGATGAATGGAGGGCAATGGAGGGTTCTCTGGATTATTCCTCAAGTTTCGTTACAACTCGGCTCTCCTTTTCAACACAATCAATTTTAAGGACACCAGTCCAAGCTCAAGTCTGATGATCGCCATTGGGATGCATTGGGGGAGGCTCAATATCCTCCTCCAAAATGTACCATCCAGCACATGAGGCCATTTTAAATCGATAAGGAGCAATGCCTCCAGGCCATGAACAACCATGGGAGCGAGGCCCTGCATATGTAGTTGACGTACTTCCTTTATGGTATATCCGCAGTTCTAAATAGTAAATTGGTGGATCAGAGCTGTTATCTGGGCGGCTCTGGTTGAACGTGATTGGATATAAGAGATGTAATCTCCTTTAGTATTAAATTCCACACCCAGATATTTGTATACAGAGGTGTATTTTATTTCACAATCTTGTATTATTAATCTGGGACGAGCACATTTTCTACCTAAGAATACCATGAGTTGGGCCTAATCTAGATTTATGATCAAACCGTTTGTCTCAGCATATCGCCATAGTGCAATGGCCGACCTTTTTAACCCGCTGAATGTATGGTCTAGGATTATTAGATTGTCTGCATAGGCGAGTACCAAGCAGTGCGCAGTGCCGATAGTAGGAGGGCAACTGTGCACTGCAGATATCTCTAAAGGGATGTCATGGGTAAACAAATTATAAAGGAAACAAGCAATGACGCAGCCCTGCTTGATTCCCCTAATCTGGCTGATTAAATCCGTCATGTTGCCCTGAGAGTCCAGCTTAAACCTAGCGGCGGTGTTATGGTAAAGTAGCCTCAGTTAGCAGAGGAGTTCAGCGGGGCAACCCAATGATTCCAAAACATCTGGTGGTTATAGCGCTATAGCATCTCAGTTTCTTATTTTTTTATTTATTTTTCATTTTTTTTATTAGTGTACCTTGTGATTTATAAGCTTGTTAAAGTTATTATTTTCTTATATTATTTCTTTTTAATATGTGTAAAGTTTATAAATAAACTGTACCACATTATTAATAAATTAAAGTTAAAACTCGAGAAGAACCATATCCGGTTCCGGAAGCACCTCAATACCTTCCTCTTTGCTTCTGCCTTCTCTCTTCCTCTCCCCTGCTGATTTCCTGTCTGATACAGCACTTGTCAACTGGTTACCCTCTGATTTCGGGCCCAGGTCCCTGCCCGCCCAGTTGCACACCTGCACTGCTTCCCCGCAACCCTTGCACTTGGGTCTGTAACTGTAACCCAACAGTCCATCTACCTGCACTTTTGACACCTGCTGTCTACATTTACCCTTGCACCTGCCACGTGCTGGTTGCACTTCTTGTTATCTTTTGATCCCAGTGCAGCACTGCCCCTCCCCTTTCCCCTGGCACTTATCCCCTCCCGCCCTCCCTGCACTTGCACAATCTCAATGTCACTTGGTCTAGTAAGGATCGTTAATCTGTCCTCCCTCTGGTCCCCCTTCCTTGCCTCGTCGCTCCTTGAAACACTGGAAGGTTGTGGCATACTAATCTTTCTCGACCTCTCAGAGGCCTTCAACACCATTGACCATCGCACCCTCACAGACAGCCTTAACTCGTTCGGCATCAGGGACACAGCTCTGGAGTGGATCTCCTCCTTCCTCTCCAACAGATCCCAAATAATGCACATGCATCCCTTCTCCTCCGCTCCCCGCCCGGTTACTCACAAAGTACCACAGGTCGCACCTGCTCTTAAACCTTTACCTGAGCCTCCGCCCCGCTATCATCCGCTCACATGGCCTCTCTTGCTACAACTATGCAGATGGCACCCAAATCATCTTCAAAATCCATAAGGACCCTTCGGACACCCCCTGCCCATGACCTTGCATCTTGTCTCTGAGAAATCGACAACTGGATGACTGCCAACCACCTCCTTCAAAACCCCAGAAAATCTGAAAGCATGATCTGCGGGAAGACTGCCCACGCCCGCCCCCCTCTGCACTCCCAGGCCACTCTTTCTTGGGCCATCCCCCCTCGACCTCCGACACAGTAAATAACCTTGGATGCACTATGACCTCAGACCTGACACTATCACATCACATCAACTCAGTGACAAAATCCTGCTACCGACACCTACATTGGATCTTACCCTACAAGACCTTCCCACACAGAGTTGCTTGCTGTGATTGTGGCTATTGTCCTCTCATGCTTAGTCTATACTAACACCCTATACCTGGGTGAGCCTGCATCACAACTCAGAAAACTCCAACGGGTGCAAAACACTTCATCAAGGCTCCTTTGTGCATCCAGGACCCAGAGAACACATCACCGCCCCCCCCTTTGTTTCCTTCACTGGCTGCTGATTGGGCAACAATCCACCTTCAAGGCAATGTGCATCGCCCAATGAGCACTGCACAACACAGTGCCAGAAAAGCCACAATGCAAACTCATGCCCTGCAGGCCCACGAGAAACCTGAGATCAGGCACAGCTCTCCTCGTCATCCTCCCAGTCGCAAAAGCGACCAAAATAGGGGATCCCTATTCTCCATACAAGCTCCCACCATCTGGAACTTGATTCCATTTAGCATCCGCTGCATAGAGGATCACCTCACTTTCCAGAAGGAACTCAAGACCTGGCTCTTCCCTTCTGCATCCTGTCTGAGGGAACTATCACCCCCACGCACAAAGGTAGGGGCACCAGATGAGCCACCTGAGGAGACAACAAGACAGTACCGAGCCCCCACAGGAAGGAGTCCAGTCAGTCCGTATGATGAGATCTGCATAACCTCATCATAACTAGATATCGCCTAGATTCACTGGTACGTATGCCGCTCCATCACAATGGAACATAGCCGTATCCCTCCCGTGGCACGGCCGCAGATCCGCACTCATCTGCAATAACCACTACTCAAATTCACAACACACATTACTACTGCCATTAGAATGCAGCAGAGTCCTATGAAAAATGTGGTCCAGCTGTACACATGACCAGTCTTCTTGACACGCTTACTCTCCTTACAGTCTACCACAGCACCCATCCACAAATCAGATCTCAGTTGGTCGCTCGCAGGGACTTAGCCACCCCAACCCACCTTTGTGCTTGCTAAATGCACACACGCATTCTGGAATCCTTCCTCAAATCTCACATCTCTGACTTTGGTCCTACAAGGGCGCTCACCCCACAGCGCTTTGTGGCCATACCAATGGGTTAGGTGCTATACAAATGCCATATAACATAACATAACATAACATACCTACTATGATAAGCATCACAGACAACCACACCGACAATGTGCATTAGCCACCTGGAACACACAGTAACCACTCCTGCAAACAGCTCACAAATATCTCAAACATATGCCCCACAGGGAGCCTTATCATTTCAGATCTACACACATCAGCAAAGAAACCTTGCCCTGCTACCCCTGCCAGTAAATTATCCCTGTATCCTACCTCTTGCATAGCTTGAAGCTCTTCAAAACTATTAAAAGGGTTGGAGTGCTATACAAGAATCAATAACATAGCATAACCGGGCGTAGCAAAGAGTTTCACTAATTTGCCCAAGGGGCAGCATGCTGGGCAGATGAGTAGCGGGAACAGGGGAAGGAATGAGCGTTGGCTCTGCTGCAGTCCTTTCTATACTCACATTTCAGGTGCACGGATTGGCCAGTGAGACATAGGGGCTCATTACAAGTTGTGCAGTATTGGAAGAGCTGAAATCTTCCAAGCCATAAGGGAGAGGTGCCCCTGAAGGACCAGCTCGTGAGGAAAACCTCCCGGGCTCGTTAGCAACTGTGGATGAAGGGGAAGAAGACGAGGAATGTCTATCAACAACTCTAGGAGAGCTGGGAACCAAACTTGGGAAGGCCAAAAGGGGCTTAGTATCACTAGCGTGAATTCTTGTCTGCAAACCTGAACCAATACCCTGGCAATCATTGCAAAAGGAGGGAAGGCGTACAACCTCTGACCTGACCAATCCTGTAGGAACGCATCGCTAGCTAGAGCGCCAGGATCTGGTCTCCAACTGAAGAACCTGGGCACCTGGCAGTTTAGCCTCGAGGCAAACAGATCCACTGCAAACGGACCCCATAGAGATTCTATCTTGGAAAAGAGTCCACTGTCTAACATCCAGTCATTCCTGTCCTGAAGGTGTCTGGAGTTCCAATCCGCCACCTGGTTGCTGATCCCCGGAAGGTATTCTGCCTTTAACACAATATTGCGGTCGAGGCAAAAATGCCAGAATTCCCTTGCCAGATCCGCCAGTACCTTGGACCTGGTCCCTCCCAAATGATTGACATTTCTCACTGCTGAGACATTGTCCATTCGGAGGAGGACACAGCAATTCCCCTGATCCTTTAGGAAACTTCGGACTGCAAAGGAACCCACTAACAATTCAAGACAATTGATATGGAGCTCTTGTAGAGGAGGTTCCAGACATGACCTGCACCCCTGCCCCTTATGTCGATCTGCCAGGAGGAAGGTACTCGCCAAGGGCGTGACGTATGAAGAGCAAATGAACCAACAGAGAGCCGCACTGGAATCTGCCAGGTACATTAGAAGAGCCGTGCCTGTTGAAGTGCCCATAACCAGACAACCCTAGGCAGCACTGTACCCTATCAGACAGCCATAGCAGCCGCTGATACGAAACGAGAGTACCTACATACAGTCCACGAAGAGACCGGAAGAGCCCTAATAGAAGGCCAGTCAGAAATGACATAAGTACCTGAACAGACTTGCAGATGAACAAGATGCATAACGAAGATAACAAACCAGCACGAACAGTTATGAAAATAGATGTAAAGGACACAGGAGAGATGATGCTGAAACGTACGAAAACATGTTACAAGACAGAATGAAGTAACCGACCCGTCAAACGTGTGTAAATAGGCTTTGAACGCAAGAAGCTGAGAAAACGATACTGCTTGCTATGCTCAATAGAACAATAGAAGCGGCAATGCGCCAACTATATATCTACCTCAAGAAGCACATTATACAAGTGCGACTCCATTTTGTAAAGCAGAAATGTACCCAGGCTGCCAGAGGCCTAGACGGGCCAAGTTTCACAACCCAGCCAGAAGAGAGAGAAAGAGCAGAATCAAAACTCAACAGAGAGCGGCTCATGCTTGGGAAATCGAGGTCACCACAGAGAAGGGGAGGAGAGCGTCAACTCGCAAGAATTCAACTCTGAAGCGTACCAGCTCGCCCGTGAAGGTCAAGACAAGAGAGGCCAGGCAGGTGGCAGAGCCGAAGCACATTTAAATACAATAAAAGTTGGAAACTGAAGCAGATTCACAGTGAACAGACATGTGACCAGCAAGGCGCGAAGAAGTACCACTGCCTGATGTCATCCAGAACCCGAGGATGCCATAACTTTTCCTGATAAGAGGCTACAATTTCGAGGCCATAACCAACCAACTAATTGACACATAGCCCTAAGATGCTGATTGATGGAAAGGAGGCAGGGTGAATCTTGGGGTTCAAGGCACCTGGGTGTCCATTCTGCATGCTGCTAATTAAAGTGGAGATTTATGCCTAGGGGTGCAACCTACCCAATCACAATGGACCAAGGTATCTAGGGTCCTATAGATAGTTAAACCAATAGGACGTCGTATTTGTAGTGACGGCTATCACGTGTGATGTGGAGGGATGGGCGTAGACGCCCACCCGATAAGAGTTATCCAATCCGAATGCTCTGTTACCATATACAGATATAGCACCTATACTTAAGTTACCTTTTCTAACCAATTATATTGCATGACAAACTTGTAGAGTTAGCCGTCAATGATGACGAGTTTTGAGCATAACAGTAACTGTTTGGATGAAGTTCGAGGAAGTCGGAGCGAGAGAGGTGATCGCAATGCTGCTGATTTCCATTTGTTTCCCTGTTTGATGTACTTGTCATTAAACAGACTTCCCTTTGCCAACTTACTGAGTCCTCATTATTGAGTTGTTCTGGAGTATGTGAATCCTGCACCCCCTGTCCTTACATGGTGCAGCTATCTTGTCTTACAAGCTCTGGAGGATGAGTACAGACCTACGGGCCGTCAGTAACTTCCTCCCCTCCCAGAACACTCTTTTCTCCCTCTCAGACCATTTCCCCCTGTGGAAACCTGACCCAGCCTGGCTCCCCAACCCGCTCTGCTGGCATCGACTCCAGAACTATATCCAGAGAGGTACCAAAAATAGCTTTCCCATTCCAGGCATCCATGTGCCTGATCCACCAAAGGAGCTCCAACCTGGCTTCTGGAGACAGCACTACCATCTGAGAGTAAGAAAGACATCTGCGCAGATGTCGAGCTTTCAGATGTTGCAACGCTCTGTAGTGGAGGGGGGCTGGGAAAATAGCTTGGATGGATGCTGACAACATCCCCACTATTCTGGCCAACAATCTGAGAGAAACCTTGTCCTTCTTGAGGATAACCCGAATCTCTTTTCTTATCTTGGTTAAGCTGCTGTCTGGGAGGAGAAGGATGCAATGCTTTGCATCTATATCGAAGCCCAGAAACTGGATATATTGCCTAGGCTTTAATATGGACTTTTTGACATTTAACACAAACCCCAGGCTCTGAAGAAGAGACACTGTAAATTCTAGATGAGAGCGCAGATTCTGAGAGTTCTGGGCTAACAGGAGCATGTCATTGAGATACATAATGATTCAGATCCCCTTGGACCTGAGAAGAGCCATCACAGGCTTCATCAACTGGAGAAACTCTTGGTGTGGAGGGAACACAGGAACCACAAGGTAAGCACCCTTGAGATCCAACTTGACCATCCAGTCTGCCGGAAGAAGGGTGTCCCTGAGAAGATGGATTCCCTCCATCTTGAAGTGGTGGTATACTACAAAGGAATTGAGGGCCATTAGGTTTATCATTGGGCAAAACCCTTGATCTGGTTTCGGGACTAGAAAAATGGTACTCAGAAACTGGGAGGCCATGTAAGAGGCCGGGACTACCGCTCCCTTGGAGATGAGGTCCTTGACCTCCATATCTATTAGAGACTGTTTTATCTTGTCGAAAACCAATGGATGGGGAACTGATAACTGGCAAGGAGGGGAATAAAACTCTATGCGATAACCTTGGACTGTCTGTAACACCCAGGGGTCTGATGTGAGGACTCCCACTGCGGGAGGAAACCTGGCTAGTCTGCCCCTAGATCTCTGTGGGAAAAAACTCTTAACACTCGAGAAAGTACCTGATGCTCCTCTGACCTCCTGGTACCTCTTCCTCCACGTCCTCTCCAACCCGCATTTTGCTGAGGGAAAAATTGGTTATTCGATCCCCGAGCAGAGGAGGAATTATGTGCTCCTCGGAGGCAAACTGACGGGGACGGGAATAGCCCTGGGAGAACCGGCCGGAAGAGCGGGCTCTACCTCGTCCGGACTTGGGGAAAACCCTATGCGCAAACACCTTTTTAATGTTGGCCTGAGCTTTATCCAAAGCTGTAAAAGTATGTACATATGCTGAAAGGTCTTTCAGAAAACTATCCCCAAACAAGTTTCCTTGAGCGGACGGCCCTGTTTCCCTTTCTGACATATCCGCTAATTTTGAATCTAGTCTCATAAGCAAAGACATGCGCCCCTCTTTGGAGATTGAGGAAATCGCATTGCCGAGCAGGCATACAGTCCTTTGAATCCAACCTCTTAAAACATTCACATCAACCGGGGAATTGGAGGAGGCAGCCTCCTCAGCCATCTCAAAGATTTGTGTTACTGGACCCAAAACATCCAACAGCTTATCATGGCAGTTACGCCAGGCCTTGTCAACCCCCTTTCTGGGGTCTTTACCCTTTTGAGCAAGAAACACCACCATAGGCTGATCTATTTCGGGAGAACAAGCCACCTTGTCCTGAAGGACAGGCCTAGGGCATTCAGCCCTCAACTTACTCCTGTCTCCCTTAGGTAAAGGACGCCTGATGCAATGTTCTCAGAATGAAGCAATCTCCTGAGAAGGGTCCCACTCTGCAGATCTAGGGTGCAATATGAGGGCAGGGTCAAAAAATGGAACACCATTAACCTCAAGCACAGGACCATCTTGTGTAGGTGCGGGGGCCACCTTTCCTTTGCGTCTCTTAGGGGGTGAATCTGAATCCTCAGAGGTATCTGAGGTGGAAATAGGAATAGGGGAAATAGGGGATACTGCCACAGGAAGCTGCGCGTACGATGGCCAAGGGGTCGAGGAGAGGGGTTGCTGGACTCATCCCACTCGAGCATAAACCCTCCCGGCTGCCCAGCCCATTTAGGGACTAGTGAGAGGATTGTGTGGGATCTTGCCACATCATTGTTCCACAAGGTGCATGTGGACAATTTCTACACCGGAATACCACTGTTCAAGGAATTGTACAACGTGGGCACACTGGCATGCGGTAGAATTCGCAGTAACCGCAAAGGCTTCCCCAGACAACTTGTGTGTAAGAAGCTGGACAAGGGATCATGTATGGCATTGCGGCATGATGAACTGTTGGCACTAAAATTCTGCCACCGAAGGGATGTGCACATGCTGAGTACTATTCATGATGAAAGTACTTCCCTTGTCACTGTACACAGGCAGGCTCAGCAAGTGCTAAAACCCAAGTGTATTCTGGACTACAACAGGTACATGGGAGGAGTAGACAAAATAGACCAATTACTTGAGTTATACCATGTAGAGCGTAAGACTTGCACGTGGTACAAGAAGTTGGCAGTTTACCTTATGCATCTAGCTACATACAATGCATATGTTGTATATCGTTCAGCTGCTCTAGAAAACAAACTGACATTTTTGAAGTTTGAATTAGCAGTTTTAACTTCGCTGACCGTTGTGCATGTACCAACTCCCAACTTTGCAGAAGTAGAGGAGGTAACCAGATTGCAAGAACGACACTTTGCTGATTATGTGCCTGCCACCCCCAGGAAGACACAACCATACAGAAGATGTAAGGTGTGTACAAAACAAGGAAGGAGGAGGGATACTTTGTGTACTGTCCCCAATGCCCTTCAAAGCCAGCCCTCTGCCTACAGCCTTGCTTTGCTTTGTATCATACAAAGAAAAAATATTGGGAGATCGAGTGATTTCCTGAAATGGCCATCTTTCCTACAAAGTGACCCATAGACTCTCGATTCATGCAACACCCAATTTACTTGTGTCTTGGAAAAGACAACGCCATTCAGGCTTCCTCCACTTGAGGCGTGCCTCACCTTCCATCAGCATTAGAATTGCAACTGCAAACTTCTTGATGGCTCTGGCCTTGGAGAACACTAATGAACTAGAACTGAAGGAGATATAATTAGCATTTTCCCTATACATGTGCAAGATCCACTAAGTCGAACTCATGGGCTCCCAGTGGCATTGATCCAAACAACTATCAGTATGTTTTGTTAGAAATTTTGAAATTGCGAAAAATGGCATGATCTGCTGCAGGTGGGAAATGATGCGCTCCGTCTTATACTTTATACAGTTTAAGGAAATAGCCGGTAATCGTGGTGTTCAGATATCAAACACAAATGCATTGGAATCACTGTATTTTGTTGTTAGGTGTCATTTTTCTTACTTTTATGATGGATGGCATATGCATTTGTAATTTGTAATTGAACGTACAAATGTTATGTTTTGTTTTTTTATCTTTTTTATATTATAAAAATATAATCACCTAATCACCCTTTTCTGTGATATAATTTATTTTAATATGGGAGGTATCCTACAACATTTCTACGTCAGTACTAACACATTATATTCTCCTAGTATAAACATGTACGTGTCCCTAAAGAATACCTTTGTTTACTTTTATCTAAATCCCACCTCTATTACCCAGTTAACTTTAAACTAACTATATGCCTCAGATAATTTTACAGCCACTATGAGAATTTGAAAGAAGGTCACGCTTTGAGGTAACCCCCCCCCCACCAGCCCGTTTGTCGCACTTTATTCACCTGTGGCTTATACACCACATTTGTTCCATCGCTCCCATCCCATAACATTTCCTGGTTCCCATTTGTATTTTTACACGTTGATTTTCCCTCTCTTCTTTATTCACTGTGTATTTCTTCCACCCGAATCATCTTGGTAGGGACTCTGTAGATTGTCTGTCCGGTCGTATTTGTCTTCTTTTTAGGCATGCTTTGCAGCACGTTCCTGGGACTTTCACTGCATAGGCCACTTAGTCCATTCAACGATATCGGAGCTTTCACAGGAGTTTGTCCACTGTCAAAACTGCAAAGCAGACACATTTGTGCATGGGCATCTGGTTAGGTCCCTTGACCCTTCGGGTATATATAGGGTTCTCTTTCTCCCCGCCTGTAATATAAAACTGAATGAGTTTCCTTTGAAAAATAAGTTTCTCTATCGTCAATATTTTTCCTTTCAACCCAACCCTTTAAAAGCCATTTATGTGTTACCTTTAAACATTCCATTCCTTCTACTCCTCAAACTATCCAGAAGAGACCACATCACTCTAGCCCTAAAAACACTACACTGGCTCCCAGTAAAACATCGCATCACCTTCAAAATAATGTGCATAACGCACAGGGCAATCAGCGGAAAGGAGCAGAATTCCTACAAAAGAAAATAACAGTCTACAAACCAACGAGACCCCTCTGATCAAGCAACGAAATCCGCCTGGAACTCAAACCATACCTTAAGAAAAAACTTGGAGGCACCTCCTTCTACTACTTAGCCGCAAAAACCTGGAACAACATCCCAAAAGTAATAGGAAACACTGAAGATCACCTAAAATTCAGGAAATCACTAAAAACCTGGCTCTTCAACACCACAGACTAAATCTGGAAACCAAAACCGGAAAAAGGTTGACTAATCCGGAAAGGACACGGACATCCCCGACCCGAGAAGGTAGCTCCCACGGCACCTGGACGGGTGACACCAGATAGACTGGAACACAGGTGGCACGCACGAAGACTGAGCCAACTCCCCCAGACAATCCCACCAACACTTTCGCCCGTCCCTTAGTTACCGCCAGGTACCACAGTGGTGTGGAATTGTCGAAATATTGGCAATCACCACTCTACCTGAGAGGTTGACATTGGCAGGTTCACTGGCCACAGGAGTATGAAGGGAGGATAAGGGGAGCTCTGAGAGAGCATGTTAGAGGTGGGGGCCAGAGGAGTAAGGAACCTTGTATGCCAGTCGGACCCAGATCAGGACAGAGCCGCACCAGGGGAGACTGCTGTCGGGGGGAAATTCTGCCGGGGTCGGCCAGGCCGTCCGCAGACCTCCGGGCAGGAGGCCCCAACTCCTCCCGTATATCCCAAAAGAGATAGAGTATGAGACACACACAAGAAGCAATGTGACTCTGCTGTTTATTAAACACAAACGGCAGGGATGGGTCAAGGATCATACGCGTCTGACCTGACACACACACAATCGTGGCTCGCAGGCCCTTTTTACTGTAGTATGACGCGCTACCTGCGTCACTTTAGAAAATTAACAAAAACCCTATCGCCACTCTTAATTGGTTGCTCGAGTGGTAGGGTTAGTATAGCATACGTATAGAGAATAATATGAGTGGCCGAGGTTTAGTCAGGTGATATATCTGGGTTGTCCCTACAATTAGATACATGAGAATTGTTACATGAAGACTCCTAATGGTTGTTGATGTTAATGGCGTCAGTGATAAGAGCCCCATGTTCTGATTGGTGCGCCGTGAGCTTCCCAGCCTGGGACCATCGCTGTTCCCAGCTCTCGGTGTACCTGCAATTTGCAACAATGTTTCACTATTGGTACATGCAGACAATGTAAGACTTATTCATGAGCTAGACGGCCGACTACTCCCATCGTTGCAGATGTCCATTGATCCTTTCAAGTGTATCTGCCTGTGTCTTGTAACGAGGATCCAGACGCCTCCTTCCTCCTGGGCTTGGCATCTCGTCAGGTTCGGCTTGGTCACGTGGGATGGGACCGTGTTTGAGGCAGAATTCTGCACAATTAATATTGTTTTTCCACTGTGTGCCTGGTTTAATTGCAGGTGCGACTTTGATGTTAGTGCGCGGCGTGCGAGGTTGCAACATCGTGCCCTTGATGGTCTGCTTTTGGAATGTGGGTTTGCAACATTACGACCTTGGCTGTTGCTTTCCCCAGGCTCATTCTGCAGGATCAGCAACCTGACTCTTGTTCTTTAATCGTCCACGAGAGCTCTTGCTTGCGGCCTACTCAGGCCTAGTATATAGGTGGAACCGTCTGGTGCACAGGCGCTTTAGGTTATAATCTCATATTGTTTTATGGCCAGTATCGTGTCTTTGTTATAATTCTCATTGCGGCACCTAAGTGTAGGAGAAGCGTAAGCAAGCTCTTTAGATGAGTTCATGATGCGTCTTGCGTTTCTGCATTTCTGAAAGCCTATATGGAAAATAATAAAGATGCACGTCCGTGAGTATGTCTGTCGCCTACGTCATAGCACTGAGTATATTCTTCATGTAGATTGGTGCGGGAGTGTCCAGTGTGTATGTTGGCACAGGTGTGCTATCCGTTGGCTAGGTCGTCATGGCATCTCTAACGACGTATAGGTTTAGTCTAGTTGATCCATGCCGCAGGCATCAGCATGGGCAGGGCGGGCTGCTGGGCAGGCAGATGGACACATCCGTATGTTCCTGTACCAGGGTATCTGGTCGTCTGGTAGATGGGCAAACTCTCTCGTGGCGGGTGCTTGGGCCGTGAACCTTTAGGCCAGCGCGAGAGGGGAAAGAGGGGAGTCTGTTTTTCCATTTTCCCACTTCAGTCCCCCTCTGGTCGACTTGTCGACCACAAACATATCCTTTTCGTTATCTCCTCTTACTCTCCACACTTTAGTTATTCCTCCTAAATGTCCATAATGGTTAACATGATCTTCAAATGACCAATAACATATACTCACAGGCTCCTCCAGGAGTACAGTATACCCATTTCCCTATGTAACTCCTGGGGTTTCTTGGTTCTCGACCTTCACCGATGGTGGGTCCAGATGGTTGGTGATGATCTGGTTGCGCAATTTCTCTCCCTCTTGTATTATTATGCCTGTGTGTGGCCGTCATCTGCGGCATCATGGGTGCATACCGACCATTTCAAGCAACTCGTCAGTGTGCGTGCCTTCCGGGCTTTCCAAAATCTTATTATGATCAGTGTAGCTCCAGCCAAAATAATACAACCAACTATAATTTCAGTCCATCTGACAGCCAAGATGGCATCCATGACCATAATAGCGAAAACCACTCTCATCCTTTTTCACACCTTTACTTTCATCCACCATTTTGGAGTGCATCTGGGCCAATTGTGAAACTGCTTCTGTCAGTGTACCGTTGTCAGCATCGTTGGCAGGAATGAATGTGCAGCATGATTGTCCTATCTTTGCGCAAACTCCTCCTTCCATGGCAGTGAGGAGGTCCAATACATATCTGTTCTGCAGTGCTACCATCCTTATTGCTCGCAGCTCTTCTTTTATTGCGTTGAATCCGTTTACTGTAGAATTGATGGTCATCATGAGTTCCCATCTAGTTATCTGGAGCCATTTTGCGTTTGCGTAAGCCTGCAGTCCTGGATGTATTATTGAGGAGAAGAACATTGCTGCTCTGCTGAATAGTCTGTGTTCTGGCGGAATCGAAGTGAGTGCCGTTTCCGACCTTCCCCATAGGTAATTTCCTGTCAGAGGTTCCCCTTGTCTTTTCCGTCTGTTTAGGACAGTATCATTGCCGTTGGTCCTGTTCCCTGGCTCCCCCTGAGGCGGTGCAGATCTCTTATTTCTCTTGTCCCCTTCATCCATTTTGGGAAAGTTTGCCACATTCACATGCTTCTGGGGTACCACTAGCGATGGTACATTGACGTGCACCATCGTGCATACACCATTCCACAGAGGGGCAGCGTGTGATATGCCTTTTCTCCACAGGCCCAGTAATGGTCCATTATCACTGCTGTTCCTGCTCCCCCCTCAGGTAACTCCATCACGCTTCCACAATTGGTGTTATATCCTACGTCCACCTCTCCTTTATGTTGTAGCATACTTTAGGCGCAGTCAACGGCAGTATTGTTATCGGTCTTCATCCGTTCTATCCATGTGAGCATGGGCACGTATTTGATCCAAGTTGTCCAACATCTGTGATTGTGCGCATCGATAGTTGAAATAGTTTCTTTTGTTACCATGTTGCTGCCAACCACTCCTATCTCCCATTTGTTGTCCAAGTATACTTTCCCCGTTATCGTCACCAGTGGCCTCTCCCAGCATCCTTGTTTACCAGGAACTTCAGTGGCGTACCAATCACATGATAGATACTGCAGTGTTACTTTCTTTGTTTCTCCTTTTGCAGGACCACTTGTTATGTATCTAAATGCTTCAGCATGTAAACTGCTCTGTGGTAACTCAAATAAGTCTTGAGGAAGTTGTTTCGTATGGGTATGAGTCTCGTGTTCCACGTCATATGCACCACTGTTCCTTGAAATCTTCCTTTCGTTTGGAACAGTGCCAAGTATATTATGCACCGTGCTGTTTTTCGTCTATTTCTGTGGCAACAAATGTTCGAGAAGCGCTCATGGCGTATGGTATTAATGAGCAAACGTAGCAGCTGTCTTCTGTTGTCTGCTACCAATGCGGGTCATGTGTTATACCATATGTTGTTTGAGACGTGTGCTGAATCTTGTATATAATGTCAATACCTTTATTATCTGAGTATGTGCTGCGTTTAACTCTATTTTGCTTGTGTGCGATTTTACTAGTATCACCTGACGTAACACCTGTTGCAGCTGGGGATGGGGTGTGTTAGTTTGGGTACAGCAATAATATGATAGCACAGCTGTACTGCCATACAGAGGCAGCTACGAACCCGGTGATTATCAAAATCCATTACTTTTATACATATGCTAATTTCACCGCATTTTGCCTTTACCTTGCTGCAGTCCGGCAGCGAATCTTGCGATGTTAGAGTGCCCGCCTGAAAATTCTCAATATGCTGGATTGTTAAATGTTGAACTCTCTCCCTATCAAATAGTCATTCAGTGCCCAGGCGAAGAGCTGTTCCCACGCTACTCTAAGCGATCTATCTCTTAGGGCAGGTAAGTATGGGTGGAGGTGGGGCATCGAATATTCTATGGCCAAAAGGAACGCTGTGTAGTAAACTCGTACCCTTTTCCTTTTCAGGTACGTTGGCCTTTTTATTTCATATACAAATTGGTGTGACAATTCTTCTGGGTAATTATCGTCTGAGGTACCATCTACTCCTGGGCAGTGAATTTGTTAGTTATCTACTTCTTAGCAATACAATAATACGCGGTTCCTGCATGTGCGAGAGAAAAGAAAAGAGAGCATTCACGTGTTTACATGTGTATTTGTGCGAGGCAATGTCCTTTAGTACAGTTACTACTGTAATGGGTACAGGGGTCAGTGGATGGTGGGCAGGGGGTGTTTGGGTTCAACCGGTGGGCGTTGTTTTACTCTTTGAGCGTGTATCATGGGGGGCTGGATGGGATCACCCCTTCTTCTCAGTTATTGTCTCTGGGGAGTCTGGGAGTGACAGGGTATGGATACTTGGCCGCTGGCTGTGGTAGAACTTCTTCTCTCCGTTGTCGATGTTGTTGCTGTTCTCTCAATGGACCTGTCGGTGGCGCTGGGGCGGGTCTGTTGTTTGTAGATCTTTACGTCGTGTAGGTGGTTCCAGGCACGCTTGTCCTGTAACTTTACTGCTCTTGTTGATACCTCCTCTACCAGATGGGGACCCGTAAAGCGTGGTCATTCCATTCCTATTGAAGTTGCGAAGTAGTACGTGGTCACCTTTAGCAACTTTACACAGTCCTTCCTTTTCCAATTCTTTATCCGCGTCTTCTTGTTGATTCTGTTAGACCCGCCCCGTGTGCGCTCGAGCTGTTGAGACACAAACACTACACTAGTAATCAAAGAAGACACATATTGGTACATTTCATCACCCAGAACACTTGCAGTACTTTCAGTGTCGCGTAAATGCTCTTGACGTTGGCGTTAGGGGAAGGCGCATTTGACGTCCGGTAACCACCTCATGGGGAGTGAGGTGGTGGTCGGACCCTGGCCTATTCCTTAGCTCAAATAATGCTAATGGAAGACAATATAACCAACTCTTCTTTGTTGTTTGCTGTATCTTTGCAATTGCCTCCTTTAATAGGCCATTCAGGCGTTCACATACACCGTTGGCCTGTGGTGGTATGCACATGCAAATTTATGTTAATGTTCAGCAGGATGTGATGTGCTGAAACATTCGTTTGCGAAATGTGGGCCGTTGTCTGACCTTAACACCTCGCACACTCCCCACCTGGGGAAGACCTCCCTCACTAAGAACTTGGCTGCTCTAAATGCATCTGGGTGTGAACAGGGCCCTGCCTCAATCCACCTAGAGAATGGGCATACTACTACAATCATATACCTATTTCCTTGACATATATTGATCATATCAACATAGTCAATATGGAGATGCCGGAAAGGTCCTCTGGCCGGGTATAGTACCTCTTATCACCTTTAGAGTGTGGCGGCCGTAAACTGTTGACATGTGAGACAATTACTGATAAAATTCACACATGCGAATTTAACTCGGGCAGAACCAGTCTTCCCTAATTCGTGCTGCAATTACTTCCTTGCCTGTGTGGGCTGGATGATGTAGTTGGCTCAGGGCGGTGTTCAAAAGTGCCAATGGTATTACAACCTTTCCAGTGCCACCCTGGCGCCATAGTGCGTCAGTTGGTGACATTGTACATCCTCTTTTTACCCATATTTCCTTTCGGCCATTGGTGCAGCGCTTGTAGCCATAATCTGTGTGGCTGGGAGATGGGTGTACCCTCTCTTAACAACATCTCCTTAGCCATTCCCCTCCCTCTCCCTCTCTGTGACTCTGGGGTTCCATATCTCACCAAAGTATGCAGCATACTTCGCATGTGCGTCCGCTGCTGCGTTTCCCTTCGAGACGTGGTCTTCACCATTGGTGTGTGCGGTGCATTTTACTAAAGCTAGTTCCTGGGGTCATTTATTACTTCAATCAGTTCAGCCAATAAGAGAGCATGTTGCACTGGGTGCCATCAGCTCTCCTAAACCCTCTTCTTCTCCATTTCGACAACCCTGGATAGACAGTGTAACATATGCGCTGTCGGAATATAGTCACTCGTTTGTCAAAGCTTTCCTTCAACGCCAAGATCAGTGCGACCAGTTCAGCTGCTTGAGCGGAGTAATGCTGTGGTAATTGTACACATTTCACTGCCACACACACCGGTACCTCCATCATTTTCACCACTGCTGCCCCAGTCTCCTCACACCATCCCCTCTGATCGATAGTTGATGACCCATCAATAAATAACAGCTCACCCCCTCTAGTGCGTTTCCTCAACTTTTCTAGTACATGAGTACATTTCAGTTTTTCAGACAGTCATGGCATAATCTCCCTCCTCAATTACTTCTGCTAGGAACCTTGCAGGGTTGACCGTGCTACATCTAAACAATTGATAGTTCAGCTCTGGATAGAATGATCTCATAACCTGATGCCCTTTGCGTGGTTAGGGTGGACTTAGGTTTATTCAATATTGCAAAAAGTGCATGTTCCACAAATAGTGTAGTCGGGCACCCCATGGTTATTGCTGATGCTTTCTCCACCGCAAAAGCAGCTGCGGCGAGACCTTGTTCGCAGGGGAAGTGACCTAACATTACAGGATCTAAGTGGCCACTGTAAAATGCTACTGGTTTGTAGCCCATGCTTGTTTTTTGAGCCAACACTGCTTTCATTACTGCTGAGTCGCAATGTGAAATATAAAAATCGCCGCTCATAGTCTGGGGATGCCAGCACCGGAGCAGTTGATATCGCATCTTTTATTCATCAAAAGCTTCTTTCATTTCCTCGTCCACCCCAATTTTTCTCCCCTTTATAGCTTCCCGTAACGCCTCAAGCAGGGCCTATTATGAACTGTAATCAAATACCCAAGCTCTACAGTAGTTGCAGAGCCCCAGGAACTGCTGCAGTTCCCTTACAGTTTGTGGCATTGGAGTGGCTGAAATAGCTTGTGCTCTTTGTGGTGCGATCTTTCTTCCATGTTGGGATATAAGCTGACCAATGTAAAGTACCTGTTCCTGACAGTACTGTATCTTTTCCATGTCTACCTTGTAACCTTTTTCAGCCAATATTGTCAACATCTTTAAGGAGTCCTCTCTGCATGTTTTCGTTTACTGCAAATTATTATGTCATCCACATACTGCAACACTGTGCTTCTACTTCAATGTTACCCAAATCCATCTGTATCACTCTGTTGAAAATTGAAGGTGATCACAATACCCTTGTGGTAATCTGGTGTGCTTCCACTTTGTGTTTCTGTAAGTGAAGCTTGTCAGATCTTGTGAGTCTGGGTGCAATGGTATTGAGAAAAAAGCATTTTTAAGGTCGATCACTGTAAATCGTGATGCTCTGCTGGAATGCCACACAATATGTGGCCGGGTTGCAGCTACGGATATTCTGCTTCTACTATGTTGTTCAAGGGCCTGAGGTCCTGTATGAAGCGCCAAGACCCCCTTTAGCCTTGCGCACTGGGTACACAGCCGTGTTACATGGTGATTCTGAGGGGACCAATATGCCATTATTTATAAGGGCCGTTATGGTTTCATATATGCCCTCATCTGCCTCTTTTGATAGTGGGTTGTTACTCTGGGGATATGCACCTTTTTCAATTTATTCTTACCCCCCTATACTTTTTATGCAGCCCACGTCATAGGGCCAGTAGTCCACAATGATTTGGGTACCTTTGACATATCGTCCTTAAAGAAAGGGACGGGGTGCATGCGGGTGCCTCAAGTGCCATTGCAATTTCTGTGCTACTTGTTTGTAGGCCACTCTTAGCCATATTCCACACTCATCATAAACACCATTTCACCTTCCTCCTTTT
>CM030325.1:1032629400-1032690531 GCA_002915635.3 Ambystoma mexicanum
AGCAGGGGCGGATAGAGATGAGGTTCGCTGGGAAATGGAAACTCCGGAGCATAACCTCAGGAGCCCTAGTACCAGAGGCCCTCATACCTCTCAGTCCCTGGACTCTGCCACCCCATGTCCCCTGGCGCACATGAGCACAGGGCCACAGGGATGGCAGATTACTATCCAGCCAGAAGCATGGGGCTCATAGGCCAGTACCATCCAGGAATGGAGGGTGGGCCGTATGGGGGTGGGACCCAAGTACATACAGTTCAGTGGGGAACCCGGGGTGCCCAATTAAGGGGCTCTGAACTCTGCCAGTTAGGTCAGTGAGGGGTACCATCAAATTCTGACGAAGGAGGAATCTGAGACTCCTCTGAACTGCGCAGGACACAGGAGACCAGTGTCCACATTCTGCCAGCCATTCCGTTGCTCGCAAATCGGGAAACCTGGAGAACAGACGGGAACTCTGGGCATGCCTCGAGTCCGACGAAGAATGGAAAGGTTACCCGAACCAAAAAGGCCAATGAAGGAGGGCCTTGCTCAGGACCCTTTAAGCAGATTTAGGCGTCAGGAGCGTCCTCACGTTACATAAAACGCTCAGTATTCTGTTGGAGCACTTTGTTGTTTTTGACAAATGATGGGAACCTTTCCATTTGAAGGCAGCCAAAGGCTGCATTCAATATGTAAAGTGGGACCTTCTCCCCGGAGTACTGCATTTCTTTGCGGGGCTGGAAGACCAAAATCATTTAAGATGGTCACTATAAGGGGCCATCCTGAAACATTTTCTTCACAGAAATCTCAGAGGCTCGCAGCGGCTACAATTGCAATGTGGGAGGATCAGGCCCCACGAGAATTTGTGCAGGAGTTAAAGCGTGCTTTTGCGCAGACCACCAGGGTGCGCACAGTATAGAGAGTTTTGTCATACATTTTTCCATGCTTGCCCAAATATATAATGACCCAGCTTGTGAGAGATTTTCATGAGAAAAATCTTAGACTGGGTCATTGACAGGCTCCCGGATCTATGAGGTGCAGAAGCCCATAGAAATAAAAGCAGCCAGAAAAACGCCAAGGCCAACAGCACCCCTGCTGCTTTCAAGGTGCAGAGGTAAGTGTCACCGCCTTTTTGGATCTGGAGATGGGGGGGCCTAAACCTACCTGCACCTAATAAGCTAGGCCAGAAGGTCCTCGGCCAGTCACAGACAGGAGCCAGGGAGGTAGCCACAATGGGGTCCTCGCTCTCCTGACTATGTAAGTTCTCGCTACAAAGGTAACAGACCCATCCTGGGTTATGTGTGACTCCTCCAGCCCAAGGGGGGGATCCAGCCAGCACCTAACCCAGACTCCCTCCAACTTCCCACAGGGAGGGCAGAAATTTCCAAACCCTGGGCAGAACTTTTTCCCAGTATCTCCCGATTTTCAGCCCGCAAAAACATCCATCTTCTTTCCCAATTCCCTGAGCCCGACCACTGAATCCGGAGAGGGAGGCAAGGGTGGAGGGGTACCCAAATCTTCCCACCGGGGTTTACGAGAGGGGGACAGTACCCTTCCCGGATAGCCCAGGGGAGAAAACAGGCCCCGTATCGCCTGGCGGGTTTCCGTTGAGCGCCAGGTTCAAACATGTCGCTGGATCTGGTCAATATGAGGGCTCAGCAGAACCCTCAGATGGGGGGTTGCGGCAGAACGCACCCAACTCTGGACCTGGTGCTCAGACAATGACGGGGTCAGCACCCCGAAACTCACCGGTTCAGGGGGAGGCACAAAGGGAAGGGGGGTGTAAAGCCTGGGAGGAGTTCCTTCCTCACTTGTAAACAGCCCTGGAAACAGGAACGGAACAAAATCTCTTGCCCCTGAAAGTCTGCTCCTAGGAGCAGAGGGTGGGTAGGAGAAACAAAAGACCCAAAGCTTCAGTTTGAGGAGAGGGTACAGATCTTCCAATTTGAGGGAGAGGATTCCTCAGAGGATCCTGAGAAAAGGATCTTCTCCTTCAGAGAGGGTGGGAACTCCTCCCAAAGAAAAAATTGGGTCCTAGGGATGCAAATCCAGACTGGTGAATGTGGAATTGAGCTACCGCCGCCCACCATCTCATCCCAGAACCAACAGCAAGAAAATCCCCTGGTTCAAACCCATCCTGGCGACTGCCTCCAAAAAGGGGGGGGCGGCCCAGAAACGGAGCCAGGGAACCCACAATGGCTCTGATCTCCAGACTTGCAAAATTTTTCTTTCAGATTCCCAGACTCTCCACAGAATTCTGCCCTAATCTCTCGCTTGAGCGATGTCCAAAACCAGAAAATTAGCCCCCAGTTGTCCAAAAAATGTACATTATCTGTGGCGCCCTTGAGGAGAATGGAGGGAAGATATTATGCCCGGTTACAAGTACAGGGGCAGGGTACAATCTCAGACTGGTGGACACTGGATCTCAAGCTACCCTTCTGTCCAGAAGGGCCTTTGACCGATCTGAATGCAGGAGGGGAGAGAATTAGCCAAATTCCTCTCACCTCTCTTCCTGGACAACTGCAGAACTTTGACGGGAAGGAAATTCCCGTCGAGGGGACGGCAGACTTGGACATTAAGATCGGGCGACATAAGTTGGAACACGCCGGTCATAGTTGTGACCCCGAGGGCACCCCTTGTTTACTAGGGAATGACCTCCTGAGAAGGTTTGTCACCCTAATAGATTGCGTAAACAAGGTTCCTCTGGACTCAGACTAGCGACCCATAGATTAAAACCAGAGTGTCAACCATGTTAGTTTTAAACGGCACATGCCACATGGTTGAACAAAAATCTGACCCAAGTAGAATTTCACTTCCAGAACAACCAATTTCCAGACGTGACGGTAATAGCAGTAGGACAACAACTGGTGATGGGGGGTCCTCTCTATTTCTGAAAATCAACCTTCCTTCCAGTCTAAAGTGGTATTCCACGCTGGAAGGAAACACTCTGAAATTCTATTACTAATCCACAATTCAGAAACCCCCCACTCCTATAGTCCAGAAAGATGTGAAATCAGCTCTCAAAGCCTGGCTGATATTCAGCAAATTGGAGAGCAGTTGTTCATCCTGTTTCAGTTAAATGATGGGAAGGATTCTGTTCTCGCTCGAGTGTGTGGTGAACAACGGTTAGAGCTTCATCAGCGAAGCCATGTTCCGCCAACTCCCAAAAGATCCAGCCATTCCCACCTTCAAACTGATAGACAAATGGGAAATGGACCTGAATCACCTGACTCCAAACATCTTCCTGCCAAGCAGGTGTATGCTCAAAATCTCCATTGGCAACAAGAGCATAGTCCATAATTGTTTGGGTCGTGCGAGACGTCACTGCCGCCTTTTACTTAGGCAGTGACATTCTCAATCTCTTTGCCGATTAGTTTGGACCTAATAAACTTCCAAAGCTTGGTCCCGAATTAGCGGATAATTCCATGGGCTTTGATGATTCCAGAAAAAGCATTTAGGTCAGCTCAATTGCTACCTTATGCAGTTGAAATTCAGTTAAAGAGAGTCACCCATCCCAGAAAGGACCCGACAATTCTCCCTGGGAAGTGAAAGTTAAAAGGGGACAAGAGTGAAAAACCCTGATGCTTACATACATCTAAATGCTTCTCTCCAACAGCAAGGGTTGGGGGTAACCCGACTCCATTAGTCAACATAGAACATGGACCCCATTCTAATAGAGGTGGATAACAGCGACTTAAAGAGTATTACTCTAGCCGCATGCACCATTATTGGAATGGCGGTTGATACGACATTTCTCCATTGATCTTGTTAAAGAAACTGTTAGACCCATCCCCAAGGACTGTTTTGACAGTGACAGTTGATGACACGCACACCAGACAGGATTTTTTTACCCGGCATGGGGGGAACTTCTGGTGTACCACTTTGCTGCCCTATGGTAAGGAAGATGTGACCTGTGCTTCAGGAGGGTTGAAGGTGATTTTCCAGGTCCATGAGGCTGCCTTTCCCACTGAAGCCTCCGGTTCCAAATCAGCACTCTGACCAGGGACTTCTCCACCCAGCTGGAGGAGGGCCGCGGAGATTGCCAACCAGAAGTCTTTCCAGGCTTCAGGCAGATGGTGAAGAGAGAGTCAACTAGCTGTGCCTGTGTGACTCTGGAACCAAAAGCAAAAGTTGAAACAAGTTTTCTTGGATTTCCAAGATCTCTTTGCGGTAGACTCATATGACTGTGGTCCGCACTGACATCCACACAACAACAATCCCCACGGACCCTGGCATGACTCCAGTGTTTGTGAAGCAATATCGCTTGGCCTCTCGCATCAATGGAGTCCCTTACTGAAATAATTAAGAACCTTGAGTCCCGGGGAATAATCCGTCCAGTTCACAGCACCTTCAATAATCGCGGTTTGCTGGGAATATTGAAGCCAACGGCCAGTGGAGACTCTGTGCCGACCTCAGGGAGCTCAACAAACGGGTCCATACTTCCCGATGGCCTCTTCCCTACATTGACCAAGGGCTGGCCCAGATTCAGGGTCACAGGTATTCACTGCAATAGACCTGACCAATGGATACTGGACCGTGCCTGTCAGTAGGGAGGACCATACAAGCTGGCTTTTACTTTGGGGGCCAGCAGTACACATGGACCCGGACTCCCTTCGGATACCTTAACTCCGGTAATGAGTTCAATATTTTCCTACATAAGGCCATGCCCGACCTGGGTACGAGGGTAACCTGGCTTATGTAAATGATGTCCTCATCAAAAGTTCATCTGTGGAGGAACACATAGCAGGAGATCCGTTATGTTCTGACACAGTTGAGGGCCGCCGGAGCAAAACTTTCCTTTCAGAAAGCACAGTGGTGTAGAACCCGGTGTTAATTTCCTTGGGGCATGAGATTACTCCTCAGGGTCTCTGTCCCAGGAAAGAAAGTGGAAGCACTTCAGAAACTGAAAGACCCCACAACTCTGCGGGAACTAAGGAGCCTCCTTGGACTGAACTAATTACAAGCAGAAAGTTCATTGAGGGCTACGCAGAGATCACCAGACCCTGATTCATCTCCTGAAGGGGGGGGTCAAGTGGGAATGGGGTCCAGAACAAGCCGAGGCAGTAAAACAACTCAAAAGAAGCCTCTCACAGAGCGCCTTGCCTAGCTTACCCTGTCAGAAACAAGGAGTTCTTCCTGGAGACGGGGTTCTCTAATACGTGCTTGACGGCAGTATTATATCAAAAAGCAATGACAAGGTCAATAAAGTAATCTCCTATGTCGAGCAAAAACTTTATCCTCTGTGAGGAAAAATTCAACGATTGTGAGAAGGCACTCCTGGCAACGTGGTGGGCATTGAAGAATTACGCCCGTTATCCAGGGGGAACACATCATAGTGGAGACTTCCACACCAGCCTCTGCAATATCTCCAAAGTGACAGAATCCGGGCCGGAAATGTGAGTAATTCCCGAATTACTTCCTGGATTCTGTCAATGCAAGGCTTTCCTGTGGAGGTCAGATATGGCCAAAACAAGAAGAGTCCCCTCGCGCAAGGTCTGGCTGACTTGCATGATTGTGCCAGAGGAAACTTGTCTCGAGGACGAAAGTTTAAAAATAAAGGACAAATGGAGGCATACCTTAATTCCCCCACAAAGTCTTGAAGAAAGACAAGTGTGAGGTGAATTGCCCACTGTGTATTGTGGATGGATGCTCTACCATGTCGACAACAACGGGGAGAAAGAACTGGTGGCCGGCGTAGGGAATGCATGGGTGAATGAGTCCCCAGAACCCTCCGCTGGATACAAAATTGGTCCCCGAAGTAGTCAGGTGGCAGAATTGATGGCTGTGCATCAGGCCATCCTCACTGCTGTCCAGCATCAACTCCACGAACTGGTCATAATCACAGATTCGGATTATGTACCGGAACGGGTTCGTGGAGCACCTGGTTAATTGGAAGACCAGAGGATGGTATGTGCTAACAACAAACCTTGAAAACATGGGAAGTTGATCCAAACATTGATGATCTGGTTCACCTCGAATGGGATGACCATCTATTGGAAGAAGATCAAGGGTCATTCCAAAGTAGAGGGACCAGACAAAACTGGAAATGACTTAGCTGATCAGCTGGCCAAAACCGGGGCCATCCAAGGGGATCTAATTGAGATTGAGTCCTGTTGGGGGAAATCCAGGTCACTGCCATCACTAGGTCCCAGACAAATGCTCACAACGACCTCTCAATTGCACAATGGAGTAAGGAGACCCCTGATGCTGATTTGATTACTGCTCAGAAGGGGGATCCAATAGTTGGTAACTTTTACCAGCACCTTGAGGACCCTGAGAACTTTCCCCTGACGGATACCGATTACATTGGGAAAGAGGACCTAAGAGTGTTGATGAAATGTCCCAAAATGTTCCGGATCCAAGACGGTTTGTTGGTAAGGAAATCCAAAGCTGGCCACGATCAGTTGGGTGGTTTCCTACCTCATTTCCGAAGCCTGATGATAAGTCACGCCATGATGCGGCCACCGCCGGTCATAGGGGTTTCACACAACATTGGAAATCTTAAGAGAGGTTGCATACTGGCCACACATGGGGCAGGACCTCGACCAATACTTGAAGGGGTGTCTTGTGTGTGCACAATTTCAGCCATCATCCTCACGCACCGGGCGGCCTTTACAAAAGAGGGGAATGACACTGCCATGGTCAGATTTACAAATCGACTTTGTGGGCCTGTGATTCGCTCGGCTAGGGGGAATAAGTACATGTTGACTGTGACATGCTTGTTTACCAAGTGGGTGGATGTCTCCCAGCCCCAAATTGCAAGGCAGAAACTGCAGCTGCCTTGATGATTACCACATCTTTTCCCGTTTGGTCTACCTCAAAGGATTGAGTCAGACAGAGGTTAGCCACTTCACCAGTGAAGTAATGACAAAGATGTGGGAGATACTGGGGGTCAAGAGAAAGCTGCATATTGCTTATAGATCAGCTTCTTCTGGGGCAGTAGAGAGATATAACCGGACAATTGTGAGCATATTAAAGAAGTTTGTGGCAGATTCTGGGCCAAGTTGGGATATCCGATTACCTCTGGTCCTAATGGCCATCAGATCTACCCCTTCATCTGCAACCAAAATGTCACCATTTTGAATTGATGACTGGGCGCAAGATGGTGCTTCCGCACATTTTGCTCTATAGGACCCAAGAGCAGACACTGATAAATGCCTCCACTACTCATGAGTATGTAGAGAATTTAAGGAAACACCTCCAACATGCTTTTGCTTATGCTCAGCGGAATCTAGAAAGATCGACTGATAGCATGAAGACCCATTATGACCTGAAAACTTCCAGGAAGAATATCAGGTGGGGAGACCGGGTCTATCTATACAACTTCCAAAGGAACCAGGCCAAGCAGCGCAAATTTTTGCCTACATGGAAGGGACCCTTTGAGATCGTCGATAAGATCTCCCCTGTGGCCTACAAGATCCGCATCCCAAAGGTGGTTCGGCAGAGGGGAAGACAAGTGGGTCCACATAAACCAGTTGAAATGTTGCCATCCCAGCCCACACTCTGCAACAACTGGAGGAATCCTCCGGAATCCTAGGGGTACTGTCTCAGAATAATTTCAGTTCCAATCATAAAACATACCACATCTAGTCTCTAAAATATTGTGATTTACATGAAACTGTCTCTAGTGATGCTGTTTTTTTTTTTTCAAAATAAGAATGTAATATTTCGTTACGATGAAATGCATATGCTGCCCCACTATCTCAACAGTGGTGGAAAAAAAAAAATCGTCTATGAGTAGATATTGCCGCTCTTCCTTTATCATCCTAGGAGAGATGAAACCATGAGGATGACAAGAAGGACGATCCGGAGACCGGGAGCAAAGACACAACGGGCTGGGGTACCGCCCAATCTTCCATCAGTACCGGCGAGGAGAACTGATCGATCTGACCGGATGGAGAAGAAGATGCTGAACTGTGCCATCTACAGAAGAGGAAGAAGATTATGCGGACAGACCGGTGCGTGGGTCAAAACCCTTGGGCACGCGACTTCCCCATCGACCCAAACTCAAAGTGCAGTCACGTGGGGGGCTTGTAGGGTGTCCTGACCCACGTTTAAGCTACCCTGCTACAACATTTGGTGCTGTGGGTTAGGAAATTCAAGATGGCGGAAAACCCACATGCTGCGCGAAATCCAGGAAAGCTGCGCAGTTGTGCGCGACACCAAAATGGTTACCTAACTTGCCACCACCAGGGTAAAGAAAGGTCTTTGTTAACAAATCCACTTTTTACTGATGTCAAAAAGTTGCTGAAATCGTGACTTCATTGGACCACTTTAAAGATTCAACCCTTTTTGTGGGTTCCACATAACCATTTTACTGTAAGGAGCCCATCAAAACAATGTTAAGCAAGGATTTTACTACCATGTAAGAACCATTCCTGTTTAGAATGCATTAATCCAAGAAAATCCCAAAAATGGGTGCAGTACCAGTACTCACCACTATCAAAAGCCGCGTTTTAAAACCCACTGTGTGTGTTTCTGAAGGCCAAGCAAAAATGCCTATTTCAAACCTTGCAACATGTGCAAAATATTCACTGAACACCAGCAGACATTTGGCAGAATGGAGTTTTGTGTGCCTACAAAATCTGGGAAATGAAGAGCCCAAAACAATGCTTATAACAAAAATGCTATGGAGTCAGCAGCTTAAGCCTAACTGCAACTGGATTTAAACCACCAAAACGAAAATGTTAAATTAAATGAGTGACCTATGTTTGGTGTCACATGCCTTTGTAACTGTTGAAATGTCATGGTTTTGCACTTAGAATCAGCATCTAGCTGCATGTGTAAAATTACAAGTTATTTTAAAAGCAACAAAAGGTTAGCTGAAGGTCTGGCTTAAGGAACTTGATTTTGCCTGGCAACTACCCCCATCAGAAAGGAAACTTGAGTCACAGCTGTGTTCCCAGGCCATCTGCCCTTTTGCTGCTCACACAAAGGATATGCCATCTATCTGATAATTGAATTATCTGTGCTCTGCAGAGAGTGAACAAAGCCCTCTTCACTCAGGCAAAGGTTTTTATTACCGCAGTCGTAAATTGTAGCTTCCTCTTGGCAGGAGCTGGGAGGAGCACTGCCTGTGAGAGCAAGCTGGCTTGGCAGAACTGGAAAGAACCAGAAATTCAACCTTGTGCTGAGGTAAACCACACCCCTTTGGAGCCAGAACATAACTTTAAAAAGATGAATAACTCATAGAGCGGACATGTGAAAATTTTATAATAGATACCATAATTCTTGTGATCTTTCTGCCCACAGTTAAGACGTGGTAGGAACCGGTGGTATGTTCAGGGGGTTTTAGCGGAAAAGTGGATATTACTCTAAATGTGTGCATGTTAAAAATCTGAAACTTCATCAGTTAATGTCCTACCCCCTGCACACATGTATGTAAAGTTGGGTCCATGTCAGAAATTGCAAAATCAGTTAAAAAGTGAAATATGTGCCAGTTCTGAATGCAAGCTCCCAGGAAGAGCAGAGTTTGAACAGGGATAGCTCCTGTAATGCATGATGGGTGCATATGATTTTAAAACAATATGTACCTCTGCAAATATGTATTTGTTTCAAATCTAGATTGTGTGTAAGTTGACAGGAGAGTGGACTTTCTGCAGGCTGTAAAATGACATCAATCTGACTCACAGTTCAGTTTGCCAATCAAGCGGAGGAATGGAAGCCTGACCAATGACGAATGAGAGGGGCAAGTCTAGTGATGCAACACACACACACCATTCTCAAGAAACAGATAAAAGCAGAGAGTCAGGACACATAGAGACATTCAATTTCATCTGCCGCTGGAAGCCCTGCCGGAAAAATCCATACTTACCTCCATCAAACTCCAGGAAAGCCAAACTAGAGACTTCAATCTATCCAGAGCAGAGACCAGACCAGAGAGAAAGCAGTGCTGTGTCTAGCAGAGACCAGACCAGAGAGAAAGCAGTGCTGTGCCTAGCAGAGACCAGACCAGAGAGAAAGCAGTGCTGTGCCTAGCCGAGACCAGACCAGGCGCTGTGAGCAGAATCCGGAAAGACCTGACCAGACTGAAGATCGTGACCAAGTCGCTTTCCTGTTCAAAATCTCTTGTGAGTACTTAGCAAAACTCAGAACACATCTCTTAGTTTAAATTCATCTAATTCAATCTATTTAACCTAAGTAGAACTGCTCCTATCTGTCACCTGTCATTTCTAGTAAAATTTGTCATTTTGAAAAAAGTTGCGTTTAAAATTTACAAAACCAAAAACGACCTTTACTAAATTACTCATATCTCCGCAACCGTTTGGGCTAGAGACTTGCAATAACTTTTATTTGGAAGCTGAGATCCAGGCTTTCCTAGGACCCCGAAACGGTAGAGATAGTCCTTGCGGTTCCTTTGTAATAGCGCTCGGCGCATCCGCGAATTTTGCCGCGATTTGCAATCTCTTCACATGTAAAAAACTGCTGCTGCCTGATTTCATTTGCCAGAAATTCGTTTAACCTGCTAACTATCCCTGCATCATTGCTAGTGTGAGCCTGGACTAATATTAACTAGATACCACTCATCCTGAACCTCTAAAAGGGAATTAAGAGCGTTTCCAGCATATTTCTCATTCATTGCTAGCACCTATCAAAGCATTTGCCTGTGTTTTCAAACTTCTGTTTAAGCTTGCTGGATTGAATTGAATTACAGTTGATTGCATTTCTGAGAACTGTGTGTTTTTTCCTTCCATTTCCCTTGCTTGCATCAAGGGGGGAGGGAGTAGCCAGAGAAAAGTGATTACATTGTTTGTTGAAATCATATTGCGTATTTTCTGTACTGCATTCATTGAATATTGCATCCACTTGAGCCTACATAAAGCATCCTCTACCACATTATACTGTTGTTCCTATTTACCAGTGTGCTACCTTATCCATTTCATGTCAATTCATTAGTGATTAAAGAAGTGTGCTAGTGCCAGATTCTCCGTTGTTAATATTTACCATATCAGATTAAGTGTGATATTCAATTATTAATTTATTAAAAAGTGTGATATATATTTTAATTTATCAAATAAACCTTTTAAACTTGCAAAACAGAATTACTTCTTGGCTCAGTGGGGTCAGGGGGATTCCAAGAGAGGGGTGTTATACAAGGGTAGTCATCCAGAACGCATGAACTGGACCTAAAGATATATCAATAAGGGTTTTCATTCAGTATTCTAGACTAGGCGTTAACTTGGCTGTAGTGCTGAATTGAATCCTCTTACATCAACCCTCTCCTCTCACAGCATTGCCCGAACAGTGTTGGCCAACTTGCATCTCAGAGCACCCGTACCCGCTCAGCTTACCACCCAGAGAACACCACCCGCATCCCTGCTAAGTTGGTGCTGCTCAGCGACCCCCAATGAGCGCTACCCTCCAACTAGGCAGCAGCAAGTAGAAAGCCAGAGCTGCATTCCTGCTAAGGGAGGTATAAGGTAGGGGCCGCCCCTCTCTCAGCGTCTGCGCCACCAAAGAGGCCGAACGGCAATTCATGGGAGCTTGAATCGTGCGCAAGGCCATCGAAGGAGCTACAGACAGTCGATATCTGATCACTGATTTGAAGCGCTGATGATCTTCGTGGCCATTGAGCCATCAGTACCATGACGACACTTATCTTTGTGTCAAAGGTCACACATGATGGCCAAACCTTCACCGTCTCCGGACCAATCTCTGTGCCTCATTTTCCACCAGAGTTATAGATCCACGTAGTCACCCTTCTGAGGCGCGAACGAGAGCCTGAGGACTGCGCCGTCTCTGTCTGCCTCCCCTCAGGGTTTTTTAGCATCTAGTTTGGCTTTCTGTGGTGGAAATAGAACAATAACTCGTGGCACTGTGGCTGCAGCCAATGAGGAGGGCGTGGGATGGTATGAGGGGCAAAGGGGTCAGGAGAGGGGTGGGGCCATTCGAACTTGACCCTTGAGTTGCAATCTTCATTGGCTCTTGTTGCATTGGGCATAATAATAATTTGGCATTTCTATAGCGCTACGAACCCTCAGGTATCTGAGCGCTGCTTATTAATACCCACGGTGTGTGGTGCTCATTTATCGACCTCGGAAGGATGAAAGGCTGCGTTTGGCCCTGCCGGGATTCGAACCTGCGTCAGCAAGCTCTGCACTGATGCTTGACCGGCATGATGGACTGTGCCCCGTAATCAACAAGGGATCTAAATGAATCTCCCATAGAATGATCCAATCAAGGTATTAATTCACAGACATCTTTGACCCACTGTGTGTGCAGATTGAGCAAGATACTACGTGACATGCAGATCTCGTTTACACATGTTTACCAGTGTAAACTTTTAGCCATCGTTTACACTAAATCACCCACTGATAAACATAGTGTAAACATTTTGTGATTGGAATTAAATTAGACCAGTCTAGACCTCTAATGAGGTACACATGACGTTTTCCAGTATGCACAGATCGAGACGCCATTGCAGCTGCGACAGGCGAGAATTTCATGTCCATTTCAGATTATCACTTCA
This sequence comes from Ambystoma mexicanum, assembly GCA_002915635.3. Lineage (NCBI taxonomy): Eukaryota > Metazoa > Chordata > Amphibia > Caudata > Ambystomatidae > Ambystoma > Ambystoma mexicanum. The sequence goes on from CM030325.1 coordinate 1,032,641,843, forward strand.
TCCTTTATTCTTAAGAAATAATTCTAATTATAGATAAACAGAATTGAGCAAAACAGAAATACATTCCATATTGTGGGCAAGTCCAGACCCATACCCCTGAACTCAATACGCGTTGCAGTTTCCAACGCCTTCTCTGTCCGCACTCGCTTCAACTGAATAAAATGACTGATGGAAAACTAAAGTTAAAATCAAGCTCATGATTGCGATGGGCTGCCCCTCATTATTGGGATGGGCTGCCCCTCATTATTGGGATAGGGTGCCCTCATTATTGGGATAGGCTGCCCCTCATTAATGGGATAGGCTGCCCCTCATTAATGGGATAGGTGCCCCTCATTATTGGGATAGGCTGCCCTCATTAATGGGATAGGCTGCCCTCATTAATGGGATAGGCTGCCCTCATTATTGGGATAGGTGCCCTCATTATTGGGATAGGTGCCCTCATTATGGGATAGGCTGCCCTCATTATTGGATAGGTGCCCCTCATTAATGGGATAGGCTGCCCTCATTATTGGGATAGGTGCCCCTCATTATTGGGATAGGCTGCCCTCATTATTGGGATAGGCTGCCCCTCATTAATGGGATAGGCTGCCCCTCATTAATGGGATAGGCTGCCCTCATTATTGGGATAGGTGCCCCTCATTATTGGGATAGGCTGCCCTCATTATTGGGATAGGCTGCCCTCATTATTGGGATAGGCTGCCCCTCATTAATGGGATAGGCTGCCCCTCATTATTGGGATAGGCTGCCCTCATTATTGGGATAGGTGCCCCTCATTATTGGGATAGGCTGCCCTCATTATTGGGATAGGCTGCCCTCATTATTGGGATAGGTGCCCCTCATTAATGGGATAGGCTGCCCTCATTATTGGGATAGGCTGCCCTCATTATTGGGATAGGCTGCCCCTCATTAATGGGATAGGCTGCCCTCATTATTGGGATAGGTGCCCCTCATTATTAGGATAGGTGCCCCTCATTATTGGGATAGGCTGCCCTCATTATTGGGATAGGTGCCCCTCATTATTGGGATAGGCTGCCCTCATTATTGGGATAGGCTGCCCTCATTATTAGGATAGGTCCCCCTCATTATTGGGATAGGCTGCCCTCATTATTGGGATAGGCTGCCCTCATTATTGGGATAGGTGCCCCTCATTATTGGGATAGGCTGCCCTCATTATTGGGATAGGCTGCCCCTCATTATTGGGATAGGCTGCCCCTCATTATTGGGATAGGCTGCCCTCATTATTGGGATAGGTGCCCCTCATTATTGGGATAGGCTGCCCTCATTATTGGGATAGGCTGCCTCTCACAATTGGGATAGACTGCCCCTCATGGTGCCCCTCATCCCACTGCAGCCATTTCATCGCACTTTATGGTGGAATATTTTTTATTATTTTTTATCCATAAATAAACACAGGGAAAGCAATGCATTTTGGCAGAAAAAACGCTAAAAGATTTCCCACTGATAACAGAGCGGAGAACATTGGTGCTTGACAATGGGGGGGGAGAAATGTGACTTGAAGACCAGATGTTGCAGGGTTGCTTTTTACTGTGGTAGATGTGGGTTGGCTAGAGAGAACGGGGGTAGTAATATACGGGCAGGGGCCTCAGGGTAAGGGGTGGGGGTGCAGTGGTACTGGCCATGGTGCAGTGAGATGGGGTACATCTGTGCCTCATGATATATAGTCATCTGCCAATCCTACTGCCCTGTAAGATGGTCCTCCAGTCCATCACACAGAGGATGTTCCTTGGCTCCCAGGTGAGTCACTCTCCTCTGGTCCATAGCTGCCAGGTAAGTCACTCTGGTCTGGTCCATGACTGCCAGGTGAGTCAATCGCCCCTGGTCCTTGGCTGCCAGGTGATCACTCTCCTCTGGTCCTTGACTGCCAGGTGAGTCACTCTCCCCTGGTCCATCGCTGCCAGGTGAGTCACTCTACTCTGGTAAATGTCAGCCCGGTGAGTCACTCTCCTCTGGTGCTTGACTGTTAGGTGAGTCACTCTCCCCTGGTCCATGGCTGCCAGGTGAGTCACTCTGCTCTGGTCCATGTCTGCCCGGGGAGTCACTCTCCTCGGGTGCTTGACTGCCAGATGAGTCACTCTCCTCCGGTCCTTGACTGCCAGGTGAGTCACTCTGCTCTGGTCCATGTCTGCCCGGTGAGTCACTCTCCTCTGGTGCTTGACTGCCAGGTGAGTCACTCTCCCCTGGTCCTTGGCTCCCAGGTGATCCACTCTCCTCTGGTCCATGGCTGCCAGGTGAGCCACTCTCCTCTGGTCCTTGTCTCCCATGCTAGTATCTGGTGAAAACAAACAGAAGCAAAATGCTTCCTTTACCTGTGGGCTGTTGCAGTCTAAATTGCTTTTTGAAAACCTCAAATTCCCACGCTTGCATTATTATTTAATTATTATTATTATTATTATTATTATTATTATTATTATTATTATTTTTTATTATTTTATTTTATTGAGCACATACCTAGCTTTGAGAAGCAACAGGGCGTTTATAGAGGTATACAACAGTACAGATTCATGACAGAGCTCTTTTCAGTGATAACAACAAAACAGATATACAGTAGGGGGTAAGATACAGAGGGGCACGGAGAAGGGGTACAGCTGTACTGGGTGGCAAGGAGGAGAGGGGGGCGAAGTCTGCACCTGGCTTGGCTTCTGGAGTTGCGATGTCCACCGGAGATGCTGAGTTTCTCCACAAGGTGGCTGGGTGACTTGAGGGCGAATGCCTTGTAGGTGATTTGTGTGTGCAGTGGGAGCTAGTGAAGGCTTGCATGGTGCGTCACTGCAATCAAATTTGGCACTAATTGGGGAAAAACATGACGATGATAACAACTTCAAAATCAATCATCCACCCTAACCAACAGCCCATCTCAACACACAATACCTCTTACACAATATCCCGAAGGCACGCACCAGCACTAAACTTCCCAAATACCACACTAACCCACCACAGATACACCAACACAACTCTTGAGCAATGTCTCTCGGAAACTCTGAGCCCTCTCAACCCAATCAGACTCTTCTCTAACAGACAGGCCCTCTCTCCCAGATATTTCATATCAGCCCTCAAAGCTCTCAAAGCTCTCAAATCCCAGAACCACAACCTAGAACGCAGATGGCGGGCAGACCCATTGCCATAGAACAGAACAGCTGATGGCCTGCAGCCCAAAGACTACAGGGTAGAAATGCGCAAAGCCAGAAACACCTTTGCCTGGAATAGAATCCGCAAGGCCGCTAACTCCTTTAGGGAACTCCACCGGATCATCTCTGAGATCAAGGCCCCATTATGCACCACCTCCCCTCCCTCCCACACCCAAGCACTCAGTGACTCTCTTTCAGCCACTTCCACAACACAGCCCGGGAAGACCTCACCATTGGCACTGAAATAGCCTCACTCACGCCCCACTCCCCTGCATCCATGAAAGGTTTCTCAGACCCACTTCCACTGGCTCGCTCTTCTCTTCATTCTATCCTATCTCCCGCTCAGAATTTCTAAAGCCACTGCTAACAGCCTCCCCTCAGGATTCCCTGGAGATCCCTATTGTCCTACTCTCCGAAAAGAAATCCTATCCTCAACTTGTGCCGGCAACTTCGCTAGATCATTATGAACTCATCTCTGACCTCAGGCACTTTCTTGGCAGTCGTCAAGACCTTGTACATCAAACCCCTGCTCAAAAAACCTATCCTCAACCCCCTCTTACTGACCAACTACAGACCTATCACAAACAACTAAAAACAGTACCTTCCTACTCGAGCTCATCACTCCTCCACCTCCAACTCCCTCAGGATCAGTCGCTTCTCCAAGCCACGAGTAGGTGGTAGATCTCTTTCTTCATCTGGGGCCTCCCTCTGGAAAAGCCTCCCTGCCTCTCTGAAACTTGAGAAGTCTTTTATATTTTAATGTATTAATAATGTGGTACAGCTTATTTATAACTTCACACATATTAAAAAAAAGAAAAAATATAAGAAAATACATAACTTTAACGAGCTTATGAATCACAAGGTATACTAAAAAATAAATAAATGAAAAATAAATAAAAAATAAGAAACTGAAATACTATAGTGCTATAACCACCAGATGTTGTTAATGTAAATAGAAATACTCAACAAAGTTCCAATCCTGAGCCATATTCTATACATTGACATGAATATTTTTAGACTATGGGAGTTCACATGCAATACCAAAACATTAATTCCTCGACAAATGCAATGTCATGGACATGATTACCATAGTGCATACAATATAATACTGACAACGAAGGGCAAGCAGTCAACAAATGATTGGCTGTTTTGATAATGGCCACGTTTTTGCACACCTGACAGTATCTTTCGGTTTGGGGCAGTTGACTGTAGTATCCTTTGTTGGATAGAACCGGTAAATGGTCCAGCCTCAAAAGTAGAATAAAGCGTCTGAGTCTGTTGGAAGGGTATAAGTTCACATAGTTCTGAGAGGTCTTAAATGAGTACAGCATATAAGGTACAAATTGGTATTTTTTTAATTTACCCAGATGCTCATAGTTTTCCAGCCAGTCCCTAAGTTCTACCCGTTTAGACAAGGCTATTTTCGTTGAGTCGCCAGATCCCCTCCATTTACTGGACCAGCATATCTCATTGTAGAAGTGGTCAATTTTCAGTTTTAAAGGATATTCGGTGGGCTTCTTTAAAATTTCTAGATGAATGGAGGCCAATAGAGCGTTCGCCGGTTTATTCCTCAAGTTTCGGTACAACTCGGCTCTCCTTTTCAACACAATCAATTTTAAGGACACCAGTCCAAGCTCAAGTCTGATGATCGCCATTAGGATGCATTGGGCGAGGCTCAATATCCTCCTCCAAAATGTACCATCCAGCACATGAGGCCATTTTAAATCGATAAGGAGCAATGCCTCCAGGCCATGAACAACCATGGGAGCGAGGCCCTGCATATGTAGTTGACGTACTCTCCTTTATGGTAATCCGCAGTTCTAAATAGTAAATTGGTGGATCAGAGCTGTTATCTGGGCGGCTCTGGTTGAACGTGATTGGATATAAGAGATGTAATCTCCTTTAGTATTAAATTCCACACCCAGATATTTGTATACAGAGGTGTATTTTATTTCACAATCTTGTATTATTAATCTGGGACGAGCACATTTTCTACCTAAGAATACCATGAGTTGGGCCTAATCTAGATTTATGATCAAACAGTTTGTCTCAGCATATCGCCATAGTGCAATGGCCGACCTTTTTAACCCGCTGAATGTATGGTCTAGGATTATTAGATTGTCTGCATAGGCGAGTACCAAGCAGTGCGCAGTGCCGATAGTAGGAGGGCAACTGTGCACTGGAGATATCGCTAAAGGGATATCATGGGTAAACAAATTATAAAGGAAAGGAGCAATGACGCAGCCCTGCTTGATTCCCCTATTCTGGCTGATTAAATCCGTCATATTGCCCTGAGAGTCCAGCTTAAACCTAGTGGCGGTGTTATGGTAAGTTGACTCCGTGTAGCAGAGGAGTTCAGCGGGGCAACCAATGATTCCAAAACATCTGTGGTTATAGCGCTATAGCATCTCAGTTTTTAATTTTTTTATTTATTTTAATTTTTTTATTAGTGTAACCTTGTGATTTATAAGCTTGTTAAAGTTATATATATTTCTTATATTATTTCTTTTTTAATATGTGTAAAGTTTATAAATAAACTGTACCACATTATTAATAAATTAAAATTAAAACTCGAGAAGAACCATCTCCGGTTCCGGAAGCACCTCAATATCTTCCTCATTGCTTCTGCCTTCTCTCTTCCCCTCCCCTGCTGATTTCCTGTCTGATACAGCACTTGTCAACTGGCTACCCTCTGATTTCGGGCCCAGGTCCCTGCCCGCCAGTTGCAAACCTGCACTGCTTCCCAGCAACCTTGCACTTGGGTCTGTAACTGTAACCCAACAGTCCACCTACCTGCACTTTTGGACACCTGCTGTCTTCACTTACCCTTGCACCTGCAACTGCACTTCTTGTTATCTTTTTGATCCCATGTGCAGCACTGCCCCTCCCCTTTCCCCTGGCACTTTTCCCCTCCCGCCCTCCCTGCACTTGCACAATCTCAAAGTCACTTGGTCTAGTAGGATGGTTGATTCTGTCCTCGCTCTGTTCCCCTTCCTTGCCTCGTCGCTCCTTGAAACACTAGTCTATAGGCACGTTACGAATCCCATATTATATATCATATCATATCATACCATAACCACTTCATAGCTGAACTAATCAACCCAACAGCCGACACCCAGCTATGCCTCCTCCTTGAACCTGCCCAGTCCAGCTTCAGACACCTAAGAGGAACTGAATCATCCCTTGTCTCCATATGGGATGATCTCAAAAGAACATCAGACTTGGAACGTTGTGCCATACTAATCCTTCTCGACCTCTCAGAGGCCTTCAACACCATTGACCATCGCACCCTCACAGACAGCCTTAACTCGTTGGGCATCAGGGACACAGCTCTGGAGTGGATCTCCTCCTTCCTCTCCAACAGATCCCAAATAATGCACATGCATCCCTTCTCCTCCGCTCCCCGCCCGGTTACTCACAAAGTACCACAGGTCGCACCTGCTCTTAAACTTTTACCTGAGCCTCCGCCCCGCTATCATCCGCTCACATGGCCTCTCTTGCTACAACTATGCAGATGGCACCCAAATCATCTTCAAAATCCATAAGGACCCTTCGGACACCCCCCGCCCATAACCTTGCATCCTGTCTCTCAGAAATCGACAACTGGATGACTGCCAACCACCTCCTTCAAAACCCCAGAAAATCTGAAAGCATGATCTGCGGGAAGACTGCCCACGCCCGCCCCCCTCCGCACTCCCAGGCCGCTCTTTCTCGGGCCATCCCCCTCGACCTCCGACACAGTAAATAACCTTGGATGCACTATGAACTCAGACCTGACACTATCACATCAACTCAGTGACAAAATCCTGCTACCTACACCTACGTTGGATCTTACCCTACCAGACCTTCCCACACAGAGTTGCTGTGATCGTGGCTATTGTCCTCTCACGCTTAGTCTATACTAACACCCTATACCTGGGTGAGCCTGCATCACAACTCAGAAAACTCCAACGGGTGCAAAACACTTCATCAAGGCTCCTTTGTGCATCCAGGACCCAGAGAACACATCACACCCGCCCTTTGTTTCCATCACTGGCTGCTGATTGGGCAACAATCCACCTTCAAGGCAATGTGCATCACCCAACGAGCACTGCACAACACAGTGCCAGAAAAGCTACAATGCAAACTCATGCCCTGCCGGCCCACGAGCAACCTGGGATCAGGCACAGCTCTCCTCGTCATCCTCCCAGTCGCAAAATCGACCAAAATAGGGGATCCCTATTCTCCATGCAAGCTCCCACCATCTGGAACTTGATTCCATTTAGCATCCGCTGCATAGAGGATCACCTCACTTTCCAGAAGGAACTCAAGACCTGGATCTTCCATTCTGCATCCTGTCTGAGGGAACTATCACCCCCAGGCATGAAGGTCGAGGCACCAGATGAGCCACCTGAGGAGACAACAAGACAGTACCGAGCCCCCACAGGAAGGAGTCCAGTCAGTCCGTATGATGAGATCTGCATAACCGCATCATAACTACATATCGCCTAGATTCACTGGTACGTATGCCGCTCCATCACAATGGAACATAGCCGTATCCTCCCGTGGACGGCCGCAGATCCGCACTCATCTGCAATAACACTACTCAAATTCACAACACAACATTACTACTGCCATTAGAATGCAGCAGAGTCCTATGAAAAATGTGGTCCAGCTGTACACATGACCAGTCTTCTTGACACGCTTACTCTCCTTACAGTCTACCACAGCACCCATCCACAAATCAGATCTCAGTTGGTCGCTCGCAGGGACTTAGCCACCCCAACCACCTTTGTGCTTGCTAAATGCACACACGCATTCTGGAATCCTTCCTCAAATCTCACATCTCTGACTTTGGTCCTACAAGGGCGCTCACCCCACAGCGCTTTGTGGCCATACCAATGGGTTAGGTGCTATACAAATGCCATATAACATAACATAACATAACATACCTACTATGATAAGCATCACAGACAACCACACCGACAATGTGCATTAGCCACCTGGAACACACAGTAACCACTCCTGCAAACAGCTCACAAATATCTCAAACATATGCCCACAGGGAGCCTTATCATTTCAGATCTACACACATCAGCAAAGAAACCTTGCCCTGCTACCCCTGCCAGTAAATTATCCCTGTATCCTACCTCTTGCATAGCTTGAAGCTCTTCAAAACTATTAAAAGGGTTGGAGTGCTATACAAGAATCAATAACATAGCATAACCGGGCGTAGCAAAGAGTTTCACTAATTTGCCCAAGGGGCAGCATGCTGGGCAGATGAGTAGCGGGAACAGGGGAAGGAATGAGCGTTGGCTCTGCTGCAGTCCTTTCTATACTCACATTTCAGGTGCACGGATTGGCCAGTGAGACATAGGGGCTCATTACAAGTTGTGCAGTATTGGAAGAGCTGAAATCTTCCAAGCCATAAGGGAGAGGTGCCCCTGAAGGACCAGCTCGTGAGGAAAACCCCCCGGGCTCGTTAGCAACTGTGGATGAAGGGGAAGAAGACGAGGAATGTCTACCAACAACTCTAGGAGAGCTGGGAACCAAACTTGGGAAGGCCAAAAGGGGGCTAGTATCACTAGCGTGACTTCTTGTCTGCAAACCTGAACCAATACGCTGGCTATCATTGCAAAAGGAGGGAAGGCGTACAACCTCTGACCTGACCAATCCTGTAGGAACGCATCGGTAGCTAGAGCGCCAGGATATGGTCTCCAACTGAAGAACCTGGGCACCTGGCAGTTTAGCCTCGAGGCAAACAGATGCACTGCAAACGGGCCCCATAGAGATTCTATCTTGGCAAAGAGTCCCCTGTCTAACATCCAGTCACTCCTGTCCTGAAGGTGTCTGGAGTTCCAATCTGCCACCTCGTTGCTGATCCCCAGAAGGTATTCTGCCTTTAACACAATATTGCGGTCGAGGCAAAAATGCCAGAATTCCCTTGCCAGATCCGCCAGTACCTGGGACCTGGTCCCTCCCAAATGATTGACATTTCTCACTGCTGAGACATTGTCCATTCGGAGGAGGACACAGCAATTCCCCTGATCCTTTAGGAAACTTCGGACTGCAAAGGAACCCACTAACAATTCAAGACAATTGATATGGAGCTCTTGTAGAGGAGGTTCCAGACATGACCTGCACCCCTGCCCCTTATGTCAATCTGCCAGGAGGAAGGTACTCGCCAATGGGCGTGACGTATGAAGAGCAAATGAACCAACAGAGAGCCGCACTGGAACTCTGCCCAGTGTACATTAGAAGAGCCGTGCCTGTTGAAGTGCCCATAACCAGACAACCCTAGGCAGCACTGTACCCTATCAGACAGCCATAGCAGCCGCTGATACGAAACGAGGAGTACCTACATACAGTCCACGAAGAGACCCGAAGAGCCCTAATAGAAGGCCAGTAGAAATGACATAAGTACCTGAACAGACTTGCAGATGAACAAGATGCATAACGAAGATAACAAACCAGCACGAGCAGTTATGAAAATAGATGTAAAGGACACAGGAGAGATGATGCTGAAACGTACGAAAACATGTTACAAGACAGAATGGAAGTAACCGACCCGTCAAACGTGTGTAAATAGGCTTTGAACGCAAGAAGCTGAGAAAACGATACTGCTTGCTATGCTCAATAGATCAATAGAAGCAGCGTGTATATATATCTACCTCATGAAGCACATCAAATAAGTGTGACTCCATTTTGTAAAGCAGAAATGTGCCCAGGCTACCCGAGGCCTAGACGGGCCAAGTTTCACAACCCAGCCAGAAGAGAGAGAAAGAGCGGATTCAAAACTCAACAGAGAGCGGCTCATGCTTGGGAAATCGAGGTCACCCAGAGAAGGGGAGGAGAGCGTCAACTCGCAAGAATTCAACTCTGAAGCGCACCAGCTCGCCAGTGCAGGTCAAGACAAGAGAGGCCTAGGCAGGTGGCAGAGCCGAAGCAGATTTAAATACAATAAAAGTTGGAAACTGAAGCAGATTCACGGTGAACAGACATGTGACCAGCAAGGCGCGGAGAAGTACCACTGCTTGATGTCATCCAGAACCCGAGGATGCCATAACTTTTCCTGATAAGAGGCTACAATTCCGAGGCCATAACCAACCAACTAATTGACACATAGCCCTAAGATGCTGATTGATGGAAAGGAGGCAGGGTGAATCTTGGGGCACAAGGCACCTGGGTGTCCGTCTGCATGCTGCTAATTAAAGATTTATGCCTAGGGGTGCAACCTACCCAATCACAATGGACCAAGTTATCTAGGGTCCTATAGATAGTTGAACCAATAGGACGTCGTATTTGTAGTGACGGCTATCACGTGTGATGTAGAGGGATGGGCGTAGACGGCCCACCCGATAAGAGTTATCCAATCCGAATGCTCTGTTACCATATACAGATATAGCACCTATACTTAAGTTACCTTTTCTAACCAATTATATTGCATGACAAACTTGTAGAGTTAGACGTCAATGATGATGAGTTTTGAGCATAAAAGTAACTGTTTGGATGAAGTTCGAGGAAGTCGGAGCGAGAGAGGTGATCGCAATGCTGCTGATTTCCATTTGTTTCCCTGTTTGATGTACTTGTCATTAAACAGACTTCCCTTTGCCAACTTACTGAGTCCTCATTATTGAGTTGTTCTGGAGTATGTGAATCCTGCACCCCCTGTCCTTACATGGTGCAGCTATCTTGTCTTACAAGCTCTGGAGGATGAGTACAGACCTATGGGCCCGTCAGTAACTTCCTCCCCTCCCAGAACACTCTTTCTCCCTCTCAGACCATTTCCCCCCTGTGGAAACCTGACCCAACCTGGCTCCCCAACCCGCTCTGCTGGCATCGGACTCCAGAACTATATCCAGAGAGGTACCAAAAATAGCTTTCCCATTCCAGGCATCCATGTGCCTGATCCACCAAAGGAGCTCCAACCTGACTTCTGGAGACAGCACTACCATCTGAGAGTAAGAAAGACATCTGTGCAGATGTCGAGCTTTCAGACGTTGCAACGCTCTGTAGTGGAGGGGGGCTGGGAAAATAGCTTGGATGGATGCTGACAACATCCCCACTATTCTGGCCAACAATCTGAGAGAAACCTTGTCCTTCTTGAGGATAACCCGAATCTCTTTTCTTATCTTGGTTAAGCTGCTGTCTGGGAGGAGAAGGATGCAATGCTTTGCATCTATATCGAAGCCCAGAAACTGGATATATTGCCTAGGCTTTAATATGGACTTTTTGACATTTAACACAAACCCCAGGCTCTGAAGAAGAGACACCGTAAATTCTAGATGAGAGCGCAGATTCTGAGAGTTCTGGGCTAACAGGAGCATGTCGTTGAGATACATAATGATTCCGATCCCCTTGGACCTGAGAAGAGCAATCACAGGCTTCATCAACTTGGTGAAGCACCATGGGGCTGAAGACAGGCCGAACAGGAGGGAGGCAAATTGCCAAACTCGACCCCCCACTGAAACTGGAGAAACTCTTGGTGTGGAGGGAACACAGGAACCACAAGGTAAGCACCCTTGAGATCCAACTTGACCATCCAGTCTGCCGGAAGAAGGGTGTCCCTGAGAAGATGGATTCCCTCCATCTTGAAGTGTGGTATACTACAAAGGAATTGAGGGCCATTAGGTTTATCACTGGGCAAAACCCTTGATCTGGTTTCGGGACTAGAAAAATGGTACTCAGAAACTGGGAGGCCATGTAAGAGGCCGGGACTACCGCTCCCTTGGAGATGAGGTCCTTGACCTCCATATCTATTAGAGACTGTTTTATCTTGTCGAAAACCAATGGATGGGGAACTGATAACTGGCAAGGAGGGGAATAAAACTCTATGCGATAACCTTGGACTGTCTGTAACACCCAGGGGTCTGATGTGAGGGACTCCCACTGCGGGAGGAACCTGGCCAGTCTGCCCCTAGATCTCTGTGGGAAAAAACTCTTAACACTCGAGAAAGTACCTGATGCTCCTCTGGACCTCCTGGTACCTCTTCCTCCACGTCCTCTCCAACCCGCATTTTGCTGAGGGAAAAATTGGTTATTCGATCCCCGAGCAGAGGAGGAATTATGTGCTTCTCGGGAGGCAAACTGACGGGGACGGGAATAGCCCTGGGAGAACCGGCCGGAAGAGCGGGCTCTACCTCGTCCGGCCTTGGGGAAAACCTCATGCGCAAACACCTTTTTAATGTTGGCCTGAGCTTTATTCAAAGCTGTAAAAGTATGTACATATGCTGAAAGGTCTTTCAGAAAACTATCCCCAAACAAGTTTCCTTGAGCGGACGGCCCTGTTTCCCTTTCTGACATATCCGCTAATTTTGAATCTAGTCTCATAAGCAAAGACATGCGCCCCTCTTTGGAGATTGAGGAAATCGCATTGCCGAGCAGGCATACAGTCCTTTGGATCCAACCCCTTAAAACATTCACATCAACCGGGGAATTGGAGGACGCAGCCTCCTCAGCCATCTCAAAGATTTGTGTTACTGGACCCAAAACATCCAACAGCTTATCCTGGCAGTTACGCCAGGCCTTGTCAACCCCCTTTCTGGGGTCTTTACCCTTTTGAGCAAGAAACACCGCCATAGGCTGATCTATTTCGGGAGAACAAGCCACCTTGTCCTGAAGGACAGGCCTAGGGCATTCAGCCCTCAACTTACTCCTGTCTCCCTTAGGTAAAGGACGCCTGATGCAATGTTCTCAGAATGAAGCAATCTCCTGAGAAGGGTGCCACTCTGCAGATCTAGGGTGCAATATGAGGGCAGGGTCAAAAAATGGAACACCATTAACCTCAAGCACAGGACCATCTTGTGTAGGTGCGGGGGCCACCTTTCTTTCGCGTCTCTTAGGGGGTGAATCTGAATCCTCAGAGGTATCTGAGGTGGAAATAGGAATAGGGGATACTGCCGCAGGAAGCTGCGCGTATGATGGCCAAGGGGTCGAGGGGAGGGGTTGCTGGGACTCATCCCACTCGAGCATAAACCCTCCCGGCTGCCCAGCCCATTTAGGGACCAGTGAGAGGATTGTGTGGGATCTTGCCACATCATTGTTCCACAAGGGTCACCAATTGTATGTGGACAATTTCTACACCGGAATATCACTGTTCAAGGAATTGTACAACGTGGGCACACTGGCATGCAGTAGAATCCGCAGTAACCGCAAAGGCTTCCCCAGACAACTTGTGTGTAAGAAGCTGGACAAGGGATCATGTATGGCAATGCGGCATGATGAACTGTTGGCACTAAAATTCTGCCACCGAAGGGATGTGCACATGCTGAGTACTATTCATGATGAAAGTACTTCCCTTGTCACTGTACACGGGCAGGCTCAGCAAGTGCTAAAACCCAAGTGTATTCTGGACTACAACAGGTACATGGGAGGAGTAGACAAAATAGACCAATTACTTGAGTTATACCATATAGAGCGTAAGATTTGCACGTGGTACAAGAAGTTGGCAGTTTACCTTATGCATCTAGCTACATACAATACATATGTTGTATATCGTTCAGCTGCTCTAGAAAACAAACTGACATTTTTGAAGTTTGAATTAGCAGTTTTAAGTTCGCTGACTGTTGTGCATGTACCGACTCCCAACTTTGCAGAAGTAGAGGATGTAGCCAGATTGCAAGAACGACACTTTGCTGATTATGTGCCTGCCACCCCCAGGAAGACACAACCATACAGAAGATGTAAGGTGTGTACAAAACAAGGAAGGAGGAGGGATACTCGGGTGTACTGTCCCAATGCCCTTCAAAGCCCGCCCTCTGCCTACAGCCTTGCTTTGCTTTGTATCATACAAAGAAAAAATATTGGGAGATGGAGTGATTTCCTGAAATGCCCATCTTTCCTACAAAGTGACCCATAGACTCTCGATTCAGGCAACACCCAATTTACTTGTGTCTTGGAAAAGACAACACCATTCAGGCTTCCTCCACTTGAGGCGTGCCTCACCTTCCATCAGCATTAGAATTGCAACTGCAAACCTCTTGATGGCTCTGGCCTTGGAGAACACCAATGAACTAGAGCTGAAGGAGATATAATTAGCATTTTCCCTAAACATGTGCAAGATCCACTAAGTCGAACTCATGGGCTCCCAGTGGCATTGATCCAAACAACCATCAGTAAGTTTTGTTAGAAATTTTGAAATTGCGAAAAATGGCATGATCTGCTGCAGGTGGAAAATTATGTGCTCTGTCTTATACTTTATACAGTTTAAGGAAATCGCCTGTAATCGTGGTGTTCAGATATCAAACAAATGCATTGGAATCACTGTATTTTGTTGTTAGGTGTCATTTTTCTTACTTTTATGATGATGACAGATGCATTTGTAATTTGTAATTGAACGTACAAATGTTATTTTTTGTTTTTTTATCTTTTATATATTATAAAAATATAATCACCTAATCACCCTTTTCTGTGATATAATTTATTTTAATATGTCCTACAACATTTCTACAATGTCAGTAGTAACACATTATATTCTCCTAGTCTAAACATGTATGTGTCCCTAAAGAATACCTTTGTTTACTTTTATCTAAATCCCACCTATTACCCAGTTAACTTTAAACTAACTATATGCCTCAGATAATTTACAGCCACTATGAGAATTTGAAAGGATGGTCACGCTTTGAGGTACCCCCCCACCAGCCCGTGTGTTGCACTTTATTCACCTGTGGCTTATACTCCACATTTATTCCATCGCTCCCATCCCATAACATTTCCTGGTTCCCCATTTGTATTTTTACACGTTGATTTTCCCTCTCTTCTTTATTCATTGTGTATTTCTTCCACCCGAATCATCTTGGTATGGACTCCATAGATCGTCTGTCCGGTCGTATTTGTCCTCTTTTTAGGCATGCATTGCAGCAAGTTCCTGGGACTTTCACTGCATAGGCCACTTAGTCCATTCAACAATATGGGAGTTTTCACAGGAGTTTGTCCACTGTCAAAACTGCAAAGCAGACACATCTGTGTATGGGCATCTGGATAGGTCCCTTGACCCTTCTCTCTGCTCATAGGTTCGAGTGCCACCAATTCTCCGGGTATATATAGGGTTCTCTTTCTCCCCGCCTGTAATATAAAACTGAATGAGTTTCCTTTGAAAAATAAGTGTCTCTATCGTCAATATTTTTCCTTTCAACCCAACCCTTTAAAAGCCATTTATGTGTTACCTTTAAACATTCCATTCCTTCTACTCCTCAAACTATCCAGAAGAGACCACATCACTCTAGCCCTAAAAACACTACACTGGTTCCCAGTAAAACATCGCATCACCTTCAAAAAAATGTGCATAACGCACAGGGCAATCAGCGGACAAGGAGCAGAATTCCTACAAAAGAAAATAACAGTCTACAAACCAACGAGACCCCTCCGATCAAGCAACGAAATCCGCCTGGAACTCAAACCATACCTTAAGAAAAAACTTGGAGGCACCTCCTTCTACCACTTAGCCGCAAAAACCTGGAACAACATCCCAAAAGTAATAGGAAACACTGAAGATCACCTACAATTCAGGAAATCACTAAAAACCTGGCTCTTCAACACCACAGACTAAATCTGGAAACCAAAACCGGAAAAAGGTTGACTAATCCGGAAAGGACACGGACATCCCCGACCCGAGAAGGTAGCTCCCATGGCACCTGGACGGGTGACACCAGATAGACTGGAACACAGGTGGCACGCAAGAAGACTGAGCCAACTCCCCCAGACAATCCCACCAACACTTTCGCCCGTCCCTTAGTTACCGCCAGGTACCACAGTGGTGTGGAATTGTTGAGATATTGGCAATCACCACTCTACCTGAGAGGTTGACATTGGCAGGTGCACTGGCCACAGGAGTATGAAGGGAGGATAAGGGGAGCTATGAGAGAGCATGTTAGAGGTGGGGGCCAGAGGAGTAAGGAACTTGTATGCCAGTCGGACCAGATCAGGACAGAGCCGCACCAGGGGAGACTGCGCAAGCGAGCACCTGAATTCAGGATAGAGACGCAAACTAACCAACCCTACTAACAATTTCCCTTTCTGCATACACCTCTCAAACTCCAAACAAACACAACCAAAATCTCAAGCACAACAAACCGCACAAACTTCACTACATTTCAACAACAAAACAAAAACACAGTCTTGCACAACATTACACAATGACTACCGGCCGCAAACATCCCAGGCCCAGCCAACGGACCCACCGGGCTGAGGCCGCCAACAGCACATCACTGCTCTCTTGCACTTTTCCTGCCTCCTCCCACTAACTCAACCTCCCCTCCTCTTTCAGAGCCGCCAGAGCGCCAGGGGACCACTCCGGTGGTGATAGTGCACGGTACAAATGTCCTTTAACATTAACATTAACATTAACCTCTGCTACGGGAAGACTCAGGGGACGTGACAGGGCAAGGACTGAGTTGTCCTGAAGTGTGTTTAGTATTTTTTAGGGGGCTGAGGCTTGGCAGAGGGTCCAGCATCCTGAGAGGGGTGAAAATCAGTGATGCGGTTGATCAATCTATCAAACGCTGAAGCCAGTGTATCATTGAGACCAGACAAAGCTGAATCCAGAGAAGACTGGATTGCTTGTGCTACAGACGGTTGCTGACTAGACTGGTCTACTATATTATCATTTTTCTTTGAAGGACACACTTGAGTGCTGGCATCCGCCGAATTCAGAGACATATTTTTATCCATGACCAACTTTACTCAATATTGTGCCACCAAAGGAGTGTCAACTTCCACCCCAAACAAAAGAAGCCGAGCAGGCTGGCCAACAGGTGCACTATAATCAAATGAGCCGAGCAGGCTATTAAAAACTTTTAATATTTAAATACGCCCTAAGAGGACGACAGAATTGGTGGCAGCCGAGCAGGCTATGAACACAAACACACCCTAGCAGGGTGACAGGACTGGAGGCAGCCGAGCAGGCTATATTATTTGCAATGCACCAATGTGAACTCACCCTAGAAGGGTGAAACAGAGTGCAGCCGAGCAGGCTTGTTCCACATGAACTCTCAGCAAACAAACACAGGCCTAGCCTGTTAGCACCTGGCCTCATCCACAAGCAGCATATAATTATAAAAACACTCTACTCATGTGAAGGAAAAAAGGAAAGAAAAGGTCAACTGTGGGCAATTATGGTGACGCGCGACGGTAAGAAGCTTAGCTTCTTTAACCTCCTGCACGCATCACAAATTAACCCACAAACTGTGCGCCGGCTCCGGCGGAATAATAAACAAACTTCCCCTGAGGGGAAACGAAGTTCAAGCATCGCAGCCTATTATGAAAGGCAGGCGACGCGAGGCAAATGAAAAAGAACACAGCGGGAGCGCCGTTTACAAGGCAATTCATTTTACACAGAGAGCGGACATTCCAAGCAGAGCGCCACAACAATATAACACTGTGACAGTGGTCAAGCGTTCAAACATGAACGCGCTAATTACATAAATCATATAACTCAAGAAAAGAATGGCAATTTCACCGTCACAGTGCAGAGAATACTCTTTCTATCTGAAACAAAGTAACACTCTAAATTCCGTCTTATCACACACTAAGGCAAGAACTAGGAGGAGTGACTTAGCTGTGGAGTCAGCAGCAAAGAAAGAGGAGTTGGTGTTAGAGAAAGGGACATTTATGGAACTGGCTCTATGCCCATTGGTTACACAGAGGGCATGACCTGTCCTCCATTTTGAATTGGGATGTTTTATATTACATTATTAGAACTGTGATGAGTTCTTCTTCAAAATGTTTTTTATACAAAGTTTTTTCTTCTTTGCTGCTATGATGTCAGAGTAAAGATTGTTATGCATAATAGAGCATCCTGTCTTGCCATAGAATCACTGGACTGCCTTCTCCCTGTCCAAGCCCAACTGATGCTAATTTGGCTGTCTTGAACTAAAGGTGTGCACGGAATCCTATTACACTCCCAGCTCTGGGTGCAGTGAATGATGGGACAGGCTGATAGGGGCATGGTTTAGCTGTGTACAATTGTCTGTCTTTGAATTGTACACTACCCATCCCTGTTAAGGGCTGCCCAAACACAGATGCGCCTGGAGGGGATCTAGTGTGGAGTGTGCGGTACAATGCAACACATAGAAGGTATGTCCTGATGCGTGTTTAAAAGGTAAACCCAGTAAAATGCTTCATAACATAGTACAAAGGCTCCTGTCATCCTTCACGCTTCCAGTCGATTATTGAGGCTGGGTCCAGCATCACTGCACAATAACACGCATGCCAGTGTCGTGCTGCCATCACACAACACTTGATATGTTTCACTGCCGCACCCTGCAATTAAAAAGGACTTTCAGCATTTGAAAGCAGAGTTCAGGCTATATAAACGCTATCCAAATTGTCTTCAGCACATTGCATCTATATCACACCAGCTCTGAATATAGCTCAGTGGTGCACATCCACATCCCTCTTCCTCGTCCTAGTGTTTACCGCTGAGTACTGTGACGAGGAAGAGTAGTACTAGGAGTAATGAAGATGACCAGACAGTAATCTGAGCATGACACATCCCCTGCTGCTCCCTTCCATTCTGGGCCAATAGAGGGGGTGGATAGTGATTCAGTCTCTTTTGGCAAGATGTTGTGTACTTGAGACTGTAAACAGGACCGGATTCTTCCTCGTCTTCAGCCCTGAGAGGGAGTGAAATGTATGCCTTTTCTTGACGGCCATCTTGGCCAAGACTTTCTCACTTTCATCCCATCAGTAACAAAGAGAGATGAACCTGCAGCCCCTTAAAAGAGAGGGGAGATCGCATTAAAGCCTGAGCTGACCCTCATGCCAGAGTAATTAATCACCAACTTCTGGCAGCAGAGGGAACCATGCAGAACATTGTAATTATGGACAAACCAGGGCTTTCTCCCTCAAGGCGGTGGTGGAGTTAGAGACGTCCTTTGCCTCTACAAACCCCACTCCGTCGTGGTCACATGACCCGCTCACCTCAACAGAGTGCAGCCTCACGATTGCCCAGTGGGGCTAAAACGACCCCTAAACCTAGTCTGACCCCATATCTAACCAGCATAATCCAGTCCTAACTCTGCGTTAACCCTAACTGTGGTCTAAACTACCCGGGCCTAAACTACAGGGCTCACAGCACTACCCCTCCCCAGCCCACACACTCCAAACCCTGCCAATACCAAACCTACCCCTCATCCTAGAAAGTATTTGTCTGCACACATCTATTACTGCGCCACTAGGAAGTATTCAATATCAACCAGAGCCAATTTCATAATTTTCTTCCTGTATTTTATTTTCTTGCCCTTAAGGATGACACGTGTTTCGGCACTTTTGGCGTGCCTTTATCAAATCCGGGCATTTTATAACCTTTGTGAGATCCAACAGAAAAGGTGCAAATAATATCAAGTATGACGATCAGCATCAAAACATAATATACATTTTGACATGTCATTTATCATTGCAGTTCAAACAGCATACATCATTATGCATTTAAATTAAAATTAAAATACAAAACGTTACCATCATAGTGCCCAGTTGTTGTGGTCAAACATAAGGGACCCCGTGTAGAGTGGAGGGGAAAGAAGCATCGAAATGGACCACAGGAAAGAAAAAATAAATAAAGACATATATGGGTTTATGGTTAGGTTTGTGTTCACTTATTTCACTTATTTATTTTATTTTACTTAATTTTAGGCTTCTTTTTTGCCTCAGCCTTCAAAATAATGCTTACCTATCGTCGGGGTGTAAGTTCCTAGTTAATGTCGTAATCATAGAACGAGTCCCATCAGACTCACAAGCGCCTATAGCACTACAAGAGAAAAAATAGAGAAAAAAAGGAAAGACAAAGCAAACCGTCAGTCCCGTGCTATTAGTGTTTCCTATGCCTACAAATTGTTTATTTTTGTATTTGTATTTATATTTTATTTTCATCTCTTTACGTGTTCTATTCTATGATTTAGAGAACATTGGCAAGAAAAACCCCCATTTTGCAAAAATTCACTGTTTTGAGTGTCGATTGTTTAGCAAAATGACCATTCAAATTTCAAAGCGTTAGCCAAGTGGCGCTCATAAGTGTTATAGAAGTTAAAGTCCGTGTACGGAAAAACCACGGACTAGGGGGCCGGCATGTCAGAGCATGCCAGTTTAATACGGGCCATTCCCTGATTGGTGGGCTACTCTGGTGGGCTTGCGCCAGACCGCCAGAGCTTACCTTCAAAAATCAGGTTCCTGCTTCACGCGTCGGATTGAGAATACAGAACGCGTGAGTGTGGATGTGTATGTAAAGTTGTCAAGGCAACCCTGGAGTCCTTTCTCAGTCTCTATCACTGCTTAGGTGTCGGCCATATTTTGGGAAAGAGTACTTGTACTAATACTGATACACGTTCCTTTGACAGTTAGATATTGCGTGTGAAAGTATGCAAGCTAAATAATATATGTGTGTTTTCCTTGTCATTTTAAAAAACAGCGGGTGCATATAAATGCATTCTATTCCTTGCAATACTAAGTTACAAATCACACGAGTCCTAGGGCAAAGCCCCATATGTTGGGAGTCCACGCTCGCAGTGATCTATGGGAAATGTAGTTGTATGATCGTATGTCATTACAAATTCCCCCATTTTGGTGGAAGTTAGGTAAATTAAAATTACCGTCTTGCGCTACTGTTGGTCATTCAAATTAACGGATCGCACAAATCCAAAGGCACCGTCCCATATGTTTGGGGATCATAACTTACTAGTGATTTCTAGGAAATGTAGTTTTTACTGTATTTGGTCACATTTTGTATTTCATTCTCCTAGTTAACCAGTTTTCACAGAAAATAAGACATTTCATTGTCCGTGTTCAATCCCGTTTGTATACATCTGAAATAATTAATACGTTTGGCCTCTTCCTGGCGTAATCGCAATTCTTGGTTGCCCCCTCTTCGTCCCAGGGTCACCTTTTTCAGGCCAATAAATTGAATATTACGTTTATTATCCATTTGGTGATGTTTCTGCCAATGTTCAGCTATTGGTAGGTTCTTTTCTTGACTCCCGATGGTTGCTAAATGTTCTCGAATCCTAGTACGAAGTTCTCTAATGGTACTCCCAATGTACATTTTCCCACACGTACATATGGTAGCGTATACCACGTACGTGGAGCGACAGTTAATCTGGTCTTTTATTTGCATCTGAATTCCATTTATGTTTTTAAAAGTCTCCGTCTTATTAATCGCATGTTTGCACATAGAACATGTTCCACATTTTCTGAAACCTGGTCTAGATTCTTGAAGCCAGGTGCCTGGTGACTCACTACTCTTGTCCGGTAGAAGTGAGGGACAGAGACTCCTTTTGAGGGTTTTCGCTCTTCTGTAGACTAGCGAGGGGTAGTCCTGTAAGAGTGGTCCTACATGAGGATCTAATTTTAAGAATTCCCAATGTTTTTTAAGAGTCTTCTTGATTACATAATTATCTGCACAGTAAGTTGTTATGAAATGCACTTTGTCTTCCGCACTTGGTCTGTTTTGCTGACTCAGTGTTGCTGCCCGAGGGGTTTGTTGAGCTTTGTTATAAGCTGTTTGTATACTCTTCTTGGTGTACCCTCTTTCATCAAATCTGGTGGCCAAGATCTCACATTCTTTCTCGAAGTGTCTCTGGTCGTGACAATTCCTTCTTGCCCTAATGTATTCCCCTTTGGGGATGTTCCTAATGACCGGTTCATAATGACAACTTGTGGCATGTAGTGTAGAGTTAACTTCTGTAATTTTTCTGTAAGTTTTAGTTTCAAGATGGTCATTGGATACATAGATTGTCAGGTCTAGAATGTTAATCTCTTTATTGTTGCATTCTCCTGTAAATTCAATCCCCAGGTCATTATTGTTAACTTCTTGTCTAAAGAGATCCAGTTCTTCCGGTGTTCCTTTCCAAATAATTAATACATCATCGATGTAACAAATCCAATTCACAACATGTTGACTGTATGTTTTGGTGGTATAGATATGTAAATCTTCGAACATACCCATCACTAGATTTGCTAATGCTGGTGCATATTTTACACCCATTGCTACCCCACGTTTCTGCTTAAAGAAAATGTTGTCAAACATAAAAATGCTATTGTCCAATGTAGCCTTAAGCCTTTCCTTTAGAATACAAACGAACGGGAAAAACAATGCTGATTCATGTTTGAAAGCATAGTCTAATGTGCCTTGGGTCAAAGGTGAAAATGGTAAGAGCATATCTGAAAGACTCAACTGCGGCAATTAACATTGTAGAAAGTATAAAATGGTGTTCATCATATTATTTGGCAACATGGGACATACGGGCCCTTTATACATCGATCAGCCATAAACTGGCTTTAGACACATTAGACTATACTTCAATCATGAATCAGCATCGTTTTTCCCGTTCGTTTGTATGCTAAAGGAAATGCTTAAGGCTACATTGGACAAAAGCATTATTTTGAAGGCTGAGGCAAAAAAGAAGCCTAAAATTAAGTAAAATAAAATAAATAAGGGAAATAAGTGAACACAAACCTAACCATAAGCCCATATATATCTTTATTTATTTTTTCTTTCCTATGGTCCATTTCGATGCTTCTTTCCCCTCCACTCTACACAGGGTCCCTTATGTTTGACCACAACAACTGGGCACTATGATGGTAACGTTTTGTATTTTAATTTTAATTTAACTGCATAATGATGTATGTTGTTTGAACTGCAATGATAAATGACATGTCAAAATGTATATTATGTTTTGATGCTGATCGTCATACTTGATATTATTTGCACCTTTTCTGTTGGATCTCACAAAGGTTATAAAATGCCCGGATTTGATAAAGGCACGCCAAAAGTGCCGAAACACATGTCATCCTTAAGGGCAAGAAAATACAATACAGGAAGAAAATTATGAAATTGGCTCTGTTTGATATTGAATACTTCCTAGTGGCGCAGTAATAGATGTGTGCAGACAAATACTTTCTACTTATGGCAAACGAAGTAGGGAAACTCTTTGTCTTCGGTTTCTGCACGCACCAATGCGACACTAAAGATACTAAAATCATTGTGATACTAATGGAAGTCGCGGAGGTCTAAGGGTGAAATAAAAAAGTTTCCCGTGTTTCTCCTTACCCCTCATCCTAGTCTGACCCCATATCTAACCAGCCTAACCCTGTTCTAACTTCGCGTTATCCCTAACCGTGGTCTAAAATATCTGGGCCTAAACACCAGGGCTCGCATCAGTACCCCTCCCAGCCCATACACTCCAAACCTTGCCTATGCCCAACCTACACCTAAACCTAGTCTGATCCCATATCTAACCAGCCTAATCCTGTCCTAACTCTGCGTTAACCCTAACCGCAGTCTAAACTATCAAGACCTAAACTCCAGGACTTGCAGTAGTATCCCAACCCCCACACTCCAAACCCTGCCAATGCCCAACCTACCCCTAAACATAGTCTGATCCCATATCTAACCAGCCTAATCCTGTCCTAACTCTGCGTTAACCCTAACCGCAGTCTAAACTTCCCAGTCTAAACTATCCCAGCCTAAACACCAGGCTCACAGCAGTACCCCACCCCACACACACCAAACCCTGCCAATACCCAACCTACTCCTCAACCTAGTCCGACCCCACATCTAATCAGCCTAAACTTGTCCTAATTCTGTGTTAACCCTAACCGTGGTCTAAACTATCCAGGATTAAACACCAGGGCTCGCAGCAGTACCGTACCCCTCCCCAAACCACACACACCAAACCCTGCCAATGTCCAACATACACCTAAACCTAGTCTGATCCCATATCTAACAAGCCTAATCCTGTCCTAACTTTGCGTTAACCCTAACCGCAGTCTAAACTATCAGGACCTAAACTCCAGGACTTGCAGAAGTACACCAACCCACACACTCCAAACCCTGCCAATGCCCAACCTACCCCTCAACCCAGTCTGACCACATATCTAACCAGCCTAACCCTGTTCTAACTTTGCATTATCCCTAAACGTGGTCTAAACTATGCGGGCCTAAACACCAGGGCTCGCAGCAATACCCCTCCCCAGCCCATACACTCCAAACCTTCCCTATGCCCAACCTACACAAAAACCTAGTCTGATCCCATATCTAACCAGCCTAATCCTGTCCTAACTTTGCATTAACCCTAACCGCAGTCTAAACTATTGGGACCTAAACTCCAGGACTTGCAGAAGTACCACAACCCCCACACTCCAAACCCTGCCAATGCCCAACCTACCCCTCAACCTAGTCTGACCACATACCTAACCAGCCTAACCGTGTTCTAACTTTGCATTATCCCTAAACGTGGTCTAAACTATCCGGGCCTAAACACCAGGGCTCGCAGCAGTACTCCTCCCCAGCCCATACACTCCAAAACTTGCCTATGCCCAACCTACCCCTAAATCTAGTCTGATCCCATATCTAACCAGCCTAATCCTGTCCTAACTCCGTGTTAACCCTAACCGCAGTCTAAACTATCGGGACCTAAACTCCAGGACTTGCAGAAGTACCCAAACCCACCCACTCCAAAACCTGCCAATACCCAACCTACCCCTCAACCTAGTCCGACTCCATATCTAATCAGCCTAATCCTGTCCTAACACAGTGTTAACCCTAACCGTGGTCTAAACTATCCGGGCCTAAACTTCAAGCTCGCAGCAGTGTCCCACCCCACACACACCAAAGCTTGCCAATACCCAACCTACCCCTAACCAGTGGTCGAAGTGGGCTGGAGCGGTCAGGAGCGGTGCTCCTCTACTTCTTTTAGTTAAGTTTTACCGTTCCTATACTTTTCTTTTTTTAAAAAACCGTTCCGGAATGGTTTCGTTTTAAAATAAAAGTGTAGAAATAAGTTGAAACTTGCACTTTCAGTGCACTGTACTGGACATTCCCTTAAACAGCAAGCACATGTGTTTTGGGGTTTGTATTGTGCATGGCGAGGGTGCATGGCAATGGGGTTTGTGGGGAACGGCGCAGAAAAGTAGGGAGCATAGTTCCACTACTTCTTTTCGTACACTTCGACCACTGCCCCTTACCTAGTCTGACCCCATATCTAACCAGCCTAATCAAGTCCTAACTCTGCTTTAACTTCTTCGCCCCTTTCAGCACAGAGAGATAACACATGGAGGAAGAAGAGAATGACTACCCTTCATCATGAAGAAGCCCGTCCGCACAAAGAGGAAGTACACAGAAGGGCAGGGGAAATCCAGAAATATTCCCTTCCCCATTTCTCAGAGAGTTGGGGAAATTTTGCTTTTCGATCAGCTTTCGGGAGACCTTGCTGGCGGCGCCCGTTTTTCTTTTCTTTTCCGAAAAATACAGCTCCAGAATACGGTCGTAGGGTGGCCGTTGCCGCAGAATACCTGAGACCACGCCGCACCTCGGGGCAGAGGCTTTGCTAGGGGAGGGCTAAGGGGGCTGTGGCCCCGGGTCTTTTGGTTGTAGCGCCGGATAGAATCTCAGGAGCTACAACCAAAAGGCCAGCTAGCCCCCAGTCCCAACAGTTCCGACATTAGCAGAGCCCCAGATCTTTTCCAGACCTAGCAACACCCCTGCCTCAGGGTATCTCGGCTCGGAGTGCAGACTCGCTCCATATAGCAGGGAAGACGGAAGGAGACAGGCGGCAGCCCACGGCGGGTCTTTGAAGCACTTCGGTGGAAGCGGCTCTCCTTGGCTGTTTTTCTTTTTTTTCTGGTGCCGACAAAGCGCTCGTCTTAGAAGCAAGAAGTTGCACAGCAACACAAGGGCCGGGTAAGGCGCAATGGTACTACTGGTACAGAATTGGAGAGAGGGCCCTAATTTTTTCGAAATTCTGGTCCGCACCTCACAAAGAAAGAGACAGAGGTTGTGCTGTCTCAGGGCCCGGCGTACCAAGCGGACCGGTTTTAGAGATCGGGGAGCTGTCTGGAGCTTTGAAGTGGGAGCAAAATAGCTGCAGCTCATCCCATGGCTGTCAGTAGCTCCAGAGTGTCGTTGCCACTCCTCTGAGTCCTCTGAGTCTGGGGAGAGCAGACCCTTTCCCTGTGCCCCGCTGCCCCTGATAACATGGTGGTTCTGCTGGTTCCATGTAATAATGTCCCCTCAAAAAGAACAAAAACAAAGAGGTGATGGCTGGAAGGTTTAGACTGAATCTTAACCACTGGCATTGCTCTGGGCAACCCTCCAGACCATCGTTCTTCGCCTGCCAAGCCATTACAGAAGGGGAAAGACCATATGCAAATCAGGCTTGGCCCCACCCCAAAAGGGGAAGTCCAGCCCGAACTGCTAGGTCACATCCCTTCTGCACGAGACCACAAGCATCCCCAAACATGTTTCGGCCTTGTTGGGGCTCATCAATGAGGAGTAGCTTGGGTCTCTAGGCCCAGTAGGCACGGGACCCACGTCTGGGCATACCCGTCCCACTCGGGGTGACAAAGCAAAAACAAAGAGGTGATGGCTGGAAGGTTTAGAATGAATCTTAACCACTGGCATTGCTTGGGGCAACCCTCCAGACCATCGTTCTTCGCCTGCCAAGCCATTACAGAAGGGGAAAGAACACCATGCAAAAGAATCGCTGAAAAATTGCTGTTTTTTTGCAGGGACATTATTAGATGAAACATGCGGGGGACACCCCTGCAACCCCCAAATCCTTTTTTTTTTCTTCAAGGTGAGTGGGGACACCCGCACAACCCACGCTCCCCCTGTCCCTATATATATATGGTCACCTATATAATGTTGCCACAACCTTTTCCCGGCAACATTATATACAGCGACCATGTATATATAGGGATATTATTACCTGATACCGTCCTGCAAGCACCCAGAGGGGGAGAGTCATAGTGTGCGGCAAGAAACAGCAGCTGTTTTCCCCGGTCCTCATGGAAGACGCATGGCCCCCCAGGGGTTAGTGATTGCAGGAGCGGCTAGACTGTGCAACATCTCCCGAGCTGCGTTGGGTTTTCCCAGCGATTACTGGACTAGCCCCCTCGGCCGGGGAGACAATGAGAGGAGACTGAGAGCTTTCTGAAATTTTGAAAAATACATTACATCTTATTAGAAAAAAACACATGGTCGCTTTCTTAGAGTCATCCGATCAGGCGGTCCCAGCCCTGCTCAGGCCATAAGTACGCCTGGCCCAAAAATATCATCCTTTCCCGGGTGGCTCTTCCAATCCTGTGTTAGATAGATAAATTTCCAAACCGCTGAGTCTTTCTCACTTCCATTTCCGCTCTTGCGAGAATGGCCTGCCCTGGTATCCGACTGCCAGTTAATTCACTCCCATTTAGTCAATGGCATGAACAAGGCCACTGCATCAGTTGTGGAGGACTCCCAACGGTCCCTAGTGGTATCAGTGTCCGTCTCCCCTATCCTGGCTGATGCAGCCAGTGGTTATAGCTCGTGGAAAGACTGCAGAGTCCCTCCTTCTCTAGAACCGGCCTTGTAACTCCGCCACGCTTTGTGGGTGGTCCTCCCACGACCCAGAATGCCCCCACAAACCTCAGTTACTTTTCTCAAACTCACCATCACACTATGTACACCCTGCCACTGACATCACTCCCCGCAGCACCGAATTGAAGGTATCTGTACCGGCAATAAACAGATGAATCCCATCTTTAGAGAAGATTGCCAGGTCTCTATCGCACAACATCAGATGCTTGGAAAAAGCAAGCCCTTCCTGCTTCATAAATTGTTCTATATTTTTATTGACCCGTCTCCTATATTTTTCCATCGCTGCGTTGGACCCCGCTGCACGCTAAACATTCCTTTGGAGCATTTCCATCCATGTTATTTCTGTCTCAGGAAGTACACGCCCTTAGATTCTGATGCCCTCCTGCATCTCCTTAAGTAACCGACCCATTCCCAAATCAGCAAAGTCATTATCCCCCAGGTGTGCTATGAGCATCCTGGGTGCCCCCATCCTGGCCAGATGTCTGCGCACTGCGGGGAGCAACACTCGCCATAACATGCCCGGTGTGCCCAGCCAGACCAGCTCAGTGTCCAGAAATCCTAAGTGGGCCCCCTCGCCTAGGCCCAGCACACGCCCTTGTTTCTGCCCGGGCGATGAACACATGGCCAATGACCCAGTCTGTGCGACCCGCTGGAACAGAAACAAACACCACATGTTATAAAGCACGAACCTTCCATCCAACCAACCCCTTATGGCCCCCAGCTGTCTTCCTTGCACCCTCACCTCCATGGCGGTGGCCCAGTATCCTGCCCTCTCATCCGGATATACAGCTTATACCGATCTGACTCCCATTTACCCATCTTTTGAATGACTGACCCCTGCATACCTGCCTGGAATGCTGTCGTTGCTGCCCCTACCCTGAACCCATGTGAAGACCACCCTTGCCCATGACAACCTACTTTCTTTAATGTTACTACCAACATTCTGCAGAATTGAAACATGGTCAAAGGGGACCCATCCTCGTGAACCAGGAGGCACCTACCCCTCCCCCACCCCCCGCTGGCCTACCCGATTTATACTGAGAGAGTAACCAGGTCGGTCAACTGTCCCGATCAGCCACCCTGTATAACCTCACTGAGCTACCCTTCCCCACCTGATCCGTCTTTGACCTTCTCACCCTTATACTGACACCCCACCTGTAAATGTGGCATCCACCACTACGAGTGCCCTTCCAGACTTGTCGCCTTTCCCAGTAGTGACCAGCTCACCTACTGGAAGTGTCCCAAAGAATGCCATCGGAAATGCGGCCCTGAAGAGCCAGACCTCAAACCCATTGGAGCAGATCCCTTCCAATGCTCCCAGTAGCCTCAACAGCACCTCAAAGTCAATCGGCTTACGGCCATCCTTCTCGTGCCCCTCTAGATTCCCCCAACCTTTCATTGCAGCCCTCACCGAGAACCCCTTAGTGGGGTCTCCTGCACCTCTTAGTTTCGCATAGAATCCTATGGCTGCCAGATGCCCTGAGACCCAGCTCCTGGTCCACCCCTCTCTGTGAGCTCACACGAGAAACCGTTCGACCTGGACCTGTAAATCCTGATCGGCACATCCCAATTCTTGTGCCACGCTCACAAACGTACTGTAGCCTCTCTGGTACCTGCACTGCACTCCTTGTGTGAGCGAGCGCTCCCCAAGGTCCCAGAGCGTCGGGTCCATGACACTAGGTGCCACCATTCCATCCTGAACTCCGTACTCAGCTGCTGTCTCCTTGTATGAGCCTTCCGGAACCTCTCCCACTGAAAACGAGAAAGAGCTCTAGCCGCAATGCTAACAGTTCCTGGTACATGGCGTGCCTTAAACTCAATATTCTGATACAAGCCCACTTCCACTAGTTTCCGAAGCAATCCCAGGACCACCAGGCATGAGGCAGATTGTAGGTTGATGGCCTGGACCACCGACTTGTTATCAGACCAAAAACAGACCCTCCTGCTGTAAAACTCACCTGGCCACAGCAGGGGGGCAATCACAATAGGCGATAGTTCCAGAGCCATTATATTCCTCAATCTCCATTTTTTCCGCCTCTGTGTAGGCCATGTCTGGGAGCACTGCTGTGTGCCTAGGATAACCCTGATACCTTCCTTTCTTGAAGCATCTGAGTACATTTGCAGCTCGTTGCTGCTAACCCATTGCTTTCGCCACAGGCTGACACCATTGCACCCTTGCAGGAACGTGTGCCACATGCCTAAGTCCTCTTTGATGGCCGCCCTCAACCAGATGTGCTGATGTTTGCAAATACCCTTCCCGCCAGCACTACCCTGATTGAAAATTTGAGATTCCCCAAGAGTTGCTGTACCTGGCCCAGCGTAGACCTGTCCTTAGCTAAGTTGATGTTAATCTCCTCAACAAGCCCATATACCTTGCTCTTTGGTAGCCTACAATTGCCTTTATCCATGTCAATTTCTATTCCAGCAATGAATAAACCTGCAAGGGTGCCTGTGTTTTCACCTCAGCAAGCGGAATGCTCAATTCGCTGATCAGTTCCTGGACGGATCCCAATGTAGCTCCACAGTTCCCAGGCCCCTTTCCTCCAATAAACAAGAAATTATCCAAATAGTGCATGACGGCTCCCTTTTGCTTCTGTGTGCTTCCTGCCCATTCTAGAAAGGAGCTGAACTGTTCATAGAAGGTTGCATGAAACCGCTCACCCATTGGCATACACCGGTCAAAGTAAAATTGCACCATCCACTGAAATCCCATCAAGTGAAAGCTATCAGGATGAACCGGCAGGATCCTGAAGCCTGATTCAATGTCCACCTTTGCAAAAAGTGCCACTTTTCCTGCTTGTGCGACGAGCTCCATCGCCTGGTCAAAAGAGTAATAGGTGACTGAGCAGTAGTCAGGGTCTAGTCTTAACCGACTCCCCCTTTGGATAGGACAGATGGTGTATGAGCCTGTATTTGCCTTTCTCTTTCTTGTGCACCACCCCCAGTGGGGACACTATGAAGTTGGGTAGGGGTGGTGCCTTGAACGGTCTCATAATTCTCCCCAAAGCTCTTTCTTTGCCCAATTTTTCCATCACAATCTCTGGAAATTTGTCAGCTGAGGGAAGGTTCCTTGCCAATCGTGTCGTCAGTGGCCCCTCATAAGGAATAAGAAACCTATCCCTAAACCCTTTGTACAACAATTCCCTCTCTTCTATCTTTGGATAATCCTGTAGCCAACCATGCAATGCAGTCCTGTTTATGGGCGAGGGCCCCTTAACCCAGCATCCTCTACCGTGCTCCCCTGTTCTGCCACCTGCCGCGTTGTCCCCCAGTGCCGCTGTAACATGTTGTGGACAGGTGTGGCCCCTTACATTTCTCGCATGCGTGGGCAAATATGCACTCCTGTCCAAAGTGACAATAGCCTGTGTTAAAGCCCCTGCAGGTTCCCTGCCTGTGTAGCCCCCCAAGGAACCCCTCCCGGTACTCTGCGCCCCGTTCTTGTGAGCCTGTTCCCTACCTCAGGTATTCTGCCTGCTCAGAAAGGGCTACCAGGTCTCCTTCCTCCCCTCGATGTACTTATCCTGCCAAGCATGATGGGGAGGTCTGCCCCCCTCGCCGATCTGCCGGCTGGTTCTCTCCCCCACCCCACATGTATGCCACCCAACCCTCCATATCCTTTTGATCCTAGATCATGTTGGGTACTTGTGCCCTTTTTGACCTGAAATCCAAGTCATAATCAATCCAACCTGTGGACCCATAGTGCTTGTGCTCTTCTACTATTGTGTCCCAGGATTCCCATAACGCAGGCCCCTGCTCCAGGAACCTTTCTGCTGCTAACAAGGAAATGTCTTTGTCCAGTTATCAATAGTCTCCTTCGCTCTATACCTTCTTTGTCTCTTCTTCTCCTCCTCCTTAGTTATAGTTACATCAGGGCCCTCTGTCTCTAGTGACAGTAGTGAAAACAAATCGAAAAAAGAATCCCTTTCCCAAATTTCATCTGTCTAGGGATGTACCCTGACAGTGAAGACTTCCCTGATAACAGTGGGGCGATTGTTATCAGTGGCTCTTCCCCATGATGCTGCATGAGTTGACCCTAACCCCCTACTGACAAGCCGACTGCTGGCCCTGAAAGACAAGGCAACAGTGGTGGAACTCCGACACTTATCTATAGAATTCCACTCACCTGGTCTGTCTCCTGTGTTCCTACCCCTAGAGAGCCTCCCTGCACCACTGTGAAAATCACCTCGTGGGCCGGTGGGGTAACAGCTGTGGCTGGTGGCATGTCCTATGCCTGTTCTTCCTCGGACTGCCCCAGCAGTCTTTTTGCCCAGCCTGTCCACATGCTGAGCACCCTCTCCTGGAAGTACCATCAGCTGGGCTGCCTCCATGCTCTCCTGGGACCTTTCGCTATCCGAGGTCCCTTCCCTGCTGTAGAATAAGCTCAGCGACCCCTGACTGGACATTCTAAATTCTCCTATAATGTAACATAAACAAAACAAAATAAGTCTTATAACCACGTCCTTGTTTCACTCTTGTCTAAGAAGCGCTTTGAGCCCCTTCACTTGTGTATAAGGGCCTTATACATAAACCATACTCTTAGCCATTAATGCAACTTTTATCCCTGCCATTAAACCCCAGCCCAACTATTAACTCGGTCTCCCTTTCCCCCACCTCTCTTTTACATGCAGCACCTTACTATTAAGGCCGTTATTTAAGTGCCTCTCCAGGCCAGGCAGTTTCCTGCCTGACCTTAGGGGGGGCACGCACCTCCGCCCCCTATGTGAGGGGAGGCAAGTACAGAGATGGGATGGCCCGAAGGCGGTATGCTATGCCAGCTGCCCCTCGAGCGCCCCCTGCATTGGCTGGTGCATCTGCTGAGCGGACGGCAGGCAAGGCCTCTGCTGTTTAGGGGAGCTCCTTTGAAGTATAAAAAGATTTATCGCAAGCAGAAGCAGTTTTTCTTTTTGGTCTACAGTACGCTCGTCGGAACAAGCATAATTACACAGGGGTTGTCGTCTGGGAGCTGAGCTTCAGCAGAGTAGGAGCAAATGCCCTCATGTCTGCCGAGCGGGTTGCAGACAGAGCTTTGGTGGCGCCACCACGGCGAACAAGCCGGCCACATTGAATGGATGATGTTTGAACAGCAAGCGACAACCGGGAGCAGCTTTCGTAGTAGTTAAAGGATAGTTCCGGGACTTTTTTTTTATTGTCCCTACGGTTCGGCCATGTGTTTTTAAGCATAAATCGGTAGATCGTAGAAAACTTTCCTATGGACCTTACCCGACTTTTCGTCCATTAACGCACTCGAAATCAGCCGCCATTTTGTGATAATCCTATCATTTCCCCCCATCGACCTGGCTCACCTGCGTTTGCGGCACTAAATCATATCCCCCGCCCCTGAAACAGACTTTATCAAAACATTCATATTCCCCCGCCTCTATCCGTGACGTGACTGTGCTGCGTAGGCAAACGCGCCCAGGCGTCTTCTACGCGACTCCACACAGAACCCGGAAACCAACACAGATCAGCTCACAACACAGCGCACCACAATTCGGAATATGAAACTGTACTTTTAAATCAAACCGCAAGATTGTAAATTTGGTAAAGTACATTTATTTGACATCAAATGTTTAGAGAATATTCAGCGATTTGCATTTTATTTGCTCTCGATCCAAATAGTTCGTCTTGAAGCAAGCGATGTTCGTGTGCAGTACACAGGGTGTTGGTTTACGATAAAATAAGCTCTTCGGTCGCACTGATAATCGCATGGCTGTTCCAACAACGAGGCACTAGGCCACCACAACGGTATGTATGTTGCATCTAGCCATTAGTACCGCGTAAGGGCATACTTGTACTTGGCGATCGTCCATAAAATGGTCAGGGTGGTAACGTTGTTCACGCGGAGAAGCAACTGGCGGTTGTAAAAGCCATCCGCCGGTGTCTGGTACTCGTGACACAGACAATAATGAAGGGTGTACCTGTTTTAAAAACATAAAACATGAAATAGTCTCACCATCAGATCTTTATTAAAATTATTCATTTTATATATTAGGTCGGGAAATTATTTCATAGCTAGGACAGTGCAACTGGGTATTATACGTCATTTCCAGTAACCCACCCCCTCTCCTCCGCCTTTTTCAGAGCCGCCTGAGCGCCAGTGGACCACTTCGTCACTGATATGAATATATATGGCATTTGCAACGCGCCTATACACAAGTGTTTCAAGGCGTGGCGAGGCAGGGAGGGGGGGGGAACAAGGAGAAGACAGACAGCGATCCTACTAGGCCAGGTGTCATTCAGATCGCGCAAGTGCAGGGGTAGGGGGAAGGTAAAAGTGCAAGGGGAAGGGGAGGGGGGAAGTGGAGTACAAGGTAAGTAGCATAAAATAATAAATACATAGGGCCAGCTGGTGGCGAGTGCAAGGTAAGTGCAGAACAAGTGCTGGGAAGGGGGGGCTGTAGGATACTGAGACAGTCCCCCAGTGCAGGGGTTGACAGGGAGGCAGTGCAGGTGGAGAGTGGAAGGGCCCAGGACCGTGGTCGCAGACAGTGGACCAGTTGTAGCAGGGGAGAGGGAGAGAGAAAGCAGAAGCAAAGAGGAAGGTTTTGAGGTGCTTCCGTAAAAGGAGATGGTTCTCCTCAAGATAGTGCGCGGTACAAAACAATATGCCACATTAGAATGAACAAGTACAACTTAACCCGTCTTTAAAGCTACTGTATAGTAATTAAATTGCGGTATAAACTCATCTAAAGAGTTACTTACATTATATTTGCATTTTCCATTGTGTCTGTGCGTAGGCAGCCCCGAAATACCACTCCTTCTATGCCGACGTTATTTCTTCTAATGAAACGAACATTAAATGGCTATCGTTTCTGAAATTTTATTCATTATCGTTTCTTACATTATTGCACCACAACCCCAAAAAAGAAGTCTTTCCGGAGAGTCTCGGGTCCCAGCCTGTCAAGGTCAAATAACAATAGAACCTTATACTGAGTTGTGGGGCCATTCCGGCACCCGAGCAAAAAATCAAAGCAGCTGACCTTCACTTTGAACGAGCACACATTCCTAGTTAGCTACATTCAGTGTAAGGCCATCTCACAGGACTTGAAATTTACACTCCATCTTTGCATTTTGTCTGCGTGCTTTGCAGCCCAGAGAACCATAAATACGGAGACATTCTATATTTTTTGAAAAATGATTTATATTTACTGTTTGGTTAATTTAATGCGCAAATGAACAAGGTTGGATAGACACATTGCATGTACACTGAGCAATCACTTTTATTTTACACAATACATAGCTACACATATGCAATGGCCTGCGACATGAGGAGACTCGAGAGCAAAGTCACAGGTGACACCCGGGTGGTTCGCACTACTGCACGGTGAAGGGAGGGGCAAGGGTGGAGAGACACATTGCATGTACACTGAGCAATCACTTTTATTTACACATTACATAGATACACATATTCAAATGGCCTGCAACAAGAGGAGACTCGAGAGAACAGACAATCAAATTACAATCATTTAAACCGTGATGTGTTATTTCTCAATGAGCTCTGCTTTAGGTGGACATGGAACAGAGGCAATGTTGGGTGGCAATGCAGTTGTCCCCTGCACAGGTTCGTTCACAACTCCATGTATGTGCCTATCTAGGACATCAACAATAAGTCTCTCAATAAACTCATATTGCATATCCTCAAACACTGGTTTTGATCACCCATTGTTTACTTCTTTTAGTGAAGGCCTTATTGTAGCCGAAGCGTCCCTAAAGTTCGGTCGTCCTACTTTGTTGACGGCCAACATTATGGTTATGTGCCAAGACCGCTAGAAGAGTCCGATTTATCATGCCCTCCATGCCAAAATGCAATCGTTTTGGCCTGTACTTTAGGCACATATTGTGGAACACCTCCAAATCTCCTGTGTGGCAGAATTCTGTGAGTCCCCTCAAATCTCTTGTTATAGTTTTATCAAATACAATCTTTTCAATGGCTTTGTGAGTGGGTGATGAAGGAATCAACCACTTCTTCTTCCGTGCCTCCTCTGTGGACAAATGGCCATGTTCACAATTGTGGAAATGTTGGTTTGTGGTCCAGCGGTGAATGTTGCCTACAGTGTAGCATTACTGACCGCCATTTTTCCAGTAGAATTTCCAACGACCCTTCACATGTTTTTGAGCTCCACCAAAGATGGTTGCTGATTGACTTGGACCACTGTGAAATACCTTGCATATCTTTTTTTTTACCTGCAGCCAACATTTTTTTATTGATTGTTTTTGCAAGATGCCATATCGTCAAATTGGTGATTATATTTTTGTGACTCTTCTCTCATTGTCTTGGCAATTGAAAACGTGTCTGTCCGTGGCTATCAGGTCGATCACCATTCCCCGCGATTGTAGTTCTTGCAATGATGCTACAAAGCCAACTTTCTCCATGGCCCACTGAGGATGTACTTTGTGACACCTGCACGACCACCGAACTCACAATTTTCTTATTTTCCATGTCCTGAAAGTGGTAGGTGCAGTACTTGGCTGAAAATCCTGGGCTGTCGCACTGTCCATCACGCGCTAGCCTGAACCGTTTGCCCGCGAATGTACTTTCCAATAGACATTTTTTCCAATTCTCCAAGCTTCGCTAATGGCTGGAAATAGATAATCGGTTTGGTATTTTGTAGAACTGAGTTTTCGCAATGAAATGGATTCCCACAAACTGAAAAAATACTCTAACTTTTTAAAACTTGAACCACTAAAAGTGCGGCCGCTGCACACAAGTAGATTTGCCTGCTGGCAGTTGCCCCAGCATGGGTTGTGCAGACCATGAGAACGGATGATATTGTGTACAGGTGGCATGTATTTTAAGGTTAGTGCCTCGAATTGGCACGAGTCACATTAATCAATGGCTCCCCACATACTTCCCCACCAACCGAATGCCCACATTTCATCTTAATAATAATATCAATCAAACAACTATCGAATACAATGATTTGGCCTCTTTCCTTATACTGTCACTCTGCATCCAGCTGGTTCGGCCTGTAACGTTGAGGACATGTCACTCACATTAAAGGTACAATCTCTGATATCGTCTTCCGCTATGTTCAGTGATATTGATGGGTGTTTCATTGTCGTCCATTTCATTTCTCTTCCATTGCAACATTCTGTTCCTTCTCCGGCGATGGTGAGAATAAAACAATTTCTTCAACTTTCTCGCTGGTCTTAGTTTTTTGCGGTGTGGGATTCTGTGAATTGATCTCCGACTGCATCCGAACTACTAGGAGGACATTCACTATCAATGGCTGGTGGTGTATAAGCTCCGTTGTCAATCACTTCATATTCTTCCCATTTGGCACGATGCATCTCCAGTCTCAAGTCCCTGGCAAAAGGTTTGACAAGCAACATCTCTCGTTCGCTTTCACTGTCTGTGTGAGATTCTAGTTCGTACACCCCACTCGCAACTAAAGGACAGATTGGAAAAGGGATGTTCAGTTTAAACACAACTTTACAGTATTGAACTATTAACAGTGAAAAACAACATAATATAGTGACCAGGACACTATAACCCGTCTTTTTGCTTTCTTTTCTTTGAAACTTTCTTGCCCTCGAACTTCAACATCTGGACGCTGATTGCTCCGACTCGTGTGTGCATGTCTCCACTTCTCTTGCGCTGCAAACGACTATATTTTCATAAGCACATTCCATCACGCACTGACGCTCATCGACTCCCTGAACATCGAACTTTCATTAGTATGTATAATAATATTGAAAAACACAAAATGTACTTGGGGACCAATACCCACGTACATCTCAATAGCAAAACACGAATGAACGCATTGTGTAGCACATTCAAACGACAATTATTCACGCATTGTTGATCTAGTTAGATGAACTGTCAAGATCCATACCTCGGGCTCCGCATAGACTTCCATTGATGATATTATTGAAGATGACGCTTCAGCAACTCCTGAAACACAGTAATGCATTTAGTATGGTTTTCTATTTTGTTAAAAAGAACATAAACTTTGTGCAGGCGTCAACGGCTAATCTAAATAGACCTGCACAAATGATCAGTTGTCTAAAATAAATTAATGGATATCTAAATATGATTCAATTTGCTCGATCGTTGGAAGTGTCACCACCCAGAGATCTGCATCAACTACTAGGGGTGATGTTTTTGTAGAAGAAGCTCTGTCATCTCCCTGAAACATAGTACTTGCGTTAATAAAGAAACAAGTATAGCGGATGTAATCACGTCATATGATCTCGCTTGATCGAACTGTCAGTATCCATACCTCGAAAATGCCATAAGAACATCAAGGGACGCTGTAACTGCGGTGCACACTTCTGCAAGCTGTTGCGCCGACCCGTAACTGCATGCTCCCCCTTCTTCTTGGACTAATGCTCCATCGTCTCCCTGAAACATAGGACTTTCATTAGTAATGAACACAATATTGAAAAAAGAAGACACATAGGAGGGCGACGACAGAAGGACATATCAATGGCTAAAAACGAAAGAAACATTGTGTGTAACAATCACGCTACAAGAATGCAAGATCTGATGATCTCCATCGATGGAACTGTCCGGAAACGTACCTCGAACATCTGAGTGACATCAACGGTTGTCGTCAATGCGTTGGGACTCCTCAGCATCTCCCTGAAAGACAGTACTTGCATTATTTAGGATAACAATAATTATAACTGAAAACAAAGACTAGAGGACGAGTACTAGGGTGTACCATTAGGCTAAAATAATTACACGATAAATTAAAA
This sequence comes from Ambystoma mexicanum, assembly GCA_002915635.3. NCBI lineage: Eukaryota > Metazoa > Chordata > Amphibia > Caudata > Ambystomatidae > Ambystoma > Ambystoma mexicanum. Next base: position 1,032,680,015 of record CM030325.1, read on the forward strand.
CTATTGATTTATATGCCTAAAACAAGTCAGTGGCAGAATAGCTAAGTAAGATTACACCGATAGGCGCTTGAAGTGGCTGATGACTGCAATAACGACACGGATGGAGAATCTTCCGCCTTCATATTGAGTGGATACATAAATGGGAAATTATTGTTAGCTAATGCTACACACTACCGCAAGGCCGAGAGCTAAATCCGTAAACTTGACTCACCTGTGGAGGGATGTGGACGAATAGAGTGAGAATAGCGGTTGAGAGCAATTTTCGCGTCGCTCGCGGTGTTTTCTTCTTTATAAGCAATGATGTGGAGTACATGTCTGAGCTAAAGTGCTGCTGTAGATGCGGTATCGATCACCCCTCTTGTCCGCAAAGACTTCTAGGACTCTACTTTCAAGCTCAGACGGTGGATATCCCAATATCGGACCCATTCTCTTATCTGATCTATTGTCTTAGGGAAAACATGCATTATAGTACCTTCAGATTTATTATGGGTCTTCGAAGGGCAACGCCAATGGAACAGGCAGGCATTGTGGAAAGTTCTGAAAAGTAAAGATCAACAATTCTCTATGAATACCAATGTGTTAAAAAATTAAATGACACATAAAAGGTTCAATGCAAGGTTCGTTTTGGTTCTTGGAACTATACACGTTATTCACATGCGGATAAGTATTTGAATAACTTTAAAAAAATAGAAAAATAATTTGACTAAACTCAGAACATTGTGACTAGTTCCTTGCATGTACTGTCTTGAACGAAAAGAAAACATGGATGCAGTTTGATGACTACTGGCAAATAGATATAAATTAAAAAATTGGACGCAAAATGATTATGGTACATGGACTTACTTGACGAACAAACAGTTAGATGCAGGGATCAGAGTAGTTTCTTGTCGTAGAACAGGAGCAGTTCACAGGTTGCAAACTGACGAGTTTCCTCGAAGTGGTCACGGAAGTTCACAGAGACGAAAGAGCAGATAACCAGCACCTTCACGGGTTGACTAGCAAAGCGCAAAGAAGTTCTCATTAGAAATATGAAGTGGGTTATAAAGAATTCGAAACAGGGGTGTGTTTGTGAATGAATGACGTGTATATGTCGTGGCATTATGTGGATTGCAGGGGGGCGTCCAGCGTGAGGGGGATCCTTGGCAGGAGACACGGGGTCTGGAGGTAGACATGGGAATAACAACCATGCTCTATAGACCACTTTGAAGTGTACATGTCTTTGGCACCTCTTGGCTTTATCGCTCCCTGACAGCTCCACTTGCCAGCGCAAGTACCCCGATGCGAACTGCCTTGATAGGGCGGGGGTGGATTGGGGCGGTGGTCGTGCAGACAAGACACAGGAAGACTCGTGAATGGAGACACACTTATGTGGATTGCAGGGGGGCGTCCAGCGTGAGGGGGGGATGCTTGGCAGGAGACACGGGGTCTGGAGGTAGACATGGGGAACAACAACCCATGCTCTTATAGACCACTTTGAAGTGTACATGGTCTTGGCACCTCTTGGCTTTATCGCTCCCTGACAGCTCCACTTGCCAGCGCAAGTACCCCGGTGCGAACTGCCTTTGGATAGGGCGGGGGGTGGATTGGGGCGGTGTCGTGCAGACAAGACACAGGAAGACTTGTGAATGGAGACACACTTATGTGGATTGCAGGGGGGCGTCCAGCGTGAGGGGGGGATGCTTGGCAGGAGACACGGGGTCTGGAGGTAGACATGGGAACAACAACCCATGCTCTATAGACCACTTTGAAGTGTACATGTCTTTGGCACCTCTGGCCTTTATCGCTCCCTGACAGCTCCACTTGCCAGCGCAAGTACCCGGTGCGAACTGCCTTTGATAGGGCGGGGGGTGGATTGGGCGGTGGTCGTGCAGACAAGACTCGTTTGCCGCAGGGCCTCACCAAGGAGAGGCCATCTAACTGCATGTAAGAGGCAGGCTGCAGGATCTAGTACATGGAAGGCAGGGGGTGAGTTTATAAATACCTCACCCTCCCAGGAGAATATATGGGTGCAGTTCACCCTGGAGACCCTGGATGCCTAGGCAGTTAGTCAGCAGCAGGTTGGCCTGTGGTGGCAAGGCGGCACGGGCCAGAGGGGGTCATCTCTGTACCCGGTGCCCAAAAGGATGATTTATTATGATCAACCATATTGATTATTTACCTATAACCATGTTTTGTATCAATAAAATCCAACGGCCTTTTATTGCCAACGCTTGAACAAAGTGGTGTGGTAAGTATTTTTGGGGGAGGAGGCAAGGCCGGGATGGAGACACACTAGATTCATTTAAAAAATCAAAACAACCACTGTTAAAATATATGTTGGGTTTTATTTTAGATCTTAATTTCAATTGAACATAAATAATAAACATTACACATTGTAAAGTTCCGGTTGCAGCACATCCAGGAAAATCCGCGGTATTGTCCACTGTCGCTGGGGAAATGTTGTCTAATGGCAAGTACCGCACAGGCAGGTATTACTCTCCGAACGCGGTGTCCGAGCCTCCGTGAAGCCACCAAGTGAAGCAACGATAGGCCACCAGCCTGTACCACCTGTGAAAAAGAAAGATGCCAAACTGCATTAAAATGACAAAACTTTCTTATCAATGTCGATTCAGGTAAAAAATGTCATTCTGCTTTGAAAGAATTCTATCTAGAAAATGCACAATATGGAACCAATTTACATGCGTTCGAATGATATGTAGATGTAATTTTATATGTGGGAGACGACCATGAAATAGTAGTGGCATCACTGACATCACAACCAGAGTATACTTTACTCGTCACTCGGATTACGCGGACGAACAGTGCCGCGAAGTTCGTGCATAAGCACCATCATCATCCTCAACACGGTCCGTGAGAGGCAGGCTTCCCTGAACTCTGGCAGCTCGTGATGCATTGCGGACTTGGCTCGCCTTCCGAAATGTAGGCCAAGCACCCGGAATTTTCACGGCAGCAGCAGTTCTCCTCCTCAGTTGGCATTAGCTCGCACCGATTGCACGTGCACCAGGTGGAGACGCCGTCCATGCGACATGGTCCAGGCTCTTCATCCGTTGACTGGTCCTCCAACTGCCGTCCGAATCCCCATCGTTTTCGCGTGCTTGCCTTTCCAGTAGTTCCTCCTCGGTGTACTCGGGCTCGTACATATACGGCATTATTGTAGCCATTGTGTGGTAAAGAAAGTAAAATAATTTACAGAGATGGTACAGGTGTTCACAAGGCCTAGAAGCGGCAAAGGTAGCTGACCAGAGCACAGAAACGAGTCACAGAATACTCAAAGAATACTCAAAGTAACACAGAGAGAGTAATGGAATCGAAAATCTGCTGCTGTGTGTTGTGAAACGGTGTGTTTATACTTATTGAGGAAAGAGGCATCCTGCCATTTCCATGGCGACACTTCATTAGCTGAGGCGCAGCGATTGTTGACACGAAACGTGCTTTGGCGTTGGGAAATGGGCGGTACGCGTCTGCTGATGTCAGGCTCAGGGGCTGTATTGTGAGATGATCTAAGACCCTGTGTACAGCAAAGGAACATCCGTGCCTCAAACGAACTTTTTGGAACGTGAGCAAATAAAATGCAAATCGCTGAATATTCTCTAAACATTTGATGTCAAATAAATGTACTTTACCAATTTACAATCTTGCGGTTTGATTTAAAAGTACAGTTTCATATTCCGAATTGTGGCGCCGCTGTGTTGTGAGCTGATCTGTGTTGGTTTCCGGGTTCTGTGTGGAGTCGCATAGAAGACGCCTGGGCGCGTTTGCCTACGCAGCACAGTCACGTCACGGATAGAGGCGGGGAATATGAATGTTTTGATAAAGTCTGTTTCAGGGGCGGGGGATATGATTTAGTGCCGCAAATGCAGGTGAGCCAGGTCGATGGGGGGAAATAATAGGATTATCACAAAATGGCGGCTGATTTCGAGTGCGTTAATGGACGAAAAGTCGGGTAAGGTCCATAGGAAGGTTTTTTACGATCTACCGATTTATGCTTAACACATGGCCGAACCGTAGGGACAATAAAAAAAAGTCCCGGAACTATCCTTTAATGTACGCACAGTATGCTGTAAAAATAGCAGAGTTGCGTCTGCAACGATCAACCTCACAAAATGGCACTGAGGTTTAGAGAGGTAGGAATGCACTGCAGAGCATATTTTCAGGCCATACTATAGGTTATATCGGCAGACTAAGTTTGGTTAGGTTGAAAATATAGAATTGGGGTTCCCATCCTCGAAAGGAAGTACCAGTGTTGAACAAAAATGCTTTATGTGAATTAAGAGTATGAACACAAGGCTAGGGTGACCAGATTAAAAAAAAAGGAAACCTGGACGGGCCATCGAAAAAGAAGTAGGACTAAGGTAAATACACATACAACTTTAGTCCTACTTCTATTTATTTATTTATTTATTTATTTATTTAAATTTGTATAGCGTGCAAGCAGCCCAGGGGCATTGAGGCGCTGTTACTTGCATGAGCTTAGTTACAGACATGGTATAAGTAAGAGGCATAATACAGATAGGAACAAGCAAGGTTATCATTACAGCTTATGCGGTTGGTCAATACAATTTAGGCAGTGGGTCATATGGTTGGTATTATGCAGCTGCGAGGGACCTTATGAGAAGAGGGTGGTTTTCAGTGCTTTGCGGAAGGCTAGGCCTGTTGCGGGGTCTGGGAGGGGGTGTGCTAACATGCACACTCCTCTCATTGGAGGAGACCGCCGGGGAGGGGTAGGTGGAGGAAATGGGGGCATGAAAAGCATTTGTTGTTACCAGCACGCTCGGTTTCAAATTGCATTAGGGATTGTTAAAGGAAGGAGTACTTTGCTGTCATGCAGAGATCTAGGTCACACCAACGCAATACTGTAGCTGCAGGAATGAGAGCGTTCACATAGACTTGTTAGGGGCAGAGTGCGTGTTGATCCGCTGGGTCGCTTAGAATAGAGAGGACCTGGCTCAGCACCTCTATAATGTGTTCCGCTTGCGGGCAACGCAGGGGGAAGTGATACAACGTGCAATTTCGGCGCTAATTGCAGAAGGAAAGGTTGTGGTCCGCAGCACATGAAACACGGGCTGTTCCTCCCCTTCGGTGTAAACGCCTCCAAAAAAATAATTGTGGCATTAAATAAGTTAAATGCTCTCTAGACCTGAAACACTTCATAATCTATTTGAGGCTAAGGGCCTGATTCACAGAACGCTTTCCTATAGGATTGCACCATTATAAAGAGCTTCTGTGAATCAGGCCCCAAATCTCTTACATTCCAAAGAACACTGGGCAAACTGGAATAAAATGGAAGGTACAGACACCCTAAGTTTCCCAGAGGACTCCAGACGTGGACCCTTTGCTCACTGTGCTCAGAGAGGCACAGCTCCACCTCACTGATGAGGCCCAACAAGGCTGAAACACGTGTCTGGGGTTGCTGTTGGTACTCTTGTTCAGAAGGGAATTGCCATAGAATTTCGGTGCTGGACTGCCCATGTGGGCGGGACAAAGACTGATATGCAAATGGGTATTTCCCATCTGTGACAGGTACAGTGAGATAAACAGGGTAATTCATGGAAATTCGCACAAAAGTGTCGCACGTGGCTGGCGCACAGCGTGCCCGTGCGAATGTCTGCGCCAGCCGCGTGCGATAAAATCAATTTCCGCGCACAGCGTATTAATGGATTCTCGCCCCCAAAAGCAGATGTGGCGCAGAGTGGCGCAGCGACCCTGCAGCAGCGCCAGTTACGCCCCCAAGAACGCCCTCGCGCAAGGAAAAGCCATCAAGATCGCAAAACCATCGCAAAGGGCTGCGCCAACCCTGGACCAGTTTACCGGACTGGCAAACAGCAAACGCAAAGCGGGGAACGTGTATTACGAGTTTCGGGAACACATGTGGGCGAGAAGTTTCACACACGAACGAGCTGGGTGCGTGTATTTCAGGGGTGCGCGAGAAGTACCACACGCGATTGGCCTGGGCGCGTGTATTTCAGAGGTGCGCGAGAAGTTCCACACGCGATCGGGCCTGGGGGAGCGTGTGCGTGTATTTCAGGGGTGCGCGAGAAGTATTACACGCGAATGGCCTGGGTGTGTGTATTTCAGGGGTGCGCGAGAAGTTCCACACGCGATTGGCCTGGGCGCGTGTATTCCAGAGGTGCGCGAGAAAGTTCCATACGCGATTGGCCTGGGCGCGTGTATTTCAGGGGTGCGCGGAGAATTCCACACGCGATTGGCCTGGCGCGTGTATTCCAGAGGTGCGCGAGAAGTTTCACACGGGATTGCCTGTGTGCGTGTATTTCAGGGGTGCGCGAGAAATTCCACATGCGATTGGCCTGGGCGCCGTGTATTCAAGGGTGCGCGAGAAGTTCCACACGCGATCGGGCCTGGGGAGCGTGTGCGTGAATTTCAGGGGTGCGCAAGAAGTATTACACGCAAATGGCCTGGGTGCGTGTATTTCAGGGGTGCGCGAGAAGTTCCACACGCGATTGGCCTGGGCGCGTGTATTCCAGAGGTGCGCGAGAAGTTCCACACACGATTGGCCTTGGCGCGTGTATTTCAGAGGTGCGCGAGAAGTTTCACACGCGATCGGGCCTGGGGGAGCGTGTGCGTGTATTTCAGGGGTGCGCAAGAAGTTCCACACGCGATTAGCCTGGGCGCGTGTAGTTCACAGGTGCACGAGAAGTTTCACACGCGATCGGGCCTGGGGGAGCGTGTGCGTGTATTTCAGGGGTGCGCGAGAAGTTCCACACGCGATTGGCCTGGGCGCGTGTAGTTCAGAGGTGCGCAAGAAGTTTCACACGCTATCGGGCCTGGGGGAGCATGTGCGTGTATTTCAGGGGTGCGCGAGAAGTTCCACACGCAATTGGCTCGGGCGCGTGTAGTTCAGAGTGTGCGCGAGAAGTTCCACACGCGATCGGCCTGGGGAGCGTGTGCGTCATATTTCAGGGGTGCGCGAGAAGTTCACACGCGATGGTCTGGGCGCGTGTAGTTCAGAGGTGCGCGAGAAGTTTTACACGCGATCGGGCCTGGGGAAGCGTGTGCGTGTATTTCAGGGGTGCGCGAGAAGTTCCACACGCGATTGGCCTGGGCGGATGTATTACAGAGGTGTGCGAGAAGTTTCACACGCGATTGGCCTGTGCGTGTTTATTTCAGGGGTGCGCGAGAAGTTCCACACGCGATTGGCCTGGGCGTGTGTATTCCAGAGGTGCGCGAGAAGTTCCACACGCGATTGGCCTGGGCGCATGTATTTCAGGGGTGCGCGAGAATTTTCACACGCGATTTCAGCAGGGTACGTGTATTTCAGGGGTGCGCGAGAATTTTCACACACGATTTCAGCAGGGTCGTGTATTTCAGGGGTGCGCGGAGAATTTTCACACGCGATTTCAGCAGAGTACGTGTATTTCAGGGGTGCGCGAGAAGTTTTCACACGCGATTTCAGCAGGGTACGTGTATTTCAGGGGTGCCGGGGAGTCCTACATGTGATTGCAGTGTGGGTCCTCCCAGGTGTTCCCTGTACACCCTCCACGGCCCTGCAGGCAGCCCACACCACAGGGGACTACCCTGCATCCCTGGTCATGTCCCGCAGGCAGCCCACCCAACATGGGCATGCCCCCAGCAAAGGCACATGTCTCCTTGCACTACTGATCACCAACTCATGTCCCCTTGCACCCCCACCCCCAGCATTGCGGGGCACCTGCCAGCAGGCCCCCACCCATGTCCAACTCATGTTCCCCACCACCCCACCCCCAGCACTGTGGGGCACCTGCCAGCAGGCCCACTCATGTCCCACTCATGTCCCCCTGCACCCCACCCCAGCATTGCGGGCACCTGCCAGCAGGCCCCACTCATGTCCCACTCATGTCCCCCTGCACCCCCACCCCCCAGCATTGCGGGGCACCTGCCAGCAGGCCCCCACTCATGTCCCCTGCACGCCCACCCCCCAGCATTGCGAGGCACCTGCCAGCAGGCCCCCACTCATGTCCACTCATGTCCCCCTGCACCCACCCCCAGCATTGCGGGCACCTGCCAGCAGGCCCCACTCATGTCCCACTCATGTCCCCTGCACCCCCACCCCAGCATTGCGGGGGACCTGCCAGCAGGCCCCACACATGTCCCCCAGCCAACATGTCATCACAATCTAGATCCCTGGCCCTTATGGTCAGCCTCCAAATGCAAAACACCCACCGAGTATTGCATCCACCCACTTAGAAATGGCAATGACATGATAGAACCCCAATTGCAAGTTTGGAAATGAACACATGGCCCTCACATACACCCAATGGGTGTCAGTGAATCTCAAAACCCATATCATGATATGCATGATACCAATGAGATGATACTACACATTGAAGTTTGATGAAAAAAATGTATTAAAAACAGCATAAATGGAATTAAAAATAAAAAAATGACAATGGGAATCAAAAACCAAAAGCAGCATGTCCGTAAAATAATGAAAAACGACAAATCATAATCCAAAGGAAAGGTGTCCAAAGTCACAGTTCAAGAAAGTAAATCCAAGGTAAAAACAAAACCGAAAACCATTGCTCCATGGGTAAATCCAAAAAAAAAAAAAAATCCAACAGTCAACTATATACAGATAAACAAACCAGGGTCCATGATCCCAACTGAAGAAATGAAACCTACATAAAAATACTACCTAATAAAAAAACTATATACAAAATGTGGCCATTGTCCAAAAGGTCCAAAATAAATAAAAAACCAAGGAAACCTACACTAACTACATAACTATTTACAAGGCAGCGGGCTAGTCCGACGGCTCACTGGTTGTTGTCATGGGCCAGGGCATCATCGAACTCCTGTTCAATGGCTTGGAGGGGCATGTTCCCTGGCCCCGAGGTCCCGCAGGGATAATGCAGTGTCCAGCTCCAACTCCCTGCGAAGACCCTCGAGGCACTCAGCCCGCCTCAGCGCCCTCCGCATGGAGTTCTCCGCCCTGACCATTGTGAGCCGTTCCTCCTCTGCCCGCTGCCGCTCCGCACCTATCTGCTGGCCAACCGCTCCACACGGAAGCCACTCCCATTCCAGGGTTCTCCTGCCCTCCGGCCGATGCCTGCACCCCTGATGTTGATGGCCCCGAGCCATGATGCCTCCCACGTCGAGCCTGCCTGCCTCCGACGCAACTGCCTGTGCCAGCACGACGGCATCCAGGCTGATGGAATCCACCGACGCCGTCGTGCCGTCGTGCCCTGCCGATGATGCCGTCACATCCTCCATCTGCTGGGGTCCAGTTGCTGGTGTGTCCACCCCTGCTGGACCTCCGACTCCCGACTGTGGCAGGATGGGATCCCACCGAGGTGGCTGCATTGGTCGGGGCAGGTCCACAGGGGGCCCTGGTGGCATCTGGGCCGGAAGACGGCATGGAGTACGACTGGCGCATAGCCTCCACAGAGGAGGAGAGGGTCGCCAGAGTGCCCGACACATGTACGAGACCCCCGACCATGACCGCTCCCAACTGGGCCACGTTGGCACGGTGCTCTTCGTGATGACGTGCGTGCTCCCCCGGGAAGCACGCACCTCATCACGAATGACAGCCGTGCGCAACGCGACACCAATCAGGACCTTCTCCATACGGCCAGGGGTCCCCTCGTCCGCAGGTGGAGGGAGTCAGATGACATGGACATCCCCCTACCTGCGGACGGGCCTGGGATGGGGCATCCCTGCTGGTGCATGGTGGTGCAGTCACAGTGTCAGGGACAGTGACATGCACAGGCACCTCCACGGCGACCTGTGCTGCCTCCTGCCCCTGGACTGCACCACTTGCACCAGCAGGGATGCCCCACCAGGCCCCATGTGCGGCTCAGTAGCGGCCTCCTCCTCCTCTGTGAAACCACCAACCTGGATGGCTCCACACGTCTTCCGCCGTTGCAAGCCCTGTGGGGGCTCACCCACCCTTCCGCTGCAGCCGTGGGGGCATCCCCGCCGCTTAGCTCCACAGCGCCGTCTCCGCCCTCTTCTTCACTTTGCGCTGTGTAGAGGAGACATAGAACACAAGCATCAGGGTACTGTACAATGGTCCCCTAGACAGGAAGCAATAGCAGATGAGTGGCACTGTCAAAGATCACTTCCATCATGTCCTTCCACAACACATGGGTCAGTGCAGGCAAAACACATGCAGTAACAGGCATGGCGCATGCTATGGACATAAGCAAACATGTCAAGGGACTCTTGAAGCATACAATGTTGTTTTTGGACTCACATGCATCATGGGTCATGCCTATCACATGCACACACTTCAACGTACTTTCATCCATCTGGACTCGTACACCCCAGACACAGTGGATGCAAGGATAACTAGGCTGCATCAGTGAATCTGAACATTGTCACAGACATGTGTCATGCATCCATGGCATTCACAAGTCACAGACACGCAGGTCAGAAACACAGACATGGACACCATACATGTACATGGCATCAGCACCATCCTCACCCCCACCCATGTCCAGGAACAGAGACTGGCATGCTCTCATGTGTCCATTCCGCATAGGGCTCCCCATGTTGCATTTAAACACATACACCAACCGTGT
>CM030325.1:1032690551-1032835686 GCA_002915635.3 Ambystoma mexicanum
ACCCTGGCCAACAGAACCCCCCCTTTTCTTTGTTCCAAAAAAAGGGAAGACGATAGTATTTCAATCACTCCTTTTTCTTCCAGATGCACGATACTCGTGCGGCGATTTTATTTGCGTGGTCGAAGGTTGTACCGGATGGTACCCAAGTTTGTTGAATCCAAAAGCAAAGTATCGTCGCTCCCTGAGGGGAGCGTCGTATCAGTAGCGACGGAAGTCGCAGAGCTCGAAACAAGGTTTTCCGGAAGTGATTGATCAAGGGAGTGCGGAGACAAAATGGACGGCTCCCCGAGCTCCTCAGGCCTCAGAGAACTTCTCCGACGCACTCACAACGCTGCCTGCTACTCCGAGATCAGAGAGTGTAGCATCAGCGAGGGGTTCTGTTTCTTCTGTAACGTGTGGCGCGGGTGAGGGATCTTCTTGATATGTGTTGCATGTATCCAGTTCTTCTTTCCTGCCACCCGCACTGCCGTCCTGGTGACCAATAAAACCTGGTAGGGTCCCCGCCAGCGAGGCGCGAGACAGGAAGACCTTTCGTAGGCCTTTACCAGGATCCAGCTGCGGGCAATATATCGTGTCCTGGGCCCGTAAACCGTACAGGTAAGGCGGCATTCACCTGGTGGTAAATGAAATACAGTTTTTAGTCAATTGATTACAATAGTCTATGAGCAATACATTCTCCACATCCCTCAGGGCTTTAGGTTTAGGGAGACCCCAAATATTAGCAGGCCTTCCCATTACTACCTCGAATGGAGAGAGCCCAGTTCTAGTCTGGGTGTGGTGCGCATAGCTAACAACACAATAGGTAAAGCATCTGGCCATTTTAATTTAGTGTCGGCACATGTTTTTGCAAGTTTGTTTTTCAAAATACCATTGTGTCTTTCTTACCAACCCCGCACTTTGAGGGTGCCTAGCTGAATGAAAACGTTTCTCAATCCCTAAGGCAACACATATTTGCAACATTACGCTGCGATGAAATGGGGGCCGTTGTCCGACCAAATTATCCTCGGGAGCCCAAATCGAGGAAGTACTCTTTCACCAGGATCTTTGCGGTAGTCATGGCGGTAGCATCTTTGACAGGGAAAGCCTCGACCCATTTGCTAAAAGCACAAATGATGAACAAGAACATATTTCAAGTTATTACATCGCTCCATTTCAATAAAATCAAGGTGAATGGTTTCAAAGGGGACAGAGGGGGGCCCGAAACTTCCCCTTGGAGTCACTGTCCCTTTACCCACATTGTGCTGCAGGCAAATCATACAATTCTGAACATATCTTTTTGCAGTTTCCAAAATTTTATCATTCACCCAAACCTGCTGTAATATCTTCGCAATTTGCTGGGCACACACATGTGTTGGACCGTGTGCCATCGTGACCATTGCTAATACATAAGAATCAGGAAGCAACCATTTCCCGTCAGATGCGTCCACCCAACACCCTTCGTCATCCAATTTCCCCATGCCTTCAGCCCATTTCCTAGATTCTTCAACAGAGGCATCAGTCTGAATATCTCGCACAGACCCAATGCCTTCATCTATTATACAACCATCTCTCACTTCCCTCGAGGTATACATGTCTGTGCTAAGGTCTGTGGCTGTTTGTCTAGCTATCGAATCTGCAAAGCATTTCCTCTGCCCACATCGTCTATGACCTTGCGATGTGCTGCACATTTCATGATCGCTAGTTGTTCAGGGAGTGAGAGTGCTGAGAGTAGTTGTACTATTAAGGGCCATGCTGAATCTTGTCCCATGTGAGGTCAGAAACCCTCTTTCCGACCACAGTTTTCCGAAGTTGTGAGCCACCCCAAAGGCGTACTGACTATCCGTATAAATGTTAACTCTATGCCCTTGGAGAGCTCACAAGCACGGGTCAACGCTATAATCTCTGCGGCCTGCGCGGAGTTATGCGGAATCCTTTTAGTTTCTACCATTTTGTTCAAAGTAGTAACTGCATAAGCAGCTGTAGATGTACCATTCGAAAGTTTGAAGCAGGAGCCATCACAAAACAGCTCCCCTTCCGCATTATCCAAAGGAGTATCTATGAGATCTATCCTGCCCTTCGTTTCTTGTTCGGTGGTATACAGGCAGTCATGTGATTCTTCGTCACCGCAAACAGTGTTTTGCGGGAGAGGCAAAAGTTCAGCCGGATTGAGAACACAACACCTTTTAATTTGGATATGAGGAGCAAATAGAACTAATTCATACCTGGTCAACCGGGCAGAAGTAAGGTGTTGTGTTTTGAGTTTTATTCAATAGAATATCGACAGAGTGAGGTACCATCAAAATTAAATCGTGGCCTAGGACCATCCCCTCACTCTGTTTTACAGACGCAGCGGCAGCAGCAACAGCGCGCAGACATCGCGGCAAAGCGCATGCAACAGGATCGAGGGCGGAGGATAATAGCCGCACGGCCTATTCTTCCCTCCATGTTCCTGTGTTAACACAGACAAAGCACATCCATTACATTCATGCACAAACAACACAAAGGCCTTATCGTAATTTGGTGTACCCAGAACCGGTGCTGAACACAGCGCGGCTTTGAGAAGCTCAAATGATCGTTGATGTTCCGATTCCCATGGCAGTGGCAGAGAAATGCCCTTCTTCGTCAAAGCCAACATCGGTTTTACCACTAGGGCAAAGTTCGGGATCCACAGTCTACAGTAGGACGCCATCCCTATCAGGGCTCTGACTTCCTTCTGTGTTTTTGGGACAGACATGCCAGAAATGTGTTTTATTCGTTCAGGTGTCAATCTTCTCCCCTCCTTTGACAGGAGGTAGCCTAAATAGGCAACCTCCTGGCAACAATATTGAAATTTCTTAAGTGAAGCTTTGTGACCATTTTCAGCTAAATGAACAAGCAACAATATAGTGCCTTCTTTACAAGCTTTTCTCAGAGTCTGCAGCCAGGAGCAAATCGTCTACATATTGAAGCAGCGTGCAAGTAGGTGGCAATTCAAGGGTGTCGAGCTGCTCTTTAAGGCTCTACTATAGATACTAGGACTTTCAGTATACCCTTGAGGTGCCCTTGTGAATGTAAACGAGCGTCCCCCAAGGTGAACGCAAACAAATACCTGCTCTCCTCATGTATCGGAATACTAAAGAAGGCGTTTTTTAAATCTACGACACTAAAGTGTGTAGCCGTAGCAGGGATCATTGTTAAGATCGTTGTTACATCAGGCACGATTGGAAATTGTGGGGCTACCACCCGGTTAATAGCACGAAGATCTATTATAAACCGGTACGGAATTGCATTGTCGCCTTTCTTATATACTGGCAAGATCGGGCTATTACATAAGCTACCTGTAATCTCTTCGATCACTCCACGATGTACAAAATCGGAGACAATGCATTTCAGAGCGCGCTCTCCTTCAATTGAAATTTTATATTGCGGAATGCGCGGTAGCTTAACCCCATGTTTCAATATTATCTTAACAGGATCGATGTGCAATATCCCGACATCATTATCGTCTATTGCCCACAAACATTCTGGGACAATGTCAAATTCGGAGGTAGAGGTCGGGTCAAGTATTGGGAGTTAAAGGGTTGCTGTGGTGAAACTGTTAATTTATTCCGTCAGGGGAACAATGAATCACTGCATTCAGTTTCTTCAACAAATTCAACCCCAGCAAATTTTCTCCACAGTTTGAAGTAAGAAGAAAAGGGCACTGGTCTGTAAAAGGACCCAAAGAAACGGATACCGGCGCAGAAACCGGACAAACAGTTGTATATGCCAGAGAACCCTATAGAGACGTTTGTTTGCCCTGACAGTGGGATGTTTGGAACCCTCGAATGGTCGATGGAGCACTTTTGTGCTCCAGTGTCGATCAAGAACTGATGTTTCCTATTCCCCACCAATAATTCAACATAGGGCCCTTCTGAATAACGGGAATAGGTAAAGGTTCCAAACGCTGCTTCGGGCAATCCTAGTAAGGCAGAACTTCATCAAAGGGAAGTTCCTCAGAAAGATAGGCGGCGGAAGGGTGATCAAATATATTCTCGAGTCCATACTCGGAGTCTGATTTTCCCGTGAAAAAGGTTGCTGGGGATCTTGTAGAAGCTGACCCCTATCAGGGCCCCCTGCTCCAGGGCGGCCCCGTGGTCGCCTACCCATACCTCCGAATGTGCCTCCTGACCTCTGACGGAGGGCAGGGCACTGTGCTCGCCAGTGACCTTCCTGGCGGCAATAAGCACACTGATTAATATTTATAGAATTTGGAGGAGTATTTCCTCTTGGAATGTACTGACCTCTAGTTTGTGTCGTACCTCCTCTGGGGTGTCTGACAATTTGCTGCAACAATACCTTAGTCTTTAGGTCACCCCTTCTTTTTTCGATTTTCTCTTTTTCATTATTAACCCGATTCTCGTAATACTGAGCCATATGCAAGACCTCTGACTGAGATTTTGCCTGCCAAGCGCTCTCTGAGGACATAATTTGTGACTGGATGTCGGGCAACAATCCACGCACAAATTTGTCCACAAACAACCTCTTCCCCGACTCTGTACCTAAATCCTGTCCACTGAAGTCGGAGAACACCTGTTCGAATCTATTAAAGAATTCAGTAGTACCTTCAGTTTTCCCTTGGACGCAGGCCGTAAGCTTGTCCCAAATAATCCTTTTTTCTGGGATTATAGTTTTTAATTTGGCAACTATTCTATCGGGTAAAGTGAGTATTACCTGGGGTGGTTTCTCACCAGCTGGTCGTTCCCCATCTATTCTAGTTAAATTTACCCATGTATCCCCTAACCCCGCACATCATCTATTGTTCGTACCTGTTTCCATACATCAACAGGTAAAAGCACTGGAAACAATAAATCCATGTCACTTAAGGTGAACACAGAAGACTGCAAGACGGATTCTATTTCTTTATAAAACCCTGTCGGTTTTTCCTAATATCAGGGACTGATTGTCTAATCGTGTTCACTTCCTGTCGAGAGAACGGGACGTGAACAAACTGCGATACGTAATGTGCAGGGATATCCACCGCGGCAGTACCAGCCGCCGCGTTGGCGGGGATTTCTACTTTTGGGACAAGGGTCGGAGGGACCTCTCTCATAGGCAACTGAGATATAGGGACCTCCGACCGCTTACTAAGTAATAAGGCCAAATCGAGCGCTAAAGCAGCTGTAGAAGTGTCGGGCGAAAAAGCTCTTTTACAAATACCTAATAACTCTGTGGGCAACCAACCTTCTTCCTTATACATTCCTCCTGTAAATGCTGTACCATCACTTGGATTACCTTCCTTTGCATCTCTACCGTGTATTGACTATATGTGTCATATACCTCATCTGGCGTATCGATGAATCCGAGATCCATCGAATCGCATCTCTAGTACAAATCCGTACTTCCTCAGGTGCTGATCTTTCGGCACGAAAGGAACCGTTTCTGCACATATATCCTATCGTCTTCATCATCCTCGTTTTGTAACCTTTCAAAATCCCTTCTAAACTCAAACAACTATCGACATGCCCATATACTTTCTGCTCTGTATCCCTCGAGAGTGCCAAGCATTCAGATCTCTCACCCTTGTGGGAGATCCGAAGTCTGCAATCTACCCCACATTACACCTAAATGAATCCCCAGTCCTTCAATAAAAACGTTTTTCTCGGGAAAATCGTGCAAATTAGATAATGTTGAAAATACATCAGTTTGATCACCTTTTTCCATGCAATGTTTAGCCCAAGCAAATAGTTCCTGTTTCCTGCCCGCAGGAACAGTACTACGAGTCACTATTCTCGACCCTGCACCGGGATCTGATTTAGTGAACACGGACTCCCAGAATCGGAGGTGTAGGTGAACCTAACAAGGGTGCAGGGAAAGAGGTAATGTAATAGACGAAATAGACAGAGGAGCGACAACCAAAGAACTAGGGCAGTAGGCTGCGCAGGAGGAGTAGGAATAACGATAGGAGCAATAGCAGGAACGGGCAAGGTGCCCACAACGGGAGCATACGGAGGTGGCGCTGAAGAATCAGGCCTCCGTTCGTTTAATATTTTCTCAATAAACTCCTCGGAAACATGGAAATCTTTAGAGGGGTAAATTTTCTGGACTCCGAGCGAGAAAGCTCTATCCATCTTTCTGGGTTTCATCTAATCGTTTTTCCTTGTCATACAACAATGCCTTTTCGGCATTCGTTTTATGACGTCGTGCATGTTTATCCCTACTTTTAAGCTGCTGTAATGCTTCCTTTTTCCAATTTTGTAACACATCAAAGGCTGCTGGCCTAGCCTTCTTTTTAAGCAAGATCGACTCTAAGTATTCAATACGGGGGATCTCAAAGCTACCATTGATTGGCCACTGAAATTCGGAGGCATTTCTGGTCTGTCTGTGCCAAATGTCATTAAATACAATACTACCAATGCCATACTTACAGTACATAGTACACGCCGGCGACCCCTCCTGTGGTGCCGGACGGCTAAAATCCAAAGATTGTCGATCGCTGCGGAACAGAACCCTAAAGCAGCTAGACAATTTCCCAGGCATTTCTCAAAGAATTGGTGTTACCTGGTCCAATAATTGTGTCTGCAGATACAATACGCCAAATTCAAATTGTCAGGGTTAAATTAAGAGCCGGGTCACGACTACACCTGACCAAACCTAAGGAGGACCGTACGGTTTACAAAGGACTTCAACTAACAAATTTTACCTGCGTTCGGTGGTTTCGGCAAATCTGCCCGCCTCGGAATTGGACCCTCGTCAAGATGCCGTGTCAGACCGCACGACTATCGCCCAAGGATCGGATCGTGCAGCGCTGCCGAGGTATCGCGTCTCGATCGGTCGGCCCGCAGAATCACACCGTCCGATCCCGATTCGATAGTCTGCGTCAACCTTCAATGATCCGGCATCAATCTTGAGGGTCCCTATTCGGGCGCCAACTGTGGAAACAGAGAAATTGACATGAGGCCGGGAAGCCCAAAAGGAAACACACCAACACAGGTTACAAAGGACATACAAAGCGCTTTATTTCAAAGTTACAAAGTTACCAAAGTCAATTGACATGCGAATAGCTATTCGGCCCTCTGACTAACACACGAACCTTCAACGTTAGGTTCGCACTGAAAGTGGGAGAGACCGATCATCGGGATGCTCGGTTTTATACATTTTGTACTGCATTGGCCAGCCTTTGTAAGTTAACCATTCTTTAGAACAACGGCTAGGGTTCGTAGCCAGGTCGAACACACAATTTCCATATATTAGATCAGTTCCGCTGATACGGTTACATATTTACACATAGGTTAAACAGAGGACAGGGTCTTAGTTCATGACCCTAACAAGTAGCCTGCGGACATATTATTCATTCACGTGTGCGGAGGTCACCATGGCCGAAGTCTTACTCGAAATGTCATTCGGCCTCCATTTTGTGATTCGAGGTGACTTTCGCACGGCAAGAGTACCTAAAATGGCGGCTAAATCCAAGATGGCAGCTTTCACGATACATTAAGGTCAAGACCTTGCCGCGGAACCTATGTACATAATATTCTTTAGACAGCTTGGCGTAGGCCAACATACATTTAAACGATGCGATTGGGGTCACAATATTATATCGATTTCCACAATGGGAGACATGAGTGGGGGCCTGGTGGAGGCTGCCCCTGCACTGCTGGGGGGTGGGGGTGGTGGAGACATGAGTGGGGGCCTGGTGGAGGCTGCCCCTGCACTGCTGGGGGGTGGGGGTAGTGGGAGACATGAGTGGGGGCCTGGTGGAGGGTGCCCCTGGTGGCTGGGGGGTGGGGGTGGTGGGAGACATGAGTGGGGGCCTGGTGGAGGGTGCCCCTGAATGCTGGGGGGTGGGGGTGGTGGGAGACATGTGTTGGTGATCAGTAGTGCAAGGTGACATGTGGGTTGGCTGGTGGCATGGCCATGGTGGATGGGTTGCCTGTGGGACATGAGCAGGGGTGCAGGGTAGTACCCTGTGGTGTGGGCTGCCTGCAGGGGCCGTGGAGGGTGTAGAGGGAACACCTGGGAGGACCCACATGGCCAAATCACGTGTAGCATTCCCCGGCACCACCGAAATACACGTACCCTGCAGAAATCGCGTGTGAATCTTCCCGCCACCTCGGAATACACGTACCCAGGCCAATCGCGTGTGGAACTTCCCGCGCACCCGAAGTACACGTACCCAGGCCAATCGCGTGTGGAACTTCCCGCGCACCCCGAAGTACACGTACCCAGGCCAATCGCGTGTGGAACTTCCCACGCACCCCCACCTACCCAGGCCAATCGCGTGTGGAACTTCCCGCGCACCCCGTAGTACACGTACCCAGGCTAATCGCGTGTGGAACTTCCCGCGCACCCCGAAGTACACGTACCCAGGCTAATCACGTGTGGAACTTCCCGCGCACCCAGGAACACGCGCACACGCTATATTTCACACAGCGGGTGTCCGTGTTTGTCGGGACCCCTTTGCACCTCATTTGTCCTAGAGGGCCACTGTATGGACCATTCATCATGGCTGTATATGGGTGCTTTTTGTTAGCGCACATTTTGGCGCACATTTTTTTCAGTCGCAGGGGCGCTACCGCCTGCTTTCTTGTGGCGTACTTGTTTGGCCCTGTGCGCGTCTTTGACCGTGCGCTGGTTTGCCCTATTCGATTCCATGAATACGGGTTGTAGGCGAGCGTGTGGGCGTTCCGCGCACTTGCCTCCTGTACTTCCCCCGTGACGCCCATATTTTCACGCGTTGTTCCCCATTCCGAGTGTTACGCCCCGTGTTCCGCCTACTTTTGTGATGTGCGCCGCGCTATGTGCGATTTCGCAGTGGCCGTGGCGCACGCTGTTGGATGACCTGTGCGCCGGCGTACGCGGCACACATTTTTAGCGCACATCCAATGTTTTTCTGGTGCACGGACTTCCATGAATCGCTGTGCGCTGGTTTTCCTGCGATTTTCGCACTTGCACTGCGATTTTCGCACTTTTCCTGCGATTCGCACGTTTTGGCACCTCTGCGCGGGAATTTTCGGCGCACATTAATTCCATGAATCGACCCCTATATTACGAGTTACAATTTTTAATTCAGCACTCACTCCCTTATCAACTACAAGAGGAGCAGAACCGCTTGGAAAAGAAAGTGTAGACAAATCCTGTACAACAGGCAATGAAGGTGCTATTACTGGCGCAAAAGACAAATCTACCGGAACCACAACAGTTGGCAAAGGTGGAGGTACAGGCGGAGGAACAATAATAGGAAGTGGAGCAATAGCTGGAGGCAGAGGAGCAATAGGAGGAACAATAGGAGGAGCAATTAGAAGAGCAGGAATTGCTATGTGAGGAACGACAGCAGGAAGAGGTAAGACAACAGGAATAGGTACATAAGGTGGTGGCGCAGTGGCATCAGGCCTACGTTCATTCAAAAGTTTATCAATCAATTCATCTGATGCATGAAATTCTTTTGACGGATATATTTTCTGTATACCAAGTTGAAAAGCCCTATCCATGTTTCTAACTGACTGTTTTTGCTGATCACACAATAATGCCTATTCGGCGTTTGACATATGTTGACGTACATGTTTCTCTCTACTTTTAAGCTGCTGCACAGCTTCTTATTTCCAATTTTGTAATATATCAAATGCTGCAGGTCTAGCTTTTTTCTTCAACAATATAGGCTCTAAATACTCTATACAAGAAATCTCAAAGCTACCACTGATTGGCCACTGACGTTCGGAAGCATGTCTAATTTGTCTGTGCCAAATATCATTGAATACTATACTACCAATGCCGTGGTTACAGTACATAGTACATCCCGGCGACCCCTCCTGTGGTCCGGACGGCCAATTTCCAAAGATTATCCGTCTCTGCGAAATAACGCCCAGAAACAGGCAGACAATTTCCCAGGCATGTCAGATTACTGGTGTAACCTGGCAACAATTGCACTCGCAAGAACAATACTACAACCAAATATCAGAATACTTAGGAATCGGGGCACGACTCACCCGATTCAAAGAACTAAGGGAGGTCCGATCAGATTACTAAGGACAACAAAGGACCCTTGTGGTTGGTGATTTCGGCAAAACTGCCCACCTCGATATATGGACCCTCTTCCAGATGCCGTCTCGGACTGCAAGCTCACCATCCGGGGATCGGGTTGTGCAGTACTGTTGAGTTGTCGCATCTCATCCAAGAAAGGGCCCCCTTTCTCACCGTCCGATCCAGGTCCGATAGCCGCGTCAACTCTTCAACGAGATGGTATCAATCTTGAGGGTCCCTATTCGGGCACCATCTGTAAGAATGAGAAAATATCAAGGCTGAGTACCACAAAGGAAATACACCAATCACGGGCTGAAACAATTCACAGATCTTTTAATACTGTACAGTTTACAAAGTAACACAGATAGCTATCCGGCTGTCAACACCCCGCAATGTGTACCAGCCCGACAGAGAGAGGTGAGCGAGTGCTGGATGTCTAAACATTTGTGTTTTTATACAATTTAGAGTCATATTGTCCAGCCTCTCTTCATGTTAATAATTTGTGGCCTAGAGTTTGTGCCTAGTTCACATACAGTTTATACAATAATATGCAAAGGATTACATAGGTTTGTATTTCCGCTGAGGCACAATGGCAATATATGTTCTCAAATCCTACAACAAGCATCATTTACTTTCCCTTTACAATTGCATTCGGCCTGTGTCCACGCTCAAGGTTTGCTTTACATTGTCCCCAGTGTGTATTCAAGGATGAGTCTTGTGAGCGCAGACAACACTTAAAAAACAGTTATTATGCAGTGCAAGGCCTCGTTACCTAGTCTAAACAGTTGGCTCTTGGACAGTCTAAACATTAACAGAACTCAAAGTTCGGGAGGCTAGGTTGCAAGTTGAAAGAGTAGAAATCGAAATGGCGGATGAATCTTAAAATGGCGGCAAAGTCAACCCAAAATCAGAACTTTGCAACGCAGTTTTCCATGTAGCACGACTAGGCTTAGGCCATTATAAATATAAAGGAGGCACTATACAATTACTGTTTAACAATATAGCGCTTTAAGCCAAAGCGCTTTACATGAAACAACAGGAAATACATAATAAGCAATTTAGTACAAGTCATGAGCCAATAACTGAGAACAATATGCAGAACAATTTGGCAAGATCATTAGAATTAACGTGAGTTGGATAGAGCAGTAGAGAAATAGTGGACAACTGTCAGGGGGAGATTGGAGAAGGTGGGACTTTAAGGAGGAGCGGAAGGGAGAGTATGAAGAGATGGAGCATATTGGAAGAGGGAGAGAATTCCAGTGGATTGGGGCAAGGAGCTTGAAGGAACGGAAGAGGGATGGTGCGCATGGTGCTGGAGGGACGGTGAGTAGGAAGTCATCAGCAGAGCAGAGTGTGCGAGAGGGGGGAGTAGAACGAGAGGAGGGAGGAAAGGTAGGGAGGGGCGAGATTGTGAAGAAATTTGAAGATGAGGCAGATGAAGTTGAATTTGAGTTGAGAGTGAAAAGAGAGCCAGCCTAGAAAGAATAGAGAAGAAGAGATAGAGTTGTGAGGAGAGAGAAAACAGAGAGAATGGATGGCAGAATGATAGAGGGATCGGAGGAATGCTAGACGTGAGGCGGGGAGGCCAAAGAGGAGCGCTGAACAGTAGAAGAGATGAGAAAAGATTAGAGAAGATATTAAGAGTTTCATGGCATGAAAGGTCAGGAAAGATCGGATTTTATGAATATTATAAAGATGGAAGCGACAAGGCCAAGATTGCAGGCAGAGGGGGGTATGGGGAGTTGGGAGGGGGAAAGAGAATGGAAGGGGGGTGGGACGGTGTTGGCAGGAAGGAATAAAATGTTGGTTTTGTCAGTGTTTAGGGTGAGAAAATGGGAGGACATCCAGGATTTGATAGCAGTGAGACAGGAAGAGAGTTTAGGTGGATGTCAGGAGTGAAGGAACAGAAGGAGAGGAAGAGTTGGGTGTCATCAGCATAGAAGTGGTGAGAGACTCCAAAGGAAGAGATGATTGGATCTAGGAGGGAGGTATATAGTGAGAAAAGAAAAGGGCCAAGTACAGAACGTTGGGGGACACCAAAGTTGAGGGAATGGGTAGGGGAGATGCGGCCGCCCCACGAGACTACAAAGGTACAATTGGAAAGGTAGGAGGAGAACCAATTAAGGATAGAACTTTTGTGACCAAAGGAGGAAACAGTGTCTAGAAGTATGGGGTGATCAACAGTGTCAAAGGCGGTAGAGCGGTCAAGGAGAATGAGAACAGATGGGTGGCTACCATTGTATGCCCTGTATATAAAGAAGATGTTTCCTTGGATTAGAGAGAAAGGCCATGAAAAGAGGGTCCTATGCATAACAAGCATTGGCAAAGCCAATTGTGCAGGCGTTCGGCAAGAATATGCCAAAGTTTG
This sequence comes from Ambystoma mexicanum, assembly GCA_002915635.3. Taxonomy (NCBI): domain Eukaryota; kingdom Metazoa; phylum Chordata; class Amphibia; order Caudata; family Ambystomatidae; genus Ambystoma; species Ambystoma mexicanum. The sequence continues at coordinate 1,032,702,877 of CM030325.1, forward strand.
CCATAATGGTACTACCTGGACATAAAATGTATCAAGGAAGAGGCAATCACCTCTCCATAACCATCCCTACCCATCCCAAAGGGACATCAGCCGCTATCTGCTGGCTGTGTACCAAGGCCTCTCTGCTGCCTGATCACTGGAACCAGGATCCTGTTCACTTGATGTGAAAGACCACTGCAGTTCCTCTCAGGCAACCTTCCTGCAGTGGGTGTGCAGAGAAAGTAAATCACCTTGTCCCATAAGCAGACCTTCCCAGCAATCCAGAAGTCAAGGAGCCTCCCAGTGCCCTGATTCATGCCTCGAACTGCGTGTGAGCTACATTGACCCGGCATTGCCTGCCTATCCCAAGCTTCTTTGTGCCACGTGCTGTTGCTGCTTGTGAACCGTACTGTGCGCTGGACCCAGGCATTCAGCTCACCTACCCAATGCTGAATCACTGTCTCAGAAAGCACCCTGAAGCCTGCCTTGATGCTGTTGAGTTACAAAACCAAGACGGAACGGTATTTTCAATTGTCCCGGTCCCATAGCCTGCATTTGAGGGCCCATAGTGCCTTGTAAGACCCCACTATCTACCTTTTTCCAAAGACATATTCTGCATTCAGACATTACTGCTGAGCTGATTTCCTCTTCACTGTCTTCAAGATCCAGAGTGCCTTTTCACTGCAAAAGTCTACATTCTCTGTGATCTATCTTACACGGTTGGGGGGATAGTGTTTGTATTATTCACTTGCATTTGCAGGTCACTGTACTTCTATTTGTTCGACTGAACATTCTTTTAATTTGGGTCATAGTAGTTGCTATTTGTGTTGCTACTGTGCCAGGTCACACCCCTTCTGGGAGATCACCTGGCTCTCTGCCTGTGCTACCCAAAGAGGCGAAGGAGGTATATGCGTTTCTCACCTTTATAGCTGGGATCACGGCTAGGTTAGGGGTAGTGTGAGAAGCACCTTAGTCACTACTCATTCTTTTACTCCTGTGGTGCGATAGTCATTTCTTCACACTGGTGGCAACTCATTGGGACCGGGTACAGATTATGCCTACAACCTAGGAGCCCATGATATAAGTCTGTGAGATCAACGTTTAAAAAACTGCCTGGTGATAGCTGCACAATGGAATTGGACATGAGCTCTACGAAGCGCAAGAAATCTGGCACCTGCAGTGATCTATGTCTGGAAAGCAAACTCCCCATGGCAACAAGGTGAGCAAAACGCAAAATGCTTAAGAGTCTCCTAGATTTTGAAGAATCTAAATCCATGATCCCACTCCAGTGGAGGACATGGTAGTGCATGGAGACAGTGACAGTGATCGTTGTTCCGGCCACGCTGTCCATAGCGCAGCTAGTGTGGCATCCCATACATAATGAGTTTTAGTGAAGCGGCGGATTTCAGTTAAGTCTCAATTCTCAGCAGGTTCCCAAGGGTGTCTCATTGGGACTGAGCCATGCACCCAAGAGTCTAAGAACTGGCCACAACCACCACAGTATAATACGGCCATGCACCCAAGAGTCAAGGAACTGGCCACAACGACCACAGTATAATACGGCCATGCACCCAAGAGTCTAGGAACTGGCCACAACCACCACAGTATAATACGGCCATGCACCCAAGAGTCTAGGACCTGGCCACAACCACCACAGTATAATACAGCCATGCACCCAAGAGTCTAGGAACTTGCCACAACCACCACAGTATAATACGGCCATGCACCCAAGAATCTGACCACTGGCCACAACCAACACACAACAATTTGCCCTTAACTTCCCAATTTAAACACCATTTGCAGATATCAAAGTAGACGGCCACCCCTATTTTTCATCAATGGCAATATCACCATATCATCTTCACTCCATTCCCCTACTCTAAGAAACCCTCTTGCGGTTGAGGATTTGTTCAGGGGTAGCAAAGTTATAAGCCGCCCAAACGTGCTCTTCCTATGAGTTGAGCAACTTAACCATAACTGCACGGTCTCTACCGCAGGCCCTGTAATAAGTTGACGCAGCATAAATGACTAATATGTCGCCCGTAGATTGGCAGAGTACGGTTGCATCCTTCAGGTGGCGTGTGTACTGTACCCTTAGGCCTCTGTACAGTGGGCAGAGGAAGAGAACGTTTCTAATCTCTTCTTTGCTTTCCAGGCAAAAGGGGCACGATTCAGAGACCCTCATATGCCCAGCAAATTGGAGTGTTGGCAGAGGAAGGGTGCCAGGACGACATTGCACAGACAGGGTCTGTGCATGAGGGGATGAGCCCCAATATGCAGCTGTATTTCTATGAACCCCATTATTGCGCAGCGCCCCTCTGCCTCTTGAAGGTAGGTCCTCGCTCAATAAATAGCCAAGTAAAATAAATAAAAAATATAAAGCCTTGCGGACACGAGGATTGCGCGGAGGCGTGGGGTGGGTTTGATGAGTGCCCACCGCAGGACATCGTGTCTTCCTTCCCCTGCATGCTCTCCCGGTCCAGATGAGGAGCACTTTAATGAGTGCTACTGTGGGCACTGGCAGTCCTGCCTGGAGTCACCGGGGCTGGGACCTGGCCCAACATTGGTCCCCACCTTCCTGCTATTTCTTTTGTTTAGTGTTGATCTGGGTGGACTGGTCAGTTGATTTTAAAATTTTCCTTGATCGGGTTGGGAATAGGTCATTCTGTTTTTAGGATAGAAAATACATATCCTTTTTTCTTTGTGGGCAAACTTTTTTTTGATATATTTTTTTTTTAAATTGCACCGTTTCGTGTAAAACTCAACATACACAGAATAAAATAAATAATTAAACAGAAGAGAGGGGGTGGTGTCATTCCTGTGCTGGTGTTCAGTTCACTTGGTGTTTCAGTGTTTTTTGTGCACATGAATTATGCGGTTTCTTTTGACGCTGACTTGAGGTGGGGGTGCAGGCTGGCAGGGGCGCATCTTCTCCTTCCTGCCGCCATGCCTGTGCTGCTACAGCAGGTGAGAGGTGCACACGCACACAGACTGTGTGTGTCATCCAAAGGTCCGGCCTCCTCCAGATAATGAGGTCCGTGGCTCAGCCAAAGAGGTAATAACAATGTTTACTGAGGGAGAGCATGACTAATGTCATTTAAATTTTGTTTTTCTTTTTTTTATTTTTTTAAGTATCTCGCCTACAGCATTGTTAACCTTAAGAGCCAGGTTTTATGTTGTCTTCTTACGCTCACATGACTTCTATGCTAGATATCGACTGCTGGGCCATGAGGAGAAGGGTGGAGAAGAGTGGAGAAGAGAGATACACAATTAAAATGCTTAGAGTGGAGAAGAGAGATACACAATTAAAATGCTTGACAAGAAATGCATAGTCACCTTTACAGACTTTCAGTCATGATGGCTCTATGCTGAATAGAGAGTCTAGTTTTATACGTGATGCACACGATAAGAAATAATGGAGGTGATTGCCAATAGAAGCCCTTTTTTTAACTTTGAGTCATGCAGTTGGTATCTAAGCCCAGGGAGATTTTGGGAGGTCCAAAGGTTGGCCTCCTTAAGCTCCCAGGTACACTAGCATAATTGAATCTTGATCTGATGGCACAACTTTTCAACATTACTTGCTTCACCATTGGGTAGCAAGGCTGAACGTTCAGGCTGCCCTCTGTAGAAGGTGGGTGGGCTGGCTCAGATTAAAGTATAGCATACTGTGAGGAATTCGACCATCCGCACAAGGAGAGTGCACAAACCTGGGCTTTTTTGATTTTTCAATAATGAAATGAATGATGGGAGACAACCTCAGAGAATTGTGTACAGCCATTCTGCACCCATTTCATCTGCTCACTGCACAAAACGCATAGTCACGTGTACTCCCGGAAGACACAGCCTACAGGCGCCATCTTCCCCTGTCATAATTCAGCTGGAATGCGACAGCCAAGGGTACATCAAAGCATCTCAAGAAGGGGGAAGGCACACCTTCGTCCAGCCATGCGCAGCCTGTTGGTTAAATATCAATGGCTCCATGGATGTGCTTTCCCTTTGATTAATCTGGCTCGTGGCAGTGCATATTAACGAGAGAATTGAAGCAAGCCTAGAGGAGATGCTTAGTTGCAGGAAAGCAGGGCTAACATCCCTTTGGTATGCAATGTGTCAACTTGAAGTTAGTTCCCACCGCTCTGTATGAAAGGCAGTGAATGTCCTGTCTAAGTCCAGCGCAGGTGTCCCTGTACAGCAGACCCCTTTCAGAGGGATGAAGGATGTGATTTAGGACAGACAGGAAGTCTGCTGCCATCATAAAAATTAAGGGAGACCTGTGCTTTAATCAAGAGACTCAGAAGCTCAGTTAACCAGAGCGAAACTTTGATCTACAACAGACAGGAAGATGGGTGGGACTTAGTTATGTGTTGTCACGCATTGTCGGTCCTGTTCTAGAGCACTCTGGTCCTGACCTCGTGCACAACAGAAGAGTGTTGGTGGGGACCCAGGATTGGTTAATTAAGGTCGGCTTAGCCTGCACTTATCACTAGGGCCCATTTGGCTAAGAGAGGGCTGAACCCCTCACTTGATAAATCATCCAACAACTTTGAAAAGGGTAAGAAGAAGGACTCATTTGCACCCGGGCTGAAGGTACAGTCTACCTTACATCCTCTGCCAGTGAATGAAGGCCATATGTTCCAAGAGGGAAGCAGATCCCTCCCCTAAATATCTTCTGGGGAGCAGAAGGAGATACCCAACTCAGAGGACCCGTCCAGTAGCTCTGAACCAGTTCCCAGCCAGCACACAGCGTGCCCTGCTAGGTTCGGCCAGCAAGCTTCCTTGGTCGGAAATGCCAGAGAGTCTCTGGATGAAGGACAAGGCTGTTGCCTGCAATCACTCTCCTGAGCTTTGGGCTGTCCGCCTTGAAAGGACGATACGAGCCCTGTGAAGAAGCCAGGAGGAGTGCCACACAAGCATCATCCAGCATCCATCTTTTAAGGAGATGTTCGAGACAGTCAAGTCCTCGAACGGCATCCGGCTGCACCGCTGACTGTTGTCACGCCGCAGTCACAAGAGCCGTCTGAGGCGCTTCGACCAGCATTCCTGGTCTGCTAACCAGCACACAGGCAATGATTCTTGGCACTGAGCTGCCGCGCCGGACAGCCTGCAGAAGTCTGTCCATCCTCGCTTGCCGAACTGCCTGCCGCCTGGTACCCACAGCTGTCTCCCGCCACTTACTCTGTCTCAAGACCTGAAAGGACCCTGGAACCGCAACAATGCTGTCGAGCACCAAGAAAGTCTTCAGAACTACTGTGGTTCTGCCCCACTGGTCCTTCTCCGAAGGCCCCTAGAGACAGTTACGACCTGTCGCCCCCTTGGTGCTGAACAAATAACCTTGAACAGTAAGACTGATTACTTTACCAACTACCCCCTGTCAGTATCCAGAGTGCATCCCTTTCCTTCGTAAAACTCTCTGTCCTCAGTATTCCTTTACAGGATGGTCATATTTTTAGTGTGCTAGAACTGTCTGTTGTAGTAATAATAAAGTAGATATTTGTATACAACCTTGAGAGGACAGTCCCTTTTATCATTGGGTACTAATTGTATTTTTGCTGTGTTACAACTAACCAACGATCAATGACCTTACGGAAATAAGCCTGCTGTTCTGTCCACGTTACCAAAATTGGACAGAGGTCTTATAATTCACCTGTGTTCCAATCTGTTTGGATCCCTTTTGGTGTACTAGAGGTGTGGGGTTGATTGATGGTTTAGAAACCGATATTTATCCCTGTACCACTGGTGCCCCGGAAGTTGATTTGTCACATTGGTGGCAAGCGGTCGGATCGGTTGGAGCCTTGCACACAGCTTAGTCACCTAACGATAAAAAGTCACTGCTAGGTAATAGTAATAGTCATGGTGTTTGACATGGAGACTATAAAAGGCATGACCAAGGATGTCCTGAGCGTCTTATGTCAAGAGAGGGGACTTCCCCACAGCACTGAGGTTGATAAACCTGAGTTGCTGACCAGCCTCAAAGCTTGGGTAGAAGCAAGGGCAGTTGGGGAGAAGACCCCAGGGGATGGGCTGGGCCCTTTTTACCCGAATGGACAAGACCTTGAGAAGGGGCTAAATGACGAGGACTACCACATGAGCAGTGTTTTTCGCCAATAATCCCCTGGGGGGCAAATGTGGTTTTTGAAAACTCGCAAATGTCAGTAAGGTCAGGGGCTAGTCCGGCATCCTGCAGGTCTCAGGCCTCAGCATATTCTCTGAGTGGCCCAGTACTTGTTCCGTCTTTTAATGAGGTAGCGGCTAGAAAACACCTGCTCGAGCAGAAGAGACTAGCGCTGGAGGAGCAGAAACAGCAGTACAAGGTCGCCCTTGAGTGGGACAGGGCCACCATAGAGCGCGCTTGAGGAGAAAAAGGAGGCCAACAAATCTGCCTCTAGCTAAAGCAGCAGTAGTGGCTCAAACCAGAGTGCCCGGGATAAGCCCCAACTGCACATCCCAAAGACTTAGTGCAGTCTTACGAAGTGAGGAAGGATATTTTTCACTGGTTTGAAGCGCTCAAGCTGGTATTCCAGCTGCCGGAGGTGGATGAGGTACTGTGGGGGGCAGTCCTGATGAGTCGCTTACCGACACAAGGGACTGATGCAATTCTTTAGTTAACTCCTGAGGAAAGTCCCGTTTATGAGAGCATGAAGGCAGCCCTCCTCAGGAAGTTCTATAAGCCCAGAACAGTATCTCAAGAGCTTCAGAGAGCTCGGAAAGAAAAGTGGGCAGACATTTGAAGTGTTCAAACACTTGTCGTTGAAATATCTGAGCGGGTGACTGGTAACAAAGTTGACACATTTATAGGGATGTACAATTTGATTGCTTGTGAGCATGTGTTGAAAAATTGTTAGATTGACCTACACCAGCATATAGTGGACAAGACTATCACAGATCCTAGGGAGGTTGCAAAGGCTGCTGACATGTTTTTCAGTACTCAAGTCCAGAAAAAGGTTCAGGCGAGCACACCCAAGCCGGAAGAGAAATCAGCGGACAAAAAAGTAAAAAAGGATGGGAAAGACAAAGGTCCAACCCAATCCTCTTCAAAGTCAGGTCCCCAAAAGAATGAAGGGGAAACCCACAAACTTTAGTTCAGCGGTGCACAACGAAAAGAAGAGCACAGGCACCCCTAACACTGGGATACCTGCGTTCTCACCACCCAAAGGTTGTTTCGTGTGTAAGGAGCTGGGCCATAAGAAAGGGCATCCTGCTTGCAAGGGCTTACCCAAGCAAGCCATATTGAATGTTGAACTCAAGGTAAGAGTAAGTGCCCCTTGGCGATAGTAGAGTTAATTTGGCGAGGGGAAATGACCCAGCGCTGTGTAGCAGTGAAAGACTCCATCCCTGTCCCATTTCTGTTGGGTAATGATCTTCCTGAAATAGTCGCAGTGGCTATGCGATCGAGGGTCAAAGAGATTGCCAGGTTGATCTTTCTGTGAGCCTTAGGGTCTGGAGGACTATCAGAGGGCGTGTTGGAAGGACGGGTGTGGCCGGTAGCCCCTAGTCCAGTTCCACAGACTACTGAGTCCCCTACCCCTGTCAAAGAGAGACTTAGGCCACAGAGGACCCTACTTCGGTAGCAGGGGACCCTGTGACTTCATAGTTGCCTGGCACAGTGCAGGAACCTGAGGTGGATGGAGGATAGCTCAGGGGCAACGTGCTCGCCTTGGAAGCAAGACGACACGGAGCAACACAGGTTCGATCCCCGGGTCTGCGCTTAGAAACCTCTGGGTATTAAGCAGGTTATAAATAATCTATCATATCAGGTTGGCGCAGATCTGAAGGGTCTACCCAAGCTGGATGAGTTTGCTTCAGCTGGGGGCCAAAATCGGACTGACTTCTACACCGCCCAGAAAGAGAGTCCCACTCTGGCAGGTCTGTGGAAGCAGGTGGATGAACAGGCTAAGGGCGAGGCCCCTGAAATTTTCAAAGTGTACTGGGAGGAGGGACTCCTGTATAGTGAGCCAAAGGATTCTGAGGGGGAGGACACCAGGAAGGTTGGTGATTCCCCAGTGCCACAGAAAGTTTATTTTGGATTTAGCTCACCAAATTCCTTTAGCGGGTCACTTGGGAGTGACTAAGACATCGGATCGGTTGTTTGCACACTTTTACAGGCCGCAGTTCGGCGTAAAGGTTAAGGAATTTGCTCGGTCCTTCACAACCTTTCAAGCTTCTGGCAAGTCAGGTGGTGCCACAAAGGCCCCCTTATTTGCACTATCCGTGGTTGAGCAGCCTTTCGAGAGAATAGGCATGGACATTGTGGGTCAATTGGATGCTCAAACCACCTCAGGGAATAGATACATCTTGGTGGTGGTAGACCACGCCACAAGGTACCCTGAGGCTGTCCCTCTGAGGAGCATCAAAGCCCCTGTGGTTGAGAAGGCTCTGATTGGGATATTTTCCCGTGTTGGATTCCCCAAGGAAGTCATTTCTGACAGGAGATCAAACTTCATATCAACATATATGAAGGCTAAGTGGGAAGAGTGTGGAGTCACCTACCGGTTCTCTACATCCTTCCATCCACAAACAAATGGGCTTGTTGAGCAGTTCAACAAGACACTGAAAGGCATGATAGGTGGCTTGGAAGAGCACCTGAGGAGGAAATGGGATATTCTTCTGCAATGCCTTCTTTTCGCCTACAGGGAGGTGCCACAGAACAGAGGAGGGTATAGCCCCTTTGAGCTTCTGTTTGGACATCCAGTATGAGGTACCTTCAGTTTAGCGAAGGAGGGATGGGAAAGAAAGCAAACCCTCATCCCCGTCACGAGATGTAGTGGACTATGTACTCGGCCTTCGGTCTAGAATGTCAAAGTACAAGGAACAGTCAACGAAAAACGTAAAGGCCGGTCAGGAGCTGATGAAGCACTGGCACGACCAGAAGGGCACAGTGACAGTCTATTGTCCAGACCTGTGGGTGGTGATTATGGAGCCTGCCAAACCCAGTATCCTTCAGGACAAATGGACTGGACCTTACTGTGCGCTGGAAAAAGTCAGTGAGGTGAATTATCTCATTGGCGTGAAAGCACCTAAATAGATGTGCAGGGTCTTTCACATCAACCGGATAAAACCCCATTATATCCAGGATGACATGGTCATGGCGTTAGTGACTGATGGAGAGACTGAGGAGGAGACCGGTCCCCTCCCAGACCTCTTGCACACTGAAGCAACAGATGGGACAGTTGAAGGAGTTAACCTTGCAACAGACCTGTCAGAACAGCAACTGACAGACTGTTACTGGGACAGTTTGCCGGTCTGTTTTTGCGGACTCCTGGTCACACAGAATGGTGCACCCATGATGTGGACACAGGAGACAGTAAGCCGGTGAAGAGTAGGATTCACTGGATGTCCGTAGGTCAGGGACACCATCAAGGAGGAAGTTTCCAAGTTGTTGTCCCTAGGAGTGATAGAGCCATCCCACAGCCACTGGGCTTTCCCAGTGGTAGTGGACCCTAAAAAGACCAGTGGTCGAAAGACTGAAGTTCGCTTTTATGTGCACTATAGGGGGTTCAATTCTTTCACGAAGACAGTTGCTCAACCCATTCTTCAGGCAGATAAGCTAATTGACAAGCTTGGTGCTGCCAAGTACATCCCACCTCACCCTCCCTACCCCTCAGGCCAAGCCACCTCCATCACTGCCACCGATCTTCTCGGTCATCTGACCCATGAAGCGCGTGTCAGTTGAGGCTTTCGCCGCCACCTTCTCACCCGCTCCTTCCCCTTTGGCTGACTCTCACCCTGACACAGCCCTCTCCACGCTCCACTCTTATATATCTGATACTCTTGATATCCTTGCCCATGTCATGAGAATCTGCCTGAAGCACAAAGCCAAATGTAACTCCTGGTATGACTCAGATCTCATCAACCTGAAACGCAAGTGCAGGGTGGCCGAGAGGAAATGGCGTGCTTCATGTTCATCCTCTGACAAACTGGCCTGTCGCCTGCTGCAAAGTCAATACCGGCTCTCCGTCCTCACCAAGAAGAGAGCCCATATCCAAGCCTGCATCTTTGCAGCATCTAACAACTCAGTTGAACCCTTTAAAATCTGCAAGGAACTGGCCAATCCTGCCGCAGTCTCTACCTCTCCTGTCCCTTCCGAGGCCCTCTGCACGGCACTGGCTTCTCACTTCATTTAAAAAACTCAGGACATCCTGTCCTCACTTTCCTCCTATCACCTCCCTCCCTCTTTTCCCTGCTCTTCCTCTGGCTCTTATGTAGCCACCCTCTCACCCCTTCCATCTTCTCTGCCTTTCCCATTTTCTTTGCAGACAAGGTTTCTAGTCAAGTCCAATCTATGAAATTCTTGTTGAAACAGGTTCACCCCTGTTCCTCCAAAACTATCAAGGACCACATCGACTCCCTGGCTCCTACCCTGTCTGATTTCTGCAATCACTCCTTTCACCACTGGAGTCTTCCCATCCCCCCTGAAGCACTCCCTTATGCTCCCTCTTCTTAAGAAACCCTCTGCCGACCCCTCCTGCCCAGCTAACTATCACCCAATCTCCATCACTCCCTTACTGGGCAAGCTCCTGGAGAAAATGGCCATCTCCCAGCTTAATCTCCATACCAAATCTCTTGGTTGTCTTCATGACCATCAGTTTGGCTTCAGAGCTGCCAGAAGCATGGAAACTGCTCTCCTGAACATCCATGAAGACCTCCCCTCCAATCTTGACTCCAACACCCCGTATGTCCTCATCTTGCTTGATCTCTCTTCTGCCTTTGACACTGTCAACGAGGCCATCCTGCTCAACCGTCTCTGTAATAACCTGGGTATCACTGGTCAGGCTCTGGCGTGGCTGACTTCCTTCCTCTCCGACCGATCTTCTCAGGTCCAACTAGGTTTCTTCCTCTCCGATATCTTTTTCTCTACCTGTGTGTCCCCCAGGGATCTAACCTCTCTCCCTGGCTGTTCAACTAATACCTGGCATTCCTTGCCCACTGCATCGCCGCTCTCTGCCCTAATTCCAGTGCTATGCGGATGATACCCAGCTAATTTTCAGGCTACCCTTGGCCTCCTTCTCTCCTTCCCTCATCTCTGACTGTCTGTCTGCTATCCAGGAGTGGTGTGCCGCCAATGACCTCTTCCTTAATGCCAGTAAGACTGAGATTCTACTCATCGGCACTCCCAAGCCCTCCTTCCCTGCAGCTCTCTGGCCGGCCTCTCTTGGCCCTCTTCCTGCTTCCACCTGCAAGGCTAAAAACCTCGGGGTCATCTTCGACTCCACACTCTCCTTCTCTCCTCACATCTCTGACGTCTCTAAGAAGTCACACTACCAGCTGCACCTCGTCAGAGGTATTCTACCTTTCCTCTCCTTCCCCCAGAAGCTCACCGTCTCCAGAGCCCTGGTTCTCTCTAGGCTGGACTATTGTAACAGCCTCTATCTAAATCTGCCTGCCTCTACTCTCCACCCTCTGCAACTTATCCAAAACAGGACTGCAAGACGTGTCCTTGGCATCAAGCCCAGGGACCGTATCTCTCCAGGACTGAAATCTCTGCACTGGCTCCCAGTGGCTGCGAGGATTAAGTTCAAAACCCTTTGCATTGTCCACAAGGCCTTCTGGGGCCTGGGGCCTAAATACCTTCAACTCTCTCTTCCTAAATATCTTCCTTCCCGAGCCCTTCGCTCATCCATCTCCAACTCCCTCAGGGTCAGCCGCTTCTCCAAGCAACGAGTTAGCGGTCGATCTCTATCTTCGGCAGGGGCCACTCTCTGGAACAGCATTCTGCCTCCTTGAAACTTGAGGAGAACCATCTCTGGTTCCGGTGTAGAGGAGGTCCCAAATGAGGCCTGCACTCCAGCCGCCCATTTCAAAGTATCAGGAACGTTCACACCGAGATATGTGACGTATTATGAGTTAATAAAGCAACAGAGAGACGCAGTAGGGCTCTGCCCAGTGCCTATCAGAAGAATAATACCTACTTAACTACCAATAACCAGACAACCATGGACAGTAAGGTATCCATTGAGAAAACTCTACCAGCAAATGAAATGAAATGAAGATTGCTTAAACACTGTCCCGGAAGAAACTCTAAAGGCTTTAATTGAAGACGAATGGTGACGTCACGAGGGCCCGGACAGACTCACAAATGAAAGAAACAACAACCAAAAGATGACACACAGAGACGAAATGCCATAAATAAGGATATCGTGAACTTAGAAGGAGAGATGATGTTGAAAAATAAAGAAACTTAAGCCATAAACAGGATAAATATATTCAACCAGCTAACGCCTGTGAATATGCTTGGAACCGCAAGAAGCTAAGAAAACATTGTGGCTTGCCATGCTTAGTAGAAGATAGACTGCGGCAAGCGCCACCTATACAAATCTACCTCAACGAAGTACACTATACAAGTGTGAGTCCACTTTACACAAAAGCAGAATTAACTCAGGTTACTAGAGGTCAAACAGGACAGGATTCATATTCCAGCTAAAACGAGAAGAGATGGCAGAATCGAAACTCAGCAAGAGCAACTTGTGCCTGGGGAGCCAAGGTCAGACCAATAGAAGGAGCAAACGGTAACTTTGCAGAATCGAAACTGAAGAACAGAACAGCCTATCTCAGGAAGGCCGATATAATGAGGACCAGGCAGGTAGCAAGCCGAACAAGAACTAAATGCACAAATTGAAAGGAAACTAGGCAGATCCATGGTGTGAGCACTGCAGCACATGACCATCCAAGCAAGAAGAGGCACAGGTTCACACCTACACCTGGCTGTCGCCCAAACAGAGATATCATAACTTTTTCTGACAAGAAGATACAGTCTTGAGGCCGACCACAGCCAACTAATTGACACATAGCCATTAAAGTAATGAATCATTGAAGGGAGGCAGGGTGAATCTTGGGGCATCCTGCACCTGGCTGACAATTCTGCGTACTGCTAAGTAAAGTGGAGATTTATGCATGGGGTTGAAGCCAACCCAATCACAATGGACCATATACTCTAGGGTCCTATAGATAGTAGAACCAATGGGACGTCGTACTCTTAGAGCCGTCTACAAGAGTAATGTTAGAAGCAAGGGCTTGGACGCCCGCCTGATAGTGTTTTTCCAATCCCCTCACTCTGTTACCGTATACAGATATAGTACCTATAGTAAAGTTACCTTTTTCCCAACAAATAGAATTGCATGTTAACTTTTGAGTATCACACGTCAATGATGAAGAGTTTTGGGTATAAATGTTACTGTTTGTATGAAGTTCTTGGGAGTTGAAGCGAGACGGACTATCGCATCACTGTTGATTTCCATGTTTCCCCATTTTTTGTACTTGTCATTAAACACACTCCCTTTTGCCAAACCATTAAGTTGTCATTATTGATCGGTGTTGGAGTAACGTACCTACACTCCCATCCATCTCAAAGGTGCTGCTATCTTGTCTTAAAGTACGGCGGAGCAAACCCCGACTCTATGGGCCGGCCGGGGGTCTCCCCAGTACACTTGGTAGCAGAGGATGGTTGGAGACTATCGATTATTGATTAAAGTTAGACACCCATTGACCGTCAACATAAAATAACTCTAGGTCTTCGGCAATATCAAGTCTTTTGCCATTCAGCCGAGTAGACCATGAAGCTCCCCATAGACAATGGTAGCATAGACAAGAAAACTGCAGTAAGGGCCTGAAGAGACCAGTTTTCCCACATATCCCTTGCCATTCCAACGGGCAGCTGAGCGAGCAATAAAATGAAGAAGGCGGTAACAAACGCAGTGCTCCTGAGGGTCCAGAGAGGAACCATGAGAACGGTGAGTGAATAAAAAATGTAGTGCTTTGGCAAACAGTTTATGCCCTTGAACAAGTAAAGGAAAAAGGTAACCGAGAGAAGAGGAAAAACAAAATAGTCAGAAGTAGAGAGACTTAATATATATATAAGGGGATAATGACTTGAGAATTATAAAATAAATAAAGGTTACGGGTGGACACCCGAGAAGAGAGGGGTTACCAAGGCAGACACCTGAGAAGTGAGAGGATTCGCCTTATTCCTGCGCTTTAATATAGTGGCCAGAAGAAACGTGCACCCAAAGTCCCACATAATGGGGAATGAATAGGCTACCACAACGTTTAAAGACGTTGTGAAAGGGGTACGTTTACACTCCATGAAGGGGTAATGATTAGAGGCAGAGATATTTGTGTCCAGCTGGTGTCCGTCTAGTCTGTTAAGCGTCTGTTTTACATGTTTTTTGTTGCAACGTCATATGTATGGAATGCTTTCTTGAGGAAGTTGAGTTAAAATTTCATGCGATTTGATAGCTGAGACAGAATCGCACGTGAATTGATGTTTTTGAACAAATTGGAAGTATAAAAAGTTTGTACATTCTTTTTTGGATTGGAGCTTGCAATATTTGATGCTCGCTCATATTATTGGTAGTGTTAAATTTGCATGAAAGCATTGACAAATGTTGTATGAGAGGAAAGGAAACAGATTTAAGCATGGAAGACATTACTCCATTAGCACACTTATGCAGGCAATTGCCAAAACACGCACCCAAGTTAAAGGAAAACAGTACTGAGTTGGTTAAATGTAGCGCCCACAAGATGTTTATGCCGTGGCCACAAAATGGGTCTTTCTCCAAAGCCATTTTACAGCATATGACGACATATTTGCTTGCCACATACAGAGGCAAGAAGTTAGAAAAACGCCTTGCTGTTCTCGAGTTGTGGAAAATGTACGAAAAGGTAAAGCAGGAAGAGCCGCCAACAGATTGGATACTTAACATATGAACAGAGGGGGGTGAGACGCCTACCGCACCACCTGCCCAGCCGAAACAAAAATCGCAGAAAGTAAGGACGAGGGATTATACCCGTTAAGGGAAATTAAAGCAGCCACGGGGTACAGCAATCCCACATATGAGTCACATACACACAGTAGTGAAGAGAATCAAGGGAGAGGAAAGGACAAGAATATTACCTCTGCAGACCCAAGGGACAAGGGGAGATGCGATGATGAAAGAAAGATCAGGCACAGACAATGCAGCTCTCGACAAGGAGAGAGAAGGGAAGTGATGGAAAGGGAGCGAAGACAGAACTGATGAGATGACAAATGGATGGTAGTACACATTTTATTGAAACCCGATGGGAAAGGCATTGATGACACGAGACAAAAGGTGAGGTTAGATGAGGCACAGAGAAAGGGGAAAGAGAAGGAATTAAGAGATGAAAGAATAAGAAGGAAAGACAGACAAAGGTGAGAACAGCTATATTGCGAAGATAAAAATATATGATGAAAGAGGAAGGGAAAAGGAAATAAGATGGTCAGACGCTAGTGAGTCTGCACCAAGAGCATCAGAGTCCGCCACACTACCTGACCAATATGAAGAAGTATCTCACGGTCAGAGAGGGGTGTCTTCGCCACCCTAAGTGGACAGACTAAGGACATTGGGCCTCATTACGACCCTGGCGGAAATCCAAAAACGATGGCGGAAATGCAATACCGCCATCGAATAGCGCTCGGTGCGACTATGACCCGTCACCGCAAAGTACGAAGCCATTAGCGACACCGTAGTGAACGCCAACGCTAACTGCACCAAGCACGCGCGCGCGCGCCATGCCAAACCGTAAATACCACCATGGCGCAAGGGTACGCGAATTCCGACCCTAGCGGACATGTACTAACGCCATCAAGCACGGCGAAAGCACCATACCGCCATGGTGAGAAGTACGGCATCGCGAATCAACCGTAAACGGCCCCACTGAGTGCCTGTACACCGCTCCCTGCCCACAAAGTACAATCCCCGTAGGTGCAATGCAACCATAGAAATGTACAAGTCACCCATGCATGGCAACGAACAAAAGAAACACAAGAGGGCCAATGGAGCGCAGGGCACAGATGGCACGAATACAGAAGCCATCCCAATGGACATGACCACTAGTCCCCCCCCAAGAAACGCACGCAAACACAGGCACCTGTGACCAGCAACATTCCGAAAATCACATCATTCCACCAGTCCACCTGGCTGACCGCATCTGTTACACAAAACCCAATCCCCCCCCCCTGAGCATGACAACATTCAAACAGTCATATTGGCAGCCCCATCCCTGACCTCACTGGGCTCGTAGGCAAACGCGCCCAGCACAGTACCACGCACACTAAACCCGAAGCTGGAACCCAATGCAGATCTCCTCACAAAACATCGCCCCCCAATAGGCATATGCCACATCACTTGCAAAGAAAAACGCTACACGGCCCAAATCAGAAAAGAAATTTAATGCACAATCAAAGTCACCAAGCCCATACAGCCATCAGGCCATGAACTCCAAAAACACCAATCACCATTGTGGCTGCATCCACAAGAATGACCAGCCACTACCTGTGTGTCGCCCTGTTCCCCATGCTACACAGAGCCACATTCACGTACGAAAAGGCAACATGGAAGCGCACAGAACCGCAGGGGCGGTCCCAATGGGAGGCACTAGTCCAGCTGAAAGGCCGAAATGTTGCTCCGAGCCACAGTACTGCGTAAGGGCATGTGGGCCATTGGCGATCATCCCATAAGATCGTAATGCTGCTCCACTGATTAACACGAAGCAGCAGTGTCGGGAGTAAAATCATCTGCAGGAGTGGCATACAGATGGCAGTGGCAAAAGGGGAGGAGATACCTGTCAACCAAAAGAAAAGAACAAGAACAGAATGGCCATCAGAACTACATTCGAACAACTCACTTCAATGAGCACACGAAATCCACAGCCATATGCATGCTAGCCACTCAAAAGCATCATCACACCCCAAACCACTTGCGACTCATAACCATCTATATCGAGGTACAAACACCATCACAAACGAGTGTACCTGTGCATGCGTCTGTCAAAACAGAATCCATCAGATGGGAATGTTAACGTGCATGGACAAAGTGTCTGAGGGCGCCTCGAGACAGGGAGGGCTCAACAAGGCCAGATAGACGATGGTCCCACTATGGCAGCCCTGCATCACATAGCGTAGGGAGGCGGATAGATCCCAAGAAGCCCTGTACATGGCAAAACTCTGTATCAAATCACCTGCCCATGCATCCATTCATCATTCCCTCATCCCGGGATCAAAACGCCTGAATAATTACTCACATAACATTAGAAACATCCATTGAGTCTGTGCGTTATGCAGCCTGCTAAATCCACAGTGCCCAGCCCGTAATTCCAGTGTTGTGAAGTAACATGTATTTTGGGAACGGTCGGCCTCATCGCCCACGTAGCTATTGCGCATCCCAAATATTCATATCAATCATTGCTCCTCGCCATGGGCCCTGTCTCAAGGACATTGAACAATAGAACGTTACATTTGCAGTCAGACCTGTGGGCATCTCCTCGCCGCTAGCTGAAACCGAAAAGCGCCGCCTTCGAATTCCATTTGCAACATCACGTCGAAAAGGCATCTGTGGCCGTTTGAAATCACTAATTATTCCATCGAGTGCGGCTGTGCGTGAAAATGGCAACTGCCTTCACCCACGAATGGGACGCCCCGCCCGTCGTTGCAACTCGGTACAGTGATGCATGAGGGCCCACCGTTACTCGAGTACTACGTTCCACTGACCCTTCACAAGTCTGTTCGCGACTGCACCGATAGTATGGAAACACTGGACACAGCAGAATGAACATATCAACCAATCTTACACGCCATCGGGTACAAATACATGATTGCAATAGCAAGATACCATTCCCCGAATTGCAGCGTTGTGCGCGGGACGTGCTCGGCCAAAGGGGAGAGCAGTTTGCACAGGTGGAATTAATCACCACAGGTGGAGGCCATACAGCCTGGAAACACATAAATTGCACAGCCAGTCTCCTCCCACAACCACACCGAAATGCTACCGGCAGGACTCGCGATGTTGGCCCTGGGGGACCTGATAGCACTGCAAGTGCTCCGACTCCAAGAGGAAGACGAACAACAACTACAACCAGCCGCACGGAGGAGACGCAGGAGGAGGAGGAGGGCAAGGCAGGGCCAGCAAGGGCCGCCAGCACAGCCACTACCACCACGCAGGCAGCCCGCAATCCCACGCCTCCGAGCACATCCGTTCAACCTCACTGATGAGCAGATCCACACCCTCTACCGTCTGGAGCGGGACACCATAGCCGCCATTGTGGACATGACACAGGCTGACCTTGTCAGCATGATAGATAGCCCAACCGCCATCCCACCCCTACTGAAGGTGGTGTCTGTACTACACTTCCTGGCCACAGGCACCTACCAGCACACAGTCGGGCAGTTGCATGGCATTTCTCAGCCACTGTTCTCACGGACACTATTGCAAGTGCTCGATGCCCTCCTGCAGCACGCAGACGACTACATCTCCCTACCACGCTCGGAGCAGGAAATTACCAACACAAAAGTGCGATTCCATGCATACCGGTTGCATTGGTGCCATCGACTGCACCCATGTGGAATTGGTCGTCCCACATGCCATGGAGGCCCAGTACCGCAACGAAAACAATTTCATTCCCTGAATGTACAAATGGTGTGTGACTCCAACAGGATCATTACACATTGTTGTGCCCGATTCCTGGATCAACCCATGATTCTATGGTCTTGAGGAACTCTACAATACCACGCTACATGGAGCGACACGCAGGGAACAGATCCTGGCTACTCGGTGAGTCTCATTACATGCATGATGATGTGGGGTATGTGAATTCGCAATGACCTGGCAGGAAGGGGTGGGGTGCGTACGTATCAATGGCATTCCACATCATACGTTTCTCGTCCACATACAGGTGATGCTGGATATCCACTGAAGAGATGGCTCCTCACACCAGTCCGGAACCCACGGGACCAGCATGAGGAGGACTACAACCATGCCACTCACGTACCCGTCGTGTAGTCATAGAACAGGCATTCGGCCTACTGAAGGGCCGTTTCCGCTGCCTCAGCAGGTCTGGCGGGGCACTCCTGTACCGCCATGAGAAGGTTGCAAAGATGGTCATGGCATGTGTCATGCTCCACAACATGTGCGTACGTAGAAATGTGCCCATGCCCCCTGACGCAGAACTGCAAGCACCTGATGATGGTCATGATGAGGGTGGGGCTGTGGCAGCACCTCATGGAGTCTGCGAGGCACCGGAGGCCCGTGACATTCGTCAGCATCTCATTGATGTATGCTTCTAGCACTCACGCCTGGTGGCTGATACATGGACACGGGACTCGTGGCACTGTGTGTGTCTGGGACATGCACAATATGGACTGTACGCCTATGATGGCCTAGTACACAAAGATCAATGTCCACACATCTCATTGGTTTATCGTGCACTTTTAATGGCATATGTGATGTCATGTTGAACACCCTATCGACCCGCCACCCAAGTGAGCCCAACACACCCCCTCCACCCTCCTACCTCCCCCCCGAACACCAGTGTCCAAAGATGCTCATTGTCAGTGGGCTGTCGCTATTTGCATGCCCCTCTGCGGGTATCAGGGCACCCCTGCCTGTGGAGCGCAGGTTCCTTCCAGATCTACGTTGGGGCTGCCCTGGGACGGAACTTGCAACGGATGATGTGTCTGCCTGCTCACGTCCATGCATGTCCCTAAGGGTTTGCGTGAGCTCAGTGAGCACACGGCGCACTGCGGCAAGTTCGGCACATACGTCTTTGGACGTGCATGCAGTTCCCCCTCAGGCTCTCGTGCTTCTCTCCATTTGTGCCCTTAGCGTCTCTGTACCTCTCTCCATTTCTGCCCTAAGTGTCTCAGTTGATGTTTCTATGTCTGCCTTAGTGCCCCCACATTCATCGTCATGGTCCTTGAGGAGTGTGGCCAGTTGCTGCTGTTGTTCGATCAACTGGTCGAGGGACTGTTGCCTCTGCTGGGCCATGGCCATTTGCGGGGGTGTCACAGAGGGGCTGTTGTCCTCATGTTGCCTTGCCACAGGGCTTGTGGGGGATGGCCAGTCGTCGTCTTGTGGGTGCCCCTGCGTGGTATCCTCATGTTGTACGGGATGGGACAGACAGGGGATGGGACAGGTCATGGATGGATCTGACTTCGGCATCCCCGTTTTCTGTGTCCGAGCATGCTGCCATCAATGGGGTGTCACCTATGGTGCTGCTGCCACCAGAGGCAGTGCCTTCTGTGGCATCCATTGGGGGGAGCCTGTGGTGGTGGTGTTGTGGGCATGCTGGCTGCTGGGGTGCCTGTTGATGTTCCCTCCTCTGTGCTGCCACCTGATTTGTGCTGCTGCCGTGTCTTGATGCGTGCAGCTGAGGTGGAGGGTCTCTGGCCGTTGGTCTTGGCCCTCTTTGCAGGTGTGCTGGTAGGGGTGTCCTGTAGCTCGTCGTTTGGATCGGACCCTGTGGTGGAGTAAAGGAGGGCGAGGGTTATTGATGGGTCTGTGGGAATTGGAATGGCATTGTATCACATGCTTTGGGGTGGTACCTGAGGGTGATTTGGGTCGGGCCTTGGAGGTGCTTTGATTTTGTGTGTGGAGTGAGGGTGCAGTTGTTTGGCAGCCTGCAGTTAGGGTGTGCCTGCTGCACGTGTAGTGCGTGTTTTAGGGGTTTTAATTATTTATGTATTTATTGTGGGTTTTAACGTGCGCTATCAGGCCGATGTGTGTGGACGTTCTCCTGGACATGTGTTTCTGTTGCACTATGTGGACGCATGGTATTCACATGGATGGACTGTGTGGATTTGGCATTGTTTTATCTGGCCCACCTACCTGTATCTTCGGATGTCTGCACTCCTTTCTCCATCCCTCCGACTCCCTCTATGCTCTCCATTCCGATGGTGGAGGCACAGATTTCTTCCCAGGGGGTCAACTTGATGGGTGATTCAGGACCTTCCCCCGGTGGCTGTGGCAATGTTGTGGTTGGCTGAGAGTATGCTGCGGACGCGTATCCGCAGGTCGTCCCCATCGCTTGCGGCATTGCTGTGGGGTGCGGGGTGGCGGTCCCCACCGCACTTACCCGCTGTGCCACCAGAGCCCATATGGCCTTCCTTGTTTGCAAGTGCCGTCCTGGTCATTTGCGTGGAGAAGACGACGGCAGCATTCTCCTGGAGGGTCTCTGTTAGCACGGTGAGTTCCTCACGGGAGAAGTGGACCTGCCGCTTGCGGTCGCACGCTTTCTTCGCTACTTTTCCCATTTTTCTTGGTTTCGCTAGGGTGGTTGACGGGTTGGGGTGTGTTTCAGGGTAGTGATTTTAGTGGTTGTGTGGTTTTAGTGTTTTTATAGGTGTACGCCGGGATGTTTCCCGTTCCGGGCCCATGTTTTATCTTCCGTTTCCGTATATTTCCGGTCACCGTACTTTCCGGTAGGCGCACACTGCGGTGACCGCTAAGAGGGTGGCGGTATTGCACCTAGGGCGCCGTACGGCGGCGGTGTGGGCCGTTTTGGGGTCATTTCCGCCATCGCGGACTTTGCACTTCCGCCGTGGCGTGGTGCTCGTGCCCGATGGGTCGGAATGGGCCGCACTTTGCTCCTTCGTGCAATGGCGGAAACGCTATTTACGCTGTGGCGCTCCGGTCAGTCGATTTCCGCAAGGGTCGTAATGAGGGCCATTGCCAGGTAGACGGCGATGCAGGAATATTACCCCTGCAATAGGCAGGAGAACAATGAGAGAAGAGAAAGAGGTCTACGCATTCCAATTTCCGCTACTGGAGAAAGGGGGAGTAAGACCACAATATATTCCATGGCCACGCATGGATCGAACAAATTTGAAAAACAAGCTTCCAATGCTGACATCAGGAGCTGGAAAATGGATACATGAGTTAGAAACAACTCAAGAAATTGGTGGGAATCAAAGTTAAACCTTGGGCAGAAATACAGTTGACCATCGCACATTATTGTAGACTGTTGCAAGAAAAGATTTTCAAAAAAGACTCGACTCGTAAGGGTGGGGAAGCAAAGTTGGTGCAAAAGAAATGATCAAAGCATGCTCTTGACAGAGCCATGATACCTAGCACAGCCTAATCAGGCATGCAGCAGGTGGCTAATCCACAGCAGAATAATCAGGGCATTACGGGATTCTATCCCAGGGGAAGAGGATTTAGGGGAAGAGGATGGCAGAGTAATCAGGGAGGTTTCAAAAATAATCAAGGAGGCTTTCAAAATATGCAGAATGGTAACCATAATATGTCAAATGGGGAAATGATATGACCACCACCAGGTTGTTATAACTGTGTGGAATGACACGGCATTTGGCGCACACATGCAGAAGTCAAAACATGATGCAGAGCGGCCAAGGGACAGGAACAGGCATGGCAAATCCACCTGCAGTTTTACAGCAGGGTGGTGTGCAAAATCCACTGTGCAACAACAAGCACAAGGAACAAAACAAGGGGTGCAACCGCAAAACATGGGGAATTTTCCACAAGGGCAATCCCAACAGGCACCGCGGCAACTGCCAAAGACCATGAACCCTGGAATGGGAGGTAACAATGGGAAGGGGGAAATCCACCGGCATACGGTGGACCGAATTTATATATATGTTAGGACAAGACTGGGAACCCTGATGTGCTCTATCCTATCAGTGACACCAGACCCTCATAGGGAACCTATGGTGGATGTCGTTATAGGGGGTAAAGAATATTCCCTCCTAGTTGACACGGGTGCGACACGCTTGTGTATACGTGAAGGCAAGTTTTCCTTGTCCGGCAAGGCTATAGATACTCAGAGTTTTACAGGAGCTCACACTCGAGCTCCCTTTACAGACGCACTCCCAGTCTCCATAGGAGTGTACCTTTATTATATTCACATCAGACCCCAGTAAACATTTTGTGTCCAGACTTAATGACAAAGTTGAACATAACAATTTTGTTCACGGAGGAGGGCATAGTATGCTCCACTCCAGGAATGCACTATTCAAATGTATGTGAAATGGTTAGAGTATACTCCGGACACATAGCCATGAGGGCCATACCATTAGAGCCAGAAATGTTTGCATATGGCATGCGGGTGCTTATGGTGGGATTGCCAGGCTTTGCAGACAGGATCATGAGAACCCCTAATGAGTTTTTAATCAGACCAAGAATACCTATGCATGAGGAGGAGGGACAAGTATTTCCCTTGATGATACACACAGCTGCAGTGCGAGGGAAAGTAGTCTTGGTTGATGGTTACGATGATGAAGGCAGACAATGATGCGCAATAATTGCTACTGAAGATGGATATCGAGTGACTGATGTTACCAATGACGATTTGTTTGAGGAACAATCAGACACGGGATAGACAATGGTGGAAGTAAGTCTCACCTTTTGGGTAAAGATGATTACAAGAGAAGTACCTCTTTGAATGATGTTGGCGCTTAAACGTCCTGAATATTTTGATGACGATATAGCTAAAGTGCCTGTCTCAGTGTGGACTACTGGACCCTATGATGTGAGTCTCTTAAAGGGGATTGGAGAAGTAAGGATCAAGCTGAAACCAGGAGCAATTCTACCAAGAGCCCGACAATATCCCATGATCAGAGAGGCAGATGAAGGGATTTCTAAGACAATTTCTGCCGTGATGGACTAGGGCATCTTAGTGACGTCAGAGTCACCATGTAATATGGCAGTGTATCCTGTCAAGAAATCAAAGAAAACCTGTTGGAGGCTAATTCAAGATCTTAGACCGATAAACAATATTGTTGATGCTGAGTTCCCTTTAGTCCCGAACCCGGCTACAACATTATGCAATATACCTGTCGAGGCAAATTATTTCACGGTGATTGACTTGAAAAATGCATTTTCACAATCCTGTTGCACTGACTCACAAGATCTGACGTCATTTACGTTCAGACAAATGCGTCTGAAAAGTACGAGGCTGCCACAGGGGTACTGTGAGTCCCCTTCTATTTTCAACAGAGTTCTGCAGATGGACCTAAGCAATATTGCTTTAAAAAGTGTTGTCCTACAGTATGTAGATGACATCTTAATTTGTAGCACCACAGAAGAGCAATGCATGCACGATTCTATTCAACTATTGATTATACTGACTGAGATAGGATATAAGGTTGACAAAGAAAAATTACAATATTGTCAACAGGAAGTGCTGTACATAGGCCAGCTGATATCACATGAAGGATAAAAAGTGGCCCCAGAAAGGGCTGAAGCCATATTGAACATGGCTAAGCCACACACGTTAAAGCAGATGCAGAGCTTTTTGGGCCCATGCAACTTTGTCAGGGCATGGGTCTTCGACTATAGCTTGTACACTAAACCTTTACTTCAGGCCCTAAAGCAGGCCCAAGTGATGAAAGAAAAGATGGAATGGTCCGAGGCCATGGAGAAAGGGTTTACCGAACTCAAGAGAGCCATTTGCACAGCTCCAGTTCTAGGGATTCCCAATTTTGCTGCACACAAATGGCAGCGTCATGACGGCAGTGCTCGCTCAAAGATCCTCGTTGGGGTACAAGCCCCTGGCATATTACAGTGGGAATCTGGACCCAGTAATGAGAGGTAATTTCCCTTGCGAACAAAGTTTAGCTGCCACTGCATTTGCCATAGAGAAAGTGACAACCATTGTAATGGGTTGCTCAATGACATTGTACGTCGAGCACTCATTATTTGCCATCCTAGAGAAACTGAAAGGCACATTGACATCTCAGAGATCTTCTGCTTATGAAGTGAGCATATCAAACCCATCGATTAAAGTAGTCCGATGTAAGATAGTGAACCCAGCAACGTTATAACTGAGCCAGTCACTGAGGGAGAGCCGATACATAACTGTGCAAATTATGAAGAATTCTATGTTGAAATCCCCAGGGTGAAAGAAAATGCCTTGGCAAGAGGAGAGATCGTCTTTATTGACGGGTCTTCGAGGATCGATCAAAGTGATGGGCAAAGATACAAAGGCGTTGCTGTGATGAAACACATAGCAAGTGGAGAATATTGAGTACTTGTTAGTGCTCAAATACCATCTCAGTACTCAGCACAGGCTGCAGAATTATTGGAGTTGATACTAGCCATTGAGAATCACGCAGACCAGGAAGTAACTGTATACAGCGACTCTGCCTATGTGACGTCAACAGTGCACGCAGGCTTAACACGCTGGAAAAGGAGGGGCTACCTCTGAGCAGACGGCACGCCAGTACAGCACGCAGCCTTATTGGACAGGCTGATTAAGGCACGACAGCTCCCAGAGGGCATAGCGGTTGTGAAATGCACCACCCACATGAAAGGGACAGAGTTTGTCTCACGCGGAAATCACGCAGCAGACACAGAAGCCAAGCATATGGCATCCAAAAGTGAGACGATTATGGAAGTGGAAGTCGTGTGCACCCAAGAAAGAATGATGGTTGCACAAACAACATCGGAAGCCTATAATGATCTTGGGAAAACACTGTTAATGGAGCTGCAAGGGGAGGCACCGCAGAAAGAGAAAAAACTGTGGAAACGTCAAGGGTGTTCTTTAAACCCCTCTGACATCTTGTGGCGACAAGACAGCACTGGTAAACTAGTAATGCCTGTAGCCCTACTAAAAATAGCGCTGGGGCAGTTACATTACCCGGCGCATATGACAAAGGAGAATCTAGCAGCAACGCTCGTGGAACACTGGTTCATACCAAATTTAGCTGAGCATGTTGCATTCTTTATGGTGAACTGCATAATCTGCCAGCAATTCACCGCTGGGTACACATGAAAAGTTATGAGAGGAGTCATCCCCAGGCCAAATGGGCCTTTTCAGCACTTGCATGTTGATTACGTCAACATGATTCAAGTATGCAACGGGTACAGATACTTAATTGTTGTGGTGTGCCCATTCTCTAGATGGATAGAAGCAGGTCCATGTACACACCCAAATGCTATCTGTGCGGCAAAATTCTTAGTGAGGGAAGTGTTCCCAAGGTGGGGGGTGTGTGAGGTCATGAGATCAGATAATGGAGCCCACTTTGTTAATGCAGTCTTTGAGCAGATTAGCTTGCTGCTTGGTATAAAGCACAAGTTCTCGTCGGCGTATCCTCCACAGGTAATGGGATCTGTGAGAAGCTCAACGGCTTGTTGAAAGAGAAAATAGCCAAATTGAAGCTTACTCTAAAGAGGGGATGGCTGCACTGCCTTCCACTGGCACTGTATACACATCGGAATCAACCAGGCTCCGACCATCATCTTACGCCACACGAGAAATGCAAAACATCTTGCCTTACTGTAATTTCAGACCAGCTGCAGTGACGACGAAGAGGGTGCAGTGCAGCACAAGACACAGAAGGAGACACTGCAACAGACCCAGCTCAAGGTCTACGTGTTCCACTCGTCTTCCCTGGAGATGCCATCTTCGTAAGGAATCACACAAGGAAAAGGTGAGACGAGCCAAGATTCAATGGTCCTTTTATCATAGAGGATTGCACTCCGTCCGCTGTGAAGCTACAGAGCAGGAGAGTGTGGATTTTTCTCGGTGATATCAAACCCTACATTGGAGAAGGCCCCCTGGCTGCATCCCAATAAGAGGAATTGACGAGCAGCGGGGAAGTACCACAGCACGTGCAGACGAGATCCATGACGAGGAAGAAGGACACATGACCAGCGAAGTAATTACAAAGAACATTTGCGAGTTGTGGCTTAACTTGGACAATTTCTGTAAGCAAGAAAGGGGATAAGGACATAAAAACGGACACTCTGTGCATCCTAGTTGCAGGGTGAAGAAGAGAATTGAGCATATAAGGCACAACATGTTTTGTTGATTTGAACTTTGAACTGAGCCACACTTAAGCCTTGATGAGAAAAAGACTATGGGCCTCATTATGAGTATGGAGGTAGCCGTGGTGCTATTAGCGCCATGGCTGCCTCCATACCGGGCTCCAATACCGGGTTCCTGCAATGAGGAATTACCGGGTCATTCCGACATTGGAGGACCCGGTAATTCCTCCTTGCAGGAACCCATCCCCATTCCCATTTGAGCCCCCATAGGGCTCAATGGGAATGGGGAGGGAGGTAATAACGGGCACATTACAAATGGCCCGTTATTAGCTCCCTCTTACCCTCGCAGGACCCGAAAAGGATGTCTGGTTTTACCAGATGTCTCTTCCGGGTCCCGCAAAGGGAACCTCGTAATAGGCGCTCCCGTAATGAAGGGTGCCGGTCCCGTACCGGCACCCTTCATTGCGGGAGCACCAGGGTTATAATGAGGCCCATATGACAAATTCTGACCGAGGATATTTACATTGGAAACAGATACAGTATCCCAATTCATTCCATGCCGAGACTCTGTTTGGAATCACTTATGGAGACATCACAAAGGACGTGGTCACCCATTTCAACTTAGTACTAAGATTGTACACGTCACTGGTAGGGAGGCTCACCAGTGTCACAGACTTTCTACAAGATGCAGAGAACGAAAAAATAATCAGACAACTGCTCACTGTCATTGCCGAACAATTCATTAGCTCATCAATACGCTGTGCCTTCGCATAATCAAAGACTGTCCAACCATTGTCGGAAGAATGACAGATACACTAACATTTCTTCGAGACCCAGCAAACAGTGAACATTTAAGCCATCTTTTAAATAGGATCATCATTTCAGTCCCACTCCACGCGACCGGACAGTGCAAACATTGTTTACATCAAAGAAAAAACATATAACCCTGAAACAAGCAAAGACAGGACAAATGTCCCTATCACCAGAAGACAGCAGATTGGCGCACAATGTCCTTTTTCGCCTAGTTACTGACTTTTCAGAATTGGTAGGGAGAGCTATCGAGGTTGGCGTCCTCACCTTCATCAGAGATCCAGCTAATGTCGCACAGATGGGAATGCTCCTGCATGGAATCATACTCCAAGTGGAACTTTGCAACCATCAGAGAGATTATCTGAGGAGATTCTGAGGAAACTTTCCGCTGAGGGACATATCGAGGAATCAGAGTCAAGAACTTCATTTGCTATATTTTGTTGTCATTTTGTACCTATTTCTTCATATTGATCAGTGTCCAATATGTCCTCCAGACTGAAGCAGATTCGAGGAGGGACTGGGAGCTCACATACTTTGAACATGCACAGTAAAAGTGACGCACCGAAGTATTATTTTAATCTATTTTTCCCATAGTCTAGCGCAGGAACTGTATCCTGAAGTAAAAGACATTGTCGCTCGCAAGAGGGGGGGACACTTGTGAAGCACCTGACACTTTTGACACAGAACTCGAAGAACGATATTGGGTGGGGGAACAACAAAATTGACATTGGGTAAATGATCGAGATGGGGGCCCAGAGCAGTAACTTGGTCATCCCACAAGCAGAGAGGCACTCTTGCTTCTCTGGAAGAAAATGCTGTTGCCTGACTTATAAGGGCATAATGTACTTATGTTTTATAATTGTCATTATTTTTCTGTCATTAATGATCAGAACTGCATTCTTTATTGGCGTACGAAGCAGTCCAATTTCAGTGCACGCACCTGATGATATACGCATGAAACCCACAAAAGCACCCAGACCTATATAGTAATTCCAGTCGCTAGAAAATCTGATGGTACAGTAAATGAACGAATGTGATTAATAATGATATACACACTTTTATGGTAACAAATGAGCAGGAAAGCCGGAGACAGGGTCGGCATGAAATGAATGAAGAAAAAACACTGACAACTACACGCACACACACACTGAATGCACACGAAACAGGCCTAGTATCAATAACCGCAGAACCACAAACGAAGTAGCAGAGAAGATGAGACGGAACGCCATAAAAACCTTCACAGAAGATAGTGCGAGAAAACAAGAATTAAGAGAAAGACCAACAGAAGCAGTCACATCAGAAACACTTAAGAAAACAGAAGTGGCCTCAGAAAAACTCTCTGTAAGGACACAAATGTTAGTAGACGTACTATTCCCATACATAGCCAGAGCGAGGAAACGATAAGAGGAACTGAAGAACAAAACGACAGAGACGGTATCGACAAGCACACATGTTCTAACACAAGGGACAAGTACCAGGCCTACAATACAGCCATATACCAGACGTGACACGCTGGTTGGCATGGGCATTTGCACGCAGCAGAGAAAAGATGCACGAGGACTGGGTAAGAGCTGCCATACTCTTGTCCACTCAAACGGCGCAGATGAAAAGCTTGCACAATGGACCAGGATATCTGAGAACCCTCCAGCAAGAAACAGCCATTCAGATGCATTCAGAGATGTAGTTATAGCAAACTAAAGGAAAACCTTAAGAATCAAGAGAAGCCCGCATGAAGATAATAATGAACTAAATGACTTCCTGGACAGCACAGCACATCTAGGAAACAACATTTGGTATCAGCAAATGAAAGAATTTGGAAGACTAAATTCAGAAGGAGAATGCTTTCTTTGTGCACTTCTACCGTACATCATGGGGAAATCCAAGATCTTTGTGGCTGTA
Organism: Ambystoma mexicanum; assembly: GCA_002915635.3. Lineage (NCBI taxonomy): Eukaryota > Metazoa > Chordata > Amphibia > Caudata > Ambystomatidae > Ambystoma > Ambystoma mexicanum. The sequence goes on from CM030325.1 coordinate 1,032,732,072, forward strand.
GAAATCGATGTCCCTAAGGATAGTCTCTCACACATAGCAATGTGCAACATCAGAGGCCAGTTCATGGGAAGCAATGCCCAATGCCTCATTGATTTGGGCAACTGAAACAGCGTATCCGGTTGATGATGATTATGTCCAGGACATTAAGACGAGAAATAGAGCGCATACTAGGAATCATGTGATCAGGTACGAGAAACCTGAAGTTAAAGGAGCAGTAATAAGATGGGAAATAAAGCCGAGACTAAATGTCCAAGGAAAAACTCCCGAAGAGGCTCAAATTTGGAAAAACAGAGGCCAAATGCAGATTTGGGGAACAGTGCTTTCACCAAACAGATGGGAAGAAGGAATAGTGATCTGCCGAGCATGGATGGTCCTTGGAGCCTGCAAGGAAGCAATAGAAAACTCACAGAGACTGTGCAAACCATTATGGCCTAAACTTACAAAATGACTAACATGGGTCGAAGACAGAGGAGGACCTTTGAAGATAGTGCCGCTCGAAAGCCCGAAATTGTGCTTCAGGAACAATGGCACAAGGAAGATGGGAGAGAATCAGAACTGCGGACACATTTTGGAAGCTCCGGGAATGACTCATGGGACTGCAGTAATTATAGATCATTATTGGGCGTGTGGATCCAAAGCATACATCAGACTGCCGAAGAACTGGGGAGGCATATGCGCAATAGTGAATGTCCACGTTCCTGCACTAGTGATCCCGAAAAGTGACCTGAATATTGACAGCTTCCCAAAAGCAGATTCTCACCTGAGGAAGAAGAGATCTGTTGAACTGATAACCCGAATGAGGAGAGAGAATTACTTCTCTGCCAAATCAGAAGAAGCATTTCATGCAATCCCATATGAACACAGGCTGATCAGCCTCACCTCATCAGTGTTTACAACGATGTTCATGCCATGAATCCAAGTTGTAGTAAACACTAAATGGTTGCAGATAACCAGATGGGAGTTATTGCAGACCATCAACATGACCATAAAAGGATTCAATGTGATTAAAGAAGAGTTAAGAGCAATTTGACTGATGACTCTCCAGAACAGATATGTCATTGGCATGATCACAGCTATGGATGGAGGAGTTTGTGCAAAAATTGGAGAATCATGTTGCACAGAAGCTATAAGCATGCTGACAAACCTACAGAACCAGATGATCAATGAAACCGATGAAGTGGATGATGACAGCTGGTTTGGATCACTATTCTTGGGGCTCTACAATGGATGGCGGATGCATTCAAGTTCCTGTTAGCCCTGCTAGTGATGATATTACTAGGATTTTGTGTCATCAAGATAATAATTTTGCAATGCCAGAAAATTGCGAAGAAAGCCAAAGGGATGAAGATCATGATTGATGTCAAACCAGGATGGAAGCCCAGAGATCTAACTGATGAAGAAATAAGAGACTTTGTGAAGGCCAGCAAGCATGCGTCAGAAGGTGCAAAGTTTCTTTATCCCAGAAAACACAGAAATTACGAAGGAAAATGGATTTACTGCAGACCAAATGGACAATGTCAGCTAATGACATGGAACAAAGATGAACATGTAAGGACAGCAGGAATCCTGAAAGGAGTGATAAAAATATGGACTCCAAAGAGACACTTCTTCAAACCATCATGTACAAACCCAGAAGATGAAGAAGGAATGAACCCAGAGGATGAACTGAAGATGAATACAGAAGAACCAAGTAAGATGAATCCAAAAGAGAAGCGGAAGTGCTCGATGAATCGACCAGAGGGGGGAGTGTAGAGGATATCCAAAATAAGGCCTGCACTCCAGCCGCCCATTTCGAAGTACCAGGAACGTTCACACCGAGCTATGTGACTTATGATGAACAAATATACCAGCAGAGAGCCGCAGTAGGGCTCTGCCCAGTGCCTATCAGAAGAATAATAGCTATTGAAGTACCAATAACCAGACAACCATGGACAGTAAGGTATCCATTGAGAAAACCCTACCAGCAAATGAAACAAAATGAAGATTGCTTAAACACTGTCCCAGAAGAAACTCAAAAGGCCTTAATTGAAGATGAATTGTGATGTCACGAGGGCCCGGACAGACTCACAGATGAAAGAAATGACAACCAAAAGATGACACACAGAGGCGAAACGCCATGAATAAGGATATTGTGAACTTAGAAGGAGAGACGATGTTGAAAAATAAAGAAACTTAAGTCATAAACAGGATGAAGATATTCAACCAGCTAAAGCCTGCACATGTGCTTGGAACCGCAAGAAGCTAAGAAAACAGTGTGGCTTGCTATGCTTAGTAGAAGATAGACCGCGGCAAGCGCCACCTATACATATCTACCTCAACGAAGCACACTATACAAGTGCGAGTCCACTTTACACAAAAGCAGAATTAACTCAGGTTACTAGAGGTCAAACAGGACAGGATTCGTATTCCAGCTAAAACGAGAAGAGATGGCGGAATCGAAACTCAGCAAGAGCAACTCGTGCCTGGGGAGCCAAGTTCAGACCAATAGAAGGAGCGAACAGTAACTTTGCGGAATCAAACCTTAAGAACAGAACAGCCTATCTCAGGAAGGCTGAGATAAGGAGGCCCAGGCAGGTGGCAAGCCGAACAAGAATTAAATGCACACATTTAAAGGAAACTAGGCAGATCCACGTTTGTGAGCAGCACATGACCATCCGAGCAAGAAGAGGCAGAGATTCACACCTACGCCTGGCTGTCGCCCAGACAGAGATATCATAACTTTTTCTGACAAGAAGATACAGTTTTGAGGCCGACCTCAGACAACGAATTGACACATAGCCACTAAAGTAATGATTGATGGAAGAGAGGCCGGGTGAAACTTGGGGCATCCTGCACCTGGCTGACCATTCTGTGTGCTGCTAAGTAAAGTAGAGATTTATGCATGGGGTTGAAGCCAACCCAATCACAATGGAACAAACAAGCTAGGATCCTATAGATAGTAGAACCAATGAGACGTCCTACTTTTAGTGACGTCTACATGAGTAATGCTAGAAGGAAGGGCTTAGACGCCTACCTGATAGTGTTTATCCAATCCCCTCACTCCGTTACCATATACAGATATAGTACCTATAGTAAAGTTACCTTTTCCCAACCAATAGAATTGCATATTAACTTTTGAGTGTTACACGTCAATGATGACGAGTTTTGGGTATAAATGTTACTGTTTGTATAAAGTTCTTGGGAGTTGAAGCGAGAAGGACTATCGCATCACTGTTGATTTCCATATTTCCCCGTTTTTTTGTGCTTGTCATTAAACGGACTCACCTTTGCCAAACCATTGAGTTGTCATTATTGATGTGTGTTGGAGTAATGTACCTACACCCCCATCCATCTCTAAGGTGCAGCTATCTCGTCTTAAAGTACTGCGGAGCAAACCCCGACTCTATGGGCCAGCCTGGGGTCTCCCCAGTACACTGGAAACACCTCAAAACCTTCCTCTTTGCTTCTGCTTTCTCTCACCCTCTCCCCCGCTGAAATTCCTGGCTGAAACTGCACTGGTTACCTGGCCACCCTTTCTGATCTCGGGTCCAGGCCCCGCCGATTTCACACCTGCACTGCCTCCCTGGCAACCCCTACACCTGGGGACTGTTTCCTGTACCCCTACAGTCCCCCTACCAGCACTTATGTCTGCTCTTACTTTGCACTTGCCACCATCTGGCCAATTTATTCTACTGTCCCATATACTGCTCTTTCCCCTCTCCCTTCTCCCATGCACTTTATCTTTCCCCCTTCCCATGCACTTGCGTGATCTGAATGACACCTGGCTTAGTAGGATCGCTGTCTGTCTTTCCACTGTTCCCCCTCCCTTGCCTCGTCGCGCCTTGAAATACTTGTGTATAGGCGCGTTATAAATGCCATATCATATCATATCATGAGTACCTTTGACGTCATGGCAGGGTATTGGCAGGTTGGCTTGACAGATGGAGCGAGAGAGAGGTCAGCTTCCTCAACCCCGGAAAGACATTATCAGTTCACAGTGATGCCCTTCGGATTGAAGAATGCCCCTGCCACTTTTCAGCGGATGCTTAACCATGTTTTGTCTGGTCTGGAAAACTTTGGTGTTGCCTATTTCGATGACATTGCTGTCTTCAGCCACACCTGGGAGGATCACTTATTCCACCTGAAACAGGTGCTTCAGGCGCTGGAGAATTCAGGTCTATCAAGGCCACGAAGTGGCAGATAGCAGAGGGCCCTGTTATTTACCTAGGACACCTGGTCGGTGGAGGCAAGAAAAAACCTCTGTGAGTGAAGGAACAGGCTGTGAATAATTGGGCCATCCCCACCACACAGACACAGTTGAGAGCCTTTCTAGGTCTTACCAGATGCTACCGGTCATTCATCAAAGGGTACAGGACCATTGCCATGACCCAGAATGATGTAGCTTCCAAGAAAATGCCAAAGAAGGTAACTTGGACCCCCACCTGTCCAACCTCCTTTCAAGATTTAAAGAATGGATTGTGCAGCGTCCCAGTTCTGAAAAAGTGCCAGCCTATGGTCAGGAGTTCATTATCCAGACAGGCGCCTGTGACTTTGGGATTGGAGCCATTTTAGCACAGCTGAACTCTCAAGGGGTAAAGCAACATGTCGCCTACATCAGTAGGCAGTTGACAAAAAGGAAAACAAACTGGGCTGTCATTGAAAAAGATGTTTACGCGGTCGTGTGGGCCATAAAGAAGCTGAAACCTCCATCTTTGGGTCACACTTCACGATCCAGACAGACCACCAGCCTCTTCGATGGTTAATGGCCATGCAAGCGGAGAACCCTAAGCTTCTCTGTTGGGCCATAGATATGGACATCCAGCACAAGTGTCAGAACTTGTCAAAATCTTGTGTGAAGTCCGCAGGAGTCTTGAAGGCAAAGCACAAGTGACCCAGCAGGAGCACCCTCCAAGACACTCTATAAGGATTATACTTGGAAGAGGGCCCCACTATCGGGAATGCTACGTGACAGACTCCAATGTTCTTTAAGGTCAGGGCAGGAGCTGTAGTAGGGGGTACAAACATGGGCTATTAGTACAGATGATATGTAGTTCAACGGTGTAGCTAGATGCTCAAAACAGTATGCATCCCATCCCTCAGTAATACTCCTTACCTAATGTAATGCTGCTGTCCACCTTAAACCTGAATACAATCAGTGAAGCAAGCAATGAAACTAACTGATTGCCTAAATACCCGATTCCCTCAATATATACGTCAAACCAGACATGAAAAGCGGGACCCGCTAGCAGGCTTGTCTTTAACAGGCCTGTTGTTAGCAACCTCCCCATTCCCATGGAGTACTATGGGGCTCAAATGGGAATGGGGATTGATGTTTACCAGGTCCCAGAAAAGGGCAATTACCGGGTCCGCCAAGGTCGGAATGACCTGGTTATTGCCCTTTTCTGGGACCCGGTAAAAAAGAATTACCGGCGGCAGCCGCACACTTAATAAGGGCATGGCTACGGCCAGGGTTGTAATGAGACCCTATGTGTTTACAGCAGGCAACCCCCGGAGTAGGACCCCATTTAGAAGACAGGAGTATGTGGATTTATGGAGACATAAAGTCTGTTCTCACCGCAGCTTCAAGAGTGACCTGCCGTTTTAATCAGGAACCACAGAGAGCTCCATTAACTAGAGAGACCCTTTGATCTACAACAGACAGGAAGATGGGTGGGATTTAGGATTACATTTTTTCACCTCTTTTACCTTTTCTGTTGCAAGGCACTATGGTTGTCACCTCATGCATACAGGATATTGTTGGTGGGGACCCAGTATTGGTTCATTACATCAGGCTTAGTCAACATCAATCACTGTGGCCCATTTGGCTTTAAAAGATGGCTGAGCTCCTCTTTTTTTTGCCAGATCATCTGAAGACCTTGCAAGAAGGAACAAGAAAACCTAGCATTGGACCCTGGCTGAAGGTACAGTCTGCCTTGCAGCTTCCGCCAGTGCAGGAAGGCCAGTGTTTCCAAAGAGTGAAGCAAGATTGTTCCCCTAAACATCTCTTAGGGAACAGTGGGAGATACTGAATTCAGATGACCCTCCAGCAGCTCCAAATCTGATGCCCAGCCAGCACACAGCGTGCCCTGTTAGGCTCTGCAAGCAAGCTTCCTAGGTGGGAAGTGCCAGAGAGTCTCTGAACGAAACAAAGGACAATATCGTTGCCTCCAACACTCCTCATCTTTGAGCCATCCGCCTTAAATTATGACACAAGCCCAGTGAAGAAGCTAGGAGTATAGCATAAACAGCCATCAACCAGCGTCCTCCTTAAAGGACATTTTCGAGCCAGTCGGTCCCCTTGAGCTGCAACTTACAGCACTGCTACCTTTTGTCACGCCGCAGTCGCTCACGCCGTCAGAGATGCCTCGACCAGTGCTTCAAAACCGCCGACCAGCACTGAGACGATTCCTGACCCCAAGCCTCTGTTTAGGCCAGCCTGCAGCTGTCCGTCCAGCCACACTTACCGAACTGCCTGCCGCCTGATAAGCACAGCTGTCTCCAGTCTTGAACTCTGTTGCAGAAGCTGCAAAGCACGCTGGAACCGACTCCTCCCTGTCGAGCACCAAGAACGTCTACAAGCACATGGTACTTTGTGGTTGTGTCCCCCAGGTCCTTCTCCGAAGGCCCCTAGTGATATATGATCACCCATTCCTCCCGTTGTGCTGAAACTTATCCTTGAACTATTGTGATTAATTATTGTACCGACTACCCTCATGTCAGTATCCAGAGTGCAGCCCTTTCCCTTCTTGAAACTGTCTGTCCTCTGAATTCCTTTATAGGGTGGGTTGTATTTTGTAGGGTGCTAGACCTGCCTGTTAAATAATAATAAAGTAGATATTTGTATACAACTTTGACTGGACAGTCCCTTTTATTATTCAGTAATAATTGTATTTTCGCTGTGTTGCAACTAACCAACGATCCACGACTTTGTGTTTATAAGCCTGCTGTTCTGGCCACGTTACGAAAATTGGACAAGGAGGTCTTATAATTCACTTGTATTCCAATTTGTTTGGATCCTTTCTGGTGTACTAGAGGTATGGGGCTGATTGATGTTTTAGAAACCGATATTCATCCCTGGACCACTGCTGCCCCCGGATGTTTGTTCCTCACAGATACATATAAAAAGGAATCTCGATTGATAGCCAAACAGATTGAGGGATGGTCCCCACCCTGTATCTGATGTGGTGGCAACATTTAGAATTCATCAAAATGTTGTTCATCGCACAATAACCTCATATACTAAGCATGCTCCCTATTATCTTGCCTCTTTCCACACTGAACAGTGTGCCGTCAAAGGTTATCAGGTGCAGCTGCAAACAGCGTGTTACACGGACCACTTCACAGAAAGAAATAGACAAACCAGGTCTAGATATCCTGTTTTCGGTGCTACCAAATTTCTTTACCATCTGGCAAGCTGTGCCTTGAGATACAGCGGGGCGAGTGGCCAGTATGCCTCCTTGGCATTCTCTAGAACAGACGTGTGCACTTCCTAACCAACTACCTACCCTCCTTTACACGTCTTACACTCCATTCCAAGTAGACGACATAGTTATGGGTTTGACATTGAAAGCATCTGGCTATTTATGAAGAGGAATGGGAGGTCCAGTGTAGGGTTCTATCACAAAACCCATGCCGACAAACAAAAAGATCCAGATTGGGAGTCCCCCGATGTCTTGGCCGGAGTTGATTTGCCAGCAGATACTCAATGTTGAGCATTTAATATGGAATTCTATCCGCTACCCTTCGAACAGATCCTTAACATATGTAATGTGGCAGAAAGGCTATTCTGGGAAGAATTAAAGTTTAGCAGCACCTTACCTAGAGGCAGCGATTTGGTGAGTTCTCCCACACCTGACTTTGGTAAACAAATTTCTTCCACTATCTTGTGGTCTCTGCTTTATTCAGCTCAAAGAAACTAGACCCTTAGATTAGCCTCTGAACTGCTTGAATCCAGGTATGAAATGGAGTGGGAGGAGGATTGAATAGAATCCTAGTCTGTAAACATGTGGGCCGGTGTGTCGGAAACTTGGTAGCCCTGCCTCTGACCATCCATTGGATTAGTAATAGAACACTCTGGAGCCCACAACAGCTTTATCGATCATTGTAAGTCAGACAACGCGTCCCTATGCCACATGAAGCTTTCTTGTTCAAGCATGCTCTTCGTTTGAACACAGATTTCGAACACGAGATGAAAAGGTGCTGCATCTTCATAGAGCCCTCTTACTTTGAGCAGTTATCTGAATATCATCAATGTCTCACTCTAGGCGTGATATGCCGTCGACCACACTGCTGGATCATCTACACTCATTCGGCATTAACGATATACCGAAAAACTGGGAGCAATTACATAATATTCATTTATTAACCTAGTAGAGTTTGACATGTTCCATTCATCAGTTTCAGCTCATGAATGTCAATTTGGACCGATCGTCTCACCACACCCCAGCAGCTACTTTATGGTCATATGTTCGGGAATTCCTGAAGCCCTTCGCTATGGGTGAAGGGGTTAGGAGACCAACCCAAAACAGAGACATGATGAGATGGGCCCACATCATCATTATAGTGTCAGATAATAGACTCTCTTCCCGGTCTGATTTTCTCAAACATTGGCCGATCCACTTGCAGGTGCCTGCGGGTTTTCTATCAAGACAGTGCTCACCCCTAGATAGATGTCCTTGAATGGAGTTGAAATGCACGCCTGTCTTATATATTGCATCGGTACATGATATAAATCATATGCCTATAATGTCAATCATTTTGATGACTTACCTGCGTAATGCTGTAGAGGAGCAGGTGGATGACTTGCTCCTGGTTCCCGCCCCCTCACCACCGTCTTATTGGAATAACAGGCAAAGAGCTACTATTGGGAACCCATGTAGGAATCCATGCAATATTCTTGTACCGCGTCGAGTATATGAAAGACAATATGCACTTAGGCAACCAATTAGAATGTACACGCACGTTGAAGCAGTGGAAAGATGCTACTAGGAAGAATGTCACCTACCAAGTTGTCAGAATGCGTTTATGGATAATGTGGATGTAGGTTAAGAAACGTCTGATGACAATAAGAGGATGTCAGAAAGACGATCTATGAACCTATGTTGAAACGATATGAAAATACTTAAAGATGACGATGTAACCGAAGTATTCAGAGAAAATGTACAGAAAGTAATCATCAAAATGAAGAAGATAGTGTAACTTGCCGACCAATAAATGTAAATGCGCTGCAACACAAGTAAGAAAAATAATTTACAAACTTGCTAAAAAGACGCATATAAACAAAGTTTAGGATTGCCATTAGAAGAAGATGGACGGCGGCTCATGTAAAAATCAACCCAGTTACCTCAACTATGACCTAGGATTAAGAAAATGAAGAAATGATGAAGACGCTGTTTTCATGTGCAGAATAAGGGAGTACCCTGGCCTGGAACCAAGGAAGTTATTTTGAGAGATGAATGCTGAGCACAAGGGGAGTCGAATGAATACACCACGAGCGCAAGACATATTTCTGTTAAAATGAGGAGAAGCAAGAACATTTGCAGGAGCCAAGTGTTGGATAAACAAGAGGGCAAAGCCATTGTGAATTGGAGCGAGCACGTCTCTAGAGGCCAATGGGGGCAACAGCACCCTGCATGATTCAATCAAAGAGAAGTAAATGGAAAGTGAAATTGACACATTTATGGTCTCTTAACACTTGATGCAGAACTCAAAACAAGGGCTATTCATTAAATCCAGATGGCGATAGTGGTGTGCCCATACTCCCTTGAATGTTCCAGAACAGTGGGCAGACTGTGTGGTCAGTTACAAAGAGAAGACCTTGGCTAAGGATCAGGCCGATGAAAGATAATGGACTCATCGGGAATGCAAAGAATGAGTTGGTGCATCTGGAACACCTAGGTTTCGTTTCCGTGAACGTGCTGCTAAGCAAGCCGAGAGTCCAAGGTTGGATTGGGTTGCCAACCAGTTAGAAAGCCTGCAATGCATTTTTGCATACAAAGTTGCATTTAGTAGTCCACTGCCATATTCTCTGCTATAATCAGTACATGACGTATGTAAAAGTAGGTCAGGGCGTGTCCTACAGACAAAGTGCAACCAATGAGATATTAACACTTATATGATTCTATAAGTAGACATGTTCCCCTAAACCAATCCCTCCTGTCAATAGATTTGTACAATGCCATGTAAGATGACGTCACAAATGACGTATGTAAAAGTATATAAACTCTGTACAAGCAAGATAAGGTGTGACTATTCATGCATCTATTGTGATAGCTGTGATATCTCCCTGCTTTCTTTCATTTGGATTAAAGAAGAACTTTACCATCTTCCTTGAGTTTGTCCAGTAATTTGGCCTCAGATATGTTATTAGTAATTCCATGTAGCACAAAGAAGACGCTTCAAAACGTGCCAGAGCACATTGCTATGACCAATTAGATCCCTAGCATAACACTGTGTTTTTTGTTTAATTTCATGCATGTACTGCTCTAATGCTCTGTGATCTGCTGCCATTGCCTTGTTGCTTTAATGTATGGAGGGTTGCCCCCTGCACCCAGTCCACCCCCATTATTGCACACTGTCCTAGTGGATATTTCAGGATTTGCGAAATCATTGCAAGATGAATGTTTCAGAAATGTTGGAAGCATGCCAGGGCAAAGGAAATCATGGAGGATTTATGCACAGGTGCTACTAAGCTCTCTCCATACACAGGAAACTCTGTGCTGCACTGGGCCTCACCTGGCTATGACTGACAATGAGAGGTGATGCTCAACGTTCAGCAAATTATGGAAGATCTGGAGGAGCGGGGTGGGGGGGACATGTGCAATGTGTGTGCAATGTGTGTCGCGTGCTGTTCCGCCATGCATGTAATGTAGCAAGGTGTTTTCAGTGTGGATGGGTTTCACATTGGATGAATGTTTGGTTTGGTTAGAATTCTCATCTTGAACTTTAAAATACACTATTAGGAGAAGTAGTTGTAACCCCTTTGATTACTTTCCCTACTGATGAAGTTGGGCATGCCTTGGATTAATGCCTACTGTATAGTTTTGTTGTTTTTTTTAAAGGAAAAAGGAAATTCTTTATAAAAAACATGCATCAACAATATAAACAGGGAGTTTTCATGGCCAAAAACACATTCTACTACAAAATGTTGGAGGGGTCCTCCATAGATCCAAGGAGTGAGTGATCCTCTTCCTGAACTACAAGCACCTTACTAAATAAATGGACCTATGCAACCCTCACAGGACCTGTAGGGGAAATACGGGTGGAGTTTATTCACTCCATAGTGTCAGCAATCAGGGACCAGATTGCCAGTCTAGGACCAGAGCTGGACTCCAAAAGCAATACCTGTGCACAGAGTGACTTTCCCTGACCAGGATCCAGTGCCTGACCTCAAGATGATAATTATAAAAGACGGATAATCCTGAGGGCTGTAAACCTTCCGGATCCCCAAAAGTCACTTCCCAGCCATTAATAAGACAAACCCCCAGACACTGCTATTGAAGGTCACCTTGTGACTATTGTCAGTTCTCCTCTGAATTCTGGAAAGGTACTGATTAGCCATAAAAAGGCAATTATCCCAAAACCGCTGCAGTGAGGAACCTTAGACCCACCCGACCTAGTAATTATTGACCAGTCACTTTATTGCCTTTCCCGGCTAAGAAGCTTGCAAGGGCCGTTAATAAAGAGCTTCAAGCCTTCAGTGAGTAGCCTACTTCACTGGTTCCACATCAGGCTGGTCCCCGCTCTCGGTTAAGCACAGAATATGTGGTGCTCTCAGTGGTGTCTGACATGATATGTGATTTATAAATGATAATTTATTTATATATGAATGGTTATTTCTAACGCACTTAATATCCAGAGGTTTCTAAGCGCAGACCCGTGGATCGAACCTGTGTTGTTCCGTGTCATCTTGCTTCCAATACAAGCACGTTGCCGGCGTTAGAGCTTTCAGCTTTCTGGATTTATCAGTATCTTTCATACTGGCGACCACACCAACCTCTCAGGCGACTTTTTGAAGCCGGCCTACGATAGGATGCACAAGCGTGGATTGAGTTCCTTTTTCATTGACACAACATAAATAGCGCCTCTCCTTCCCTTTGAAACATGGTCCAGGGTTCTTAACTGCAGAGTGAGGCCGGGATCAATACTGTCGCCACTTTCCTGAAATATGTGTTTCACCTTCTGGCAGCCTTGACTAGGTCATTTGGGTTAAAGTTCTTCTATGCAATCAGATGGCCCCACCAGATCTTCCGTAAATTTAAAGGAGCCCTGGACAAGACAATTCTAAACTTTGAAACTGCATGTCGGAGGTGACAAACTAGAAGAATCTCGATCGATCTATGTTTAATCCAGCTGAAATTTAAATTCAAAACCACCATAAGAAGCAGAGTGGGGTCAAACAAAGGCCAGATGCAATTCAATTAATTGAATTGTTTTCAAACTTCTGTATTCAGAGTTTCCCCTGGGGCAGAATGAATCACTCCCTTGGGGCCAAGAAAATGTGCAAAAAAATAAAATTCATCTGCAAAACATTTCAGATAGTGCAAGAGCTAAGACATAGATAAGGAAGGGAGGGGGAGAGTGGGAAGGAAATGGAAACAGACAGGCGACTACCGTACTAGGCCTGACGACATTTCTGGTAGAGCCGGAAAAAAAAACAAGAGGTGAGGGAGAGGGGTGCAGAAAGGGAGGGGAGGAACAAAACAAGCGACTATCATACTAGGCCTGACAAAATTTCAGATAGTGCTGGAGGGGGGGTTCGGAGGAGAAAACCAGTAAGAGGAGGGAGGAGGTTACAGACGAGGTTGCTATCACCCTAGGTCCAGGGACAATTCTGATAGAGAAAGTGCATAGAAGAAAGTAAGGGGAGGAGATAGGAAAAGGAAGAAGGGAAAGGAGGAGAGAAAAGAGAGTAAGCAGTCAAAAAGAGTGGAGAAGCAAGAGGGGAGAGAATACAATTGCAGAAGTCAGTAGTGACACATAATGTTGCAAGTCAGGATACAAGATGAAGATGGGAACAGCATGATTCAGGGCCACCATGAGTGCAAGATGCAAAATAAGTTCACCATGAGAGTTGAGAAAGGGTGACACATCATGAATGATTGAAGTCCTTAAAAGTCAAATCCAGCATTGTCCACACGATGGTGATGGTGAAACCAGAATGTATCAGGACAGACTCCTGCAGAAGTAGGCTTGAGTGGGGTGAGGGGGGAGCAGGGTAGAAGAATCAAGCAAAACAGGCAACACCTGTGTGCGAGAATGGGGGGCACAAGGGAACATCACGGGGGGACCAGAGGGAGTAACACATGTTGGTGCATGCCTACCTGCTGTCTGAGCAGGGGGTCGGGCCCTGGGTCCTCCAGGTCCAAACAGGAATTCCCCTTTTCTTCGTCTGCCCTCCGCTTAGGACGCTTAGATTTTATCAGGATGATTTATTCAAATTTATTTTACCAAATTTCACAGCAAGTATATGCAAGAGTGGGTTATGGTAATAATTAAGGCAGAGGGGCATGGGGGATGCAGGGTTCTCCACCTGCATATATTTGCGTTGAAAAGTATCTAAAAAAAATATCGATTAAGTCACCCTCGAAAAAAACCTCAATCAAATCTACATCACACCAAAAGCTCATACCTTGAAGGAAGTCAATATGTTTCAGTACTTATGCATCATTTATAATAAAAAAAAGGTCTATGGCAAACACATATCCAGACTATGTTTACCTGTAGGGTACAGACTAATGAGAGGATGAAATGGTTTATGAAAAAATATGGTGACAATGTTGTACTCTCAGCTTCGGATATTTATCGATCCAAAAGATGAGGTCGAGTTCGGTATGGTGGCGGAGATTGGGCGGTAAATTGACATGATGCAATCGTAAAGGTTGAACAGTGTACATTCAATGAATTGGTATATTTAGAATTACAAATGACCTTGCTTGAAATCACCGGGGAAGCAGCACCTCATATTCAAGGCTATCGGTTTGGTTGACTGAAAAAGCCACGCCGACTCATGCCTTGATCGATGATATAATCGGGTTGCCTGATGTCAACAAAATGAAATCCTTTTTATGCGTTAGGAATTTTGTGTCTTCTGTTGAGCTGGCTAATCTGTATTATAACCAACAGGAAATAGCAAAGAAAAATACATTGGATTTAAAACAACAAATAGGAAAGATATCGCAACACAGAATGTCTTGTGCTATTCAAGTAAAGCTTCTGTTAGAATATTATATCCATGCTGAATTCTTGACTTTGAAGGACACCTATTTGAATTTTGTCTCACATGTCAAGGCACGTAAACTGATGACAACATTTCATTTTAGTCCACCTATGACAAGATATGACCAACACCGAACATTTGTTTGTGGCTGTGATGGGGTAACCCAAAGATCAAGACTGCATGTGTTATTCCTCTGGTCATTGCCAAGAGATCGAGGTAGAAACAAATTGATCCGGTCTTAAAGAATTATAGAGTGGCATAAACATGGTATATGTATATGAGGAATGTGTATCATATGTTCAGCTATGATCAGTTTTCAGAAGAAATGTTTAGACTATATTAATGTAATGGGTCATTGTTGGATATTTATGGTGCTCCTCTTTTTATATTTAAATGTTTTGATTTATTCATTTTTTTTGTTGTTTGTAGTTTTATTAAGCTTGACATTTGAATAAAGGTATTGATTAAGTGATACCTGTGGGACGGTCCTTCCTTCCTTCCTTCCTTCCTTCCTTCCTTCCTTCCTTCCTTCCTTCCTTCCTTCCTTCCTTCCTTCCTTCCTTTCCTCCTTCCTTCCTTCCTTCCCTTCCTTCCTTCCTTCCCTCTCCCTCCCTTCCTTCCTCCTCCCTCCCTTCCCTCCCTCCTCCTTCCTTCCTCCTTCCTTCCTTCCTTCCTTCCTTCCTTCCCTTTCCTTCCTTCCTTTCCTTCCTCTTCCTTCCTTCCTCCTCCCTCCCTTCCTCCTTTCCTCCTTCCTCCCTCCTCCCTTCTCCTCCCTCCTCCCTTCCTCCCTCCCTCCCTCCCTCCTCCCTTCCTTCCTTCCTTCCTTCCTTCCTCCTTCCTTCCTCCTTCCTTCCTTCCTTCCTTCCTTCTCTTCCTTCCTTCCTTCCTATTTGTCCGCACCTCTTTAGTGCTTTGCCTCAGTCTTTTTCCTCTCCCCCCCCCGTTCCAGGCTCCCCCTGCATCTTCTCTCAGTCCTCTCCTAATGCTCTCTTATTCTGGACGCGCCCTTCCTATCCTCTTATTCCCCTGCTCCTGGGATTTTTCTCCTTCACCTCTCTACTCTCATCGCTCTTCTCTTTAATGTATCCTCAACACCTTCCCTTTCCTCACCCCCTCTTTCATCATTTCTCTCACAATACATATTTACCTTGCTTCCCCCAATAAAATATATATCCTAAGGATTCAAATAGTCTGAGTGTGTGTGACTTTAGGCAGCATGCAGCGGTTAGCATTAGCCTAGGGTATAGGTGTAGTCCATACATGATGTAGTCCTGTGAACATAGGGCTTAAATGAGCCAGCGGCGACATCTTTCTTACTGTTCATCACCTCTGAGCTCTTCTGCTTTCGCCCCCTTCCTCAATCTCCACATACTCCAACCTTGTCTTCTCTCTCCCCCCACCTGTTCCTTCACCTCAACTTTCAGCACCTCCATTTCCTCCATCTCCTCCTGCACTTTCAACTCCTTAACTACTCTCACCACTTTCTCCCTAAACCATAAACCCTGATGTAACCATAGTTAATTTCACAATCTCTCTCTCCCCACGTCCTGGGTCCTTCTCTCGATAACCCCCTGGTTCATTTACTTCCCTACATTTCTGTCTTTCACGCCCCACACTCTCTGGTTTCTCTTTTCTCAGTCTCCTGGGCCTTTCTGTCTCCATCAAATCACATACTTCTTTCCTCTGAAAGGGGAGTCCCCTTGCAGGGGTTGCCTACTGTAAACAGTTGTCTCAGACGTGACATTCGCTGCCCTTCATACGGGGGTGGGGGCTAGCTTCAAGCTGACACATTGCATATCAAAGAAGTGTTGGGGTTCCTGCCCTTTGTTAGTTCTGTGACTAGGCCTCTTCGCAGGCTTGCTTCAATTAACTCTCATAAGTATGCTCTGCCACTACACAGAACTGACAATACAACAGGGCAGAACCATGGAGCCTCTGATATTTAATTAGGCTGGCCATGGCAGGAAGAAGGTGTTGCCTTCCCCCTTCCTGAGATGCTTTCATGTATTCCTGGGTGTCACATTGCAGCTAACTGGGACAGGGAGGACTGCGCATGTAGGCTGTGTCCTCCTAGAGTACACTTGACTATGTGTTTGTTGTGCGCCGAACATAGGAAAATGTGTGCGGATTAGCCCCACACATTTTCCGAGGTTGATCTCAAATTATAAAATGTCTTAAACAAATATTTTAAAAAAACCAGGTGATTGCACACCCGCCGTGCAGATGGTCAAATTCCTCACAGGCCCTTCCTTTCTTAGCTCCTGACCTCACTTCCCAGCTCTCTCAGGCATACGATAACTGAGCTGTGTCTAACTTTGAAGCTAGCATTGGGATTGCTCAATCGAAATCTGTCCCTGGGGATGGCTTGCTGCTTCTATGTGGGACTTGGGTCTGGTTTGTCCCTTGCATAGACCGCGTTCTCTCTGGTGTCCAAACCGTGGATCTGCCCTCGGGGTGGATCCCCTTACCCTAACCGGTCTTAGCTGTATACATGCAAAGAACCATGGGCGTAATTATAGGGGGCACGGGGGTATTGTCTCCCCAACTATTTGTGTCATGCCTTATTGTCCCCCCCATCTTTTGGCAGGAGGGCCAGGGGGCTGCATTGTCTCTGCTGGATCAGCTAACCCACACGCAGAAGCAGAAAATAAAGCTCAGCTCAGCTTTATTTTCTGCTTCTGTGTGTGCAGCGTCGCAGCGGGCCGGGCCTGTTTGTAGGCTTTCTTTCCAGATACTACACTATACGATATTTCATTGGCTGTTTGTCAGCCAAGTAAATTCGTTATTGTGGGTGGGGTGAATAATGATGACGCCGCTGCTGCGCGCATGCATGCGCGTGGGTGGCACTGTGGCAACCTTCTGGAGTGTTCTAGGCAAAGGCGAACTCTGAGGCACCCTGGTCCCTGAGAGGCACGTGCGCACTGCACAGTTTCGACCTTGCAAGTTGCGGCCTTGTTGCGAGCACCCATCCTGAAGGAAGATTCAATGATCGCAAAGCACAGCCGGTAAGAAGAGGTTCATTCTCACACTGCAGCATGCTTTTCTCTGACCAGGACCTGGCCCCTGTCCCATATTTCTAAGATGCAACTGAGCCAGGCTCGAGGCAGTAAACGTCACACCCGTGTAGAGTACCAGGGATGGATTAGTGGAGTGTACTGGGCTCCCCCAGGATGAGTAGAAAGCGTTCAACTGAATGAAGGGGGTGACAACTTCTGCAGCTTTGAAGCAGCGAAAGAGATCACAGGTGAGTATAAATAGCCAGGGAAGGGTGAGGATTGGTGACTGCCCCACAGAACTAGAACACATTGAGCTATAAGAAGGGTTATTGTCGAACCACTTGTATCAGGAGGGCCTTTGTCTGGAAGCTGCTGGCTGAAAGGGTGGTGTCCCTACTTGCCACCTGAGTGAGGTGTCATTCCACCCACTTACCCTGGGGGACAGAGGGCTATCGACTGGCTGGAGACCTGCCCGCCTTTCCCATGGACCGCATGAGGTGGTTGTGGCAGCCTGCGGCTCGAGATGAAGACGGTTGCAGTTACAGTTTGCAGTGCCTATTAGACTCAAGACCAGTGGGACCCAGCCAGTGCCTAGAAGGGATACTAAAGGAGCAGTGAACATTTACAGGGTATTTTACCCAATTGCAAATCCTAGGGTTTGACAAAAACGGCACACCAAATGAAAAGCTGAAGAGAAACTGTGAAGGGCCAATACCCTGCACCTGCCCTGTGGTGGCCAGACCTCACTGGGCGATGAAATGGACCGGGGGATGGGGGGTCATCTTTCCTAGCATGTGAGGTTCTGACCAGGAGGCATCCATGGCTCGGCTTGTGGGGCGATGGGTGAATATTGCCCTTTGACGTGTCCCCTGCTGGTCATTCTCTCATCTTTAGATATTTTTCTGTGATTGACATTATTTTCTCGTGTTCCTTGCATGTCCTATTTTTAGATGGTAATTAGCTACTTTTATAACTTGGCATTGCCAGTCATATCTTTTAGGCTTTGAACTGGTTGTATTCTCGTGCCTTCTATGAGTAACCCTTAAGCTTGCCCCGCGCAACCGTGGGTACATTGCTTTGGTTCATCAAGAACCCCCCTTCTGAAAGGAGGAGGTTTGTGCTCCCCCAAAGCCAGAAAATGACCAGCTCAGATCAGGGTGGGAGTTGCTGACCCGTTCAGCACAGCTTTCACTCACCTGCCTGCCCATTGTAATCACGTGTAAGGTGATGATGTTGTGCATTTGTTCTTGTGTTGAAGGGGGGGGCAGTCTGGCTCTGAGGCTCATGAAGGCGCATTAGGATTCTCACTCAGGATCAGAGGACATGTTTCCACATCCTTCTCTATGCGACTCCCACTGCCTCGTGAGCCTCACCGTAGAGTCCAGAGTAGTCTCCAGTGGGAGGGGCATGAACTAGGGTTCCATGTGGGAGAGAACCTGCGGGCCGGGTGTCAGTGCAGCAGCTACTCAGGACACAGTGAGCGCCCCCTTGATCCCTAAGCTCGAAGGAGGTTTATTTAGGCTATTCATCTGCACAGGAATGAGGATTCATAGTGCTACCATCATGCAGCATTTATGGTTTCCCACCCTTGGCATTAAATGCTTGTTTCTTCTAGCAACTGGAATGTGACTTATGCTTTTCTGTGGCAGAATTCCCCCTGACCCCCACCACTTCATTTGACGTTGGTCTTCCTCTCTTTTCCAATTTCTCTCCTGATCCTCAACCCCTCCCCCAACTCCTGCCCTTTGCTATCAGAAGTGGTACGTTCTGCAAGTGGCGTGATGAAAATCACCAAGAAAAGAAAGTAAGAATTGGAAGCACGGGGGTGGGGGCTTTGATCAATTCCAGGGTGATCTCCTGCAGCCTTCTTCCAAAGCTATCTTAAGAGAGCATGGAAGTTCGAAGAAAAAAGACTCTGGCATCGAATCCCCGAAGGTCTTTACACGAGTCCTCGGCAGGGGAAAGGACCGCATTTAAAGTTTTATATCTGACCTTTGGAGCTCACCTTAACTCAACACACACACCACACACACACACACACACTCCTGTCCCTCATTTTTTGTGCTGACAGCCTTTCAAGTGGGGCAATTTATAAATTTGGCTCACTTACAAGCCATTGTTTTTACACAGTATGTTGTGCTTAACATTTCAGTGTTAAGAACTGTTAAGTTCTGAGGTAAGAACTGACCATGGGGCATTTGTATTCACCAGGCCAGCACAAGTTTCAGTTAGCGGACCAAACCTATGCATTCTTCAAAGAGAATTAAAATGCTGCACAGAAAAGTTTGAAACTATATTCTTTATTTTCATGTCTCTTTATTTGACACACCAACACGTTTTTTGTTTTGTATTTTACTTTTTAGTTACATTTGGCGCATCCCTGGGAAGGTTAACTCTAATTTTCTTGCTTAAGTATTCTGGTGGCTGCTTTGGGACATGGACTAAATGCAACTGCTCAGCATCAAAGCTCTTTTAATTGTCTAAACAAGCCATCCACTGCCCAGCGAGCACACCGGATGGCAACTCAATGTCACTTGGCACCTTGATTAGGAAAGCAGCGTTCATTGTCTGTCACCATGCAGACAGTAGTCCATGGCAAATCAGTACAGTGATATATTTGCAGCAATGATTTGTGCGCTGCACAAGTCACCACCCCATTGGTTATTGGCGCCTATGTGGAGCTCCCTTATGTAACAGCACATATACCTGTTTTTGTCGGATGTGCCCAATGTCCATACACGAGCACACTGTAATGTTTTGTGTATATGATTCTGAGGAGCATGCCATACTGTGCCCACACTTCAGTCTTATGAAAGTTATAACCGAGGGCGTCAGCAATGGACTCTTGTCATGTAGTAGTTTTGTTTTATCCCTCAGTGCCAACGTCCGCCCACTCCACCCTGCACCTTCTTTCAGTTGTCATGATGTCCCCCCAACATTTTCAGCAAAGTTACTCCACTGCAAAGAACCTGTGAGGTGATTGGTGGACTGCTGAAGTTTACCGTCCCAGTTCAGGTCCCGCTCTTACCCCCTGTGGTTTTATACAGGAATTCTGCACCCATGTGTAAAAAGCTGATTGTGCAGGTGTTTTTGGCTCCACAGGATTGTCACTCATTCTCAGTTTGGTTAAAGCGAAAGAGCCCCTACGCCCCGTGCATGGTATGGTGCGGGTAGCCGGTAGACACTCACTACGCTGCCCCTGGGTCCAGAAACACCTGGTCTGTGGTGCTGCTCATCCCCCTCGGCCACCCCACTATCCAATAGCAAGGTCAGATAGGGGACCACCCACCGTCCACTATCAAGGGCAGGCAGGGGATCCCCATTGTGGAACCCTCCTTTTGATATGGCTGATTAGGGTCCTTTCCCTCTCCAGTGACGTAAGTCTGATTACTGGGAATTCAATTATTCAGCTCTATTCAGATGATGCAGGTTAATCATCTTTGCTTGTCCTTCTTCAATGTCTACTTCTTCTCATGAAATGACTTCATTTCATTCTGAATAGACTCCAGCGAAGGTGTATACTTGGGCCTACGGAAGCATCTGATGCAGAGCCTTCTTAGTACTCAAAACGCTGCAGTGCGCCCCATCTGCCCAGGTGTCATCTGGACTTTGTTCCTTGCACCGACTTCCTATTGTTCGGTCCACGAATTTTAAGGCTTTGTGCATTATGCATCTAGACTATAGCACTGGGGCCCTTGTTTTCGGAAGAGTACATTTCATTACTAAGAACAGGTAACTCTATTGGCTCAGCTGATCTCTATCTTCTTTCGGTCACAATGTCTGGACTCAAAGGACAGGTTGCTGCTCTGTCTCCGTGGCACCAGCCAGTACATGCAATTCTTTTCCTCTTAAACTCAAGCACAGAGAGAAGACCATTTATGCTTCCGTAGACAAGTAACAACCTGCCATTTTTCCCTACAGCAAGTACCCCTGTCCTGCTGCATCACTGTATTGTCTTCAGTGTCCCCCAACCAACATGCTTCCAGGCAAACACTGAACTTTAGAAATAACAAACTTAAGTCTAAACCTGGCCAAATGGTGTTTTTTTAAAAAGAAAATTGCAGAAAAAGAGACTCGAAATTGTTTTTAAATTATTTTAGGGGGTTCCCCCCACAAACGCTCGTCCTCTATGTATATTTTGGTATTCCCGACCTCCCCCAACCCTTTATATACCCTTTCCCACCCCCCAAGAAAAATTCAACTTGTTTTTCCGGCAAAAATATTTCATAAAAACACCCATCAAAAAAAGGTGTTGATGAAAGGACGTTGTACCGACAAACAGAATTGTAACAAAGACAGAGGTGTGATGCAACATGAATGCACAGCGTGCCTAGTAGAAGCAGGAGGTAATCCAGTGTGGGTCGGTGTAAGGCAGCACAGGGCAGAGGCAGTTGGGGGGGTGGAGGGGGCTCAGCATTTGGTGAGGATAATATCCAAGGGAAGAAGCCCCTCAATCAGCGGTCCATTTAACACGTTATGGCCAGGGCTGGACTGGGAACCAAAAGTGGCCCTGGAAATGTTTTTCAAAGTGGCCCCATATTATCCTAGACTGGAAGATTTGTAGAACGTTCTTTATTTAACCCACTCAAAAGAGGACCACTGGGAAGTGTTGAGTTCTCTGTTGGCCAGTCCACCACTGGTAGTGGGCCCTGACTCCCAAAGTATAAACGCTGAAACCTATACAGGGTATATCCTGAGCTCTTATTGCAAACTACTCATTGAGTGCGGAACAATATATACAAGTCAGAAGAAATGTCTGAAATAGGTGTTCGTACCAATAGATCCTGACACGTCAGCGAGAGCCAATTGCATCATAAGCTCGAGGGAGTTATGAAAAGGTGTCGTTCGTGATCAAGCTTTCTCTCTCTATCAATTGTTTTTACCCCCTCTGACTGCCGATAGGCCAGCGTTTGTGCTCTAAAAGCAGAATGAGTTGCCAGAACCCGCATGGCTTCGAGTCAGTGGGCTGTGTTCATCCTGATCTGCCCATTCCTGCATGTATTCAATGCACACATTCACTGCACGCATTCAATGCATGCTGCCTTTGCACTGCTACAGCCTGTAGCTTGGAAAAAAAACCTACTGGGTTTCTGGATAATGAAAGTGCTTTGATGACATATCCTTGGTATAGTATCATGCACGTTTAAAGTTCAAGTCCAAATATTACATTTATTTAAAATTTAAAAAAACAATTAAACTAATTTCAAACAATATCAGCATCATCGCAAAGCTACGAAACACATCAAGCCATTTTATCTTTTTGATTTTTTTTAAAATGCCAACAATCATACCTACAAAATGTGGAAAATACTTAAGCATTCATAAATATTTTTACACACTTCATTACATTTATAGCTCAATATTATTATAGCTTAATTTAGGGCTTTAGGCCGGATTCTTCGTGCTTCTAAGCGCTGGTATGATCGCTGCTATTATTAGTTTCATCTGCCATAAATCACAGAGAAGATAGAGAATTCAAAAGAAGATACATCACCGTGGGTGTTACCGAATCCCTCATCTCGCCAGAAGCGGCTGGAAGACCTCTGTACCAGCCAGGCAGAGAGCACAACAGCCCACAGGAAAGTCAGAACAAGGCGTCCTCCCTCCGACTGAGGTCTTTGTGTTTTTTCCACCTGACCTCTCCAAAGCCTCCCAATATACGGCCCTCCTAAAAAGGGGTGGCAATTTCTCAAAACTTCTGGCATTAGCACTTGCGCATTGTTGAGTGACTGTTGGTTGCCGGCCGGATCAACCGACAGTAACACCCAAGGAGCAAAGCTTCCCTCTTCTAAACACCACGGAAAAACAACTCCATAACTCATAGCAAGACATAACACAACCAGCTTTCCCAGCACAATGTCCTTGACTAAAGTCTGCATACCAGGCTCAGCAACGGATAACATTGAAAGCAGGTCTTTTAGCAAAGCAAGTGCAGTTTTCACTGAGGCATGGAATAAATATCCATTATAGCTATGAGTGCCCCCAGAATGCATTGCAAATCAGCGCCATGTTTTAGCTCAAGCATAACAATGGGTTAATAGAATAAATAATCAATAAGTAAATGTATGGCCAGCTGGTGGCAAATGCAATGGTAAGTGCAGACATCAGGTATCAAGTGCTGGTAGTGGGACTGTGGAGATACAGAAAACAGTCCCCAAGGAAGAGGGGGTTGAATGTATTTAGGCACCAGACCCCAGACCCCAGCTTGTATGAGACGTATACATACAACACACTCTTCACCAACAGTGCCATGTACTCAACAAGTTAACACAACTGACATGCCAACAAAACAAGTACATCAACAGACGAAACTGTCTGTTTTTAACGTTCGGGCTCCTCCTTGTGAAAAGGCACATTTTACAAGGATGGGAATGTCAGCGTTAAGGGCGAAGCAGTTTTTAACGATAAATAATTTATTTAATCATAGCACAGTGCATCACATTACATATACGACTCTAAGTCACACTACTCCAGTACTTCAAAATACTTCATTTATTGCCTGCACGTGTTTCATGATAGCGTAGATGTAGGCGCCCAAATATTTAAAGTGTGTAAAATAAGTGCTTTGAAGTAGCGTTGCAGTGTTGGTCATGGTGAGATGGAGTGATAGTTCACGTAGACAGAGTGGCATTTGGAACTTCTGTGGACTTCACCTTTAATAAAACATGTGTCTCTATCCAATTGCAGATGTATAAATGAGGAGTGGTGCACACAGGTGGCCTCATTTACTAAGTATTTTTCAATGGCTGTAAAAGGCTTTGGGCCTCATTACGACCCTGGCGTTAAGGGTTTAACGGCGCCGTAAAAGGTGTCGGCGCTGTTAAACCCTTAACGCCTGATTACGAGGTCCCTTTGCGGGACCTGACCTTAACGCCTGATTTTAGCAGGCGTTAAAGTAGGGTGCTGCAAAGGGACCTTGGTGCTAAGTACGGTGCCGCAATTTGCGGCACCGTACTTAGCGCCTTCCCCATTCCCATTGAGCCCTATGGGGCAAAAATGGGAATGGGGAAGGGCCATGGCGGCATGGGGAATTACCGCCCCGCCAACCTCTGAATGGGGCGGTAATTCCCCATTCCGCCATGGCAGAGTCGGTAAGTTACCGGCATGGACCATGGTGCAATTATCACCTTTGTCCACCGCCTACCGTGTAATGAGGGCCTTTGTCTCTTTTTTGGGATGCTTATGGGGTTGCACTGCCCTATATGAGGTTGCACTGCCCTGTATGAGGTTGCTGCCCTGCTGCACATTGTGCCCTGTTAGCTGTGTTTGTACTATAAGCCCGTTATTGCAAAGCACCCAATAAATAATCAAATAAACATAACATAAACAAATATCCAGAGCTGCAGGAATTACGATGTAAACATTTACACTTATATTCACACTCACACACAGACAGATATGCACGCGCACACTAGCACACACACATATACACTAACACACACATGCGTGCACACACTAATATGCACTTGCAAACACACACTCACACTCTAGCACACACACACACACACACATACACACACACACTAAAACCCACTCACACTCTAACATGCACACACACACACACACACTAAGCCACACATGCACACACGTGCTCATACACACAAATACTCATAAACACGCATGTACACTAACACTCACACACTAACAGACACAGGCGCCCGCGCAAACATATACGCACCCCTGCACATGAGCACATGCATACACATACACACTAATGCACACTCATACTCTAACCAACACACCCTAGCACACACTTAGGACCTGAGTCATGCACAGCTGAAAAGTGACTTGCACTACCTACACAAACCCTGATTCAGGGAACTCAACAAAGTGTATTTTGCAGTGCAAAGTTAAGTACAAAGTCATTTTTGTAGTACAAAATGGCTTTGCACTGACTTTAAACTGACTTTGCACTGCAAAAATACACGTTGTACAGTTCCATGAATCAGGGGTTGTGTCGGCCGTGCAAAATCACTTTTCAGCTGTGCAAAGTTACTTTGAACCGTGCAAAAAATTCCATGAGTCTGGCTCTAAAACTCTAACGCACACTCTCATACATATATACATTAACTAACACATACACACTACCACACATGCACACAAACGGAATCACACAGATACACACACAAACACAGAACATACAGACATTATATTCACGAATACCGTAAAATTGCCATAAAGAAGGGCGTTCAGTTACTGTCCCTCAAACACCAGGGGTAGCCCGGTGTGTGTTGTTACCTATTTAGCAGATTGGAGGTTCATTTGAAAAAGTACAGCATCTGACATGCATCTCCCATCCAATGCAGCATGCAATGCCTCTGTTATTGTGCTGCACAGTAAATAAATGCTTGCATGTGTGATGTGATTCAATGTGTAGCCGCGCACTGCACCCATTCACCTAAAGACATCTCCTGGCCAGGAAGGGGCAGGAGCCAATCGACTGGAAGGCACATATATTTAACTCTCATTCCCTGCTCCATGTATGATTGCCTGTCAGTCCCATAACCCATTATTGATGGAAACTCTGGCCCAATTGCTGTCCAAATGCGTCACTGCCATCGTGTTTTACAAACTATTGATTAGAGCTTTGTTTCTCATTGATTGGAGAAAGGCGAGTCTTCAAAGCAATTGTGTGTCAGTGATTGCCGCACAGAAACATACATGGTGTGTGTGCCCGATTACTGTTTGAAGCAGTTAACCTTCACCCACACACTGTGGACCCATTCACTGGTCACTGAGCTTAGAAGGATTATTTCAATCGATATCTGATTTGGTTTCCTTGAACAAAGGCCTCGTTTCAATAACTGCATTGCTTTGCTTATCCTCTGTGTATAACTCTCTAAGGATATCTGTCTACTGGGGACCAGGCACTCACACAGGCACCCCTACCATGAGTCAGGCTCGCCTGGCTTGTATGGGCAATAGGCCCATGGCCGGACCAAGAATGCAAAATATTTGTGTGGGCCTGTTTTTGGGTCAAAGCGGGGCACTTTGTTGGTCAATGTGGGCCAGTTTGATGAGTTTCACTCTGTGGCTAATAGTTTTGACCAGTGTTGCTGAATAAATATTCTTTAAAATGTACAATTTGCATCACATTGTATCAAAAACCTCCCTCTTGGGTACTATTCAAACACCGTCACAAAAGGAATTAATTGCCATGAGTCCTTGGCTTATGCCTCAGATTTATCCTCACACCTGAATTCTGAGGCTGTCCGATTGAGTATATATGGTTTACGGTTACAAACACTTAAATGTTAGGGTTGAATGTTACGAAAAATGAAATGAGCACTATACCCAGCATGCATTGCTTGCTCACAGATTCAAGCATACCACCCTATTTTACCACAGACATATTTAATAATATAAAGAATCAGATATTACAAGGTCTGTCAGAATCCCATCATGACCCAACACACAGCCTATCTGCCTTCACACCCCCTCCCCCTTGTAAAAAGACGCTCTCTCAACGTGATGTAAGGATGGCGTTATTGCCTGCGGGAGATGCTCAATGACAATGGAGTGTGGCGTGTTGACAGAACTCCGGAACCTAATAAGTGAGTGGGCCGAGCCGAGACTGATGATGCAAGTGCTTCGAGCCCGTACGTTTGCGACTGTGAGCAATTCGACCATCTGCACAGTGGGTGTGCGCTCACCTGGGCTTTTTGAACTTTTATATGAAATTGAATGACGGTAGATCAACCTCTGGAAAATGTGTGGGGCTAATCCGCTCACATTTTCCTATGCTCACCGCCTGACATACACATAGACCTGTGTACTCTGGGTGGGCACAGCCTGGAGGCACCGTCCCCCCTGTCATATTTAGTCGGGATCTGACAGGTGGAGTGCATGATGCATCTCAGAAGGGGGAGAGCCAAAACCTTCCTCCTGCCATGGCCCGACTAATTAACTATGAAAGGCTCCATGGATCTGCCCTGTCTGTTTGTTTACCCTCTGCAGATGGTGGCAGCAAATAACTTAATTAACATACTAACATAGTATAGTTAAAAGAGGCCCACATGGGGGTTGGCTGCAGGGGCTAAAACAAAGGAGACAGGAAACACCAACACCCCTTTTATATGCACTGTATTAACCAGAAACCAGCTCCCACCCTAAACTATCAATGATAGTTTACTGTCATGTCTGGTACTTGTGTTTACGGTAGGCGAAGCCCGCAGGGGGGCCTCATTCAGAGGGTAGGAGTATGTGATTTGATGGAGACAGAAAGTCTGGTCTCGCTTCAACTTCAAAAGAGACCTGCCACTTTAATCAGGAACCACAGAGAGCTCAATTACCAGAGTGACCCTTTGATCACAACAGAAAGGAAGCTGGTTGGGACTTAGTATTTCATGTTATCATCCCTTTTCCTCTTACAATGCACTCTGGTTATGACTTCATGCATATAGGAAATTGTTAGTGGGGACCCAGGATTGGTTCATTAAGGTAGGTTTAGCCTACACCAATCATTGTAGCCCATTTGGCTTCAAAAGAGGGTCAAGACCCTTTTTTGGGCAGATCATCTGAAGACTTTGCAAGAAGTAACAAACAGAACTCATTTGGACCCTGGCTGAAGGTACATTCTGCCTTACAGCTTCCCCCAGTGAAGGAAGGCCATGATTTCCAAAGAGGGAAGCAAGATCCCTCCCCTAAACATCTCCCAGGGAACAGAGAGAGATACTGAATCCAGAGCACGCGCCACCAGTTCCAGAGCCCATACCCAGCCAGCACACAGCATGCCCTGCTAGGCTCTGCAAGCAAGCTTCCGAGGTGGGAAGTGCCAAAGAGTCTCTGACCAAACCAAGGACAAGGCTGCTGCCCGCAACACTCTTCTCAGTTTTGGACTGTCTGCCTTAAAGGACGGCCGAGTGACGAAGCTAGGGGGAGTGCATTAACAAGCATCAAACAGTTTCCCCTTTAATGTACATTTTCGAGCCCGTCAAGCTGCTCGAACTGCAACCGACTGCAACGCTGACTGTTGTCACGCAGCAGTCGCTAACGTCATCCGAGATGCCTCCACCAGTGCTTCAGACCCGCCGACCAGCACTGAGAATGATTCCTGACCATTGGCCGCCATGTAGGCCATCCTGCAGCCATCAGTCCAGCCTCGCTCGCCAAACCGCCTGCTGCCTGATACCCGCAACTGTTTCCCATCTTGAACTCTGTCACAGAAGCTGCAAAAAGCACCATGAAACCGACTCTAAACTGTCGAGCACCAAGAACCTCTACAAGCACAAGGTACATTGTGGTTCTGTCCCCCTGGTCCTTATCAGAAGGCCCCTATTGACATTTTATTCCCCATTGCTCCCTTTTGTGCTGAAACAAAGTATATCTGAACAATTGCGATTAATTACTTTACCGACTACCCTCCTGTCAGCATCCAGAGGGCATCCCTTTTCCTTCTTGAAACTGTACGTCCTCTGCATTCCTTTACAGGGTGGGTTGTATTTTGTAGTCGGCTAGAACTGTCTGTTGAATAATAGTAAAGTTGAGATTTTTATTCAACCTTGACTGGACAGTCGCTTTTATCATTTGGTAATAATTGTATTTTCGCTGTGTTGCAACTAACCAACGATCTGCAACCTTGCAGAAATAAGCCTGCTGTTCCATCCACATTACCAAAATGGAACAAGGAGCTTTATAATGTGCTTGTATTTCCAATCTGTTCGGATCCCTTCTGGTGTACTAGATGTGTGGGGATGATTGATGGTTTAGACACAGATATTCATCCCTGGTCCACTGGTGCCCCCGGAGGTTCATTCTTCGCATTGGTGGCAAGCTTTTCGATCTAGTTGGAGCTTTGCGCACAGCTTAGTCACCCAACGATAAAAGTAATGTTGCAGGCAATGTTTAGACACAGCTAGGTATTTGTAATAATCATGGATCTTGACATAGAGACTGTGAAAGGCATGAGCAAGGATGTCTTGCACATCCTATATCAAGAAAGGGGACTTCCCCACAGAACTAAGGTTAATAAACCTGAGTTGCTGATCAGCCTCCAGGCTTGGGTAGAAACCAGGGTAGTCAGAGCGATGACCCTAAGGGACGGGAAAGACCATGTGTACCCGAATGAAGAAGACCTTCCGGGAGTGGTAGTGGAATATGGCGAAGAAGACAGCATGAGCAGTGTATCTCTCCAACCATCCCTCTGCCGGGCAAGCATGGTTTCTCAACACTCTAGAATGTCAGTGCGGTCAGGGGCTAGAGTGGCATCCCACAGGTCCCAGGCCTCAGCACCATCTCTAAGTGACCCAGTAATTGTTCCGACTGTTAACAAGGCAGCGGGTAGAAAGCTCCTTCTCAAGGAGAGGAGACTAGCACTAGAGGAACAGAAACAGTGGAACAAGATCACCATCGAACTGCACAAGCCTGCGTGTTCGAAGAGAAGAAGGAGGCCAACAGATCCACCTCTAGCGAAAGCAGCAGCAGTGGCTCAAACCAGAGTGCCCAGGATAAGCCCTGGTGGCACATCCCCAAAGACTTAGTTCAGGATTACGAAGTGGGGAAAGATATTGTTGACTGGCTTGAAGCACTCAAACTTGCTTTTCAGCTACAGGAGGTGGATGAGGTACTGTGGGGTGCAGCCCTGATGAGTCGCTTACCAACACCAGGGACATCAGTTAACTCCTTAGGAAAGGCCTGTTTATGACGGCATGAAGGTGTCACTCCTCAGGAAGTTCTGCAAAACCCCAGAACAGAATCTCAAGAGCTACAGAGCGCTCATAAAGAAAATTGGGCAGAAATGTGAAGCATTCACACACTTCTGCATGGGTGGGTGGCTGGTAACAAAGTTGAATCATTTAAAGGGATGCACATTTTGAATGCCTGTGAGCATGTTTTGAAGAATTGTGATGTTGACCTGCCCCGTAATCTTGTGGAAAAGATTTTCACAGATTCTTGGGAGCTTGCGAAGGCTGCCGACAGGTTTGTGAGTACTGGAGTCCAGAAAAAAAGCTCAGGCAATCACAACAAAACCGGAATAGAAATCTTCAGACAAAAAGTAACCAAGGATGGGAAGGACAAAGGTCCAACCCAATCCTCTTCAATGCCAGGTCCCCAAAAGAATGAAGGGAATTCCCAAAACTTTAGTTCAGCTGTACACACTGAAAGGACGAGTGTAGGTACCCCTAACACTGGGACACCTGCGTTCTCATCAACCAAAGGTTTTTTCATGTGTAAGTAGCTGGGCCATAGAAAAGGGGATCCTGCTTGCAAGGGCGTACACAAGCCAGCTATAGTGAATGTTGCACTCATGGAAGAGGCCATCATTAGCGTGGGCCTTCTAGAGGAGGACTTCCCACTAGGCCAAGGAGTTGCCGAATTTGGATTGATTACACTGAGTGGGAACGGAACCTGGTCTCCAGAAGAGATCCCAGTTCCCACTAATACTCCCAAGTGCCACAGAAAGTTCCTTTTATATTTGGCTCAA
This sequence comes from Ambystoma mexicanum, assembly GCA_002915635.3. NCBI lineage: Eukaryota > Metazoa > Chordata > Amphibia > Caudata > Ambystomatidae > Ambystoma > Ambystoma mexicanum. Next base: position 1,032,762,688 of record CM030325.1, read on the forward strand.
CAAATTCCTTTATTTGCTCAGTTGGGATTGACTAAGACATTGGACTGGTTGTCTGCGCACTTTTACTGGCCGCAGTTTGGCGTAAAGGTTAGAGAATGTGTCCAGTCCAGCCCGACTATCAAGCTTCTGGGAAGTTATGTGGTGACACAAAAGCCCCCTTAATTCCAGTAGCTGTGGTTGGGCGGCCTTTTGAGAGAATAGGCATGGACTTGGTGGGTCCTTTGGATCCTTAAACCAGCTTAGGGAACACATACATCTTGGTGGTGGTAGACCACGCACAAGTTACCCTAAATGCTGTCCCTCTGAGGAGCGCCCAAGCCCTTGTGGTTGCGAAGGCTCTGATTGGGATATTCTCCCAGTTGGATTCCCCAAGGAAGTCGTTTCTGACAGGCGATCAAACTTCAGACCAGCATATATGACGGCTATGTGGGAAGCGTGTGGAGTCACCTACTGGTGCTCTACCTTCTTCCATGCACAAACCAATGGGCTTATTGAGCGGTTCAAGAAGACCCTGAAAGGCATGATAGTTGACTTGGAAGAGCACGTGAGGAGAAGTCCTGCCATGCCTTCTGTTCGCCCACAGGGAGGTGTCACAGGACGAAGTAGGGTTTGTCCCCTTTGAGCTTCTGTTTTGATAACCTGTACGAGGTCCCTGCAACACTCTCCTCAGCTTTGGGCCGTCTGCCTTAAAGGACGACACAAGCCCAGTGAAGAAGCTAGGAGGAGTGTTTTGACAAGAATCAACCAGCATCTGACTTAAAGGACATTTTTGTGCCAGTCGAGCCCCTCAAGCAGCAACTGACTGCAACACTGACTGTTGTCACGCCGCAGTCGCTCAGGCTGTCCGAGACACCTCGATCACTGCTTTAGACTCGCAAACCAGCACTGAGACAACTATTCCTGACCCTGAACTGCCGTGCAGGCCAGCCTGCAGCCGTCCGTACAGCCTCGCTCACCGAACTGCCTGCCGCCTGTTACCAGCAGCTGTCTCCTGTCTTGAACTCTGTCGCAGAAGCTGCAAAGCGACCTGAAACCGACTCAACCCTGTCGAGCACCAACAACTTCTACAAGCACAAGGTTTATTGTGGTTCTGTTCCCTTGGTCCTTCTCCAAAGGCCCCTAGTGACATTTTACAACCTATTGCTCTCTTTGTGCTCAAACCAAGTATCCTTGAACTACTGTGATTAATTACTTTACTGACTACCACTCTGTCAGTATCCATAGAGCATCCATTTTCCTTCTTGAAACTGTCTCTCCTTCGCATTCCTTTACAGGGTGGGTTGTATTTTGTAGTGTGCTAGAACTGTCTGTTGAATGACAATAAAGTAGACATTTTTAAATAACCTTGACTGGACAGTCCATTTTATCATTGAGTCACAATTGTTTTTTCGCTGTGCTGCAACTAACCAACAATCTGCAACCTTGCACAGATAAGCCTGCCATTCCGTCCACATTACCAAAATTGGACAAGGAGGTTTATAATTTACTTTTGTTTTTAATCTGTTCGGATCTCTTCTGATGTACGAGAGGTGTGAGGTTAAGAAAACATTATTCATCCCTGAACAACTAGTGCCCCGGAAGTTGAATCGTCATAGCGACCCACGCCAACTCCCAGTATCATGCAATCACGAGTATCCAAAACCCTCTAGCAGGGGTGCTTAATACCCCTGACCCTGGCAGAGAGCATAATATCCAGGATGAGTCAGGCATGGCGCAATAAATGCAATGTGAAATCAGAAACTTGGCAGGAGATGCTCTGTGTTTTCTAATTAATCTATGGTGTTGGGCCTAACAACTGCAAGCCTCGCAGTCAGCCAGTGGCGCTGCAGGAAACCACGTGTGATTCTGAGCTTGTGCTAAATATAGCCGACATTCTCACCTCCAGTTTCCAGCACCATCATTCTGAGGTGGGTGGAAATATTGGAGAGAAAATGTCGTGCTTCCCAGCAGCAAAATCTGCTAAAATCTCCCTTTGTGGGGGGAACATGTGCTCCAGCGGCAGTGCAAGCATTTCTTAAATGACCGCCACTTTTCTAATTCAAGAACGTTTTCTTAAACTTTCATTAAACTAGAAAAGTGATGCAGCAGTCTACGAAATGCTACATTTATAATGGAGAAAAGTGTGCAATGGAGTTTAACGGCTCCTCCCAAGGTACTGTTAACGAACGCCTCTTTAGGCTGGTGCAGAAAGGGTATTCTGGTTTAGAATACAGTCCCTGCCAGACACTAACACATGAAGCGGTTGGCAAGGATGTTGCTATGCCATAAAACATGCCTCTTCAGGAGTAGCATACTTGATTTATTACCTACACTCTCGGGTTAACTCAGAATCCTTTGCATCATGGTAAAGTGTTTTTCTGCTGAGACACGGCACTTTTAACATGCACCTCCAAATCAGCTACCCAGTCTCTGCAGGATGCAGAACACTTTGTACTGAAAATTTGCTGTCAGAGAGAATCCAAGATGGAGTTGATTGCGAGTAGTGCTTTTAAGGCTGCGGAAACAAAAGGTTAGACAAATTCAGTAATTAACCAATACAAGGAGGCTCATTACTAACCATTTAATAATTCATTATAGGAGATTTAACACAGAGTCGCAACCAAACCCTGAGAGAAAACCCTAGCCAAAGACTGATACTCTTAATGACAGCCAATAAGCACTCTAAAAGAGTGTGGCTTCACCCAGAGAAGTGGGCAACAGACCAGCAACAGAAGTACATGTTCCTTGACCCTTCCTTCCAAAGCAGGGAGACCGCCACTTGGTACAAAGTGGTTATGTTGTTGGAGAACCTTGTTGCTACCAAGACCTTGATGCAAGCGTGTGAATCTGACAGAGGTCTAAGAATTTCCTGAATGAGGAATATTGAGAAACCAGACCATGGAAAGATGGGAGCAATTGAAGGCTAAGGCACCAGCTTGCGTAGAGAGCCAACCAAGTGAATATTGAGAATTCACATCATGGGAAGTCCTAACCAAGTGAATATGGAGAAACCACGGCTATGGAGAAGTCTAATTCAATTGAATGCGGAGGAACTTAAGATATAGAGAAGGACCAGACCAAATGAACACTGAGTTGTTAAGGAAGACATGGTCATGGAGACACCTGATCAAGTGAATGCTGAATAGCCTAGTTAGAGCAGAGAACAGATCAAGTGAATGTTGAGAAGCAAAGGTCGTGGGGAAACCTGATCGAGTGAATGCTGAGAAGCCAAGGTGTAGGAGAGACCTGATCAAGTGAACGTTGAGAAGCCAAGGTGTAAGGGTGACCCAATTAAGTAAATGTTGAGAAGCCAAAGTCATGTGGAGACCTGATCAGGTGAACTTTGAGAAGTCCAGGTGTAGGAGAGAACTGGTCAATTGACTGTTCAGAAGCTAAGCTGGTGGATATACCTGATTAAGTAAACATTGAGAAGCCAAGGCCCCAGGGAGACATGACCAAGCGAACGGTGAGTAGCCAACGTGTAGGAGAGACCTGATCAAGTAAACATTGAGAAGCCAGGTTATAACAGGGACCTGATTAAGTAGAGGTTGAGAAGACAAGGTCATGGGGAGACCTAATCAGGTGAACGTTGAGAAGCCAAGGTCCTTTGAAGACATGATCAAGTGAATGTTGAGAAGTCAAGGTGTAGGAGATAACTGGTAAAGTGAATGTTCAGAAGCTAAAATGGTGGATATACCTGATCAAGTAAACCTTGAGAAGCCAGGGGGGTTGGTAGACCTGATCAAGTAAACGTTGAGAAGCCAAGGTCACGGGGAGAACTGATCAAGTGGGCATTGAGAAGCCAAGGTCATGGGGAGACCTGATCAACTAAACGCTGAAAAGCCAAGGTCGTGGGGAGACCTGATCAAGGGAACGTTGAGAAGCTAAGATCCTGGGGAGACCTGATCAGGTGAACATTAAGAAGCCTGGGTTATTCGGAACGTTAAGAAGCCAGGGTTATTCGGAGACCTGATCAAGTAAATGTTGAGAAAACAAGGTCATGGGGAGACCTGATCAAGTGAACGCTGAGAAGCCAAGGTTGTAGGGAGACCTGATCAAGTGAATGTGGAGAAGTCAAGGTATAGGAGAGTACTGGTCAAGTGAACATTGGGAAGCAAAGATTGTGCGGAAACCTGATCATGGGAACATTGAGAAGCCAAGGTGTAAGAGAGAACTGGTCAAGTGAATGTTAATAAGTGAAGGAGACCTGCTCAAGTGAAAAATGAGAAGCCACCAACATGTGGAGACCTGATCAAGTCAATAATGAGAAGACACAGTCATGGGGAGACCTGATTAAGTGAACTTTGAGAAGTCAACGTGTAGGAGCGAACTGGTTAAGTAAATAGTGAGAATCCAAGGTCATGGAGGACATGTCTGGTAAAGTGGATAACCAAAGGTTAGGTATAGGACAGTACCAGAAGACCAGTGCAAGCTGGGAGATAAAGAGGCTGAGGTAAAGCCTAATGAGAAGTCTGAAGAAGGCATAGGCCTAGGAGAGGTCTAGCGGGAGCAACTGAAAGCAGGAACATCATAGGAGGGTCCAGACTGAGAGTAAAGCATTGGGAATGTTGCCAGGATAGATTCCTTACTTTTGTGTTCTAGAATGATGCTGGACATTATAATATAGGTTGTTGGAATTCTTCTGTTGACCAAAGATTGGAATGTTTGTGTCTTAGCCTGGCGATTATGCTGGAGGCATGAGGATATGTTCTGATATGTGGCCGACTTGCTATCAGCCACACATCTGAATATTGCATTCTATATTATTGGTGTAACGCTCACCTGATTCCCGTAGAGGCGCCGGTCTTGACTGGGCGTATACCGTATCTTCAAAGGTGATGTGTAACACACGGCTGGCTCTTTGGGCTGGACCTCTGTGCACTGTATGTCTGACTCGAAGGGTAAGATGTCTGCAGATAGAAAATATGGGATTAAGGAACTGGGTTATTGAATGTCTCTCTCCTCTTCCCTTTCTCTTCTCCTAGAACCCCAAAGGTTAACGCTCTCACCTTAGGTAAGTGAACGCCGTGCTCTCCATCTGCCTCGGGGCAGGGTGCTGTAACCAGTTTCTTCACTGGATAAGGGGAGCAGGCCTCTTGACTTCAGAGGACTGCTGTCCGTCGTTTACTGCACGAACGGTAAGTTTCGAGTAATTCTAATGTCTTTAAAGTCTTTAGTAATGATGTTTCTTGTTTTGCAGGGTTCCGGCGATGGCGGATGACGGGCTGAAGTGAGTTGAAGATGGAGCCCGTGTGATGAATAGAAGCGCCTGGAAGCACGTAAGTAAGCGCTTGTTGCCTGCTTCACGATGCGCTCTAACTGTCTTTTTATTTTGCAGGTACAAGTTCGGAGCGGCTGCAGGGTGCCGGAATACCCACTGGGTTAGATTTGGAAAGGAGTAATGGCACGTGAGTATTAAAGTTCCCCAATGTCTTTAAACGCACCTTGTTTTGTCTTTCAGATGCGGGATGCAGCGCCGAAGGCCTCCGGAGCGTGCGAAGAGTTGGTAAGCTTTTGTCTTTCAGATGCCGGAATGCAGTGTGAAGACCTCCGGAGCGCACGAAGAGTAGGTAAGCCTTTGTCTTTCAGATGCCGGAATGCAGCGCGAGGCGTTGGTGACAGCCGATGGACCAGGTAAGTGAAGAGCTGTCACTGAAGACCGTAATGCTAACCTGTTCCTTCTTGTCTTTATAGGTGTTGCTGAAGACTGGATTCAGGATGGTAAGCCTTTTTCCTTAGGCCCAGGATCAGATGCAGAAGACACGATGAGCGTTCTGCTGCAGAGGATGCAGAATAACGCAAAGCAAGATTCATCCATCGGGTGTGGTTTAAATAGCCTCCTGTAGTGCTTAGGTGTCTCCTTCCACAGCCACGCCTAGGTAAGAAAAGAGTTCCTGCTTTCCAGAAGAGTTCCAGTGTTCTGAATCTAGGGAGTGGCTCCTGCCCCACCCAACAGGAAAAGTAGTTCCAAACAGAAGAGGATCAGAGGCTCAACTGGCAGGCAAGTAAGCAGCATGGTCTGCTGCAGGTAAGTCCACCCAAGCATTATGAGCCCGGCGCTTCCAGCGCTGGTACTGGGCATATTTATGAGCCTGGTGCCACTGGCGCCAGGACTGGGTCCAAAAGGTCCCAATTGGGACTGGTTGGCACTCGGAACCTGGGTTATGGATCTGCTTCCAAGGGATTTGGGAAAACCTTGACCTTTTGAAAGCAGAGATCATGACAATTGGGTCCCTAAAGGGACAAGGACTTGTAAGTATAGGTTTGGAACTGTCTGTTGGCCACATTCTTGGATATTAAGTAGTAAATTAGGGAGTTCCTGAAGGGACAAGGAATTGTAAGATTCATTTTGAACTTTATGATTTGGAGGAGCACCTCTGGAGGTGTTGAACGGTGAAGCAATATCCAATGTTATGTTTACCAATTCTTGACACTGTTGTTACTAGGCTCTTCCTTATCATTTGTAGAAACTTCACTAGTTCCTAACAGCATTTTAGTCCAATCCCTTCCTGACTTAAAACTTAAATAAACCATGTACTGAGCCACCTATCTTTTGGTGTCGCTGGTTTCATTGCTCAACCTCCCACCAGTATGTCTCCAAATACCAGGCTGTTGCCAACCTCGGGGGATGCCTCTTTTGCTGTTGCTCTCATTCTACGTTTAATCATAAAAAGCGACAGCAAGAGATCTGTGTTCTTTCTCTGGTCATGCTGCTGTCAGCAACAGCTGGGGTGACTCTAGCACATATGCACGTGACGATGCAACTCTCACCGACAGAGCAAAAGAGAGAGACAATAGAGTCAGACTGTGAGATACAGAGAGAGACAGGGACCTAAATCTGGCATATGATAACACTGGGTACAGCTAATGTATGCATAAAAACTAAATGTTAAATTCCTTTTACAATGACTGAATCTTCAGTATCCTCTGACTTTAGTAAATTAATTCTCAGCGAACACACTGGCCTCATTTACTTATAACAAATCATCCATTTGTGATAATCTTTTACAAGATCAATGATTTTTGTACCTACCAATTTGTATACACGTAATACTCCTCTGCCCACTCCAAATAATTGAATAATACACATCAGCGACACTCAGTTCAGAAAAGGGCCTCATTGCTGAATGTACACCCGCAAAATTAAACTCTACAACCCTTCTGAACCTAAAATTACTCTGCTGCCTTCCATTAACAGATGTAGTAAGGCAAGACTATGCAGATTAACTCCAGGAAGGTCCCAGCCTCAAGACAAAAAGAAATCCAACCTCCCATCCCACCATTATCATCCCTATAAAGCTTCTAGAAGGGTTCAAGAACTTCCAGGCAGCACAGTCCATGGCCTCGTTCCCAGGAAAGTCACAAACCTGATGCCACCCCTCTTTTAAGAGTGTGGGTAGTACTTCCCAGCTATCCTCTCTTTAGAACCAGGCTGCTTGTGGGCATTCATAGCCTGGGAAGCAAGTGTTCTCCTTTGGGCATTGGATGAATATACCCAGGCAAGTGTTGGAAGGTCTCCAGTCCTGTGCGAAGGTGCCATGAAGCCTCTGCATACCGGCCCAATAATGGACAGCTTCCCCCCTAGATTGTACTCCTTGATCAGAATGCCTCTAGTTTCCCTCCTATAGTATCATCCTTAATCTAGATGTCTCTAGATTCCCTCCTAGAGTTCCATCCATATCCTGAATGTATAACTTCCCCCCTAAAGTACATCCTTAATCTAAATGTCTCTAGATTCCCTCCTAGAGTGTATCCTTAATCTAGAGGTCTCTAGTTTCCCTTCTAGAGTGCCATCCTTAATCTAAATGTTTCAATATTCCCTCCTAGAGTGTATCCTTAATCTAGAGGTCTCTAGTTTCCCTTCTAGAGTGCCATCCTTAATCTAAATGTTTCAATATTCCCTCCTAGAGTGTCATACTTAATCTAAATGTCTCTAGTTTCCCTTCTAGAGTGCCATCCTTAATCTAAATGTTTCAAGATTCCCTCCTAGAGTGTCATACTTAATCTAAATGTCTCTAGATTCCCTCCTAGAGTTCCATACTTAATCTGGATGTATCTAGTTTCCCTCCCAGAGTGTCATCCTTAACCTGAATGTCTAGCTTCCCCCCTAGAGGGCCGATCCTTAATCTAAATGTCTCTATTTTCCCTCCTAGAGTGTCTTCCTTAATCTAGATGTCTCTAGTTTCCCTTCTAGAGTGCAGTCCTTAATCTAAATGTCTCTAGATTCCCTACTAGAGTGTCATCATTAGCCTGATTGTCTAGCTTGCCCCCTACAGTACCGTCCTTAATCTAAATGTCTCTAGATTCCTTCCTAGAGTGTAATCCTTAATATAGATGTCTCTAGTTTCCCTTCTAGAGTGCTGTCCTTAATCTAAATGCCTCTAGATTCCCCCCTAGAGTGTCATCCTTAATCGGGATGTCTCTAGTTTCCCTTCTAGAGTGTTATCCTTAATCCGAATGTTTAGCTTGCCTCCTAGATTGCCGATCCTTAATTTAACTGTCTCTATATTCCCTCCTAGAGTATCATCCTTAATCTGGATGTCTCTAGTTTCCCTCCTAGAGTGTTATCCTTAACCCAAGTGTCTAGCTTGCCCCCTAGAGTGCCAATCCTTAATCTAAATGTCTCTATATTCCCTCCTAGAGTGCGGTCCTTAATCTAAATGTCTCTAGATTCCCTACTAGAGTGTCTTCCTTAATCCAAATGTCTCTAGTGTCCCTCCTATAGTGTCATCCTTAATCCAGATGTCTCTAGTTTCCCTCCTAGAGAGTCATATTTAACCTGAATGTCTAGCTTGCCCCCTAGAGTGCTGTCCTTAATCTAAATGTCTCTAGATTCCCTCCTAGAGTGTCATCCTTAATCCGGATGTCTCTAGTTTCCCTCCTAGAGTGTTATCCTTAACCCGAGTGCCTAGCTTGCCCCCTAGAGTGCTGATCCTTATTCTAAATGTCTCTATATTCCCTCCTAGAGTATCATCCTTAATTTAGATGTCTCTAGTTTCCCTTATAGAGTGCAGTCCTTAATCTAAATGTCTCTAGATTCCCTACTAGAGTGGCATCCTTAATCCAAATTTCTCTAGTTTCCCTCCTAAAAGTCATCCTTAGTCTGAATGTCTAGCTTCCCCCCTAGAGTGCAGCCCTTAATCTAAATGTCTCTAGATTCCCTCCTAGAGTGTCATCCTTAATCTGGATGTCTCTAGTTTCCCTCTAGAGTGTTATCCTTAACCCAGGTGTCTATCTTGCCCCCTACAGTGCCAATCCTTAATCTAAATGTCTCTATATTCCCTCCTAGAGTGTCATCCTTAATCTAGATGTCTCTAGTTTCCCTTCTAGAGTGCAGACCTTAATCTAAATGTCTCTATATTCCCTACTAGAGTGTCTTCCTTAATCCAGATGTCTCAAGTTTCCCTACTAGAGTGTTATCCTTAACCTGAAGGTATAGCTTGCCCCCTAGAGTGCTGATCCTTCATATAACCCTCTCTATATTCCCTCCTAGAGTGTCATCCTTAATCTAGATGTCTCTAGTTTCACTTCTAGAGTGCTGTCCTTAATCTAAATGTCTCTAGATTCCCTCCTAGAGTGTTGTCCTTAATCTGAATGTGTCATGTTTCCACCCTATAATGTTCTTAATCTGAATGTCTCTGGTAACTCCGCTAGAGTGTCATCCTTAATCTGAATGTCTCCTTTGACCTAGCAAGCCTGCCATGCATTATTTCTCAACCTTGATTTAAATGTACTTCTCTCCCTCTGCATTCCTGTGACTTATTTACCAGTTCACTACATACATACTGCCTAACTACGGTCACTTCCATAATGCCCCAGCCCTGGTCTGACCACCATCTGATTACGTTCTTCCTAGAGGCTTCACCTCCCTTGCATATTGACAGCATAGCTCCAGCTGTCCCCACCAGAAGCAAAAGAAACATTACTCCCGAAAACCTCATCCCCTTGATTCTACCTACTCTAAACTCTATCTCGAACCACACATATCCTTTCACTATGGTAGATATGTACAACAAAGTGATGTTATCATCCCTTGACGCCATAGTACCATTAAAAACTAGAAAGAGCAAACCTTGCAAACATGTGAATACCTGGTTCTCACCTCACCTGAAAGCTATTAGACAAGAGAAATGCCGATGTGAAAAAATCTGGAGGCTAGATCCATCAGAGACTAATAAGAACAACTTGAGTAAACTAGCCTCCCTCTACAACCTCCGAATTTCTCAAGCTAAGTCTAGCACCAAAGAGCTTTTTGCAATTCTGAAAGAGGTAGAATCCCCTATCCAAACCCCAGACTCCTGCCTCAAGGACAAAAACTGGTGCCCTGGCATACAAAATGCTCTGGCCAATAAAATTAGAACCCTGCAGACTAAGATCAATAATAAAAAAGACACTCTCCTCACCACTTTCAAGTCTAGTAACACTAATGCGCAAGTTCCGCAAACTATCTTGACTCCGCCCTATGGGTCTTTTCCCCACTTTAACTTTGGCAAAGTATCTACCAAAGAGGTCGAAAAAGCCATTCTTACTCTCAAACCCTCGAACTGCCATGGTGACTTATGCCCAGCACAACTCATAAAAGATATAGCTCGTGAACTCTCCCCTTTTATCACCAAACTAATAAATGCATCCTTTACTTCAGGCACAATACCCAACAACTTGAAACAATCCTGGGTCCTCCCACTGCTTAAAAAACAAAATCTAGATCTGTCCATCCCAACTAACTACCGCCCTATCACCACAGTGCCATTCAAACTTAAAATCCTTGACAAAATAGCATACTTACAAATCCAACATTACCTGGAACACAACCACCTTCTAGGAGTCCGACAGTCAGGCTTCAGAGCCCAACATGGAACTGAGACTGCGCTCATAGGCCTTAAGGCACAAATAGATGAGCTAAGAGACAAGGGTAAAACGGCACTACTGTTGCTCCTTGATCTCTCAGCAGCATTCGATCTGGTTGACCATATGATCTTCTGCAACCTCTTAGAGTCTGCAGCCCACTTCTCCCAAGAGGCAATTGACTGGATTCAGTCCTTTCTCAATAACAGAACAATGCAAGTCTTCTCCCCTCTAGCAGTTGCTGACCCAATGCCTATTACTTGTGGTGTACCACAGGGCTCTTGTGTTTCTCCTACCTTGTAGAACATCTTCACAAAGCCCCTTTTCAATGATCTTGGTGGTCTGGGTATCACCTACATGAACTACGCTGATGATACTCAGATCCTCAGCCCGCTGATGGTGGATTATGACAACGATTTGGCCTTTGTAAATAGAGTCTACCTCGTCATCCAGGCATGGAGGGCCTCACACGGTCTGTGCCTGAATGATGACAAAATGGAACTCCTCATCCTAGGCACGACATCTAATCTCAACAAACTAGGCCAGAAGCACTCATCGTTCAAAATTGATAATAACATCATTGCTGTGGCAAAGGAGGTTAAAACCCTTGGCTTTCATCTAGACTCCACACTAACCTTCAAAAAACAGGTAAATGCTATGGCCTCTACTTCCTCCTACACCTGCAAATTAATCAGAGCAGCCAAACCTTTCCTCTCTCCTAACAACTGTATTACCTTAGCTAGAGCCCTGATCCTGTCCAAGTTGCACTATTGTAATGCTCTCTACATAGGTAGCAATAAATACATTATGAACAAGATGCAAATCTTGCAAAATAATGCCTTAAGTGCAGCCTTAAGTCTCCCGAAGAAAGCCCACATTTCAGATACCAGAATATCTGTCAACTGGCTTTCCACAGCAGACCTTCCTTAAATCTGTCTCCCTGACTCACAAATGTCTCCACCATTCTGCCCCTCAATACCTCATAGCAAGATTCACCAGACAAGCATCCTGCCGCCCCTCCAGAAAGGCCAACTCCAACCTTCTACCGGTGCCAAGATTAAAACGCACTATGGGCTTCATTACAAGTACACCAGTCCGGAGTTAACGCCGCCGGTAAAACCATACCGGCACCGTTTCCACGTCCACCCAATCATGACCCGCGGCACCGAAAATAGCACCTCCCCCTACCGCCACCGCAGAGTTAAGGGTCCCGTAAAGTCCACCTGCACGGAAACCCCTCCGTTACCGGCAATACGAAACACTGCGAGCATCACAACTAGCGCGGACATGGAAACACCAGAAAAATGGAGTTAAAACCGTGAGCACGGTGGCGGTACCGCCGCCACCGCGAACATGACGTTAAACAGTGCCTGCTGAACTGAATCAGGGCACAGGTGCACAAAATCAGCCCGGCTGGACCCAGCAGCACACTGGGAGCCTACAAAAGGGCCACACCCAGCCCAACACAACACAGAACCATGCAGGCAGCAGCTCTAGTGGCACTTGGACTGGGCCTACTCAACCAACAGGCAGCACTGCACATGATGGCAGTAATGGTGCAGAGGAGGAGGCGGAGGCGGAGGAGGCGCAGGCGCCAACCAGCCAACCCTGCACCTATGGCAAACCCCATTGTCCAGCCGGCACAACCCCGCAGGCAGCCTGCAATACCACGCATCAGGGCCTCACCACCCTGGAACCTCACCCGAGGGCAGATCCACACACTATACCGGCTGGACCGTCCAACAATCCTGTACATCACTGCCATGATTGAGGACAACATCAGCAGCCACATAGACACCCCCACCGCCATCCCCCCTCCTGAAGGTTGTGTCTGTGCTGCATTTCCTTGGCACTGGCACCTATCAACACACGGTTGGTGAGCTGCACGGCATATCACAACCCTGTTTTTCAAAAATCCTGGTACAGGTACAGGATGCCCTCTTGCGCAATGTGTCAGAACACATAGCCCTACCCCGTACCCTCCCCGAGGTCATTGCCACCAAGTTGGCCTTCCATGCCATAGCAGGCATGCCAAATTGCATAGGTGCAGTTGACTGCACCCACATTGAGCTGACAGTACCACGTGCAATTGAGATGGTGTTCCGCAATAGGAAACAGTATCACTCGTTGAATGTACAGATGGTATGTGATGCCACGCTACTGATTACACACTGCTGCGCACGTTTCCCAGGCTCAACCCATGACTCAATGGTACTGCGGAATTCCACATTGCCACGGTACATGGAACGCTATGCTGGACAAACCACATGGCTATTAGGTGAGTACAGCTGACAATGCTCCGACCCTGTGGAAGTGGTGTGTGTGTGTGTCCAGGCCAATGAGCAATGTGAGTGTGCTGCTGTGACCGCACATGCATCACCACCGCTGCCATCAACCAAATAGACAGCGGATCCCAAACATCACAAAGGAAGACATGACAGGTTAACACAGTGTGTCCGTACACACTCTGCCACATGACACACACAGCCGATACTGTCACTGTCCCATACACCTTGTGCCACTGCAAACACCCACCCACAAATGGAACACTGCCCTCCCAATGCACATGATGCCTGTAAATGAGACGTCCTGCATTAACTACTTCATTACAGTGGAGTGACTGTGCCATGTGTGCACATCACTGCACTATGCCATACTCACAATCAAATGTCACCAGCAGGGCAGAGTACACATGCACGTAAATGTGTAGGTCAATATCCATTTGGCTACATCCACTGTGATGGCCAATAAACACTTCCAACCACTGCATGGCACACATGCATGAATGAACAATGATACAAGATAGCACAGCATCAGATGAAGACATGATACCCCAAACACTGACATGTCCCCCACATCTACATCCCATGTAGGTGATGCTGGATATGCACTCACGCCATGGATGATGACACCTGTACAGAGACCAAGGAACAGGCATGAAGAGGCGTACAATAGGGCACATGTCCGCACACTTGGAATGATTGAGAGGACATTTGGACTGCTGAAGGCCCGGTTCTGCTGTTTGAGCAGATCTGGCGGATCACTGCTGTACAGCCAAGTGAAGACGGGTAAAGACACGCTTGTTTGTGCCATGCTGCACAATCTGTGCCTGCGCAGGAACATCCCAATGCCCCCAGACGCAGATGAAGAAGATAGGGATGGAGAAGGGGATGGGGATGGGGATGGGGATGGGATGGCATCACCTCCCCCTGGGGGTCCACTTGATGGCCAAAGAGCACGGGATGAACTGATTCGCATGTACTTTTGAGAGGCTGCACATTCACAGCAATGCATGGACATGGTGATGACAATTAATGATTTGTTGTACTGCAAATGAAATGATAGATGTCCACACATGTATGTTTTGATTTCAAATGATGATATATTGATGATTAACAACAGGGAAGGAGGTGCAATGGTTAGGGAAGCTGTACACCCGTGCCCACCCACCACCCAAACGTACCCACCCCCACCCAGGCCCCAATGTTCAAACACCCAAAACAACCTCCCCCACCACCCAAACGTACCAACCCATCAAGTCCACATGTGTCCTGCAGTTCCCGACACACATGGCATCAATTCCGTGTGCGCTTCTGTGCTTGTGCATCCTTGCCCGAGAGCCCCGTTAACCGACTCGAGCGCCTCCTTGGACTGGAAGTAGTGGAGCTGGATGGGGTGGTGGTATTGGATGGCACAGAGTCAGGAATAGGTGGCATACGTGCCATATTTGCCTGTTGCCCAATCAACATGGACTCTATGAGCCTGGAGGTGTTGTCATTACCCTCCCGCACATGGCGTGCCAGGGTGACAATAGAGCTGGCAAAGCATCCAATGGACCTTGATAGGTGACGCACTGACGTGCTGTAGCACTCCCTCTGCAGCCTAAATTCCTCAAGCTGCCTCTCCAGCAGCTGGGTGAGGGTAGCCTGCTGCTCCTCTATCCGCTGCATGCGGGAATTAAGCTCTGCCATAGATGGGGTGGGTGACCTCATGGGACTTCGGAGTGATGTGGGGCTAAACTCCAGCTGATGGAAGGATCCCAGGTCATCAAATGTGGGCATCTCCCCCTGTGGCCCAGTATCAGAGTGCTCTGCCGGGGCACTGTTGTCACTACAGGCCGCCTCCTCTGCAGTGCAGCTGCCTTCTGTGTTGGTTTGGGTGGGCATGATGGGTTCCCGTGGCACCTGTGTTGCCTCAGGCAGCGTGGAGACGCTGGGGATGTTGGTGGTGGTGGCTGGCACATTTGTTGCAGTTGGTACTGGGGGCAGAGATGTCGAACTTCTAGCAGCATCCTCTTGTGCAGGGGCGGTGGCTTGGACACGTGCCGGTGCAGATTGCCTGGCCTGTTGTGTAGTATCATTGTCACTTGATACGGCTGTGGGGACACAGAGGACATGCAATTAGTGTTGTGGTGGTGGCTGATGGGTGCATCACATGCATCATACAGGTTGATCATTCAATAGTGCTAGTTACATGCATCTGATTGTAGGAGGTATGCATTGTTGTGATATTGGTTGCCATACGGATCATGATGGGTCCTTTGGCCCAGTTATGCACTGCATTGGGGGGGGGTTGTTAATGGGTCCTTTGGCCCAGTCATGCCATCAACATATTCTCATGTGGCATTCATGTTTCACCACTTACCAGCATCTGCAGGTGGGCTCACTCCTGCCTCAGCCTCCCCGATCCCATGGATGCCCTCAAGGTGGAGGACACTGCTGCAACACTCCTCCCATGCTTGCAGCCTCAGTGGGGAAGGGGGTCCTCCACTAGTCCCACTGCTGCGTTGGCGGTGTGTGGAGATCAGGTTCCGAACCCTCAGCCTGAGGTTGTCCCACCGCTTGTGGCAGTCCTTGACGAACCTCACAGTCACGCCCACAGCGGTGCACTTGCGTGCTGCTTCCGCCCACACTTCCTTCCTCCGCTGCTGTGTGGCACGCCGTTGATCAGCACTGAACAGCATCTCTGCATGCTCCACTATATGCTCCACCAGAACAGTTAGCTCTGCCTCACTAAAGCGCTGTTTGTGCTGCCTCTGAGCTGGAATCCTGGCAGACATGCTGGTGGTCCCTTTTCCTTCTCACAGTGTCGATTCTGCTTGTGCTGACTCTGGATGGCAATGGATTGTGCTTTATATGATGGCCGCCTCTCTGTTTCCTGTTTTGGCGATCATGGTATTTCCGGTTCCGTGTCCGTGGGGACGGAGGCGGACATGGGTTTTGCGCTACTTGTGGCAGCGCTATGTCCATTTCCGTGGCTTTTTCCTTGATGGCAGTAACAACGTTTCCGCGCCTGTGTGGTGCGTGCGACCGACAGCACGTAATCGGATGGTCTTTCCGCAACCTTGCGGACACGGAAACTTTGTTACCGCCGTCACGGAATCACCACGGTCCAAACCTGATAGGTTGTAATGAGGCCCTATAACTGGGGGGAATAGCTTTCCTGTCAAAGCAGCACAACACTGGAACTCCCTCCCTGCCTCCCTAAGGGAAGACCTTCCCTACCTACAATTTAGATCTAATCCTATCCTTTGGATTAAGGAACATGACAATGAATTTATATATCGCTGACCTCCTATGCTTCCCTGTATACATTCTGCTATAGTATAAAACTTGTAAGTCCTGTATATTGTATGTAAATATGACTTATTGCATTCTGTTTATTTTTGACTGTGTCCAGCATTGTGACCACAGCTGTACTCTATCTGCAGTGCCTATGTAACCCTAGCTATACAATACTCTTGTTGCTCTTGCGCCCTGCTACCCAGTGGTTGAAGTGTACGAAAAGAAGTAGTGGAACTATGTTCCCTGCTGGCCAGAACCCACTCCCCACAAACCCCATCTCCACGCCCACTCCCACACACAATATACACCCCCAAACACCTGCACCTGCTGTTTAAGGGAACGTTCAGTGCAGTGCACTGAAAGTGAACGTTTCAACTTCTTCCTACACATTTATTTTAAAACGAAACCATTCCGGAACGGTTCCTTTTTAAAATAAAAGTATAGGATCATTAAAAGGTCATTTAAAAAAGTAGAGGAGCACCGCTCCCGACCGCTCCTGCTCGCTCCCGCTCACTTCGACCACTGCTGCTACCTCAGGGTTAGGTGCGCATTACAAATAATAAAACAAACAAACATGGACAACAATCATCTGTCTTCTCCTCCTGGGGTCAATCTGGTATTGCTCTGGGTGGGGGAAATACTTTAGTCAATCTCTCCTTTTGTGTAACCCAGCACTCGTTCTGCACACAGCCACTTTCCATCAACTGGCTCGGATTAGCAGAACTCCCTTCGGCCCTCAGCTATCAGCAGGAGGGAATCAAATATGACTATTTGGCTAGTAGCCCCCATAACTCTCAGGAACTCTTGAGCACAACTCAAATCGATCACGCAACCACAACCTGCCTTAATATAAGGTCAGAACCACACTAGTAAGCTCTTCCATGAAAGTTCTGCTGAACAAGCTTGCCTGCTGGGAAACCCTGGTCCCTTCTTTTGATTACATTTTCATTTGGTCAGACACTAAAAACTATAGGTTCAACCTGATGGTCACTATCATTCACCCACGCAACCTAAACTGCTTTTTAGAACATACTGTTCGCCAAAAAGAATGTTTAAAAGAAGCCACTTGGACAGCAACAGATGCTGGAAGTGTAACCAATCAGTAAGCACTCTGAGTCACTTACTATGGTTTTGTGTGAAAACAAGAACTTTCTGGGAAGGGGTATGTGAGCTGATGGACCTGGTGCTACAGTGTATGATCCCGTGATTATGGGGGATGCCACCCCTTTGGGAGACCTATCATTTCAGAAGAAAATATGTGTACTAAGAGGCTGTATGCATGCAAAAGAAATTATCTTGTGTGCATGGAAATCACCCAACTTAACAAGTGGGGTCCTGGGAGTCCCCCTGCCGGACATTAGTTCTGGTTACGAGAGACTTACCCAGAGTCTTTAGCTCACTATCTTTCACAGAGAAGAAATATCCCAAACATATCAGTCTTTGTCTGGCCCTGGAGCAGTCCAGCACCGAAATGCTAGGCAATTCTCCTCTGAACAAGAGTACCAACAGCAACCCCAGACACGTGTTTCGGTCTGGTTGGACTTCATCAGTAGGGTGGAGCTGTGCCTCTCTAAGAATAGTGAGCAAGGGGTTCACGTCTGGATTCCCCTAGTAACTTAGGGTGAGACCCAAAGTTACTTAAATATGCAAATTAGCAAGGGGGATCCTGGGAGTCCCCCTTCCAGACATTAGTCCTGGTTACGAGAGACTTACCCAGAGTCTCTAGCTCACTAACTTCAACAATGATGATTGGGTGGAAAAATACTAACTGTCAACTTACGAAAAGGCGATTTTAAAATACAAAGATGAATCTGACAAATGCAATGATCTTTGGGGTCTGTTCTTAGACACCTATGGTTAAAAGGCACTTTAATTGCTTGCTGCATGAACTATGTACAGTTTGCATGATGCCCTAATGTATATCATCAGTATGATCTGGTTGCATTGCTGTGTTACATATATACCCTGTTGGATGTATTTTTGGTGGGACATTGATACAATGCGTTTTGTGATTGATGTGGTGTTTTTTGTTTTTTTCCTCCCTTTTCCTCTCTTTTCTTTTATATTATTTTCTCTTTTATCGTGTAATGTGACAAGGTAGCTGTACAAATATAGTTGTTATGTTAAGTTCACAAAGTTAGATGGTTAATTTGTTTTGATTGTACTGTTTGAATATGCATATGTACTATCTTTTGTAAATCTTAAAATAAAAACATTTAATTCCACTATCATTCACCCTTACGTTTTAATTGTCTCTGTGACTTTTTGAACTCTTTCTCGCAACTCTGATTCCTTTTCACCCCACAGACTATGGTCTGGCTACTAAATACTCATGCCATACCAGATGTTATGATCATTTACAGTTCATCTCCTTAAATAATGATTGCTAAGGTGGTATACCTGATCAAGTAAACGTTGAGAAGCCATGGTCAAGGGGGGATCTGATCAGGTGAACGTGAAGAAGCCAAGGTGTAGGAGAGAACTGGTCAAGTGAGCGTTGAGAAGCCATGGTCATGGGAAGACCTGATCAGGTGAACGTTGAGAAGACAATGTGTAGGAAAGAATGGGTCAAGTGAATGTTCAGAAGCTAAGGTGCTAGATACACCTCATCAATTAAACATTGATAAGCCTAGGGGGTTGGTAGACCTGATCAAGTCAACGTTGAAAAGCCAAGTTTATGGGGACACCTGATCAAATGAACGTTGAGAAGTCATGATCATGGGGAGACCTGATCAGGTGTACATTGAGAAGCCAAGGTGCAGGTGAGAACTGGTCAAGTGAATGTTCAGAAGCTAAGGTGTTGATATACCTGATCAAGTAAACATTGATAAGCCAAGGGGCTTGGTAGACCCGATCAAGTAAACCTTTAGAAGCCAACGGGGTTGTTAGACCTGATCAAGTAAACATTGAGAAGCCAAGGTCATGGGGAGACCTGATCAAGTGAACGTTGAGAAGCCATGGTCATGGGGATACGTGATCAGGTGAACATTGCGAAGCCAAGGTGTAGGAGGGAACTGGTCAAGTGAATATTCAGAAGCTAAGGTGGTGGATATACCTGATCAAGTAAACGTTTATAGGACAAGGGGTTGGTAGACCTGTTCAAGTAAACGTTGAGAAGCCAAGGTCACGCAGAGACCTGATCAAGTGAACGTTGAGAAGCCATGATCATGGGGAGACCTGATCAGGTGAATATTGAGAAGCCAAGGTGCAGGTGAGAACTGGTCAAGTGAATGTTCAGAAGCTAAGGTGGTGAATATACTTGATCAAGTAAACGTTGATAAGCCAAGAGGGTTGGTAGACCCGATCAAGTAAACCTTAAGAAACAAAGGGGGTGGTTAGACCTGATCAAGTGAACATTGAGAAACCATGGTCATGGGGATACCTGATCAGGTGAAACTTGAGAAGCCATGGTCATGGGGATACCTGATCAGGTGAAACTTGAGAAGCCAAGGTGTAGGAGAGAACTGGTCAAGCAAATTTTCAGAAGCTGAGGTGGTGGATATACCTGTTCAAGTAAACATGTATAAGCCAAGGGGTTGATAGACCTTTTCAAGTAACCCTTGAGAAGCCAAGGTCATGCAGAGACCTGATCAAGTGATAGGCACCCGAATGGTTGCAGTTATTTCTTATATTGATCGCTCACGATTGGATTTTCATCTGTTTTGGACATTATAGCAGTGAATCCGATGGCTGTACATACCACTCAGAATGAGGGATAAAGTGATGATAACGTTCACTGTTTAGATGAGAGAAAAGGTTTTGCTTTCATGAGTTAATTGTTAATTAGAGGAGTAAGGGAGCTTGGATGGTTGATTTCCAGCTATACAGATCTGTGCTTACTCTGTAGGTCCCTTGTTCAAATTCCAATGGGAAAATTCAAATATTAGGCATCACATTGAGTTTGGCAATGATGGTAAATCATGCAGTATTTTTAACCGCTTAACTGCCATGGGTTTTCCCACCCCAGTGTCAAGGCCTTTTTTGGTGATTTCAGTATGTCGCCATTCAATGGCTTATAACTTTTTTGTTACATGAGATATCTTGGCCAAATTCGGCCCCTTTTTTTGCCACATGTAGGCGGTCGTAACGCCATCCAGGAATCTTCATTTGCCGTAGGGGGAGTGAGAGAACCAAAAAGCGAGAACATGTTGTTTTTTTTCAAAAAATGACAATAAAATGATGCACAAAGAAGCTTGTGGTTTTTTCCATGTAGGAGTTAGGAACAAATGGTTTGCTGTGCTGAATTCCCCAATTTCCTGGCTTTCAAGAACATATTGAGTGGAACGGAAGAAACATTATTTTGATGTGGTTATCAACCATTGTGTGAGAGGTATGCGATTTTGGCTTTTTTTTCCAATAGGATGTGCGTGGACGGAATGGAAGAAAAGGGTAGGAAAGCTGAATTGGAGGACAGAAAGGCATACATTTCTGAAAAGTAGACAATATTCCAAGTTTAGAAAGGGGTGATTTGCGCAGGTCAGGCAACAACTATGTAGGGAAAAAGTCCATAGTTTGGGGAAAAAGCAAGAAAATGACCGGCAAAAAAGGCATGAGGGGACATGGTTGGCCTGGTACGGCAATGGCTTGTATGAATTCCGAGAAAAACAATGCTCTGCTACCTTCCCCCGACTCTTGCAGTTAGGAAATCATACCTTTTTTGTAATGTTTCACAAAACAATCAATACCACTAGTCAAAAACGGAGCCATGGTACAAAGGAGTTTTATGCTTACAGCCTGAACAGATGTACTTAGCATGTATAAATAAGGAAAACAAATGTGGTGAGGAAGGCAAAGCATACATTTTTTGAAAGAGCATAGGCAGACCTTTTGAAGGGTAGGTGATTTGTGCAGGTTACAAAAGTGTATAGGGCCTAACGCAGCAACTAAATCGAGGGCACATTTTGGAAATGAAAGGGTTGTGTGACAAAGGGCAGCAGCAAATGGGCCGAAACATTATGAAAACCACACAAACACAACAAATCTTGTACCTTCCCACATTCTCACAGGTGTGCCGACATAAACAGTACCTCACATGTGTGGGTGCACCTACCTAGGCGCAAAGGGGAAAAGGGAAAGCCTAAAACACGGCTAACCCCAAGTCTTTCGGCACAGCATAATTTCAGGAATTCTGCTCATGTGCACAACCTACAGATTTGGGCATAGGGTGTCCAAGCCACCAAGGAAAACAGGGAACCCATGCATTTCTGAAAAGAGGACACCCGTGGTCTGACTTGTGCAAATCGGCCTCGAATGTATTACCCAGAACCCCCGGCAAATTCCGAAATGTGGTGAAAAAACCCACAATTTCTGCACATTTCACTCGGCTCAGCCCTCAAAACACGCCACCAACAACACATGCCCTACCGTCCCACATTCCCACAGGTGTCCCAACAAAAATGGTACCTCACATGTGTGGGTGCATTTACCTAGGCGCAAAGGGGAAAGCCTAAAACACAGCTAACCCCAAGTCTTTTGGCACAGCATAATTTCAGGAATTCTGCTCATGCGCACACACCCTACAGATTTGGGCATAGGGTGTCCAAGCCACAAAGGAAAACAGGGAACCAAATGCATTTATGAAAAGAGGACACCCGTGGGAATCTGCAAGAGGTCTGCCTTGCGTAAATCGGCCCAGAATGTATTACCCAGAACCCGTGGTAAAGTCCAAAATGTGGCTAAAAGAAACACAATTTCCACACATTCACTCTGGTCACTCACCGAAATACGCCGCCAACAGCACATGGCCTACCGTCCCGCATTCCCACAGGGGTTCCGATGAAAACAGTGCCTCACATGTGTGGGTGCACCTATCTGGGTGCAAGGGAAAGCCTAAAACACAGCTAACCCCAAGTCTTTTGGCACAGCATAATTTCAGGAATTCTGATCATGCGCACACCCTACAGATTTGGGCCTAGGGTGTCCAAGCTACAAAGGAAAACAGGGAACCCCATGAATTTACGAAAAGAGGACACCCGTGGGAATCTGCAGGAGGTCTGCCTTGCGTAAATCGGCCCAGAATGTATTACCCAGAACCTGCGGCAAAGTCCGAAATGTGGCGAAAAGAAACACAATTTCCACACATTCACTCTGGTCACCCACCGAAATACGCCGCCAGTAGCACATGGCCTACCGTCCTGCATTCCCACAGGTGTTCCGACAAAAACGGTGCCTCACATGTGTGGGTGCACCTATCTGGGCGCAAAGGGAAAGCCTAAAACACAGCGAACCCCAAGTATTTCGGCACAGCATAATTTCAGGAATTCTGCTCATGCGCACACCCTACAGATTTGGGCCTAGGGTGTCAAAGCCACCAAGGAAAAAAGGGAACCCCATGCATTTCTGAAAAGAGGAACACCCATGGGAATCAGCAGAGGGCTGACATGCGCAAATCGGCCCAGAAATTATTACCCAGAACCCCCGGCAAAGTCCAAAATGTGGCCAAAAAAACACTATTTCCGCACATTTCACTCGGTCACCCACCGAAACACACTGCCAACAGCACATGGCCTACTGTCCCGCATTCCCACAGGTGTCCCGACAAAAACGGTACCTCACATGTGTGGGTGCACCTACCTGGGCGCAAAGGGGAAAGCCTAAAACACGGTGAACCCCAAGTCTTTTCGCAGAGCAGAATTTCAGGGGTTTTGCACAGGTGCACACCCTACAGATTTGGGCCTAGGGTGTCCAGGCTACCCAGGAAAACAGGAAACCCCATGCATTTCTGAAAAGAGGACACCCGTGGGAATCTGCAGAGGTCTGACTTGCGCAAAACGGCCAAGAATGTATTACCCAGAAACCCTGGCAAAGTCTGAAATGTGGTGAAAAAAACACAATTTTCGCACATTTCTTCCTGGTCACCCACCGAAATACACAGCCAAGAACTCATGGCCTACCATCCCACGTTCTCACAGGTGGCCCAATGAAAATGGTACCTCACATGTATGGGTGCACCTACCTGGGCACAAAGGGGAACGTCTAAAACACGGCTAACACCAAGTCTTTCGGCACAGCATAATTTCATGAATTGTGCTCATGTGCACACCATACAGATTTGAGACTAGGGTGTCCAAGCCACCAAGGAAAACAGGGAACTCCATGCATTTCCAAAAAGAGGACACCGTGGGAATCCGCAGAGGTATGTCTTGCACAAATTGGCCTAGAATGTATTACCAAGAAACCCCTGCAAAGTCCGAAATGTGGTGAAAAAAAACACAATTTCCGCACATTTCACCCTGGTCACCCACTGAAATACGCCGCCAACAACACATAGCCTACCGTCCTGCATTCCCACAGGAGTCCCAATGAAAACGGTACCTCACATGTGTGGGTGCAAAGGGGAAATCCTAAAACACAGCTAACCCCAAGTCTTTTGGCACAGCATAATTTCAGGAATTCTGCTCATGCGCACACCCTACAGATTTGGGCCTCGGGTGTCCAAGCCACAAAGGAAAACAGGGAACCAAATGCATTTACGAAAAGAGGACACCCGTGGGAATCTGCAAGAGGTCTGCCTTGCATAAATCGGCCCAGAATGTATTACACAGTACCCACGGCAAAGTCCGAAATGTGGCGAAAAGAAACACAATTTCGGCACATTCACTCTGGTCACCCGCCGAAATACGCTGCCAACGGCACATGGGCACATGGCCTACCATCCTGCTTTCCCATAGGGGTTCCGACAAAAACGGTGCCTCACATGTGTGGGTGCACCTATCTGGGCGTAAAGGGAAAGCCTAAAACACAGCGAACCCCATGTCTTTCGGCACAGCATCATTTCAGGAATCCTGCGCATTCGCATTCCCTACAGATTTCAGCCTTAGGACTGGATGTAGCCTCTTCCAAAAATTGACTAATAGAAAATCCAGCAACCTCTCAGTCGGTCTGTGTATTGGTGCACGCTGTCTGGAAGTATCTATGTGTTGCTACTGACAGGCTACTTCCACCGAGTGGTGGGGCTGCAAATTCGGGTGCAGTCCCCACCTCCTACCCAGCATCTCTCGTGTTGGTGCTTATACCAGCATCAAAGGCCCTGAAGAAAGTGGTTGCACTCTCATATACCACTGAAACCGGTTGACCATTGTTTGTTCATGGGGTTTCACATAAATCTAGGGATCCCCTTGTTTCAAACACCTCTGTACATGGAATTCTGCACATAGCTCTTTGAGTTTTTGAACCTTGTTTTTATTATGAATTGTTATCTCACTTCAGGTTAAAAAAAAACAGGTAAATTAAAGTAATTGTTCTTCCTGTATAATCTCCCCCACTGTGCGGAACAGTGCAAAGTATTGTATAAGTGCTTTTATTTTTGTTGCCTTATATAAATGTAGGGCAAGTCTCTGTCTATCCTCTCACCCTAGACAAGCGGCACACCACCGGCACCTAGGGGGAGCCTCTACAGGAGGGTACAGTTGGCATGGCTGGAGGGCAATTTAGGTTGTACAAGATGACATGATTGAATTACAATTAGTCAACCATCCCTGGAATAGGTTATACCTCGGAGCATGGTGCTAGGATGGTGCACAACCGAGGGTGTGGGGATAGCAGGGACCATAATGGGGATGTGGGCATTGGTTGGGCTATGACAGTAATTAAAATGAGGCAAATGAACGTCTATTCATTCCCCAGTTGGTATCTCCATACCAAATGCTGGTTAATTAAAGTTCTCGACAACAATTTTGTGTCTGATAACCATTTGGTTTTGACCATA
Source organism: Ambystoma mexicanum (assembly GCA_002915635.3). NCBI lineage: Eukaryota > Metazoa > Chordata > Amphibia > Caudata > Ambystomatidae > Ambystoma > Ambystoma mexicanum. The sequence goes on from CM030325.1 coordinate 1,032,787,783, forward strand.
ATGGCATTCAACAGTCATTTAAAAGAGTCAAGCATTAAGACATGAGGAGCAGTTTATGGCAACGAGTTCATATGAAGGTGAAATATTTGGCATTAATGGACATACAGCCATGATACTATGGACAACCAAAGAGCAGGGTGATTTTGACCTAGCGTCATGGCTCTTTCTTCCAGTGTACGTTCATGTATTGTATAATTCACTCACGTATCGTGCTGTCACTGCCAGCTCTCATCATATTTTGAATACTTTTAGGTTCAGAGATAAACAGATAAAGATGCTTAACCCTGTACAGACCATTTCTTACAATAAATTGTTTGATGCTCAATGCAGCTTGCCTGCATCATCTAGGTAGTATTGTTGTGAACCTCTGTGGGCATACAGGGGGTACTTATTTTATTTTATTTATTTATTTTAATTTTATTGAAGGACATAGGGTTAGTCTAGAGAGGATACTTTGAGAAACGAGTTTCTAACTCTCCCAGGGAACTTTGCCAACATCCTCCTTCCAGGCCACAGTAGTCCTAATTGGCATGGGGATGGAATGGTAGCAGAACATGTCGCCAGCCCCCCATATCCTTTTTCACTGGGGTGGCACTGGAACCAGGTAGCCAACCTTACTCCTCTTCCTCACCTGCTGCCAATGCAATCCCTGAGCTCTTGTCAAATTTCGGGAAAGTGTCCCAGTAGACCTAGTACAAGAAATTAGATCCATGGGCCCTGCTGCAGGTGGGCCGGAGCAAGAAGGCTGCACCGTGAATACTGCGGTAGAACTTGACCGATCCCTCATTGTACTGACCTCTGTCTAAGAGAACTGCACGCAGTCTTTGCAGTGAGACACTCTTTAGCGGGAGGCTGGATATTCCACAACTGTAGAGTCAAGGTCTTAAGCCAGCCATCTATGGGGACCACTGTTCCCCAATTGACACCATGGAATGCAGATCACTGTCTATCTCATTCTCTGCCTGAAAATCCCCTAGAGCAAGATATTGCCCTCTCCACCTAAGCACAGGCTCCTCAACCCAAGAACCTACTCCCTTTCCAGTGTGAGACGCGACAACCCTTTCGTGTTGAGATTTTCCATCAACAATAATGGCATGTCGCTTTCAAGAGTGCACTAAGGGCTTGAATGAAGGTGATAGCGCCTACTACTCCTTTAAATGGACCCAGGACTGTATCTAGTGTATTTATTGGTTATTTATAATGCACCTATCCACAATGTATTTTGTGCTGCACAGGACAAGCGGGTGGGGGGGAGGGTAAAAGGGAGGACAAACAAAAAACTATCCTACTAGGCCTTGTGACATTCGGATCGTGCAAGTGCATTAAGAGAAGTGCAGGGGAGAGGGGAGGCGGGGTAAGTGCCATTCAGGGCGGAAGGGCCTGTGAGAAAAAGCGAGTGCCAGGGGAGGCCGATGGACAAGACAGGGAAAGGCACAGAGTTCAGGGGAAGGGAGGTCCACGAGCTAAGTGTGAGTGCAGGCCCAACCAGTCTTGTCCAGGGGGAGGGGCCCAGAAGGGCAAGTGTGGTTGAGGGCTGGGGATGTCAGGGAGAAGAAGTGCAGGGTAGACTAGACTAGGAGGGGATGTTGCCCTGTTAGACTCTGAGGAACGAGGAAGCCAGTCAGGAGGCCGATGGGGACATTAGCAAGGGAGGGGGAGAGGGAAGGAAAAATAGAAAAGGAAGGTCTTGAGAAGCTTCTGTAACTTAAAGTGATATGGCTCAAATCTGAGAGGGATAGGGAGGTTGTTCCAGGGGGGGGCACCTGCGGAAGAGTGAGATCTATCCCCCATTCTCTGCTTGGAAAAGTGTCTGATCTGCAGGGAATTAGAGTTAGACGACCAAAGGGCTCTAGCAGAGAGGTATTTAGGCAGAGATAGTTGGATGTAGTGGGATCCCAGGCCCCAGAAAGCCTTGTGGATAATGCAGAAAGAAGGTCTTCAACATGATGCTTGCAGCAACTGGGAGACAGTGGAGAGATTTTAGGGCAGGAGAGATGTGGTCCCTGGGCTTGAGGTCAAGAATAAGTCTCATAGTCCTGTTCTGGATTAGTTGAAAGGGGCAAAGAGATGAGTTAGGGAGATTGAGGAAGAGGCTGTTGCAGTAGTCCAGACTGGAGAGCACCAGAGCTCTGGAGACTTCAGGTTTCTGGGGGAAGGTGAGGAAGGGGAGAACGCCTCTGAGGAGGTGCAGCTGAAAGTGGTCGTTCTTGGCAAGGTCTGTGATGTGAGGAGAGAAGGAGAGAGAGAATTCAAAGAGGACACCAAGGATTTTAGCCTCACAGGAGGGTGAAAGGAGGGGGCCAATGGAGGGCGTCCAGAGTGTGGGCAGGAAAGACGGAGCAGGGGTCGCAATGAGAAGGATCAATGTTTTACTTGCATTGAGGCAGAGATTGCTAGCAGTGCACCATGCCTGAATAGCAGAAAGGCAGTCAGGAATGAGAAAGGAAGAGTAGGAGGCCGAAGAGGGAAACCTAAAGGAAAGCTGAGTGTTCACGTATAGCACTGGATGATAGGAGAGAAGGTGGAGATCAGGTGGGCTATAGGGGCCTGGTAGATGTTAAAAAGCCACAACGAGAGGATACAGCCCTGTGGGACACCACTGATGGAGAGTGAGGTGGTGGAGAGAAAATGGCCCAGATGAACCTGGGTAGGTCGGTCCGGCAGTAAGGAGGTCAACCAGTCTAGAGAAAAGTCTGTGATGCCAAGGTTATCACAAAGCCGAATTATCCGGCTGGTGGCATAAATGGTCTTATCTAAGGCAAAGGAAAGGTCAAGAAGGATGAGAATGGAAGGAGAGCTGGAATCGAGATTAGAGAGCCAGTCTTTACAGGTGTTCAGAAGAGCAGTTTCCGTGCTTCTGGCAGCTCTGAAGACAGACTGGTTCTCATGGATACAACTAACAGATTCAGTGTGGAGAGTAAGCTGGGAGGTGGCCAGTTTCTCCAAGAGTTTGCCCAGGAAGGGGGTAATGGATATAGGGCAGTAGTTTGCTGGAAAGGAAGGGTCGGTAGAAGACATTTTGATGAGAGGGTGCACGAGGGAGTGCTTGACGAGTGAGGGGAAGGATCCAGTGGCAAAGGAGTGATTGCAGAAATTGGACAAGGCTGGATCAAGGGAGACAATGTTTGTGACATTGCTCAGAGTAAGGCTGATCTGTCAGTTCAGAAACATAAAAAATAAAACCTTTTATCCTCTCTCCGAGGCATGGGACACAGAAAAGTGGCCATGTTTTAGGTCCACTTGAACACTTAGCAGAAATAGTGATTTCATAGAATAAATGCTTTAATGAAACTCTCTTAAACCCAGGTCCAGCCTTGTACCATCATACAACACATGCTAATCATCACTCCGTCCATTAACGTCTAGTAAGGCCTCATAACCCTATGCCCATTGGGCCTAATTCCCTGCCAGAGGGTGAATATTTCTGAAGAACACTGCCTCTCTCTGACCTGGCGATGCAATGCCAGGCCAGATACAGTGCCCATGAAGAATAGTCTGGGATTTTAGCTCATCAGAGAACCTCCTTCTGCATCCCCCTTCTGCAGCGTATGCCAGGTGGCGTGGGAGGTGTTGAGGGAGATAGAGAAAGTGTGAAGGGAAGCCCTGGGTCACCGGAGTAGCCCATGGGGAGATGAACTCTGGGTATCTGCATCACCGTGGACCAGATGAAGACAAGTTCTGGGCCACTCCATCATCAGAGTCCAGGTGAAGATCAGGGCTATGCCATGGCGAGTGTGCATCCCACCCCCTGCATCACTCCGAGGAAATGCAGAGGTGGGCTGACCGCAAGGGCGGAGGAAGATCCGGGGGCACCACGATTGATAACAGTGGCATCCTCATAGTAAACTGGACACTGCCTGAAGCAATGATGATGCCAGGGGCGTAGCAGTGATCACGGGTGGATCTCTCGGCCACGGGAGCAGCGGTCAGCACAACAGGCCCTCACCTGGACATGGGGTGACATATTGACTGGACATGTGTGCGTGCCACACGCAGTGAATTTGGGTGGCCACATGTAGTGGATGAGACTACTCTAGAAGTGCTGGAGGGGTAACTGGATCCTATTTTCAGAGACAGTACCAAATACCAAAGGTGCTGAACAGGGGTGGCTGACAGCAGCAGTCACCCTTATGTAATAAATGTGTTTATATGTTAATTGTTGACGTATAGTTAAGTGCATGTTTATAGTTGTACGTATGTACAGTGCATGTTAGTATTGGGGAGTGGGTTTCATTAGGGGAAGGTGTAGAGAGTTCATTCGATAAGGGGATAGAAGGAATAGAGGATTGTGTGCACCCTGGTGTGAGACAGGTATGGAGAGTGGGTGCCTACCAGTGGCCGCATAGGGGGCGGGGCCATCCATTGAGGCAATCCCCTGACCTCTCTCTCTAGTGGGTAGTGCCAGGTGTCGGTCAGGGCCGTGTTCCGTCAGATCCGCCCTATGGCAGATCTCTTTAGAAAGAACTCCAGCCAGAGCAATTTAGAAGGGGCATTTGCGTTAGCAGGGAAGAGTAGAAATGCGTATTGATAAATGAACAAAGTAAAACAAATAAAGAGGGCTCTACCTTGGTGTCTGTCCGTTTAACATCCATTTTATTTGTAGGTGCAGCACCCCTTCCTAACCGGCAGGCTCGGGGAGTCGCCGGGATTGGGTTCCATGGGTATTATCCCTGGTCTGGAGTGAGGGAGGTGGACACCCCTTGCTTGGATCAGGGCCTGAAAACCAGCCAACATATATTTCGGTATATAATGTGTACATCTGAATTTATGACATACACATCTAGGCACATAATGTATAGATGTCAGTGTTCACTATACACATTTATGAATATTCAATTAGCCCCTAAAGGCTCCTGTATATTGTAAACTTTCAAAATACACTGCAAAGTAAATATCCAAACCCTCTAGGAAGCAGAATTTAGGAGGCTGGCGCGTAGAGTGCCATGTGTCCTATAGCCAAGGGTCATGGGTCAGAGAACTTAGATCAGCGAGTCCCACCCACCGACTCACTTGTGGCTGCCTCTAGTGGCCAGATCTCAGTGCACTGTCTTGTGCCTTCGGAGCTAAGGTTTCAGTGTTGCCATGCACTGCCTGAGAGACCCCCCAGCACCTCCGACTTGCGAAGTTAACTACAAGTTCAATGGTTGTAATTTGTTCCTGGAAACATACAAACATTCTCAGGCTCCCGGGTCAGAGGCTGCACTAACTCTGAGCAAAACAGACACTTTATTGTTTAACATTTTTGGAACTTTGGGTTAGGTGGCATCTGTCTGCCCACTCAGTATCGCTGCAGGAGAGCGCTTGGCTAAAACTGAGAGGTTCTTAGCAGCAGTAAAAAGCTCCTTCGGTGGTGAGTGATGCCCAGGAAGGTCTCTCCATTGCTGCACCAGATACCTCTGATCGGTGGCCCGCTTGGCAAGCACCTAGCTAGCCTAGTCCTTGCTCTAGGCCTGCACTCATCCCTGAACATGCCACAGTCAAGCGCAGTGTCCATCCATTCAATAGAGTATTGCCTGAGTCCTGGCCTGACTGAAGCTGTCCAAACCCAGCCCATGATTTAGAGGCAACCAAAGTTACTCATTTCTTAATTGATGGAAACTCTGCCCCATAAAAAGCATTCTCTCTCCACATGGGAAAGCATTTCTTTTGAAAGAATCTGTATTCTCCTCATAGTCTAGTTACACCATCAAAATATGCTAAATACCCGTTAAACGTGCATGTGCACTAATCAGTGCCGGATTAATTGGCAAAAACTATCAGAGATATCATGTGAGGTTTAAACCGAATCATAACCTGCCACAGAAACGGGGGTCCATGATGGCACTGGCCACACAATAAATGACATACTCCTCCATAACTAAAGAGCAAAACCACAAACCTGCTAAAACCAAAACACAGGTGGCATCACCGTAGTGTTTCATAACATGCTTACCATCAAAGCACCATCCACACAACATGAAAATGTTCATCTTCTTCAGATTAAGTGTCAAATCCCATGTAACGGCTCCTAAAATATCATATGGTTAGACAGAAGACGCTAACAGGTCGCAGACCCTGTCAATTCTTTAAAAAAACATCTAGCGTCACTTCAATACCAAACTGCCAAAGTATCTGTACAGCGTGAAATTGAATTTCTAATTACACAGTCGGGGATTCTACCAGATAGTTCATTCATACACTCATGACCTCCGTCCCTGCCCTGAGTGGTACCTTCGCAGCATCCGCAGTGTTTCCTCTGATGATTCTCCTCAGCCCTTCCTTTCGACAGATCACGTAGGACTTCCATCCTCCTTCTCTTATGAAAGGAGATGTAGATATGCCCATCAAAAGTGTAATCAAATTCCTATTGGAAATAGTTTGGCGATTACCACTTCGATTATTGCCCAGTGGTTACCATGGCAAACCATGAACAGAACACATTTAACCCCACAGAACTTCCATTATGGGGCCAGGAGATAGCTCAGGGGCAACATGCTTGTCTTGGAAGCAAAACCAGTTTGAATCCTGGTCCCAGCGTTGAGACTGGTCACTGGTATTAAGCGTGTAATAAAAGGTGCATTCATTAATAATACACTCTCATCAGCTATTGATGTTCTGGACATGGTCCAATGAGAATCTAAAAAATAAAATGACAACGTCCTGGTATTTCTGGTACTTCTACGCTGTGTGGGATTAAATGAAAAGCTGCCCTTGCATGCATGACACATGTAAATGGCAAGCTACAAAATGCACAGGAGATCTGGTCTTCTCAAAACAAAAAAAAAGTGTGTATCTACAAAATGAAATTCTAAATGCGAAAAAAACGACTTCATAAATAGATTTTTTAGCAAAAAAAAACCTCAAAAGAATGTATCGTCCAAGGTCCTAGATAATCCTCGCTCGGCATGATGTCTTGATCATGAAATCATCTCTGTGATGAAAGAGCTAAACTCTTTATGAAGGTCATAAGATTCTGTCACAAATTTCAGTGAAATGCCTTATCCAAAATAATGAATTTTTTTAATGTGTTCTGGGACACAAATTGTCTTTCTTATATTATATAAATGTATGCCTTCACTGGGAAAAGATACCCAGAACCTCATTCTGAGTATTAATGCTTCAGGCTCACCTCAAGACTTATGTGCAGCCATTAGCGCGCCAATGTGAACCATCATTAATACCTCGAGTAACACTGTGCACTTTGCTAAAACACTCCCACATGCCTCAGTCCTTCCAATTTAAAAAAAAATAATAATACAAGAGAACCTCTAGAGCCAGTAGCTAGGTTTCTGACACATATCAAAACGACCTTTTATTGGTAAAATTACTGAGTCAGACGTCAACCCTACAACCCAACTAACAGAACATGTAGACGCTGATCAAATGTGTGATTACAACCATGTGGTCATCCGTGCTGGATACGGCACTGAACAAGTACACGATCCGGGGGAGTGGGGAGGGGTGCTTGGTGGATGCACGGCAGTATATTGGTATAAACTCTCTCAGCCGCCTTCCACACTGCCGACTACTCTATCTGATGGGGTCGGATGCTTCACTTTGGCTTTGCTCTTCCAGATTTTTCATCCATAAATACATGACTTCACAACAGAACACAATCAGTGGCTGCGGGCTCCTCTGAATCCTTATTCTGGGCAAAGCCCTTGAATGAACCGCCATCTCCCCACTGTTATGGAATTGCTACTTCGAGCCCTCACAAGGCTTCTCCCTAAAGTTGCAATGCATGCTGATAAAGATGCTGACGGCACTCAAATCCCAGTGCTTTGTCTGGAGCGTCATCATCCCGTGGATCTCGTAGCTTGCTGGATCCTATTCACCTAAACTTTAATGCCAGGAGCATTGAATACTTGATATGTGCTTCTCCTTCGTCCAACTAAAATTCAGCTCTGGTGCACCGATGTTTGTTTATCCTTCGTTCTTTCACCTGCGAACTGTCAACAATTGGTGGTTTACTGTTTTACATTTTAGAAACATCACACTATCCCTTTCAGATGATAAATAGGAAAGCCAGACCCTGTAAGAGATATATACAAACAGATATTTTATGACAGATCAGGTTTCCCTGTTCAGTATCAAGTGTCTGCTCAGTGCTCGTCCACACCTTCAAGATCAGGGTGATTTCAATAGACTGTGATGAACAAACAACAGATCTGAACAGTCTTTGATGGAGAAAAACATTGGTATGCGCACTATGAAATATTCTGGAAATGCATTTATTTATGTGGGAATTAAAGCATAGCTTGTTTTTGAAAGTGCAAGGGATTGTGGGTATGCAAATAGGCAAATACCCAGGGGACCATCATGTGTAGTTCTCCACCCCGGTAACCAATGTCCCTGCCCTGTATACCCCCAGTTATTCAACATGCTCAAAAGTCACAGTGATTGTGCTAAAGAAGTGAAACTGAGTATTGGAGTATGGACAGAAAACATAAATGGCAGAAATGAATGTTAATTGTATTCTTGAGTGTTTGGGTTTCTTTGTGGTATTGCTGAAAAACAGTGACTAGAAATGTATGGTTAAAATAAAAACACATATTCCTCCCGAACATTAACAGTCCTTAATTTAATAACCACAAAAGAGATGAGGGAAATGAAAGATCCATGTCCAGGCATAATGGCCAATCGATTGACTATCATCAATATCATTTGGCCATAGTCCGTCCAAGGCTGACCTCCTATTGTGATGGACAGCTGGGCTTGCATGTCCTTGCACACTCCTGGGAAATGGACAGGAAGCATGGGGGTAATTATCGTGATTCATGGGCAAACCCTGTACTAAAAGACCAGGGGTCAACTCAGGGGACGTTTCGAGATGGCCAGATCTGTTTATCCAAGAGAGCACGGGCCGTCAAGGAGACCATGGACGCGATTGACTTATCCATGGAAACCACCATGGATAAAGATCCCTTGGCTTACATTCATGGAAGGAACAGGGATACCTATGCACAAGCCACTCAGTGTATCTACCATACAATGACCAACCCAAGAAGGGGGGCTGCACTCTGCAGTGGAGGAGGAAGAACACATGCTTGAGGCTCGCCTCAAACCCTCACCTATTAGATGGAATACCAATCATTCCAGCTGCGGAATCATAGAAATCAGGTCCTAAAAATGAGTTCTGGCAATTGTGTGTTCATTTATATATTTTGTTTTTATTGCTGTGTTTTTGGAGGGTGTGAAGTAATGTCCACAGGAACCCGAGGAGCAGATACTTCCAGGAAAGGCCAGAGCGTGGGGAAGACCATTTAAGTCGGCAATGACATTCGGAAGGGATGTAAGATTGCCCTCTTCATGAGAGCTTTTGGACACTAGACCCAGGACCTGGGAACCTCTTCCACCAAAATGGGTGCAACAACCCCTGCGGTGCCACTTACTGTTTTCCGATTGACTGTGCCTTTGTAACCCAGAATGCAGTGCATACTCTGGTGAATGGGTGTTGCGCTCTAAATCATCCCCTCCCTTCATGTTGTGTTATGCTACTGAAATGTGTACTTCTCTCGGCTGCCATTTGCATGCTGTCCCAGAGTGTTCTGATGGATCTGAAAGAGGGGGTGGATTAGGTTAAGAGAGGGTGTATTGATGCGAGCTGACCGCAAGTACCCCGGCTCTCCATCCGGGTCTCTTTCTAGGTGTCCTGTGTCAAGAGCATAGAGGTGTTTGTGTCCAGATTGGAGAGTCGTGCACCTGTGGTGCTAGGATGTATTTGCAGACGGTTTGGTGAGTAAGTTTGATGTACAGATGACCTGTTCTGTCGGTTGACGTATTTTTCGAGGAGTGTTCGTTCAGTTGCCACGTGTGGATGGCTTAGTTGGTAAACACATTGAGGGCCCAATTCATGTATTATTTGCGTGGTAAATCGGGACATTGCACGCCAAACCATGTGCACAACTCAGTTAGTCGATTCATGGAATCGTCTGTGCTGGACTTTTCTGTATTGTACGGGGACTTCGCGCAGGCCCGGGACGCCTCTGTAAGAGGGCGACTACATGGGCAGGCTGGGGAGTGGAGGCAAACAGTTTGTAACCACATATAGTAGATTGTGACATGGCATGGCAAAGCATACAAGACATACAAGTTATTACAAAGCATTACAAGTCTTAGCAAAGCATGAACACGTCCTAACCAGACAGAACAGCCTAGTCTCCGAACTGTCCCTAGGCAAGAGGCCCCACGTTCTCCCTCCCACTCCTTACACTCCTAAAAGCATCTGGCCCGCATTAGGCGCTATACCGATCACGAAAAATGCATTAAATATTGCTCTATTGAGAAGCACACAGTGCCATGGGGCTGCCTGATGTGATATGGCATTTATAACGCGCCTATACACAAGTGTTTCAAGGTGCTGTACATTTTGCACATTTGCAAGTAACCTATCATAAATGCAGACAACCTCCAACTGGGCCTTTGGCGTAGGTGCCGTCAGAATATACATTTTAATGAAGTGCGGGGCTTAACCGACCACGATAACGTCGCCTTGAAGCCAGACGGTGACTCGGAGTGAAGGATTCGCGGATTTTCTTCTCCAGGGACAACACATCGGTCCATTATTAGCTTTCAGGCCCTGTGAAGTGCTTCCACTTACCAGCATGTTAGCCTAATTGCATGTTCCACCTAAGTGGGCATGCACAATCACACATTGATTTGTGTATCATTGTCGCGTTAGGCCCGCAAAACAATTGAGCGCCGCTCATCTGCGGAATTGCTTTGCCATCGCTCGCTAATAGCGCTGCCAGCCGCGTGAGCACGAACAAAGCCCCGTGCACGCGCCCGCAGAGAGCATTCAGCAACACTGGCACCAAAGGGAGCTCAGACAGTGCAGTCCGCGGGCAGAGCACTCCACGGGGGCGTGCGCGCATCCCATCTGCCCACGCATCACAACCAACCGCTCAGCAATATGTCTTTGTGGCGCCACTCCTGTTTCTGAGAAAAGGGGACAATGGGCCTCATTACGTGGAATGTGGTAGAGGGATAACAGCGCAGGTAGAGCTGCCGGCCCTGTTATCCCTATACCGCCCCATTACGAGGTCTGCTCGCGGGACCCGCTAAGGACGTCTGGTAAAACCAGGCGTCCTTGGCGGTACCCACGAGCAGACCAGGAGGCTAACAATGGGCCCGTCATTAATGGGCCCATTGTTGGAATGGGGCATGTAGCAGGTCTGGGTTCCTGGAATGGGGAAATACCGGGCCCTCCAAGGTCGGAATGGCCCAGTATTTCCCCATTCCAGGAACCCGGTACCCGGTATGGGGGTAGCCATGCCACTAAAAGCGGCATGGCTACCTCCATACTCGGAATGAGGCCCATTGATTGTTTCTGAGAGCATGGGACGTGTGTTTGTCACTGGAGGCCCAAGCAAGGACGGCGCGCGATGTTTCATACACAGGTCTGACGCTGAATTTATTGCACGGGAGCTGTTCCGTTACAACACATCCTGATCCTGCGGAAACGAACATAACATGAAGCTTGAAAGCACCTCTCCATGGTCATGTTTTTAGTAAATGCACAGTCATGAGAATGGATTTCCATGATGATGTTTGCAGCCAGCAGACTGCGCAGCCTGGCTATCATTTATTTATTTATTTATTTATTTGTGTATGTTTTTTATTTAATTTGTATACATAGGAGGAACATACAATGGGCTTCATCAGGAGTCTGGAGCGTTACCGCTACTCGGTCCGGCGCTATTAGGGAGTAGCAGTAAGGCGGTAAATCCCCATGAGGCTAGGGGGCGCTATTAGTGCATGGGTGAAATTGGCCCCTCTGCCGGCACAATGACCTTCAGCTCAGAGCTGGAGGTGAATGTGGCAAAACTCGGGAATGGGCCAACCTTTAAATGCAGCGGTAATAGTGTTACCGCCGCATTTATGGGTTAAGCCCCAACTCGTGATGAGGTCCAATAGCTAAGAAATCAGATCTCACAGGAAGCAGTGAGCTTCTTTAAATGAGGTGAGTTTGAGGGACATTCTGTCCAGGTTGTGGAGGAGAGTAAATGGAACAGTCGCCGGGGACAATACATAAGTGAGCATACATAGGATTAAGGACAACAAACATTTGACATTTATAAGAGGAGGTAGGCAGGACGGCGAGGTATGTTAGGATGTGACCATGATGGTTGAAGTGCTGGAATCATATGACCCATGTAAGCAGCTGGGCCATTATACGGCACCGTCTATCAGCTCCTCATAGTCTAAGGGTTGTAGGTTCATATCCAAGCAGTTTGGCTCACATTTCTGGTTAGTTCTGGTTCCAGCTGTTTTTCAGACAGTTTGGATCAGTTGTGCAACTCTAAGGTGGGAAGGGAGTGGCTGGCACACGTCTTCAGGCATCAGGGCTGTTTTGCTTAGAAGAGGCAAGGAAAGCAGCGGGTGGCCATGTGCTGCGATGGGACATGGAAGTGTCTGGTGGAAAGTAAAAGAGGACTTGACGCACGTAAGGGGTTCTGCTAGCTTTGGGCTGGCATTGCTCCCTGATGGGCGAGGTGTGTGTGACGTGTCGCAGGAGCTGCCTCTTGTAGCACGGCTGGTGGCAATGCACAACTCATGTGTTGAATAAACCAACACAGTGCAGTACAATACAACTTGCTTAATTGGCTGGAGAAGTTGTTGCCAAAGTTAGTACGTGGGACACATAAATCTTCCATTGATGTGGTCATTTCGGTTTTCTGACTTTTTCCATTAAATTCCATGTTGCTGTGTGCAATGTGTCTTCTTTGGAGACATGCGTGGGTGTATGTTGCTGTCCTCTGCTCATTCTGACAGTTCTATGAGACCTGTCCTGTTCTAAGTCCCTAGCACATGTCTCCACCTGCCTTTGGTTTCTTGTACTGGAAAGAATGTGTGCTACTTCTGTAGTAAGACTGCAGTCCTGTAATATATTGTCCAAGGACATGTTTTAAAGGTGTTGCTGTTTGGTCTTGCAGTGCCTGGTAGTGGCACAAGTTTGGGTCACTGCTCTTGATATGCCACCAGAATTATAAAATGCACTTTTGGATGTTGAGCGGCAGAGGGATCCCCAGAGTTCTGCTCTTTCTCATAAACAGTGTGGGCAGATTTTACCCACTCAATGTACCTGGTTGGAGAGATGCGGGTGCAGGATTTCTGTTTGTGTTTCGCCTCATTCTGAATACTTCTTTTTTGTGTTGGCCAGGCACCTTACACGAATAAAGTAGGATAGGTGAGATGGTGCTGGAAACAGTTTTAGCATTCCAGTCCCAGGTATGGTGGGGTGTGAATGGTGTATTGAATTGTGGGTCCTGTTTCCTATCTTCCATCAAGCGCCAGACATCGATGAACACTTCATAGAGAGAGAGGCAAGAGGAAATCAGACACCTGGGAGGATTTTCATCATGTTCAGTTATTGCTGGAATGCCAGAACAGACTCAAACACATTTTTGCCTATAACCTGTTTTATAGCCTTTTAATATGAAGCAACATATTTATGCAAATTACCAACTTGCACATGGTATGCCTCTGATAGGTCCCTTTAGTCAGAGAAAATAAATTCCATCAGTATCATTGGATAGCTTACCTTTTGTTTACAACAAGCCCACATTCGGATAGCTGGCATCCACAGTTTTCTCTGACGCACAAAGCTGATATGCCTATTTTAGACTTGGCTGGACACAACTATGACAGTGCTCAACTCCTGCCAAGAACATTTCACGCACCAATATCTAATCCTTTATCTGATTGCTGAGGTCCTGCCAAGTTAGTTAGTGCTTTGTATTCACTTAAAGCCGATTTTATGGCTGCCAAAATAATACAGCTGGTCTCTTGGAATAGTTTGCATGACACACGTTGTGCCCTCTTCAATAAGAACATAGATAAATGTATCTAAACTTCCCTTACTTATCTGGCCTCATCACAGTCGTGTCTTCTTTTTCTGCCAAGTTCCATTTTTAACCTAACAAACCTAATTACCTCACTGTGAGATGCTTCCAAATACTTTCTCCAATGTATCAGCCTCTGTAGCTTGTCTGAAAACTCTTGACATGGTTTATAGTCTTCCACGCCTGGCTTAGGACTGGAAAACATTTTGCACCCTAATCCAAATATGCGCAGTGCCATCTGCACTTTTTACTTTTAATAAAGACAATATAATCCTTATTTCTACAATAATGAAACTATTTGACCTGCCTATCATTTATCTATTTTCAGTTGAGGGGGGCGGATTGGCATACCCTATACTGTATGGACCTAAGTTTTAGGCAGTGGCCTTTCATTGCTGAGGAGGTTCTTGAGCTCCTTCCTGAACTGTAGAAGCTAAGGGGTGAGTTGGATGTTGTAAGGGAGGAGGTTGCACAGTCTTGGGCATAGACAGAGAATGCCGGCCTTCTGGTTCTTTCCTTCCTGCATCAGCGTAGTTCAATTCTGCACATGTCCTTGTGCTCTAGCACCTTGAAGCATCTTTTGTGCTATATGGAAATACAATAATGATCTCAGACCAAATAATCTGACAGACTCAATGAATATGGCAATGTACTACTTTATTGTCAATTTAATAAAGTAGGGTGACCTCGCAGACATGGGAATGATGCATGAACACTCCCACAGAATCTTGATTGCATGGAGGTCTTATACCCCAATATGTGTCATCTATGACATCATTATACGTGGCAAATGCGAAACCTATCAAAGGAAGGGATTGGTTAAGGGAACATATCCATTAATAGAACATATAAGGATTAGTACTTCATTGGCTACCCCTTATCTGTAGGGCACACCTTGCACCGCTTCTAAATATGTATATCAGTGATGAATTGGTCTATGCTACATTGCGCATTAGGTTTTCCCTCAACCTGACTGATTGGTTGGCATGCTATGCCAACCTTGGACTTTTGGCACTTAGCAGCACATACGTGAAACGAAACCTAGGCGTTTGAATTCAATCAGACTACTCCCCATTTTCCCAATTAGTCCATCAATTCTCTGTCATACGCCGCAAGGCAAAGTCTTCGTTTGTAGTGACCTTGTTGCCTGCTGACACTCCTGGAACATTCAAGGGAGTGTGAGCACACCACTATCTTAGCTTAACATTCTAATGAATAGACTTTGTTTTAGACTTCTGTGTCATGTGTGAAGAGACCAGGAATGTGTCAATTTCAGCATTCAATTTACTGATATTTGATTTAATTATGGAGGGTGCTGTTGCCCCTCACTGCCTCTAGGGACTTCCTCACTCTATATCACATGAATTTTTAATACTTTTAATTAACTAATAGTTTGGCTCTCTTAGATGTTTTCTTCTTCTTCCATCTATGAGGAAGGTCCCACATTCAGAGCTTATTCATGCTCCCTGTTTGCTCTGTGCTTATGCTTTAAAAGTAGCATCCTTAACTCTGGGCAAACCTTGACTCATCGTCGGCTCTGCACACAGAAGTGTTTTCGTGTCTCCTGATTCTACAGCCTTGCCCTGTCTCTGAGGTAGTTTGGTTAAGTTCAACGTGAGCCAAGGTCCATTGTCCTAGTATGGCCGTCCTTGCCACGTTGTATATATACCTCCATAGCAAGCTTCTATATCTTTTCTTTCTTCCTTGTGTTACTGCGTTTTAATAGTTATTGATCAGTAAGTTACTTCATCTTCTTTAGATGCATGATTATTTTCACTTTAGGTACATGTTACTCTTAGTCCTTCAGCTACATTGTTATTTCTATGCATTCTCAAATCATTTTATCATCGGTTCATATATCTTCTTTATAACATCACTTTGGGCCTCATTACAGGGTAGGAAGTAAGGGTTTACCGGTACCGGTAAGGGCTCTGGTACCGGTAAACCCTTATCGCCTTACTACGAGGTCCCTTTGCGGGACCCGACCTTAACGGCTGGTGTAGACCAGCCGTTGAAGTTGGGACCCGCAAAGGGACCTTGGTGCTAATTACGGTACCGCAATTTGCAGTACCGTAATTAGCCCCTTCCCCATTCCCATTGAGCCCTATAGGGCAAAAATAGGAATGGGGAAGGGCCATGGAGATAGGGGGAATTACCGCCCCGCCAACCTTGGAATAGGGTGGTAATTCCCCTTTTCTCCATGGTGGTACCGGTATGATACCGGCGGCAACCATGGAGCTAATAGCACCATGGTTTACCGCCTACCGTGTAATCAGGCCCTTTGTCTTCATTAGATTTGACTTTAACGTCCGCACATAATATTAATTGATGCATTCTGACATCTTGGCAGGCAACATCCTCCCATGTTGCATTCTTCTATGCAACAGTGTGAGGGTACATTCTGTATAGCTCTCTGAGTGTATATCACCTCTCATGCACTCAATGCAGTATGGGAACAATGTAGGAGGTCCCATTTATTGCATTTCTCTGACTGTCCCAATATCACAGCAGTGAGAGGGCTGGAACTGGCAAGATAGTGTCTACCTGCTCCTCTACATCCTTCTGGTGGATTGTAGGCTTCAGGAGATCCCCAATTTCTCAGTGAGGGAGCTTAGGGATTTCATGTGACAGTCTTGTAGATGATATGGGCTTGCAGTGGGAGCCAGTGCAGTTCAATGAGGGTTGTAATGGCTCAAGATCACTTTCATTACTTCCAAATCCCTCACTAATTTACAATGGGCTACATCAAGCATGATAATATCCATTGTAGATTTTCTACTTCCAATAGCAAAAGTATATGCTTCTGATGAAGCAGAGGGCATGATCATAAGTTGGGCGGTTTGCCCCTAAATGCAGTGGTAAAGGTGTTACAGCTGTTATTTAAAGGTCTGCCCAATCTCGAGTCTGGCGTGTTTACCTCTAGAGCTGGGTGTAAAAATGCTGAAAAAATGCAAATTTTTGGCACAATTACCACAGGTAATTATGCTGAAAATGGACCCAATGGGGAATGGGGACTAACAGTTAGCATTGAGGAGAAAGTCAGATATTGCGACCAGCCAACCCTTGGTGCACTCCAGAGGGAATTCAATCCCAAAATGAATAGATATGACAAGCCTGTTGGGTCTAGTGTCAGGCCCACTGCTTGTTATTCGTATATATCTCTGTATATTATAAATTCTCTAGGTCAGGGGTTAAAGTACTAGGGTATGAGGAAGTCAGGGCAAATGGCTAACCACAGCTTATAATGTGATTTTTCTCAATATTGTCCATTTGACAGGTAATTCGATTCAAAGGTATATAAATTTGCAAGTCAAAACAATTTCCATCAAACAAATTACGTAACACAATTTTAAACAAAAGTCAAAAGTTAAAGAAAACTTTTTAATCAATTGAAATCTACAGTTTTTTTGTGTGAATATTTTTACAATCAAAGGAGAAAGGGTAAAAAGGGAGAGTAAAACGTAGCAAGTTTACTTCACAAGCCTCTTCAGGCATAGCATAACGTTAAGGGCATGTTCTCCCCCTTGCTTAGACTTGTGGGCAATGTCACGTCCTAAGTGTCTTGGGGGTGCTTGTTCTGTTTGGCCTTAGATGTAAGGCACTTTTTTTAGACCCTTAACATTTATTTGCAATGTCTCTTTCAAATTGTAACTCAAGAACATAGGGAAATAAAGAATAATAAAATTCTTTGGTTTGTGGTCACCAATCCAAAATAGCATCAGATTTTTTCAATGTATTGCCAACGCGTTTCGGACTTTACAACAGTCCATCTTCAGGGCCAATGATACTACTTGTTCCAAGCATAGAAGTGTTCATGTTTTCAATTCCTAAAGTACCAAAGTACAGAAAACATTCTATTAATAATCTTGTTTAACTGACCAAATGTCAGAAATTCCAACAATACAAATTACATGAGGCGCACCTCTTTAGTGCTTGTAGAACCGCTCTTTTCAGACTTTGAGCACACCCATGTGCGTGGATCTGCCTGTGCCAACGGTGTATGTGATAAGTACCACCTCAAGCGAACTCATACAGGAGAATAGTTTCTAAAGTAAAGACAAAAGGAGGGGGAGTGGATTTAAAAAGTGTTCCATTACAGGTTCTGGATATCACTAACACAGTTCAACTTGAATGTGTTCCTATATTGCAGTTTTTAGTCTGCATGGGTGAGCACAATCATCCAACCTGCCAACCCACTTTGCAAATTACCCCCTGGTTGGTAGATTCAAAAAATGCTATTAGTATCCCAAAGTTCCCTTTAGCCACGGGTTCGGGCAATTTTGAGGCAATTGTAAGCTTTTTCTGTTGGTACAGAAGAAAGTATATATCTTACCTCCGTGGACGAAAAAAAGGCCCGCACTGGAGTCCCCTGGTATCTGGGGAGAGTCGCGCTCTCCAATCCACGGGTTTGTGTTCGTTGAACGCTCAGGTCCCTGTATTTGTGTGTCATGCACATTGCGCAAGTGACCGGGTCGAGCCACTGATCACTCGTGCATGCGCACGACACACACTCCTTGTCTATAATAGCGCATGGGCTAGGCAGGCAGCGCGAGCGCCAGGGCCGAGCCGCCTCTCCCCTGCGCATGCGCAAGGTGGGAGATGGCAGATCTCGGGCACTGCGCGCCCATCGCCAGCGCATGCGCATCTCCATTCATTGTGTCATCCGTGGGGGAGACTAGTGTGAAATCATTCACACTTGTATTTATTGTGAATTGGAATATCGCACTGAGCTAAAGGCGGAACCTATACCCGCTCTGCATTCCCGGAGATTAGCTGTACCTATGTGAGGTGTGTGGATATATCTAGCCAGCCACTAGCTCTATGTTTGTTTATTTTATAACCCTAGAATGGGTCAAGATATCAGATCAGACCCATCAGTGATCCCTCTGCAAAGGGTCTGTTCGGATCTTTGCTTATCCGAGGGTGCCTATAAGATCTCCATAAGAGTCTTATTTGTTTTATTTGTAAAGGGGATGATTGATCGGGGTGGGGACACATTCTAACTGGTCCAATGTATTGGGCGAGTGGGGGTAACGCAGACCAGGGTCTGCTTGGGTCCCCATCTGTCCCATATCATGATCTCAGTATTGCATGTCCCTACTGTGGTATTCTTTCTGTGTGTTACCTACCAGAGGTAAGGATAGTTTTTCGTACATGTCCCATTGTTGTCTGCCGTCATATAAGATCTAATACACCATAAGGTATTAGAAAAACGTTCACATTTTATAATATACAGGTGGCTTTGCTAAATATTCCACATTTGTGGTCGGGGCAACATCCTGAAAACCACATTACATGTATTTTTAAATAACACAAAAGAACTTCAATCAAAACATGTATTCAAACATCAGATACAGATGTAGAGTGCATCCATAAAGCCATGTTGCATCTTGATATTTTAAACATAACACATCAGGTCAAACTCTACGTTCATGCCCCTGGGGCTGAGACAATCAAGTGCATCAATCCATATTATTTCTTTCTGATGTAAAGTTCTTACAATGTCTCCCCCTATAGGGCCTAAACTCACTTGTTCGAGTATTACACATTTAATTTGGGCTATGGAATGTCTGGCTTCTATGACGTGCCTTGCGACTGGTGATTTTTGACTCCTTGTTCTAATGATGGATTTGTGCTCTGACCACCGGGTTTTGGCTTTCCTGTTTGTCATGCCTACATAGAATAGGCCGCATGGACACTTAAGTCCGTATATGATGTTGGTTGAGTCACATGTGCAGGAGTGTTTAAGGGGGATAGTTCTCCGTGTGTGTGGATGTTTGATTGTGTTTCCCTTCAGTATATTGCCGCAATGCTGGCAGTTGTGGCATGGCACAGTTCCCTTGATTGTGGATTTTCCGGTTCTCGCTGTACTTATATCTGCTTTGATCAAGCTGTTCCGTAGGGACTTGTTATTCCTATAGGCGAATGTTGGACATTCCGGGAAGAGTTGCTGTAATTTTGGGTCCATTTGTAACATGTGCCAGTGATTCTTGATAATCCTTTTTATCCTATTGCTCTGGGTTGAGTATGTTGTCACGTATACCAATTTTTGTTGATCTTTAGTAGGTCTTGGTGTCAGGAGTGATTCCCTTTGGGTCAAGTTTACTTTTTCTTTAATTCCTGAGATGAGGTTTCTATCATAAAACCCTTTCAATAAATTTGGTTTCTAAAGCTAGTGACTGCCTGGAGAATTCTGTTGATTCTGAGATGTTTCTTCTGTATCGTAGGAATTGACTCAGCGGGACGCTGTCCAATGTTCTCTGTGGGTGAAAACATGTGGGCAAAACTAAACTATTCCTGTCTGTCGTTTTGGTGAAGATCCGTGTTTCCAGTTTTCCATTATTTACATATACTTCCAAGTCCAGAAAATGTATTTTGGACTCACTGGTTAAGGATGTGAACTTGATTCTTGGGTTCATCTGGTATATCATGACAAAGAATTGTTCGAGTTCATCCTTTGGGCCTGTCCAAATTCTGAAGATGTCATCAATATATCTTGTGTTCAATTCTAGATGTTGTGACCATCTTGGAGAAGTTAAAACATTCTCATACTCCAAAAAGTGCATAGCATGGGGCCATAGCAGCTACCATGCTGGTTCCAGATATTTGCAAGAAATGGCGTTCTCCAAATTTAAAGAAATTGTTCATTAAGACCAGTTTCAATGAGGTCAAAACGAAGACCCGGTCTGCTTTACAATCTGCTGTTCTTAGTAGTATCCATTCCACCACCTCTAAGCCAGTCTCATGGGTTATGTTGGTACAGAGGGATGTGACGTCCATGGTAAAGAGGCAGTCACAACCCTCTATAAAATGAACCTCTTGTGCTTTCTGTAAGAAACTGGTTGTGTCCTTCAAGTATGTTTCTGTATTCTGGATCAGCGGCTGTAGTATCCGGTCTAGGTATTGTGCTAAGGGTTCTAGAATACTGTTTGTTGCTGCGATGATTTGGCGACCTGGTGATTTCAGTAGTCTCTTGTGAATTTTTGGCAATATGTACAAGATGGGCATGATCGGGTGCTTGGTGTTTAGAAACGTGTGTTTTTTCAGAGATCTTCCCCATCTCTTCTGCTTCATCCAAGATTTCCTCAATAAGTGTCTTAACCTCTTTTGTTGGATCCAAACTTATTTCCCTGTATGTTTCTGCATCCGCCAGTTGCCTCTCGATCTCCTCCAGATAGTCACTTTTGTCCATTAGAACAAGTGCGCCTCCCTTGTTTGCGGGTTTGAAAATTATTGTCTGATTGTCTAATAATTTCTTCAGGGTTTGTTTTTCCCATGGTGTAAAGTTTCCGTATCCACTGCTCTTAAATTGTAACTTCTTAAACTCTTGAAGAATCATTTTTTCGAAGGTGGATAAAACATGGTTCTGGACTTGTGGGTTGAAATGGCTCTTCGGGTTAAGGTCAAGAAACTCAGATAATGCACTAAAGTCTTGTTCTTCTTCAAGGTCGTCGTAGAATACCTTTAATTTAATTTTTCTCAGGAGCCTAAAAAAGTTGATTTTTTCTTTTAGTAATGTGCTATTGCTCTGTGGGACAAAAGATAGGGTGTAAAATGATATGTTGATCACAAGGTCTTTTTCTGGGTCTTCTTTCTCTGTGTGTTTCTTCTTTTGTCCACATCTTGTTGGTCCTTTTCTAAAAAAGGCACTTCTTCTGTTGCTGGTTCCGTATCCCGTGAGCTGGGTGGTTGGGAAGTTTCCGGTGTCATTATTGGGTTCATTTCTGTACTTGATGCGTCTGAGGTAGTTGCTTCGGCTTGTGGTGTGGCTGGTTGTGGTTTCTGTCCCTGGTATGGCTTGTTGGGATGCTGTCCATAATATTCCTGCCATGTGTACACTATATCCAACTTGTAATCAATCAAGTGTATCTCTCCGGAACTTGCGTATCTTTTTTGTCTCTAGTTCCTGTTTGTATTTTTGGAGTTTTTGGTTAGTGTTGTCCAAAACCTAACAGTTAGCACCCAACCCATGATCTGGCGGTAATACTTGCAGACGGGTGGGCACTAACGCTAATAAAGTTGGGTGGTATCCCAGCTGGGAGACCGCCCAACTCGCGATCAGGCCCAGAGTGTGCACATATCTAACACAAATTCCAGATAGTCAAGTACAAACATTCTGCATTAAAGGATACATGAACATTCCTACTAGCATCCTCACATAATTCCATTGTTATAACTGGACCGTCACAACTCTACCCATCCTCCACTTTTGCCTGTCTTTTAAAATTACACACTTGATTCTTACATTCATCACTCTTTTGGGGAACATAATGATTGGAAGACCTTTGGCCACCTGCCCTGGAAACCTTAAGGTCACCCTTCTTCACACAACCTTTACACCACCTTTTTTACACCATGGCAGCTTTCTTACTATCTTTCAGAGTCATCTTGTTTTTCCTCGTAGCTCTGCAGTATTTATTTCATGGCAACTTTCTTTGCACCATGTTTTCCCCTACCATGTTGTGTTTAGTGTATACTATCCTGCCTCACATGAGAACATAACAACTTGCTATTTATATAGTGCTTTTATCTAAAGAAAGTATTTACATGCATTAATATTGCCCAATCGAAATTGGTACTAACTTTTTCGACATTGGACGGATGAAATCCTGAGTCGACTTTTCCAGGATTTGAACCTGAACACTGATCACATCAACGAACACTCAACCCATTGAGCTATCTTACAGGCTAATGATACAAATCATGCAAATGGCTCAACTCTTTCCATGCTGTGAGAGGTGTGTATCTGTATGCAAAAAGCGCTTCCCGTATGATTTCTCCTGGCTGAATGGTGAACTATTTGAATCCATTCCTTTAGAGATTGGTTCGCTCTATGAGACCTTTTGCTTCTGGATGATGAAAGGCAGTGTGACTGTGCTCAATACC
Source organism: Ambystoma mexicanum (assembly GCA_002915635.3). Taxonomy (NCBI): domain Eukaryota; kingdom Metazoa; phylum Chordata; class Amphibia; order Caudata; family Ambystomatidae; genus Ambystoma; species Ambystoma mexicanum. Next base: position 1,032,810,492 of record CM030325.1, read on the forward strand.
CTAGTGTTGTTGAACTGTTTGCATCTATGCATAACACCATTATAACATTTCATGCATTACCAGCTGGGCCAGGACACCAAATAGTCTGTGTTGTTACATTCATCTCCAGTGCCGTATTAAACCCTGTGGAGGTCCCTATTTTATTTATTTATTTATTGATAGTTTGCTTTTTAGGCGCTTATACAATAAGAATATACTGTTTCAAAGCACCTACAGGGCAGGGAGGGACAGAGGGTGGGAAAAACATTACAACACAATATTAAGAGAAGATGTGGAAGAGGGACACGCCTACTATGCTGTGTGAGTATTCAGAACGTGTAAATGCAGAAAGGAAGAGGAAAGAGGGGGTAAATGCTGGGGAGTCCGAGCTCGTGGATGAGCCTTGGATGAAGTGCTAGGAATGTTGAGTGCTGCACGGCCTGGCTGCAGGAGGTGTAAGTGCGAGTCTCCAGAGCGGTGGGTGTGCAGATGCAAAGTGCTGTGGATAGACACGAGCTGTGAAGAATTGGTGTGGGAGGTCAAGGCCCCGAAGATGCATAAGGGCCAAGAACACCGATTCAGCAACCGTGGGCTTAGCAGAGGAGAGAGGAGGGAAGGAGGAAGAAAAGAGGAACGTCTTAAGGAGCTTCTGGAATTTGAGAAGATCGTGCTCAAGGGGCAAGGGGAGGGGGAGCCAATTCCAAAGGAAGGAGTCGACAGAGGAAAGTGAGCAACCCCTGCCCTCTTTTTAGCAAAACTCTTTACAAGCAAAGAGTTGGTGCCAGAGGAGCAAAGTATTCTAGAGCGAGAGTATTTAGTGAAAGAAAGTTGAAGATAATGTGGTCACGGGCTCAGACAGCCTTGTGGACGATGCAGAGAGATCTGAATTTAATCCGTGCAGCAACCGGGAGCCAGTGAAGACTTTTTAGTGCAGGAAAGATGCGGTCCCTGGGCTTAAGGCCAAGGATAAGTCTCACTGCACTATTCTGGATAAGCTGAAGGGGTTGCAGAGTGGAAGAAGGAAGATTCACGAGGAGACTATTACAGTAGTCAAGTCTAGAGAGAACAATGGCTTGAGTCACATTGAGCCACTGAAGGAAAGTGAGAAAAGGTGGAATTCCTTAGAGAAGGAGGTGCTGATAGCTGGACTTCTTGCCAATGTCCTGAATGTGAGGTAAGAAGAAGAGAGAGGAGTCGAAGATGATTTCAAGGATTTTTACTTCAGTTGAAGAAGCAGGAGGAGAGCCCAAGGAGGAAGGCCAGAGTGAGGGGAAGATAGAGGAAGCAGGGGTCACAATGAGAGGATCTCTGTTTGACAGGCATTGAGGCAGAGATCATTGGAGGCGTACTAGGAATGGACAGCAGATAGGCAGTCAGGGATGATGGAGGGTGCAAGAGGGTCAGCAAGGAGTCTGAGGAAGAGCTGTGTGTCATCTGCGTAACACTGGAAGCTGGACGACAAGGAGGAGATGAGGCGTGCAAGGAGAGCAAGGTAGATGTTTAAGAGCCAGGGAGTGAGAATAAAGCCCTGGGGGACACCACATATGGAGATGGAAGTAGAAGAGGAGAAGGGGCCCAGGATGACTTGGGAAGAGCGGTTAATGAAGAAAGAGGACATTCAATCCAGTTCCCGTTCCGAGATACCAAGTGTATCATGGAGCTTTGTATGAGGATGGAATGGTTAACTGTGTGAAATGCAGAGGAGAGATCAAGAAGGATAAGGACAGCTGGGAGATGGATTCCTGAGATGAGAGCAGTTCTTCACAGGTGTTCAGAAGAGCGGTTTCTGTGCCTCTGGATGCTCAGAATCCAGATTGATGGTCGTGGAGGACACCAACAAGTTCAGTGTGAGTGTTAAGTTGGGGCAAGGCAAGCTGCTCAAGAAGTTTCCCAGGAAGGGGGTGATGGAGATAGGGTGATAGCTGGCAAGGTAAGAAAGGGTTAGAGGAATTTTATTTTTCAGGAGTGGGCACACAAAGGAGTGCTTAAGGGGGAGGGGAAAGATCCTGTGATGAAAGAGTGATTGCAGAAATCAGCAAGAGCAGGGGCGAGAGAGCCAATTTTATCCTTAGTGGTCCTGGATGAGCAAGGGGATACCTGTTTAGAAGAGACCTTCATGGAATGGACAGCTCTGATAACTTCCCCAGGTGTGACAAGAGAGAAGGAGGAAACGGAGGAAGGAGGGGATGGGGAGGGATGTGGTGGGGGCATGTGGGTTGGGTTGTGGGTGAAGAAAGGGAGGTCAGAATGTCCTGAGTGTTGGTGGCAAAGTGTGAGGCCAGTGCATTGCAGAGGACCTGGAAAGGAGAAGGATAGGAGGCAACTGCAGAGGGGTTGACTAGTTCCCTGTAGATTTTGAAAAGATCAGCAGAGTTATTGGATGCGCTGGAGACCCGTGCCTGAATGTGGGCTATTTTTTTGCACAGATGACGAGTCTGCATTGCCTTTGGAGCAGGCGTCAGGCCGTCAGAGGATGAGCCTGAGGAAAGCCTCTTCCATTCTGGTGTTTCAGGGCTGCAAGTTCGGTGTCGTACCAAGTGTTACACTTTGAGGTAGGTTTCAGATGGATCCTCATGACTGGGGCAAGAATGTCAAGAATGTTGGTGATGGAAAGATAGATGTTGCTGAGGGCAGTGTCAGCGGAAGAGTCAGAGGTGGAAGGGAGAGGGGGGTGAAGGTGGAGGCGAAGGCAGGTGCAGTCACTCATATCATCGGGTGGGTGTTAGTGAACGAGGTTGGTGTGACCTTTGGAGGGGCGGTGAGGGGGCCAATGTGACCCAGATGCGAGGAGAGAGTGGTCAGACCAGGAGAGAAGGCTGACTAATGGGAGAGGGAGAGTAAGGTCAGAGTGTATGAGGGCATCCAGAGTGTGTTCACCAATGTGGGTTGGCGCTGAGGGAGAATGGAGATGGAAAGCGAGGAGCAGAGGTCAATGAATAGTGTGGAGCAGAGCCAGGGAAGTCCAGGTGAATGTTGAAATCACCCAGGAGGATAAGGTTAGAAGTGGAAGAAAGCAAAGAAGAGCAGAAGTCGGCCCATTCAGAGAGGAATAGGGAGTCGGCGCCTGGAGGCCGGTAGATGGTAGCAATGGTCAGGGTGGAGGCGGGAGAGGTGACCAACTTGCAAACCAGGCTTGCAAACGAGGACTAGGTCTGGGTAGGTAAGATGGAAGCAGGAACGCACTCAGGTAAGATCAAGACAATTCCCCCGCCAAAGAGGTGATGTTGAAGCTTGGAGATGATATTGAAGCCGTCAGGGAGGAGGGAGTCAAAGGCAGTGACTGAGCTGGCATTGAACCAAGTCTCGGTAAGAGCGAGAATGTCGAGGTCAATGGCCCTCATTACGACCCTTGCGGAAATTGACTGACCGGACCGCAACAGCGTAAATAGCGTTTCCGCCATTGCACGAAGGAGCAAAGTGCGGCCAATCACGACCCATCGGGCACGAGCATTACGCCATGGCGGAATCCGAAAGGCTGCGATGGCGGAAATGACCCCAAAACGGCCCTTACCGCCGCCGTACGCTGCACCAGGTGCAATACCGCCACCCATCTTAGCGGTCACCGTAATGAGCGGTCACCGTAACGAGCGTGCACCGCAAATTACGGCCACCGTAAATATACGGAAACGGAAGTAAAAGCATGTGGCCGGAACGGGAAACAGCACGCCGCACAACTATAAAATCCGAATCCCAACACAACCATAAAAAATCCGACCCTGACACACATCCCAACCCGTTAGCAACCCAGTTAAAAAATAAATATGGGAAAGGTAGCCAAGAAAGCGTGTGACCGCAAGCGGCAGGTACACTTCTCCCGAGAGGAACTGACCGTGCTCACCGAGACCCTAAGAAATTCGCCGTCGTCTTCTCCAGTCAAATGACCAGGACGGCCCTTGCCAACAAGAAGGCCATATGGGCCTGGTGGCACAGCGCGTAAGTGCGGTGGGACAACACCCGCACGCCACAGCAATGTCGCAAGCGGTGGGACGACCTGCGGATCCGCGTACGCAGCATACTTTCTGCGAACAGGAACATCGCCACAGCTACCGGGGGGGGTTCAGAGTCGCCCATCAAGTTGACCCCCTGGGAGGAAATCTGCGCCTCCACCATAGGAATGGAGAGCATAGAGGGAGTCGGAGGGATGGAGAAAGGAGTGCCGACATCCGGAGAATCAGGTAGGTTGGCCAAGAGAAACAATGCGAAATCCACAAACACGAACATGTGCAGTACCATGTGACCCATAGTGCAATACATACTTTGCCCTGACAGCGCCCTCTAAAAGTCAGAATGAACAAACAAATCAATCAAGAAGCCATAAACAACCCCTACATGTGCAGCATGCACCCCCTAACTGCAGGCAGCCAAATGAATGCATCCTCAATCCACACGAAAATGAGACCACCTCAAGGCCCAGTCCCAAATCAGCCTCATGTACCACCCCAATGCATTTGATACGTTGCCATTCCAAATCCGACAGACCATAACTAACGCTCGCCCCTCTTTACTCCACCACAGGTCCGATACCAACGACGAGCTGCAGACACCCCTACCAGCACGCCTGCAAAGAGGCCAGGACCAACGTCCAAGAGCCTCCACCTCAGGTGCAAGGATCAAGACACGGCAGCAGCAGGAATCAAGTGGCAGCACACTGGAGGGGACTGCAACAGGCACCCCAGCAGCCAGCAAGTCCACAACCCCAGCACCACAGGTCCCCCCAAGAACGTATCTGATGGCACTGCCTCTGGTGGTAGCAGCACCATAGGTGACACAGCTGTCATGCCAGCATGCTCCGACACGGAAAACAGTGCTGGCGACGTAGGTACCATCCATGACCTTTCCCAATCCCCCTGCATGTTCCATCCCCTACACCATGACGAAACCACGCAGGGGCACCCTGAAGACGACGACTGGCCAACCCCCACAAGTCCTGTGCCAAGGCAACATGTGTTGAGCAGCCCCCTGTCACACCACGCAAATGTCCATGGCCCAGCAGAGGCAACAGTCCCTCGACCTGCTGATCGAGCAACAGCAGGAAGCGTCCACGCTACTCAAGGACCATGCAAATGAATGCGGGGTTCCAGGGCAGCCATGGAAACATCCACCGAGACACTCAGGGCACAAATAGAGAAAAGTAGTGAGAGCCTCAGGGGAGAAATGGAGAGAAGCACCGAGAGCCTGAGAGCACAAATGGAGAAAAGCACCGAGAGCCTGAGGGGGGAACTGCATGCGACGTCCAAAGACGTCTGTGCTGAACTTGCTGCTGTGCGCCGTGTGCTCTCGGAGCTCTCACAAACCCTCAGAGACATGCATGGACGCGAGCAGGCAGAGACATCATCCGTGGCAAGTTCCGTCCAGGGCAGCCCCAACGCAGATCTGGCAGGAACCTGCGCTCCACGGGCAGGGGTGCCCCTGATACCCGTAGAGGGGGCTTGCAATAGCGTCTACCCACGGACAGCATGCATATTTGGACACTGGTGTTGGGGGGGAGGTAGTAGGGTGGAGGGGTGTGTTGGGCTTCACTGGGTGGCGGGTCCATAGGGTGTATAAATCAAATCACATTAACAATACAGCACCTCATTATCATCCAATGACATGTGTGGACATTGATATTTGTGTACTAGGCCATCATAGGCGTACAGTCCATATTGTGCATGTTCCAGACACACACAGTGCCACGAGTCCCGTGTCCATGTATCAGCCACCAGGCGTGAGTTGCTAGAAGCATGCATCTATGATGCTCTGTCGGATTGCACGTGCATCCTGTGCCTCATGGACTCCTTGAGGTGCCTCCACATCCCCACCCTCATCATCACCATCATCAGGTGCTTGCAGTTCTGCGTCAGGGGGCATGGGCACATTTCTACGTACGCACATGTTGTGGAGCATGACACATGCCATACCATCTTTGCAACCTCTCATGGCGGTACAGGAGTGCCCCGCCAGACCTGCTGAGGCAGCGGAAACGAGCCTTCAGTAGGCCGAATGCCTGTTCAATGACTACACGGGTACGTGAGTTGGGCATGGTTGTAGTCCTCCTCATGCTCGTTCTGTGGGTTCCGGATTGGTGTAAGGAGCCATCTCTTCAGTGGATACCCGGCATCACCTGTATGAGACGAATAAAGGGTGTCAGTGGAATGATAGTGCTAAGTAGCCCCCCCCCCTGCAAGGTCATTGACGCATCAAATGGGCCACGATGTCATGCATGGAATGAGACACCGAGTAGCCAGGATCTGTGCCCTGCGTGTCGCTCCATGTAGCGTGGTATTCTTGTGTTCCTCAGGACCATAGAATCATGGGTAGATCCTGGAAATCTGGCACAACAATGCGTAAATATCTTGTTGGAGTCACACACCATTTGCACATTGATTGAATGAAATTGTTTCCGGTTGCGGTACTGGACCTCCATGGCATGTGGGACAACCAATTCCACATGGGTGCAGTCGATGGCACCAATGCAACCCGGTATGCCGGCAAGTGCATGGAATCCCACTTTTGTGTTGGTAATTTCCTGCTCCGAGCGTGGTAGTGTAGATGTAGTCGTCTGCGTGCTTCAGGAGGGCATCGTGCACTTGGAATAGTGTCCGTGAGAACAGTGGCTGTGAAATGCCATGCAACTGTCCCACTGTGTGCTGGTAGGTGCCTGTGGCCAGGAAGTGGAGTGCAGACACCACCTTCAGTAGGGGTGGGATGGCGGTTGGGCTATCTATCATGCTCACGAGGTCAGCATGTGTCATGTCCACAATGGCGATTATGGTGTCCCGGTCCAAACGGTAGAGGGTGTGGATCTGCTCAGCAGTGAGGTTGAACGGATCGGCTCGGAGGCGTGGGATTGCGGGCCGCCTGCGTGGTGGTAGTGGCAGTGCTTGTGGGCCTTGCTGACCCTGCCTTGCCCTCCTCCTCCTCCTCCTCCTCCGTCTCCCCTGTGCGCCCGGTTGTTGTACCTGTTGTTGTTCGTCGTCTTCTTGTAGTTGTAGCACTTGCAGTGCTATCTGGTACCCAGGCCCAACATCGCTAGTCCTGCCGGTAGCATTTTGGAGTGGGAGTGGTTGTGGGAGGGGTTTGGGTCTGCAATATATGTGCTGTCGGCCTGTATGGCCTCCACCTGTGCTGATTGAATGAATCTGTGGCAGATGCAATCCCTTCTGGTCGAGCACGGCCCGCACGTAAGGCTGCATTTGGCCGCATGGCATCTTGGGATTGGAATCATGTATCAAATCCCGATGGCAGTGTGATGTACTTTGACTGATTTTCATGCTATGCTCCCATTGTTACACATGCTATGATTGCAGCCGCTTACATACCTGTGAAGAGTCAGTGGTATGTAGGGCTCGATCGATGGCCGACCCTCATGCAGCACAGTAACGTACTTCACCGACGGGCGTGGCGTCCCATTTGTGATTGCAGCCAGTTAGCATCATGACACACAGCCGCACTACATTGATGTAATTGTGAATGCAAGCGTTCACAGAAGCCTTTTCGACGTAATGTTGCAAGTGAGGAATTCGAAGGCCAGCATTTTGGTTTTGAAGTAGCGGCGAGGATACGCCCCACAGGTCTGGCTGGAAATGTAACGTTCTATTGTAGAATGTCCTTGGGACATGGCCCATAACGAGCAGGCAATGAATGATATGAATTGAATGGGATGCGCAATAGCGTAGTGGACGATAAGGCAGGACGTTCCCAAATCCATCTTGCTTCACAACACTACAGATCCGGCCAGGGGCACAGTGGTTTTTGCGGACTGCATTACGCACAGACGCGATGGAAGTTTCACATATTATGTGAGTGAATATTCATGCGTTTTCATTGCGGGATGAGGGAATGATGTGTGGATGCATGGACTGATGAATCCGTTTAGGGTCTGCCATGTACATGGGTTTCTTGGTTCACTCCCCTTCCCCTGCGTTATGTGATGCAAGGCTGCCATAGTGGGACATACGTCTCTCTGCCCTTGTCGGATCCTCCTGTCTCGACGCGCCTTCATACACTTGTGTCTAGGCACGTTACTAATCCCATGTCATGGGTTCTATCTTGACGGACGCATGCACAGTAACCGACGTTGCCAATGGTGTATTTAGCTCGATTGGTTTCGTTGTGATTCGATACTGGATTAGGGGTGTGTGTATATTCCTTTGGAGTGGGCTAGCATGCATATGGGTGTGGATTTGGTGTGTTGAATGAAGATTGTAATGCATCATGAGTCCCGTAATGCAATCGGTTGATTTGTGTTTCTTTTGGGTGACAGGTATCTCCTGCCCTATTGCAGATGCCATCTCTACGCCACTCCTCCAGATGGTTTTTACTCTCGACTCCTGCAGGGTGAATCAGTGGAGCACCATTTCGATCATATGGACGATCGCCAATGGGCCACATGCCCTTACGCTGTACTGGTGGCTAGGTGCAACATTTCGGCCTTTCAGCTCGACTAGTGCCTGCCTCATGGGACGGACCTGCGGTTCTTGCCGCTTCCATGTTGCCTTTTGGAACGTTGATGTAGGCCCTGTGTGCCATGATTGGTACAGGGCGTCACACAAGTGGAAGCCGGTCAATTATTGCAGATGCAGCCTCGGTGATGATGGTTGTTTTGGTGGATTTTGCAAATTGATGTGGGGCCTTTGTCATTTGGATGTGCATTTAAATTGTATTCGATATTTGTCGTGTTGCGTTGTTCTTTGCAGGTGATGTGGCGATTTTCGCTTTGTGGCGGTATGTATTGCGATGATGATCTGCATTGTGTTCCGCCTTCTGAGTTGAGTTGTGTGGTACAGTACTGGCCGCGTTTGCCTACGTAGCACAGTATGGTCACGGATAGAGGCTGCCATTGTGACTGTTTACATGATGTGCTGTTCAGGGGCGGGGGATTGGCTTTTGGCCGACTGGTGCCTGTCAGCCAGGTCGATTGGTGGAATGATGGGTTGTTCAGAATGTGGCTGGTCACAGGTGACTGTGTTTGCGTGCGTTTGTTGGAGGGGGACTGGGGTCATGTCCATTGGAATAGCTTCTGTATTGATGCCATCTGTGCCCTGCAGCTCCCATCGGCCCCTCTTGGGATGAGCCTGGCTGCTCAGTCACTCTGCCGACTTGTGTGGTACATGCTTCTGCTGATGGTTGGTTTGTTTACTGGCATGAGTACAGGGCTGGTGCAATCCCCTCAGGATGCTGTTTTGGATGTTGCCTTGCGCTGGTGGCAAGCGATGGGGACTACTGTTGTTTTGTGTCATGTGTTCTTGATTTTCATTTTGATGTGTTGTACCTTCACATGCCTGTGCTGCGTCAGTACGGCTATGGTGACATGCCGTACATGGATGCCCACTCACGGGGCGCTTTGAGCCCCTGCATGCTTTTCTACGTTGGCATGCATGGGTGAATAGTGGATTTCACTGGTTGCATAGTGTGAGTACATTGCGCCTGCCAGGAGTTGTGCAATGAGGCCAGGGAGTGGAGTACAGGCACTCAGTGGGCCATTTACGGTTGGTTCGCGTTGCCGTATTTCTCGCCATGGCGGAATGGTACTTTACGACGTGCTTGATGGCGTTCAGTACATGTCCGCTAGGGTCAGAATTCGCGTACCGTTGCGCCATGGCGGTGATTCCGGTTTTGCAAGGCGCGCGTGCGCGTACTTGGTGCAGTTAGCGTTGCGTTCACTGCGGTGTCGCTAATGGCATCGTACTTTACGGTGACGGGTCATGATCGCAACGAGCGGTGTTCGATGGCGGTATTGCATTTCCGCCATCATTTTTCCATTTCCGCAAGGGTCGTAATGAGGCCCAATGTCTTTAAGAAGGCGAAAGATGTCAGAGGAGTGTTTGTTGGCAGAGCGGATGTTAAGAGTCACCAGGTGGAGGAAGCCAGTGCTTTTGAAGGTTTTCTGAGGTGGGGTACAGGGGCGTGGTACACCATTCAGGGGAGGGGGGAGTCGAAATCTCAGGGTCCCCCTTCGCAAATGATGACCTAATAAATGTTTTACTTTCTGCACTGCTTTATTCTGATCCTTTGTCTCGGGGTCCCTAAAAGGATTGGGGCCCATAGGCTGGTGCCTACTTGGCCTAATGGATAATCCGGCTCTGTTCATCTTACTTTCTCACTCAATCCATTGTGAAGCGAAGTTACCCAACTCCACTCTGGCTACATGAATATTGATCAATACATGAAACATGCACATAAAGCATATTGGCAGCTTTGGCGATACCTTCTCTTGTACTTCCACAGGATGCAGACAGCCTTGATCTTGTCACCCTCCCACCCCCTGCATTGTGTGTAATGCTGAATTGGCATTTCTATGTATTGACCCATATAGGACCTCAACATTGTTCCCTAGAGTGCATCTTAGTTTAACTACATCCCATGTGTTCTTGTAGTGCGAAATATCAAAGTTTGTCTCTTAGTTTGACCGGGTGTATGAAGCCCCACCTCTCATAATTTCCACGACTATCAACAAGGTCTTCAAATATATGTGCATATCCTGGAAATGCGGTCGTCGCTACTTTTCAATCTTCTTTAAAAGCATGTTCTAGATCTGTGTCTTCTTCATATTCTCGACTGTCTTGTGCCCACCGTTCCTTCCCCATAAACCTGATTTCCTGGGACACAATGACAGGAGTGCGGCTCCAATGTTTTTCCCTGGGTGATCATACATATGTATCCACCATGCTTGCCTACGTCTGTCCCTCCTCCCCAGTAGGCGTTATTCCTTAGGTGTAGTAATGCCTCCTATTCTGCTCCCTGATTCCACTGCGATCAAGCTCAATTGGCTTGCACCGGGTCACACGACATATGCCTCTCCTTACATCTGAGGCTCCACAGGGCAGCCTTGCCCAGGCAGTCTGTGTAGGACAGTGGTTGAGGGTGTCCCTTGTGTGCTTCTTCACCATCTCCCCATACCCCTACCCTGTCACCCCCCACAAGACCTCTGGACTGCTGCATTACACACCATCAATGCCCTTTTAATACTTGCTTCTTGATAGCAATCCCTGTGATATGGACTCCTTAACTACACCGTACGGTGTCTGCAGCAGTGTGATACTTGGCTCCTGATTGAGCACCCATGAAATCTGCTTATTGATTGCGCCCCGGAGATACGGGCACCTTTAAGACACACTGTGATATCCGCACCAGATTGAGATCTTGCTCCAGATCCATATGTTGCTTCTTGAGTGCATGGCTGTGACATGATATGATATGATAGGTTATTTATAACTCGCTTAATACCCAGATGTTTCGAAGCGAGGACCCGGGGATCGAACCTGTGTTGCTTGTGTCGTCTTGCTTCCAAGGCGAGCACGTTGCCGCTGAGCTATCCTCCCGAGCAGATTCTGCTGCTGACTGCATTAATGTGCTATTTCCTGCCGAATGTGCCTGATCCCCAGTAATATCTGCATCACTGTAATATATTTCTGACGACTAAACCCTCATGAAATGTTCTTCTTGGTTGCACCCTTATGATGTTTGCGCCTGATTGCACCTCTAAGATATTAACTCCGGATTTTGCCCCTGTGATATTCACTCCTTAAAGTCTTGAGAGTGTCTTGATCCCACTCTCATGACATACATTCCCCAAAATAGTGGCGTGATGGCCAGGTCTTGTGTGCATCCTCATGTTATCTATGCCCCGTTTGACCACTCGATATTTGCTTGTGATTTTCTCCTTTAAAGCTGGTTATGATAACCTAATGTCTTCCCTCAATTCTGTCTCAAGATATCGACTCATTGATTGCTACCTCAATGAGTCCTACGTCCATGCAGGTTTTCTTTGCTCCACAGAGCAAAGTATTGCCCCACAAGCTCTAGAAACAGGACCAAGCCTGCCCTACAAAAGTAATGCATTGCCTCCATTCCCACAGACTTGGCTAGTTACTGCCCAGTTTCCAATGTCTTCTACCCAGTGAAGCTCCAGAAGTAATGAATGCACAAATAGCTTCCGGCACCCATGGACTACAATAACATCCTCCATCAGATCCAATGTGGATGTAAGCCAGTGTGAGAATCCAAATGAACACTCTCTCGCGCTGCGTATTATGGGTCAATCATTTCTATATGTTTGTCAATTATTTGAAAAAGAATGGTATAGTTTGCACTAGAAAAGCATCGCAATTGCATCACTACATGTTATAAGTGCAGTCCGTAAAATATATCGGGCTGTATGAAACAGTTACAAATAATTGTGTCAAAAACTGATGCCAAATTGAATGACACACCTTTTGAAAATATGAAACTCCATAGCTAAGAAGTTGAAGATAAGACAGACTGTAATAAAACAGTGTCTTACATAAATAGTAGAAATGGTATTGCATTCAAAAAGAAACTTGCTATTGTAAGAAAGTGGTTTCTGCTTATGGAGTAACTGAAACAAACTATATGTAGATTGGTAAGAAGACACACTACCTGTCTCCCTGCCTCCACAAATACCTGCTGCTATACTGGCAGGATTTTCTTTGCATTGGGGGTGTTGTCTTCACACCCTGCTTTGGGTCGCTCCGTTGCCACATCTCTTCCCCGCCACAAACAACCCCCTCACACACAGACACATACCTCCTCCCCTGTGCCTGGGAATTCCAGCTTCTGGGCTGCTACATGGAGAGCAGCCGGCTCTCAGACAGGCAACACTTTAAAAGCAGTCTTTGTTGAACACAATTGAAAGATAGCAGGCAAAAGAGCTGATATGAATAAAACTCCCCTTCCTCTGAGACGGGCAAAACCTCTCTCCTTCTCAGCAAGATCCCATTACTCTAATCTCCATGCTCCTCTTACCTCGCATCACAAAAGTATCATCTTCCAGCTCTCGACCACTGATTTCTCTGCACTTCAGATCTCCACAGCTGAGGTATACTGGTCTTCTCCAGTATGAACACCAACTGACTGGTTTGGCTCGACTTTAAAGAGTGGTTATTCCCCCCCCTGGCTGGGCTCTAGGGTGATAGGCTGCACCCAGGCTAGGCTGGTCTCTGAGTGTCCATGTGCCTATGGTCAAGGTGGCTGAAAGTGTGTCAACCTCAGATTATATCAAGGCCTGTAGCCATCTTGGATATTACAATATTCCTGAACACATGTGAGGTCTCCTTCCCTTCCTATGGAGTCCTGCTGAAATTGCCTGCATTGAAATGGTTCCCTCTGTACTTCCAGCTTGTAAATGAAAAGTCAGAAGAGATGTTGGTAAGCTAGTCCCTTTTTGTCATGGGCAAATTGGTAACTTTGTAACAACCACAACGCTTGTGGGAGAGCAGTGTTTGTTTTGTTCCTTGAGCTGGGAATGCAAGTGTGTTCCTTTTCACTTTGTTGATGTGCCAAGTGCAACATTGTAACCATAGGAATCGCGCGATCTACACTGGTCTGATAAACATTTGCTGTAGAAAGAACAGAATTCAGAATGTTGCAACTTTCTTCCCTTAAAGGGAAAATGATTGGTTCCTAATCAGTTGTTTTGGTCTGGCTAGGGAGGTGGAAGTATTTTCTAGTAGTACTTATACTAAGATTTGAGGAATTTTCGAAGATTTTGGACCTGACACTGTTTCCGCGGTGGCGCTAGTTTCGGGAATTATGGCTGATTTCTTTGTTGAACATTGATGTTAAAATACCGGTGAATGATATGAGCCTTTTGGCCCTGGTCTTTCTGAATGCTGAGAAAGAATGTAACCATGCCAATTAGGGTTTTCTTGACTTCACGCTTTGCAAGTGTGAGTTTGGGTTTGTTTTCAGGGAGTATTCAGAAATGTGTATAACGGTGCTGCAACCAGGGAGTGATCCCAGACAAGCTCTGGATTGCAAGCGGCATGCGACAAGGTTGTTCACTTTTCCCACTAACCCTATTTCTTGTGGCTGTGATTAGGAAAGTTATGTGGGGTTTGTGGGGAATCTTGTGGATCCCCCACTACATCCCTGCCTGGAATCTCCTCCTGAGTTGCAGGAGAGGGCAGGCGCTTCCTGATCCCAATACAGGGGGTGGTGTACTGCAGGAGGATCACCTGGGTGGAGAAAAGGCCCAGGGTATTGAGCTGATTTCACAGGGTGAGACATGGAATTGTTACTCGGATGAAGGTAAGATCACTCCAAGAGAGGTAATAGCATCTTGGCATTCTGATCAATGTCAATCTATGGTTAAAACCAATCCAGTAATACCTAGGATTAAATTGTCTAAAGATGCTACCACTCTTGAACCATTCTTTTATACCTCTAAATCACCCTATCTTCCACAATGCCAAAGGTATGCCAACAGGAACGGCAAACATGTGACATTTTCTGCCCCATCTGTTTCTAAAGAGGTTACACCTTTTAACTCCTCTTTTAATAATAACAAGGGAGGAAAATCCATCCTTAACCCTTTAAAAGATTAGAAAAATTGAGGTTTTCTAAAAAGTACTACATGTCCTAAAAACCCTCAGGGACTGTGAAGAAGAAGAGGATTGAAGAGGCATGAGGAGTCCAGGCCAGGCAAACAAGCCTAATAGCTTTTGGCAAGGTCAGGCAATTAGTTCCAAGGGCCTATACCTGAAGCCAATTACCCTACCTGAGGGACATGAAAAGCTGAAGCAGGAAGGACCAGTAGAAATAAGCAGAAGAGGCAGTGCACAAGGCTGGCGGTTCACAAGGATGTGTGACTACAACAGGGACACCCTAGCAGAGGAAGGAAAGACTTCACCTGCAGGCTCTGAGTTTGTCCTGTGCTCACAAACCCTGTTGGCTGTGGCAGCATTGGAAGAGACTCAGAGAAGCAGGCAATCTTTCCAGGTGTGCCTAATTGCTTTGAATGTAAAGCTGAAATTGTGTATCCACCCATGGCCCATGTGCAGGAGCAATCTGAGGGAAACAGGAGAGTGGAAGACTCTCCTTTAATATAGCCAGATCAGAGACACCCATGCAGCAGAGGGGTGTGGGTCCCAGGGGTGTCTATAGCAGCAACAGTAGAGGAAATCAGCCGGGAAGCAGAAGCAGCCCGCATTCGCTGGGATTGTGGAGTCGGAAAAGGGAAGATCTTTACCCCAAATCACCAAGAACACCTAGCCGGTAAATGTAGCCAGCTTTAGTCACTCTTGCATATACATAAAAATGGGAATTCATTTTAACAAGAGAAATGTAGCACACGCATATATAAACAAAGTTGAAGTGCCCACGTGTAGTAAAAGCATCTCTTTTCCCCCTCAATTAACATAACTTGAAGCTGAGGGGTCGCGTGGATCCAATTAACATGAGAATGTTGCTGGTAAACTTATGGAAGGTGAACTGACTTTCCCGAAATGTTATAAGCACATTCTAACATCAGAAAAAGCCATGTATGAAACAGTGTTTCCCTATTACCTTCGAGGCTCAATGCTGACCGAAAGGTGGGAACATGTATCTTTTGAAGTGGCAGTTCAAGATCAAAATTAAATTGTGTTTGCTTAATTTAGTTTCTATTAAGAGATGGTCTTCTTGTAACATACTGAACCCTGAAGTAGAAGTTGTAGAAGTGGCTGAATCTAAACAAAGAACAAGTTGAAGAGGGAAAATCCGAGTGTCCCTTCCCTACTGATGGGGCCCCTAACCGGAAGAAGCACTCCCGACAGAACAACTATCGATTATCCGAGATTGCACCCAGTCCCACCGCTCTGAATGTAAGCTCACACCACGACAGACACCCAGCCATCCACCTGATCAATCCCGCGATGGCAAGAGCCTTAGCCAACACAACCAACAACAACCAAGACCGAGCTGGAGATTACTATATGGACTAACTCAATGGAAGTCCCCTCAAGCCATGCTGCAGGTCGTTAGAGACTTCATGATGACATAGCCACGTTAGAAAGGAAGCACACGTGCAGTAGGCACAATCGGGACACTCACACACCAATCCACATGGAGAACATGCGCGTACAGTTCTATGAGCTTGAGGACAGTGACACACATCCTGTCTGCACGTTTGTTATTTTTTATATAGGCACGCTATAGCACTGCAGAAACGCAAGATGCCAGAAGAGCTTGTGTATACGCTTGCAGATGCTACTCGCTATTTACTCTATGGATGGACAGGAGCACTCAATGGACCTGGCCACTCATTGCATGCTTTTGACCCTTGAACATTCAGATTGGAAGAATAACCAGAACTTAGGTAGGCCTCAGATAAATCCAACACACTAAACTCCTTTTACTGAGATCTCAAAGCTGCAAGCTGCTGAGCGAGCAGAATCGCCCTGGCAGGGACTGCCACCGCCAAGGCCCCAATGTTGCAAGTGACATTCCTCACTCATGCTGCCACAATGAGCCCAGCTACAGGGCAGGTTACCGCAAGTTAAAATACAAATCAAATCAAAGTAATTTGACTTCCCTAGCGGTCTCCTCACACGTAATCCAGCTGACCTGACATGTTGCCAAGACCTGGAAGCTGGGAAGATGCAGCTATCTCACTTCTGAGACTGAACCTTGCCACATAATTCCAACAATTCACCTACAATATGCGCTGGGACTGGACTCTCTCATGGCATTAGCAAAGACCTCATTGTTACACACTGTCACATAATCACACGTTATATGAGAGCTGGTGTCTCACGGGCTGGGAACAACAATGATCCCAGGCTTGGGGGCCCGCAGCCTGACCAATCAGGACACTGGGGGACAGGGGCTGGCGGCCGGAATCTCCAGCCAATCATCAGGGGTTCTAAAGTAACATTTCTCAGGTAGCAATCTTTAGGGATGAACCAAGTACACCACCTGACAGCGTGACCACCAATAACCAAGCACCTATATGTCTCCATGCTGGACCTACCACTCTGGGAGCCAACCCAGCGTGGTGTTAGGTTCGGGAAGGATTTTGGTAATTGACGATGATTGTGATGTCACGAGTGTACAAAAAGGGCCTGAGAGCCTGAAATTGTTGAGATGTACTTGGATGGAACTCGATGCCTAGTATGTTGTCCCTGCTCATTTGATATAATAAAACAGCTGTTATACTTTGCTCCTTGTGTGGATCTTGACTTCTTTGGGACATTGGAAGAAGCTAGGGTCTTCCGTGAGCTGGAGGTCCACGGACCATAGGTACGGCTTTGTCAACCCCAGAATCTACCCTAACAAGTTGGAGGCACTGCTGAGATGAGCTCCTGAGACCCCGGCAAGATTGCTTGTGACATCAGCTCGGCAAGGTGCGACCCCCTCCACCATCGGACCTCAGAGGACTGCAGGACCCTCACGTAATTGCAACACCACCGGACAGCGCAACCGGAGATTGGCCGTTGGGAGCCGACTTCAAAAATGTATCACACCCACAGTTGGCGAGTGTCCACACGCGGTCCAGAACTGGAGAGGCGAGCCAAGCAGGAGGCGAGCCAGCAGCCGAGTGACACCTGCAGACGTGTACCTAAATGTAAGTGTGGTCCGCACAATGAGCAACAACATATTGTGTGGGTGGGGGTAGGATGTGTGCATACGGTGGAGGGTGGTATCAACTTATCACAACGTTGGGAAACAAGGTGGTGATCGGCATATGTATAAGTAAAGGAAACGGAGCAGAGGTAGTGCCTTCTTGTGCAGGCTAGCATCTTGGGGGTGGGATAGCGGGTCCCCAGGGGGCGGAAAGCTTGTCTCGCCGACAAGTCTGGACAGTGAACACATGTGTAGGGGGGTGAGTATGGCTTTCCTATGAATCGACTTTGTAGTTCAGTGAATGGATGTGGTTTTTCTATTAATTGAATGTTTTAGCTCGGTCAATGGATGGTGTTCCTATTAATTGAGTGGTTCAGCTCGGTCAATAGATGTTGGATTCCTGTATAAGTTAGCTGTGACTATCTTAAGATTGCGGAAGGTAGATGGCTGATTAAGTTTCCAGGATTGGGTACGTATCACATGAAGAAGTGGTTGATGTTATGTACTCCACTCTGAGGGAGGTGGGAAGACAGCTGTGGGGATTATGGATTTGTGTGTGATACGTGCACAAACTGTTAGTGTGAAGATTTAGCTTAGTGACATCACCAATAGGCTATTGCATAGGACATTGTTCAATTAGCAGGCGCTGAGCTCGCGACTCGGCACTCAACGTACAGAACAGGTGGCTTTACCAACACACGCGGACAACTCTGGCACATAGTCAAGGGGCGAGCCGAGCAGCGTCAGCCAAGTAAAGGCGGCCGGTACCAGAGTACCCCACACTGGTGTACGGTCACAGGGGGCCTGACACAATGATGGGGCTTGCCGTGAGGCGGCAATACCCAGGAAGGTGGATTATACTGCATAAGGTATACAGCTGCAGGGGGCCATAGACATTGGGGAGTGAGCTGGATAGCGACAGCTCCTTAAAAAAAGCACAGTGGGACGAGGGTACGCCTCGCAAGAGGTGTGGCTGTTTAAAGCCACACGTATTATTAATTGAACATTGAACTGCATAACGAAAATGTTTTTCCACCCCTGTTCTAACAGTGTAAAGTCGAAACCCTCAATTTGAGGTCAGGAAAAACACACAAGTGAAAGACAATGATGTATCATGGGGCGGGGGAGGAGCATCATACGGGGTACCCGGGATGATACTGACCCCAATCCAACGTATCTGTAAAACTTTGCCTAATTATCGAGATAAAATAGTGAGATGTAGTGTAGAATGGACTAAGGGTACAGAAGGGAAAGCATCGATACCATGGCCGCGTAAATGCAGTTTCACAAGTGATACCTTACAGTCACTACTCACATACATGCCCAACACATACAAGGGAAAGAAATTAGCAAGCCACCTGGAAGTCTTTGAAATCTGACGAATGGGAAAGGGACATTACCATGGAATATTGAATTTAAAGGAGGTAAAGAAAGAGGGAGGAGACACATGCGCAACACCTCCTGCACCTCCCAGCATCGCTTCGGACGATGCAGATGAGGAGGAATAGGGATTATACCCAATTAGAGAACTAAAAGAAACTACGGAGCCCCAGGAATTAACTCAAACACCACGTAAAAACCACCCCCCTATGCCCCGAAGGCACACGTCACACGGGAAGAGGTAGGTAGCCCAAAAGTTGGAGAGGAAGGGCTGAGACAGGTGAAAAGCGAGTTTACAGGGCTAGGCCCAGATGAGTGGATAGCAGCGCAAGTGCTATTGAAGTTGCAAGGAACCACCACTGGAGAAACAGAAGGGGCAACAGAAGCAATAAAAGAACTAGAGTTGGGGAAAGGATGTAAGGACAAACAAATGAGCAGCACGGAAAAAGAACGATTACGGGAGGAGTCGGAGACAAAACTGGAAGCGAGGATCGCAGAGCTGAAGGAGAAAAGAAACGTGTTAATGAACCAGCTAGAACAGAAGGAATGGGAACGGGAGGCGCAGATAGCATTAGAAAGGCAGGAAAGGGCGGAGCACAAATTGAGGAGTTTCTAGGGAAAGAACAGAGAGAAGTGTTAGGGAGGATAACAACGGGAGATAGGAGTAAGGTAAGTACGTAAGCAAAGGGGCGTAGAACACTAGAGAAAGAAAGGGTTGAATCTGAACGATAAATGGCATTCTGGAGATGGAAGATATTGCTGGACAGCACACAAAGTACGAGGAAAGCAGGCTGAAGGAGTTAAGGTTAGCATTGACAGAGGAAGCACGGAGTAAGAGAGAAGAGGACGAGGAAGCGCTACGGAAGGTACACGAAAAAGTAATGGCAGAAATAGATAGGAAACGGGTGGACGAGGAAGAAAGAGAAGAGCACCAGCCCAGATGGATACCGACAAAACACACAGGGAGTAGCATGGGAACGGCCGGGGTGCATGAGACGGAGTCCGTACAACAGAGCACAACAGGAAGAGAGGATGCAGATGAGGCAAATTTTTCAAACATTGATCTCGAAAGCGTAACAGTACGGTACCCAATACCACGTAAATTGACCTTCTCAGAAGGATTCTGTAGCGAGGAAGACGAAGATAGTAATGATATGGGAAAGGAAGGGCTGAGTAAATTGTAGATTACACAAACAGGTACAGGAATGTTATGGGAGTGTAGGAATCAAGATGAAAAGAACAGGGGACAACAAACTGGCACGACTACAGAGGGCACGGCAGCAACAGTGGCACCATAAACACCCTACACGCATAGGACTCTGAGACCTCCCCGGGCACAGAAGAGATGGGGCAGCAGTTACACACAACAGGGGACACACATGTCAACAGGGCGGGCACACAGGGCCCTAGGAAGCATCATTCACAACACCCACTATAAATATCACAGACATCAGGGTAGGCGTCGAAGATGAGTGAGGTCCAATACAGATACGACAGTATAAACAAACACCAGAGGAAAGGGTTGAATATTCACAGATGCCATTATTAGAGGGGAGGGTATGCCGCAATACATACCAATGGAAGCACACAGACAGGGAAAACATTAAGAATAGGTTGCCATCACTAGAAAAACAGACACCGGGGCACAGATTGGCAGTGGGGGAGGTGAAGGGGCAACTAGTATCCATGCTGGGTGACGCAGCAGATGACATCTGGAAGAGGACGGGGTTCCCAGGGGTAACAACACAAAACACCACACATGACAGATCACCATTTAAGAACTGTAGGTAGGGGTATGGCAAGCACTAAGGGTACAATACCGTGAAACATCAGATATAGGGGCAATTACGTCACATAAGTTTGGGTGACGATGAAAATCCCATCAGTTACATTCAAGAGTTTCAAGAGTTTTGGCGCCTTGAAACTCGAGAGCCATGTGACATAACACTGGCTATCTTCTATCACATCTTGATACAATGGTTGCCTGAATCTGTGCAGAGGCAACTCATGAAATTTGTGGGAATGGAGCAAAAGTATGGTCAGAAATACAACTAACGATAGTACACCATTGTAGGTTATGTCATGAAAAGATGAAACAGAAGGCGGAGGACAGAAAAGCGCATGAGGCCAAATTAGTACAATAGAAATGGTCAAGTGTGAGGCTGGGAATGCATCGGAGGGACAGGGCCTCCATATCCTTGTCCTTTACTGCTTTTTATCGTGTGTTCTGTCATGTTTTCCGCGCAGGAGTTCATGTGGGACTCCTGGCGGTGCAGCTCTCTTTCTTTTGGTTTGGTGAACGGACCGTGGGATACCCTTATGGCACCCCATGGGTGGAGTACAACCCTGTGTCCTTAGTGTATGTTTTTGGGCACCTGTGGGTGGCCACAGAGGCAGGTATGGGCTGGTGGCAGCTCCATTGCTGAAGTTTGACAGGTGCGTGGTGTATCCTCCATTTTGGCATACCCCCGCCCTGCCATTGGGATCAGTTGATTCCTGATGGAAAACAAGATGGCCCTGATGGCCTCTTGCTTTCTATTAACCCATTACCTTGTTTTCCCAAAGTCCTGGAAGCCCTGACTCTGTCCCATCCCCCTGACTGGCTGTTGGATGGAAGTGCCATATATGGTGTTGTTTGTGAAGGCCCAGCCAGACTAGCTGGAGCCTTCCCGGTGATGTATGTTGTGGGTACCTCCTGTGGGTGGGACCTGGGTGAATAGAGTGTGTGACCAATATACATTCTGTGTTGTGGGTGTCTAGTATCTGGTGGTTGACACAATGACTGAGACAACCCTGCCCGAAACCGGTATGAATGCAGCTTGGAGTGTTGAATGGCTCGGTACTTGTCCCAATACACATAACTTGTTGTGAGTGTTTGGAGAGAATTGAATTGCCTGAATAACTCGTGTGCCTGATTGGCTGCCTGCCTGCATGAATGCCCGTAGTCGTGATTGGATGCTTGAGTGTGACCCAGCGGAATGAATGGGAGATCAACAGTATATCTGGGGACCTCTCACTGCTAGGACTGGTGTTCAGAAGCTGAAGTCCACTACGACGAGTAACTGGATTAACTGACGCTTGACCTTGAAGCCCTGCTGGACGAGAAGAAGTGCTGTTGCTCTACTCTCACAATCTGAAAGCTGCTGTGCCTCCAAAGGACTGACCCAGAGAGAGGACCTGGAAAGGCGCCCTCTTCCCGAGCTACGAGGGACGCATCGTGTACAGCTGATCTTTGCCAACGCTTCCACGGTAGACAGACCTACGACAGGGCTGCCGACCCGATACGGGGACTGCTGCGGACTCCAAGGAGAAGCACCCGGACTGTTGTCCGCCACTGTCGACGACCGCCGTCGCCGACCGAGCTGCCATGCTCCCGTTTGCCTAAGAACCTTCCATTGATCATCGGACGCTTTCGTCTGCATCGTCATCCGCTTGTCTCCCGCTGGAGAAGGCCCGACCGACGACACGCCGAGGAGCCAATAGCCACCGGTGGGTTTCCCCGCCACCTACAGACGCGCAGAGACGCCGACGACTCAACGCCCTTGCTGGGCCACAGTTCTTCATCATCTCTTTGCGGTCCAGAACTATTCTCACCGAGGTGCCCTGCATGCCTCCTCCTTGCAGGACGCCAACGCTCTGTCATCCACGAGCACCGCTAGGAGCTAAGCTGCCACTTCCTTGCCATAGTTCACCCTGTTCACCGTCGGACGTTCGACGACCAGTGATTCCTGCCTTAAAGGGAGGGCACTCAAGAAGGGCCGTCAATTCCCCGACACCGAACGCCCAGTTCCCCGACACCTCTCAACGATCCGTGGCTCCCGCCTGAAAGGGAGGCACTCAAGAAGGATCGGTCGGTGCATCATCAGAGAACTCTACTCCACCAGGTTCATTGGGGGGGTAAAACCTTAACAGGAAGGCGTAAGACTATTCAACATTTGGACTGGACATTTGTGCCTAGCAGTAGGGGTCAGCATTCTGCCTATTGTTTCAACCATCTTACGTTCCTTCCTATCTCTATTGCTGGTTTACTCGTTATTGATCTGTGTGACATTTTAACCGTACAGTTGATGCACTTTAATGAGATTTGATAACATTAATGGTACCACTCTAGACGTATATATGTTTATCATTATTGACTTCCAAGTACAATGTGTGTTATTGTGATCGTGTACATACCTTTGAATATTAATTATATAAAGACTGTGTTTTCAGTAATACAGTGTGTGGACATTCCTTTGTGGGGGTTCGGGGACTACACTATACTTAAGAACCAGCCTGCCTCACCTCCTGAGAAGCTAGGCCTTGATTGCTCGACTACATTACCAATAATAGAGAATCTTGGCTGGGGTCCTCTGTGCCTCTCCTCTACCATATAGAGAGCAGGAGTACAGACACCCCCTACCGTTCTTTTCATCAAGATACGCCCTAGAGGGAGCACTAATAACAAACCCTACACCACCAACTCAGACAGCAGTGTCCCAACCCCAACCACAACTACAACAACAACATGCCACAGCAGCTGCCACAATACAACACAGCACAGCAATACCAACCACAAAGGGGGGATACATGGGTATGGGCGGCTACCAGCAAACTTTAGAGGAAGGGAAGGGGAAATAGGGGGGGCTTTGGGCCACAAGCCACACTACCCAGGAGGAGGGTTCAGGGGTTACACCAACAGGGATGGCAAGGCCAAGGAATGGAGGAGGAGGATTTCCATGGCAGGTGCGAGAACCGCCCAAGTTGGACATGTGGACTAGTAGGGCACATCTCCCGCACATGCAGATACAGAGCAGCACAACAAGGTGGGGTGAGCAAGGGCAACAAAGCTACCAAGGGGTCAGAATGGGTATTATCAGCAGGCAGGACAACCACCCATGGTGCAACAGCAACGGCATCCTCAGCCACAGCACAACACAACACAACAATACAGACATGCAACAGCAGCAACAACAACAAAGAACACAAGACAACAACTAACACAATTATAGAAGCATACAACAGCCAATGGACACAACGGTGGTAGTGCCGGTAACACAGAATGGAGGGGTGACATAATGGGACACAACCCTTACACTGGCAACGGACAATCCTGTACCCGCAATAGGACAGCCACAGACTAGCTCTATTGTGTCCCATCCTATCAGTAACACTCATAACGGGGGCCACAGGTACATGCGTACAGGAGGGAAATACACTTGTCAGGCGATGCCATGAACACTCAAGGATTTTCTGGTGCTCGAGAAGTGGTTCCATTTACTGATAACATCCCCTTATCTATTGGGATCATGACTTTCACTCGCCTTTACTATACTCTAAACATGCTCCTGTAAATATTTTTGGGCGTGACATAATGAGCAGATGAACATGACCCTCTCTTTCACAGACAAAGGTATAGTGTGCTCCACACCAGGCATACACATGCTCACAGTAAGACAAATACTCCAAGCATATTGTGGTAAGAGCGTGGAGAGGGGAGAGTCGGTAGACCCGGAAGTATTTCAATATGGGACAAAGATGACACTTTCATGGCTACCAGGAATAGCAGGGAAAGTATGGAAAAGACCAGGTGAGTACCTTTTCAGTAGCAAAACAAAAGAGTTGATGGCTGGAAGGTTTAGAATAAATCTTGACCTCTGGCATTGCTCTGGGCAACCCTCCAGACCATCGTTCTGCGCCTGCCAAGCCATGACAAAAGGGGAAAGAACATATGCAAATCAGGCTTGGTCTCACACCCAAAGGGGCAGTCCAGCCCGAAATACTAGGTCACATCCCTTTTGCACAAGACCACAAGCATCCCCAGACATGTTTCAGCCTTGTTGGGCGTCATCAGTAAGGAGTAGCTTGAGTCTCTAGGCCCAGCAGGCAAGGGACCCACGTCTGGGCATACCCTTCCCACTCGGGGTGACAATAGCAAAACAAAAAAGTTGATGGCTGGAAGGTTTAGAATAAATCTTGACCTCTGGCATTGCTCTGGGAACCCTCCAGACCATCGTTCTCGCCTGCCAAGCCATTACAAAAAGGGGAAAGACCATATGCAAATCAGGCTTGGTCCCACCCCAAAGGGGTAGCCAGCCCGAACTCTAGGTCACATCCCTTTTGCACGAGACACACAGCATCCCCAGACATGTTTCAGCCTTGTTGGGTGGCGATCAGTGAGGAGTAGCTTGGGTCTCTAGGCCCAGCAGGCAAAGGACCCACATCTGGGCATACCCTTCCCACTCGGGTGACAATAGAAAAACAAAAGAGTTGATGGCTGGAAGGTTTAGAATAAATCTTGACCTCTGGCATTGCTCTGGGCAACCTCCAGACCATCGTTCTTCGCCTGCAAACCATTACAAAAGGGGAAAGACCATATGCAAATCAGGCTTGGTCCCACCCCCAAAGGTGTAGTCCAGGCCCGAACTAGCTAGGTCACATCCCTTTTGCACGAGACACAGCATCCCCAGACATGTTTCAGCCTTGTTGGGTGTCATCAGTGAGGAGTAGCTTGGGTCTCTAGGCCCAGCAG
>CM030325.1:1032835706-1033183206 GCA_002915635.3 Ambystoma mexicanum
ATGGACACAGGAAATGACAGATGCATTAATGAATTAAAAGAGGCGATAATCAACAGCACGGTTCTTGGTACCCTAATTATAAGAAGGAGTTTATATATTATCATACTCTGATGGGGTGGTAATGAAAGCGATACTAACACAAAAGACAAGCATGGGCCACAAACCAATTGCATATTACAGCAGCCAGTTAGGCCCAGTAATGACAGGCCATTGCCCGTGCGAACAACACTTGGCTGCTGCAGCTTTTGCTGTAGAAAAAGTATCCTCAATAACAATGGGATGTTCCACACTGACTTTATGTGGAGCATGCCCTTTTTGCAATTTCACACAAGCCAAAAAGCACCCTGACTACAAAAAGAGCAACAGGCTATGAAATAATCCTCTCCCAACCAGAACTTAAAATAGTGAGGTGCAAAAATGTTACCCAGCACAGTTCCTAGCAGAAGTAGTAGGAGAGGGAGAAATGTGTCCATGATTGTACAAAGGCTATTGAACTGTTACTCAGAAATCAGTAAAAGTAGAGAAGAGGCACTTGAGTGGGGAGATGTACTATATATTAGGAGTGTCATCAACAATTAACCAAGGTGATAGAGTGAGAAGGACGGGGCAGCGGTGGGAAGATTAGAGAGGACTGGACAAGCGAGGCCGTAAGATGTGTTTGGTTGCCTCCTCAGTATTCAGCAGAAGCAGCTGAATTAGTAGCTCCGTTAATAAGCCTTAGAGAGAGTGAAGGAAAATGGGTCACTATCTATTCAGATAGTGCCTACGTAACATCAACAGTGCACTCTGGCCTAGCAAGGTGGTTAAGACGAGGGTTCAGACGGGCAGACGGCACACCAGTACAGCACACACTCCTCCTAGGGGAACTAATTGAGGTTGTAACATATCCAACAGAACTCACATTGGTGAAGTGCCAAGCACACACTTATGGGGAAGACCCAATATCAAAAGGAAATGAAGCAGCAGACTTTTATGCAAAACACGCATCATATTTTGTGGAGTTATGGGACCTCCAAGAAAAACAAAAAGAGAGGGGAGTGGCAAGACATATGCTAATGAAGGAAGATTACAATCATCTACCAGATACTCAAATCAAGGAATTACAGGCAGCTGCATCAATGACAGAAAAAGAACTCTGGGTAAAAATATGGTGCTCAATGTCCCCTATAGATGCCTTATGGAGACAAAATATCACCAGAAAAGTAGTCATGCCCCTCACATTACTACAAACAGCATTAACCCAACTACACCATCCTGCACATATTGGGAAGGATGTGATAGCAGCACAGATTGGAGAATATTGTTTCTGCCCTGAATTAAATGCACAAGTAGCAAACTTCATCAGTAATTGCCTCACCTGCCAGCAATTCACGGCTGGCCATAAACCTAAGGAGATCAGAGGAATAATACCATGACCATAGGGTCCCTTTCTACACCTCCACATCGATTATGTTGATATGGTAAACGTATGCCAAGGCTACCGCTACATGATTGTGGTAGTGTGCCCCTTTTCAGGGTCGATAGAAGCAGGCCCGTGCTCCCATGCTGATGCATTAAGGGCGGCAAAGTTCTTGGTTAGAGATATCTTCACAAAGTGGGGCGTCTGTGAAGTTCAAAGATCAGACAAAGGCCCCGACTTCGCAACAAACTATTCCAACACATCACCACGTTGCTCGAGTTAAAGCACAAGTTTGCGTGTGCATATCACCCACAGGCCAACGGCTTCTGTGAATGCCTTAACAGCCTTCAAAAAGAAAGAATTGGGAAAACACAACAGACAACCAAAAAGAATTGGCTGTATTGTCTCCCTCTGGCTCTATTTGAGCTACAGAAATGACCGGTCACCACAAGGTGGTGACCAGTTGCCAAATGCACTTCCCACTAGCTCCACTCACAAGGGCCATGTATGATTATGATGGGGTAGTAGAAATATTGGGGAGGGAAATGCATGAATATGTCACTTCACTGGTTACTAGTGCTTCATTTATTTCTCAACAGATCCAGCGGACACAGGGGAGGTCAGAGAACGATCAACAAGAAGCCAACGACACTCATGAACAAGAAAAAGACTCAACGATCAAAGAAGGAGACCAGGTTCACAGATATAGTGGTGAAATTAAAAAATAAAACAGACAGAGAAGAGCGCGCTCATACGGAACGTCCTTTTGCAGGCAGTGCGGAAGCACACGGTAGAAGTGGATTTGTGCTGCAGCGACGATCATGAATATTCAGTAGGCGGAAAGGGCTGAGGGTGCTGTTTGGCTGTGGCGAGTGGAGTAGGAAGCAGGAAGCAGACTCAACTCAACTCTACCTCATTTACTTCCATAGAACCCGGAGAGGCCCAGAGAAAAGGGTAGAGGTGCGTGTGCCTTTAACAAGTGCTGGTCAGCTGGTCAGCTGACTATTTAAGGCTGCCTCTGTGACCCTTGCGGCGTGAAGCCCTGAGGCGGAAAGGGCTGAGGACGCTGTTTGGCTGTTTGGCGAGTTGGTGAATAATGGCGGTGGTGCCGTCCCCTGCATTGAGGACTCGAGCCCAGAGGCAACGGGACTGTGCCGGCACAATAGACAACACTGCTGTACAGCGTGTTCCACTCTTGCAGAAAGTAAGTCGCTATCACACATGCTCTTCTGACATAGTTGACTGCAATTCTGATCTAAATCATGAACAGGACCATGATCTGGAAGCTGCTATCCATATTCACACATACACTTTGTGCGACACAGTATTTGAACCATCTATTGTTTCAAGTGTAACAACTGAACCCGCTAATTCGCGGACGAAACTCGCCTGCCTGCTGGCGCTCTGAGGAGTCCTGTGTCGTTCTAGGTGGCGACGCGCTGTGCGCGGCTGGTATGGGTGCCGAGCCCGGCGTTTCTTTGCCGGTGCCTTGCCTCGAGGCTCCAGCTGATGCTGAGACTGGGTCGTCAGCGTGTGGCGGCGGCGCGCCGCTTCGCGTTGCCGGTTGCGGGCGCCGGCGATCCTGTGGACGCTGTCTCAGAGAGACCAGACTACAGGGGGAGGAGTTCGGCTCAGTACGGCCGGGGTGCCTCTGAGCGTAAGGTTAAACAAGGCTCCACTACAGTGGGAGAGGGAAAGGCTCCCTCTGGTGGAGATCACCATGCAAGAAAAGAATCAGCTTTGTTGAAAGACTGTAACCCAGTGGGACTACAGACCGCTGTGTCTTGTATACATGATTGTTCTCTCTCTAGCCTGGCCTGCGAGGACTCTATGCTTATCTGCAAAGGAGTCAGACGTACTGTTCACTGCGAGTTCGCCAGTGTGTGTCAGGACTAAATCGGCCACTGGGTCCTCTAGTGAAACTCATGAAGCTATTGCTAATGATTTCATTCACCAGCAAAGTACTGTAAATACAGGAACCCAACGTTCTGATCAGACCTTGAAGCTTGACAACCTGATTGAGTCGAATGTGAGCCACATGAATGCTGCAAGAAGAGACTCACTGGAGTTGTGAATAAGGTTCTACAGAACCTAGTGCCCTTGAACAAAGCATACTCTAATAAGCAAGTCTTAGAGCAGAGGTTCCCTGTGGACTTTAACGCTAAAAACAGCCTTAAAACGAAATAATAGCCAATTGTTGGGGGCAACGGCCGATATCTGGTCGGAGGTTTGCTACAAACGACCAAAGACATTCGACCACTTGCCAAATGAGGAGTCGCAGCATGAGACTTCTGTCATTCATTTGACCTCCCAAAAGAGACATGCCATATTAAACAGGAAGGCAAATGGCGCTATCGACGAAACATACTGCAACGAGCACTCCTCTCACAATGACTCTATGGACTCTTCACTGATGGAACGCCCGTTCCCCAAAATTCGCCGAGACAAGGAGTACCATTCTAGCAGATCGCCGAAGCTCAACAGAAAAACTACAAGAGCTGAAATACCGGCTGTGTTGTCCTCGACTGAATTGCAAGCCATTCTAATGACTTCCTCGTCGATTTCACTGGCCCCTTTTATGAAACTCTATGAGAATATACATGAGGCAACTAAAGATTTAACAACTGTTGTGGCAATGATGAATTCCAAATTGATTCAACTGGAAAAAACTTGTGATCGCTCCTATGTTGAGCAACACGAGAGCATTAAAAGATTGGATGCAGCCTTCAATTTACTAAGCGAGAGTAGAAAAAGCGATTCATCCGACAAAAGGCTGTTCGCAGAAGTTGCCCGAGAGACACTTGCCCTATTCAAATACGAAACGAATCAGTCACTTCGGCAAAAGTCCGCCGAGTATGTCATTCTTGATGGGGAGCAAACTAGTGCTAAGCCTAGACCCCAAGCAGCTCAAGAACACGTCAAGTCTGTAAAACACGGCATATTCAAGCTGAGGCCTCGAACGTAAAGAACATCAATGTCTCCAGTCTCAATCCCAACATCGATTACTCTGGTAGGAGAAGAGCCCTCAATATCACTTACGAAGGGTGTTGCAGCGTCATTAGACGTCGGAATAATGCCTCAGAGCCTCCGACGATGAATGGTCCTGCTCTTCGGTAATTTTGTTTGCACCAAGTGTGGCAGACTTGTCCTTCCACACAGCTTTTGAGCAGGCCAGATGTGCGCCAACAAAACCTGCCATGACCCTCAAACGGCTTCAACCTCAGGAGTCAGCATTCAAATGGAACGACTTCAAAAGATAGAGTAATTCCCTCCACAGTGGGGCAATCTAAAGTTTTTCCAATTTTTTCTGGAGGGCTCCATGCCTCGGAAAAATCTGCGATAATACCACCGATATCGCAACCTGCTGTGAAAATAATCCAGTAAGAAATCAAAAATCAAAAAGTAAAGAAAAATAATGCCTCAAATGGAGCGCAGAAGTTTCTGCGGAACATTAAATTGGTCCAGATAGTGCCTACTGACTTGGTTAAGACATCCATAGGTTCTGTTCCATCTATAAACCAAGCCCAACTGCAAGGAAATAGTGTGAACTAATACCTGTTAAACAGTCACAAACTAAAGTATTACAACAACCATCGACAACGCAATGGAACTACTGGACCTGTCAACTTATGACGAACCCGAATACGTGGAGTCGGAAGCTGCCTCTCCAATAGGCGTCGACTTGCCACACAATATGGGCGAGCACCAAAGTAAGGCACCTCTTCAATGTAACGAGAAGCCTGCACAGCTGATGGACAAAACAATGTTGGACAAACCTGCGAAAATTCAACCTCGCATTGATAAGGACGATTGCAGAAATCCCGCCACAAACGTGGGTCCCATGAAAGATCTTGTGAAATTATTGAAGTACGGGATAGTAATAATTCTCTGCCTCCTCCTATATTCAGCCCAGTGTTCCTCACAATGGATGAGAAGAGAAAACAATTCTTAGCCAATTCTCAAGCTGATACACTGAGGAGGCTTCGGTCGAGCTCAAGTCGTAGCAACAAACTAGTAAACGAAAATGATTCCCATGGGGCACTGAACAGATGTATTGCCATTGAGTCTTTGGATAACAATCGAAGTAAGGTGAAAGGGTTTGTGGCTGACAGACGTCCCCAAACATCAAAGGAAAGTGTGTCAAAGTCAATCTTGACTACGAACTGCCCTCATAAGGTGATAATTGAGAGCTTAGAACCAATTGATAATCTGATCTTGAATCGAGGAACTGTACTTAAGTTACTTCACCTTGTACCAAGCTTACGTGCCATAACTTCAAATGACATAAAAATCGTGGAGTTTCCAGTTGAAGGCACGAATGACAAAGTAGTGCTCCATTTAATGACAAACTTACTTACTACTTCAATTTTGGAGGAAAACGTAGCATTGTTTTCATTGGGTTTCGACGTTTACAAATTTACTGCGCCTGATGCGTCTCGACCAACCTCCAATGGAAACTCGGAAGATCTAAGGGAGGCATCGCCGAGCGTTCTTATAACAAAGGCTCCGATAAGCGACATGGCGTTGAATCAATCACAGGAGCACTCGACTATGAAGCAAGTTTTTGATCAGCAATGCACTCAACCATCATGTCCGTTAAGGAAAACGCATATATCAACGAGTGATGGTAGAGTGGCAGGTGATGGCCAAAATGCACAAATAAGAATTACAATCAAACAAAGCGAATTCTCCCATTATATAATCAAAGAGGATACTCAAACTGTAACTTCCATCCCAGGAAATCATGAATGGCAATGGCTAGCAGGGGCCCTAAACACAAAAAATACCCAATAATGCCAGGATAATGAAGCCCCCACGGAGTACTGTTTAGCCTCCTGGAACACACGAGGATTTATACATCTGTTTAACACAAGCTGGTTGGACAACTTACATATCGTGTGTTTACAGGAGACCTGGTTAAGTGAGCTGCCGGTATCCTCGGATTTTGAGATTGTAATAAATTCGGCTATAAAATCAAAACATGGGCGTCCTATGTCAGGGTTGGTGACAATGGTGAGAAGAACATCGGGTTGGCGTATCTTAAATTCCATCAACCATTCTCCTTATATTCAAGAGACGACCATTGAAAGAGCCGGTGTTCATGAAGATACGCAAGACAAGATTGTAATACTGAACTTGTATTGGAACCATCTACGGGCAGGCAAAATGGATTTTATTGATCAGATAACAGGATTAATTGATCTTCGGGTGGAGTCATTAGATTGGTCCAAGATAATTCTTTGCGGTGATTTAAACATCGACCTTCTTAAGCAAGAAAATCTAGATCTAGGCTCATTGGCACAAGCATGGCTAAGCGAAATGGGTCTACGTGACATTCAGATGTTGAACGGAAGCACCTGTGGTGACATTCCACCTGTGCCCACATGGCACCATGCGGATTCATCATCCATTATAGATTACATGTTCGTGTCTGAAGCTTTGCATCCTATGATACATTCGCTGAAGATCTGTGAAAAAGCAAACAGTGACAATGACATGTTATTCATGAAATTTGCAACATCTGGACGCAAGCAAAGACCAAAGTGGCCACATAAACTCCATGTTGAATCCAATAGAGTTCGCTTAAGATTGGAGGAGAGTGAAGTCAATGTGGTGATGATTCAGTACTGTCAATTAAGTGCTGATCTGGAATACGATCAATTATTGACTCGATTCAAAACCGTAAAGACAGGTCTAAAAAATGTAAACATGGTTCGGACTCATCATTTCGATCCCGAGATCCTGATCCAAAAACGAAGGATGCGTGCTGCACTTAGGAGAACTAAGTCCCTAGATGCTGCTACTCGAAAACTGGAAATAAAGAAGGCGAAACAAAAATATAAAAACTGGTTGAAGATGCACAAATATGCTCTAATGCAAAACGATGCGGAACAGATGCTTGCAACACTAAGGAACAAAAACTCAAGGGACTTCTGGAGGCTCATCAATAACTTTCAAGCTCCTCAATTGGCTCTGCAGTCCAGCATGGTCACGGAATCCGCATGGATAGCCCACTTTGAAACCCTCTACAAGGCAGAGGCACCAGGAATTGTCACATTGGAAACACCTTTGAAGCCGTGGGATTTGACGTTTCCAAGTGAGGATATTGTATCAATAATTAAGAACGCAAAAAGCTCACGAGCACCGGGCCCTGATGGCCTTACCAATTTTACTATCAAACAACAATCCTGAATTATGGGCATCCATATGTGTAGCCCTATTTGATTAGAATAAGTAAGTGCCACAGGACCCCCAAATCTTGGAAATCTGCTGTCATTGTCCCCATATTCAAAAAGGGAGACAGAACATGCCCAAAAAACTATCGCCCAGTGGCACTATTGGATGTTTTGGGGAAAATCTACGCAACAATATTGCAGCAAAAACTTGTGGCATGGGCAGTCGAGTCTAATCACGTCAACAAAAGGCAATCGGGATTTGTAAAGCAAGTGGGCTGCTCACTAAACCTGCTACTTCTGAATCTGATGAAGATGGAGGCTATAAAGTCTAATACAAAGGTCTATTTGGCCTTCATTGACTTTTCAAGTGCATTTGATACTATCGACAGGCCTCTTCTATGGTCAAAACTACAAAGTTGGGGATGTCCGGCTGACTTATTAGCAGCAATCCAAGATCTGCACTCTGAAACCTCCATACAAATCCGTTTGGATAGTTCTGGAACTTTATCAGCACCAATCAAAACCTATAAAGGGGTAAAACAAGGCTGTCCCCTAGCTGCCGCAATATTCAGCTTATTCATATCAGATATAGGTTTTGCGATTGATTCAATAAGCTCTTTTCCACCAAAAGTAGCAAAGTCCCATCTAAGCTGGCTGCTATACGCCGATGATTTGGTCCTGATGGACCTAACTCCTGTCGGCCTTCAGAGGAAGCTGAACGCGGTTGACCAATATGTTGCAACTAACCATCTGGTGATAAATACTAAAAAATGCGAAATCCTGATGTTACACAACCTGAACAGTAAAGGAGGAAAAAATCTAGAAAACAGAGATGGTACCTGGGTCAAGAGACCATTCAGACAGCCGAGAGCGTAAAATACCTCGGCATGCTAATAAACTCGTCAATCAACGACGGTCCATGGGTCATTGAAACCAAAAGGAAATGCAAGCAACTGGCAAGTCAAGCTGTCATCATTCATAAGAAATTTGGAACATTTTCATTAAAACCGGTGCTTGCTTTCTACCAGCAAAAGGTAATCCCGGTCTTACTATATGGCGTTGAAAACACCTTGGGATGTAGCCACGACACTTGGGCATCGCTGGAGAATTGTTTCTGGTCTAAGGTATTGTCTCTCCCAAGGGGTATCCTGACATCATGTGTGAGATACGAACTGTCGCTCATTTCGCTCCATGCAAGGGTATGCTGGACTCTGGTGAGTCTGTTTCGCAAAACTCGCTGGCGCAAGCAAATACCGCAATTTGACATCTTTCACGATCTGACGCCAACAAATAACAGCATGGTGGCCCTGTGGGTCAGGAGATGCGAAGAGATTTTGAGTGAATTTGGAATCAGTCTGGACATGCTGCATAACGACCGGAACGCCGCCAAATTAAAAATCTGGCGTGCGGATTGTGATCAAACTTGCTCACAACGAGCTGCAGCAAAAATGATGAGCGAGGCGCCGCTCGAAACACGGGCATTTAACTCTTCACAACGTTACATCGAGTTGTTTCCAGATCCTCAGGCTCGAAGAGTGTTTATGTCAATGCGCTTAAACATATTTAAAAACCAAGGAGCGGTTGGCGTCATGGAAAAGTATGAATATCTCCAATCTAACATGTAGACTATGCACTAAGGACAAGGAAACCCTTAAACATTTGGTGATATTTTGCACGGCACTTCGATCAGAAAGGACATATCACCTGGGCCCTTGGAACCTAAATCACCCCTCCCTTTATGCCGACGATTGGTGGGCCAATATGTTCCAAGGAACGGACATGAAATTGATACTACCATTGACTCGCTTTCTAACGATAATTGAAAATCGTTTGGATTCAGTGTTGGTTGACGAGCAATGAGGATTTTGATTCGACCCTCGGAAGAGAAAATGGGAGGGGTCTTCTTAAAGGACTGGGATACGTTGATGTGTTGTGTTTTGTGTTTTTTGTAAATATTTTAAAGGTTTGTGTTAAACTGATAAAATTAAAATAAAAAAATAAATAAATAAAAAATAAAATTGTTTGGTCGCATTTACGTGACATCAAGCCCTACAAAGCACCAGCCTCGCCCCACCCCAGCATCGACAGGGCCAACGCTTCAACAAAAGATACATCAGACAACAGCAGTATTCCACTATCAGTACCTACCTGTTTAGATATTTCTAAGGACACGAGTGAACAAGCGCGCATAGGTCACTCAATGATCAGACGCTCACAGACATCTGACGTTCCCACAGCCATGTTAATCGAGATTTAGAATAAACTGGATGTTACTACCAAAATACGTAGAATTATAATGCGAATGCTGGTTGTACAAATAAAGGACACTATGATATAGATAGGGCTATCCAGCATGCACTCACCCAGTAGGAATACACTGGGCTTTATTACACGGTATGCGGTAAGGGTTTACCGGTACCGGTAAAGGCACCAGTACCGGTAAACCCTTACCACCTTGCTACGAGGTCCCCTTGCCGGACCCGACCTCACCGGCTGGTTTTACCAGCCGTAAGGAACGGGCCCGCAAAGGGACCTTGGTGCTAATTACGGTACTGCAATTTGCGGTACCGTAATTACCTCCTTCCCCATTCCCATTGAGCCCTATGGGGGCAAAAATTGGAATGGGGAAGTGCCTTGGTGAATGGGGAATTACCGGCCCCGCTCACCTTGGAGTAGGCCGGTAATTCTGCCATCCACCAAGGCGGACACGGTAAAATACCGGTGGCAACCATGGCGCTAATAGCGCCATGGTTACCGCATACCGTGTAATGAGGCCCACTGTGTTACATTATCTTTGCATGCCCTCTTCTCCCTTTTTTGTCTCACACATGCAGGGTTCTGCGTCTGACAAATGTATGTGAATAAATGTTGAAGATGGATTGAAAAACAAATCAATTGATTTAGATGTTGCCTCCCATTGAAAACACCTGAAGCACTCTCCCACCAGTATATTCATGCCCTGCAAAGACCCACCCATTCCAGATTAAATGACTATTTAGTTCATCAGGCTTAAAAACACTTAATAAAAATACTAATATATTAATGCTGGTTTACTGCAATTTTCAGGCGGGCACCTATATCATCTCAACGACTACTGGACTACAGTAAGGGTTAATACCGCCGACATTAATAAAGATTGTAATAAAAATAATGTGGGAAATGTCTACCGGATTGGTAGCTGCCGTTGTTTGGCAAATACACACAGCTTTGCATGTATCTGCAACACCCCATACTAACATTCCTCCCACCCAAGCTGCAAGGAGTACTGTGTCAGGTGGTGTCACAAGCACTAAAGAGAAGGTAAGGAGAGGTTGACGTAGTATTGGTACTGATGTTAATGGGGTTGACACATATCTCACTGGTACAGCACACATTAGAAGAAACATGTGGTAAAGCACATATCAAAAATTGGTAAAGACACAACACGGGACAGCTGCTATGTCTGCACATTGATCCCATATGCCATGAGTACTACCAGAACCTTTGTAGCCACAAAAGTACCAGCAACAATGGCACAATGCCTCCTATACCTTGAATTGTTCCAAACATGGGGGAGATTCAAAGGGAAAACAGCAACCCTCCAGTGGAGATCAAAAGCAATGTACCCATATGAGGATAACTTCATAAAGACATTACCTGTGTTTGGCAACTACTGGCAGCACACACAGGCACTCCGGTACATAACTGATGGGCCAGAAAACGGAGAAACAAAGGAAGTGACATTAGACTATCTGCCATGCAAATGGAGAGCCAGAGAAACAGGCGGAGAACTTGGGTGCTGGGAACGCCCCCAGATGTTGGTGTTCAGGAAAGTATATACTAAGGAAGGATGGGTGGATGGAGTGGTGGGAAGCAAGCCATTAACATTAATCAAGGCTGCAGTAAACAAGGTCCAGGAAGAAAACGATAAGTGCCTCAAGGAATGGGCTAAGAGTGCAAGTTTGCTGACATGGCTGGATAAAGAAGATGGGCCACTGACGATCATTCCTCTTACAACACCAACCCTATGTTACCAGCACGATGGGGATATCGAAGTGGGGACAAACGAAGGATGCAGGAGAATAGAGAAAATAGAAGACATGGGATCAGGCACAGCAGTAATGATGGATCATTATTGGGCATGTGGGACAAAGCATACAAAAAACTACCACCTAATTGGGGAGGGATCTGCTCCCTCTCACATATTAATGTACCCACGCTAGTAGTACCTCAAAAACATGTCAAAATGGACGACTTCCCAAAAATGGATTAAGAAATAAGTGGAGGAAGAGATTGCTATCACCAACCAAACTACCATCTGGCAATGACATCACAAAAGACACACAATTCCGAAGAGTGAAGCGGCAGGTAAACTATCAATGGGGCAAATCAGAAGCTGCACTGGACGAAGTACCAGCATCACATCAGCTGTTCAGCAGGGCTGCCATGTTTTTCTCTGCATTAATACACCCAGGGTTCCAGACATACACAAATGCAAAGTGGCTCCAGAATACGCGGTGGGAGCTAATGATAATGATAAACTCAACAGTCAACAGATTTAACGCAATAAAAGAAGAGCTCCGAGCTATACGATTAGTGGCGAACAGGTACATGCCTGGACCTGCTCACAGCAATGGAAGGAGGAATATGCGCAAAAATAGGAAGCTCCTGCTGCACGTTCATTCCAGCAACCGACGAAGATAATGGAACGTTAATAGAAGCAGTATCGCAATTGGCAAAAATGCACACTAAAATGGAAGAATCAAAAGGCACGAAGAAGGACGGAAGCTTGTTCTCATATCTCTGGTCATGGATGCCATCATGGCTAGCTGATGGCCTAAAAATACTAGCAGCAGGCCTAATTTTGGGGTTGGCTTCATTCTTGGGATAAAAGCGTGCATGCAAAATCAAAGACGACTGCAGAAGAAATTATTGGGATGAAGCTACTCCTATTTGCAGAAGAAGAGCAACAAAGAGACAGAATACATATGGAATGAGAGATGCTAAAACAACAACTAATGGAATCAGATATGTACCGGCCATCAATGAAATTAGAAATGCAAGGAATCCCAAGATTTATGTCGGAAAACGGGTTTACTGCAAGCCCGGAGGAGGATGTGTGTATATGTACTGGTCGTTTGAAGAAATGTCAACCACTATGGACATCTAGCTGAAATTACGAAGGTATGGCGCCTGAGGGATTGCAAGAGAAGCGATAATTTTGTGGTCGACAAGTTGACCAGAGGGGGGACTGAAGAGGGAAAATCTGAGTGCTCCTTCCCTCTTGATGGGGCCCGTAAGCGGAAGAAGCACTTCCCACCGGAACAACTGTCGACTATCCAAGATTGGACTGGGTCCCACTGTCGAAATAGAAAGTATATCGTGCCTCCTATTGTAATAAATATATTAATATTGGCCTACGCCAAGCTGCTTGAAAGTCTCTTTTGAAAGAAATCTGTGTTGCAAGGTCCTGACCTTAAATCCATGTAAGCCGCCATTTTAGGTCAAACCGCCATTTTAGGATTCGTTGTGTAAAAGTCACCCTGTGAGCTAAAATGGTGGACGATGTCATTGCAGAATACAACATGGCCGTCTTGACCTCTGTACATAGATAATGTGTAATTTGCCTGCAGGCCACTTGTTTAGGTTGTGAACTGAGACCTTGTCCTTCGTTGACCTATGTGTAGAAGGATTACTCGTGCAATGAAACTAATCCACAAGCATATGTTGAGACAATGTGTTCAAATACTGAACGAAGAACATCTGTTTAACTACATTGTATTAAGGTTTAAGAAGGCCTGCATAGAAACCTTTAGAATATACAGTTAATGC
Source organism: Ambystoma mexicanum (assembly GCA_002915635.3). Lineage (NCBI taxonomy): Eukaryota > Metazoa > Chordata > Amphibia > Caudata > Ambystomatidae > Ambystoma > Ambystoma mexicanum. The sequence goes on from CM030325.1 coordinate 1,032,849,093, forward strand.
ATACGCTTGTTGATACATGTATTAAAGGCAAACCAGTTATACGCAGTTATTTGAGACTTGGCAAGAACCCTAGATCCGTGATGTATTAAAAGGAATATTAACCCGAAGTGGGGCTGGACATTGCTCCCACCAAATGTATAAAAAGCAAATGCATTCTAATGTACAGGGTCTCTCACTGAACACACTGAACCACGCTGGAGTTCGTTGTGTTGTACTGAGGGGCGATAGCTATCTGATTTTGCTCTGTTTTTGTAACTGGACTCAGTATAAAATAAAGTACTTTGTATGTTCCTTTGTAACCCGTGTTCGGTATATTTCCTTTTGGGATACTTAGCCTCGATATTTTATTTCTGTTTTCACAGTTGGCACCCGAATAGGGACCTTCAAGATTGATGTCGGATTGTTGAAGGTTGCCGCACGCTATCGGACCGGGATCGGACGGTGCAACATAAGGGGCCCCTGAACGAGACGCGACACCTCAGCAGCGCTGCACGACCCGATCCTTGGACGATAAGCGTGTGGTCCGAGACGGCATCTTGACGAGGGTCCACTTATCGAGGCAGGCAGATTTGCCGAAATCACCATACACGAGGTAAGATTAGTTAGGTAAGATTCTTAGAAGTACCGATCGGTCCTCCTTAGGTTTGGTCAGGTGAGTCGTGACCCGATTCTTCATTTAACCCTGACAATTTGAATTTTGGCATATTGTATCTGCAGACACAATTATTGACTAGGTAACACCAAGAATTTGAGATATGCCTGGGAAATTGTCTATCTGCTTTAGGGCATTATTCCGCAGTGATAGACAATCTTTGGAATTTAGCCGTCCCGCACCACAGGAAGGGTCGCCGGCATGTACTATGTACTGTAAGCATGGCATTGGAAGTATAGTATTTAATGATATTTGGCACAGACAAACCGGACATGCCTCCAAACTACAGTGGCCAATCAATGGTAGTTTTGAGATCCCTCGTACTGAATATTTGGAGTCAGTCTTGTTAAAGAAAAAGGCTAGACCTACAGCATTTGATGTTTTGCAGAATTGGAAAAAAGAAGCGTTGGAACAACTTAAAGGTAGAGAGAAACATGCACGTCGTCATAAAACGAACGCTGAAAAAGCGTTGTTATATGACAAAGACAAACAGTCTGAGGCAACTAAAAATGTGGATAGGGCTTTCTCACTTGGAATTCAGAAAATCTATCCTTCTAAAGATCTTCATATTTCTGATGAGTTTATTGACAAAATATTAAATGAACAAAGGCCCGGTGCCTCTGCGCCACCTCTGTATGTTCCTCTTCCCACTGCTGTACCTCTTCCTGCTGTTATTCCTGCTCTTCCTGCTCAACCTGCTGTTCCTATTCCTCCGGTTTTTATCCCTTCACCTGTTCCTCCGCCTCTTTTTATCGCACCAGTTATAGTACCTCCATCGAATGTGCCTGCTCCCTCTCTTCCAAATGGTCCTGAGCCGCTTGTAATCGATCGAGGTACAGGAACAAAAGTTGTCACTCGCAATACTGTACCGCCGGAGAAGAAACGTGAGTTAATTGCCCGGGCTAAGCATTGTATGGAGAAGGATGATCAAGCTAGCATTTTTGCCACACTTTGTAATATGGATAATTTTCCTGAGAAAAATGTTTTTATTGAAGGTTTAGGGATTCAGTTATGTATAATGTGGGGAAGATTAAATAATGCGGATGTTCCGCAAGGGTTAAGGGATCTAAACACTCTAGCGCTTTCTAGAGACACTGTGGAGAAGGTAAATGAGCATGTCGAGAGGTTATTTGGGTATAGAAAGGAGTTAGAAAAGTTACAGAATGAGGGAATGAGGATGATGAAGAGGAAAATATGTATGTACAGAAACGGTTCCTTCCGTGTCGTAAACTGATATCGGAGGAAATGCGAATTTGTAAGAAAGATGTGATTAGATGGATTTCAGACATATCGATAACTCCAGTTGAGTTATATGACACATATATTCAATATACGTTAGAAATGCAGAGGAAAGTGATACAGGTAATGGTAGAATACCTGCAGGATGAATGTGTAAAAAGGAAGATTAGTTGTCCCACAGAGTTATTGAGCATTTATAGAGAGATTTATAAGAGAGCTTTTTCACTTGACACTTCTTCGACTGCTTTAGCGCTCGACTTGGCTCTGTTGCTTAGTAAGCGTTCAGAGTCACCTAGTTCTCAGTTGCCTATGAGAGAAGTTCCTCCGACATTTGTCCTGAAGGTTGAGGTTGCGGACGATGCTGTAAATAATATAGTCGCTGTGAACATTCCTGCTCATTATGTATCGCAGTTCGTTCACGTCCCGTTCTCAAGACAGGAAGTGAATACTATTAGGCAATCTATTCCTGATATTAGGAAAAATCCGACAGGGTTCTATAAAGAGATAGAATTCGTTTTGCAGTCCTCAGTGTTCACCATAGGTGACATTGATTTGTTGTTTCCTGTACTCCTGCCCGTAGATTTATGGAAACAAGTTAGAACTATTGACGATGTACCCGGGTTGGGAGATACATGGGCGAATATAACTAGACTCGATGGGGAAAGGCCAGCTGGCGAAAGACCACAACAGATGATATTAACTCTGCCTGATAGAATCGTTGCTAAATTAAAAACCATAATTCCCGAAAAGAGAATTATTTGGGACAAGCTTACGGCCTGTGTCCAAGGAAAGTCTGAAGGTGCCACCGAATTCTTTAATCGGGTCAAACAGGTATTCTCGGATTTCAGTGGACAAGACTTAGGAACAGAGTTTGGGAAAAGATTATTTGTGGATAAATTTGTACGTGGATTACTGCCTGACATCCAGTCACATATTATGCCTTCTGAGAGCGCCTGGCACCTGACATCCAGTCACATATTATGTCTTCTGAGAGCGCCTGGCAGGCAAAATCACAATCAGAAGTACTGCACATGGCTCAGTACTATGATAACCGTGTCAATAATGAAAAAGATAGGATTGAAAAACGGAAAGGCGATTTAAAAACTAAAGTGCTATTGCAGCAAATTGTTAGGGGCCCCAGAGGGGGTAGTTCTCAGGATAGAGGTCAGTATGTCCCACAGGGGAATGTGCCCTTGGGTCCTGTGAACATTAACCAGTGCGCTTATTGTCGTCGAGAGGGTCATTGGCGAGCACAATGCCCCGTCCTTCAACAAAGGTCGAATAATACACTTGGTAATATGGGTAGGCGATCCAGAGGTCGCCCGGGCACAGGGGGCCCTGGTAGAGGTCATTTTACACAGGACCCTCAGCAACCTTTTTCGCAGGACAATCAGACTCCGAGTGTGGACACCAGGACATATTTGATCATCCTTCCGCTGCATATTTTTCTGAAGAGCTTCCTTTTGATGATAATGGGCCTCATTACGACCCAGGCGGTAAGGGGTTTACGGCGGCGTAAACAGCGCCGACCCTTACCGCCTGATTCCGAGGTCCCTTAGCGCCATGGAGGATTTAACACCTGCTTTTAGTAACTTACCGCCTGGGTCGTAATGAGGCCCAATCTGTTTCGTTCGGATTGCCCAAAGCAGGGTTTGGAACCTACACCTATTCCCGTCAATCAGAAAGGTCCCTACGTTGAAATGGTGGTGGGAAATAGGAAACATCAGTTTTTGATAGACACTGGAGCACAGAAGTGTTCCATTGATTATTCGCGGGTTCCAAACATTCCACTGTCAGGGCAAACCAATGTTTATGTAGGGTTTTCTGGTACACCAGTTGTTTGTCCGGTTTCTATGCCGGTACCTATTTCTTGGGGTCCCTTTACGGACCAGTGTCCATTTCTGTTGACTTCGGATTGCGGAGAGAACTTGCTGGGGTTGAATTTGTTAAAAGAATTGAATGCAGTGATTTACTGTTCTTCTGATGGAGTGCGCTTGACGATTTCACCACAGCAATTTTCTGCCTCGCAATTCTTGACTAGACCTTTGCCTCCAGAATTCAATAATGTACCAGAGAGCTTGTGGGCTGTCGACGACAATGATGTCAGTGTTTTACAGATTAAGCCTGTCAAAATAGTTTTGAAACATGGAATTGAGCTGCCACGCATTCCCCAGTATAAGATTTCGGTGGAGGGTGAGCGAGCTTTGAAATGTATTGTTTCCGATTTTGTGCATTGCGGGATGATTGAAGAAATTTCAGGAAGTTTGTGTAATAGCCCGTTTTTACCCGTGTACAAGAAAGTCGATAATGTAATTCCATTCCGTTTTATAATTGATTTACGTGCCATTAATAAAGTTGTGGCACCACAATTTCCAATTGTGCCTGATGTAACGACAATCCTAACCATGATTCCAGCTACAGCTACTTACTTTAGTGTTGTGAACTTAAAGAATGCATTCTTTAGTATTCCTATACACAAGGATAGTAGATATTTGTTCGCGTTCACCTTAGGGGGACGCTCGTTTACATTTACTCGTGCACCTCAAGGGTACACAGAGAGTCCTAGTATTTATAGTAGGGCTTTGAAAGAACAACTTGATACCCTTGAATTGCCCTCTACCTGTACTTTGCTTCAGTACGTTGACGATTTGCTTCTAGCTGCTGACTCTGAGAGTGATGGAAGGAGGGCACTGTGTTATTACTTATTCATCTAGCTAAGCATGGTCACAAAGCTTCCCTTAAGAAATTTCAATATTGTTGTCAGGAGGTCGCCTATTTAGGCTATCTCCTGTCAAAGGAGGGAAGAAGATTGACACCTGAAAGAATAAAACACATTTCTGGCATGTCTGTCCCAAATACACAGAAGGAAGTTAGGGCCTTGATAGGTATGGCTTCTTACTGTAGGTTGTGGATCCCACATTTTTCACTAGTAATCAAACCAATGTTGGCTTTGACGAACAAGGGCATTTCTTCGCCATTGCCATGGAACGCGGTACACCAGCAGTCGTTTCACTTGCTTAAGACTGCATTATGCTCTGCACCAGTTTTGGGCACACCAAACTATGAAAAGGCCTTTGTGTTGTTTGTGCATGAATGTGATGGATGTGCTTTGGCTGTATTAAAGCAGGAACATGGAGGGAAGAGTAGGCCATGCGGTTACTACTCATCCGCCCTTGATCCTGTAGCATGCGCTTTGCCAAGATGTTTGTGCGCTGTCGCTGCTGCCGCGTCTGTAAAACAGAGTGAGGGAATGGTCCTAGGCCATGATCTAACCCTGATGGTGCCTCACTCTGTAGATGTTCTATTGAACCGAACTCAAACGCAACACCTCACTTCTGCACGGTTGACAAGATATGATTTGATCTTGTTTGCTCCTCACATTCAAATTATGAGGTGTTGTGTCCTTAATCCGGCTGAACTCCTTCCTTTTCTGCAAGATACTACTTGCGGTGATGAAGTACCACATGATTGTTTGTATACGACCGAACAAGAAACAAAGGGTAGAATTGATTTGAAAGATACTCCTTTGGATAATCCGCAAGGAGAGCTGTTTTGTGACGGCTCCTGCTTTAAACTTCCGGATGGTACATCCACAGCCGCTTATGCAATCACTACATTGAACACGGTTGTGGAAACTAAGAGAATCACGCATAATTCTGCGCAGGCCGCAGAGATTGTAGCATTGACCCGAGCTTGTGAACTTTCCGAAGGGCTTGCAATAAATATATATACTGATAGTCAGTATGCCTTTGGGGTGGTTCACAACTTTGGGAGACTTTGGTCAGAGAGAGGGTTCCTTACTTCGCATGGCACCAAAATTCAACATGGCTCCCTAATAGTACAACTACTCTCAGTGCTTGCGCTCCCTACTCAGTAAGCAGTTATGAAATGTGCAGTACATCGAAAGATTGTAGATGATATTGGAAAAGGGAATGCTTTCGCTGATCAGAAAGCTAGACAAACTGACACAGATCTCTTCACGGAGATGTATGTTTCAAGGGAGGCTGTAGATGCCTATGTAATGGATGAGGGTGTTGGGTCTGTACGGGATATCCAAGCTGATGCCACAATGGAAGAGTCTAAGAGGTGGGCTGAAGGCTTGGGGAAACTTGATGATGATGGGTGTTGGGTGGAAATTGTCGAAGGGAAATTGCTGTTACCTGACGCCTATGTCATGATATGATATGATATGATATGGTATTTGTAACGCGCCTATACACGAGTGTTTCAAGGAGTGATGATGGTTGTCATGGCACACGGCCCTACACATGTTTGTGCCCAGCAGGTTACGAACATGTTACGAACATGTTAGAAAAAGTTTGGGCAAATGACAAGATTTCGAAAAAAATTGCCCAGCGCTATGTTCAGAACTGTATGATTTGCCTACAACACAATGTGGGAAAGGGGACATCAAGTCCAAGGGGAAGTTTTGGGCCACCTTCTGTCCCCTTTGAAGTTATTCACTTTGATTTCATTGAACAACAATCTAAAGTATGGCCTTGTGGTCATTTGTGCCTTCAGTAAATGGGTTGAGGTATTCCCTGTTAAAGATGCTACAGCCATGACCACTGCGAAAACCATGTTAAAAGAATACTTCCCCCGGTTCGGTTTGCCGAGAGTTATCTGGTCGGACAATGGTCCACATTTTGTCACCGCTGTAATTCTACAGATATGTACAGCATTACGAATTGACAAATGGTTCCATTCGGCCAGACATGCTCAGAGCGCCGGACTAGTAAAAAGACACAATGGAATCATTAAGAACAAGCTCGCTAAGACGTGTGCCGGCACCAAACTAAAATCGCCTGACGCCTTACCGATCGTGTTACTAGCCATGCGTCCAACCCCTCAAACTAAGACTGGGCTCTCTCCATTTGAGGTGGTAATGGGGAGACCTGCCAATATCTGGATCCTTCCAAAATGTCGAACTTTAAAGAATGTTGAAAATGTACTACTTTCAGATTATTGTAGCCAATTAACTAAAAACATGTATTTGATTTATCACCAGGTACGAGAAGCTTTACCTGTGCGATACGAGGGCCCGGGCCACGACATACGGCCTGGGAGTTGGGTGCTCGTCAAATCATTTGAGCGCACCTCCTGCCTCGCGCCTCGCTGGCGTGGGCCATTCCAAGTCCTGTTGGTCACCCAGACAGCGGTGCGGGTCGCTGGACGAAAGAACTGGATCCACGCGTCGCACATCAAGAAACTTCCTCACCCTGTGCCACACGCTACAGAAGAAACAGAACCCCTCGCTGATACTGCAACCAATGATCCCAAAGCAGTAAGCAGCACTGAGAGTGTGTCGGAGAATATCTCTGAGCCTGGGAGGCTTGGGGAAGCTGCCATTTTGTCTCCACACTCTCCACAAATTTTGCACCCGGAAACGGCTGTTTCAAATTCAGCCCCTTCACTTGCCTCCGACACGTTGCGTCCAGCAGGAAGTGACGACATATTGTTTCCGGATCAATCAGTACCAGGAAAAGTACGATATAACCTACGACCACGAAGATAGATTTACGGCACGGTTTTGCTGTGCATCTGATAGACTTACGGCACGGTTTGGCTGTGCATTCGGAGAAGGAAAAGAGTCATCAAGGGCTTGCTTTTTGCCCAAATTTGAGAAAGGGGATTCTGTTGGCTGGGGTGGTGGAAGGACTAAGAGGTCGCTCGACGGGAGGTCGCCAGCAACAAACTTTGGAGTGTTTGTTTGAAGACTACGATGCCCGCCACCGCTACCGCTCGTATGGGACTTTTAAATAAGGGTGTGACCAACCGGGACAATGGACAAAATGCCAGGGCCCCGAAAACGTATTGCTGTATTCTTATAATGATGTTTGGTTTTTTAATAGTTGCTGCCTTAGGATTATGGTACCTCGAGGAAACTCACTCTTTAGACTTTTGTTGCCTACTGAAAGTGCACCCATTGTTCCTACTCCCTTTGTACATTTGCATACTTTATTCCCTCGGGATTCCCAGCACAGACAAAGGTACCACAATAACACTCTACTACTTATCATGAATGCTACACATGCCATTTTTAATAATTCCAACTGCTGGGTCTGCTCACATTTACCGCAACACGGGGATAAGGGGCTAGGTTGACATATTCATCCTTTACCATTGACAACTGCTTGCTATGCTTCTCTTAGAGCACTGTTCTTTGGCCGATGGAATGATAGCATCTCAGGGAACTTTGATGGCACCAATTTGAATAGTTTTGAGAAACGTGTTTTGACTCCCCTGGGATGCTCGCTTTTTGCAAATAGGAGTAAACCGAATGTTGCTTCTATTAGGCCTTCTGATAAACTGTCTCGTCCTTTCCAATCTTTGATTTCCTTTAAAATGGCTCCGATAGGCAATAAGGATGCCATGCCTCCTTCTTACTCTGTTAACCATAACCCCGATTCAGTTTCTTTTTGCATACAGAGGAATGGAACTCAGTCAATGGGAAATTTTCTAGGTTGTGCCAACGTTGCAAATTTGACTGGGGAGAACAGACCTTTGTATGTAGGCGAACCTGTCTACTTTGTCTGCGGTAATTTTTTAGCACTTGGCATAGGCCAAAAGGAGGGTTTGTCGAAATATAAAGTATATCGTGCCTCCTATTGTAACAAATATATTAATATTGGCCTACGCCAAGCTGCTCGAAAGTCTCTTGCGAAAGAAATCTGTGTTGCAAGGTCCTGACCTTAAATCCATGTAAGCTGTCATTTTAGGTCAAACCACCATTTTAGGATTCGTTGTGTAAAAGTCACCCTGTGAGCTAAAATGGTGGATGATGTCATTGCAGAATACAACATGGCCGTCTTGACCTCTGTACATAGCTAATGTGTAATGTGCCTGCAGGCCACTTGTTAAGGTCGTGAACTGAGACCTTGTCCTTCGTTGACCTATGTGTCGAAGGATTACTCGTGCAATGAAACTAATCCACGAGCATGTGTTGAGACAATGTGTTCAAATACTGAACGAAGAACATCTGTTTAACTGCATTGTATTAAGGTTTAAGAAGGCCTGCATAGAAACCTTTAGAATATACAATTAATACATACGCTTGTTGGTACATGTATTAAAGGCAAACCAGTTATATACAGTTATTTGAGACTTGGCACAAACCCTAGATCGGTGATGTATTAAAGGGAATATTAACCCGAAGTGGGGCTGGACATCGCACCCACCAAATGTACAAAAAGCAAATGCGTTCTAATGTACAGGGTCTCTCACTGAACACACTGAACCACGCTGGAGTTCGTTGTGTTGTACTGAGGGCTGAGAGCTATCTGATTTTGCTCTGTTTCTGTAACTGGATTCAGTGGGCCTCATTACGACTCAGGCGGTAAGGGGTTTACGGCAGCGTAAACAGCGCCGACCCTTACCGCCTGATTCCGAGGTCCCTTAGCGCCATGGCGGATTTAACACCTGCTTTTAGCAGGTGTTAAAAATCCATGGCGCTAAGGGACCATGTTGTTAATTACGCCACCGTAATTTACGGTGGCGTAATTAACGCCTTCCCCACTCCCGTTATGCCCTATGGGGCAAAAATTGGAATGGGGAAGGGTAAATGGGATTGGGGACTTACCGCCCCGCCGACCTCGGAATGGGGCGGTAAGTCCGCCAACCACCATGGCGTAAACATAGTTTACGCCATGGTGGTAAAGGTACGACCCAGGCGGTAACTTACCGCCTGGGTCGTAATGAGGCCCAGTATAAAATAAAGTACTTTGTATGTTCCTTTGTAACCCGTGTTCGGTGTATTTCCTTTTGGGGTACTTAGCCTCGATATTTTATTTCTGTTTTCACACCACCACTCCCAACGTAAGCTCACACCATGACAGACACGCAGCCACCTGCTCGATCAATCCCGAGATGGAAACAGCCTTGGCTAACACAACCAACGACAACCAAGACCGAGCTGGATACGACTATATGGACCAACTCGATTGACAACCCCGCAAGCCATGCTGCAGGTCGTTAAAGACTTCATGATGACATAGCCGCATTAAACAGGAAGCACACATGCAGTAGGCCAAATCGGGACACTCACACACCAATCCACACGAAGAACATACGCGTACAGTTCTATGAGCTAGAGGACGGTGACACATATCCTGTCTGCACGTTTGTTATTTTTCATATAGGCCCGCTATCGCAAAGCAAAAACGCAAGATTCTAGAAGAGCTTGTGTATACGCTTGCAGATGCTACTCACTATTTACTCTATAGATGGAAAGGAGCACTCAAAGGACCTGGCCACTCATCGCATGCTTATGACCCTTGAACAATCATACTGGAAGAATAACTAGAACTTAGGTAGGCCTCAGATCAATCCAGCACACTAAACTCCTTTTACTGAGATCTCGAAGCTGCAAGCTGCTGAGCGAGCAGAATCGCCCTGGCAGGGACTGCCACCACCAAGCCACAATGTTGCAAGTGACATTCCTCACTCACGGTGCCACGATGAGCCCAGCTACAGGGCAGGTTACCGCAAGTTAAAATACAAATCAAATCAAAGTAATTTGACTTCCCTAGCGGTCTCCTCACACGTAATCCAGCTGACCTGACATGTTGCCAAGACCTGGAAGCTGGGAAGATGCAGCTATCTCACGTCTGAGACTGAACCTTGCCACATAATTTCAACAATTCACCTACAATATGCGCTGGGACGGGACTGCTCCCATGGTATTAGCAAAGACCTCATTGTTACACACTGTCACATAATCACACATTATTGATACACATTATACGAGAGCTGGTGTCTCGCGAGCAGGGAACAACGATGACCCCAGGCTTGGGGGCCTGCAGCCTGACCAATCAGGACACTGGGGGACAGGGGCTGGCAGCCGGACTCTCCAGTCAATCATCAGGGGTTCTAATGTAACATTTCTCAGGTAGCAATTTTTAGGGATGAACCAAGTACAGCACCAGACATTGTGACCACCAATAACCAAGCACCTATATGTCTCCATGCTGGACCTACCACTCTGGGAGCCAACCCAGCGTCGTGTTAGGTTTGGGGAAGGATTTTTGGTAAGTGACGACGATTGTGACATCACAAGTATACAAAAAGGGCCTGCAAGCCTGAAATTGTTGAGATTTACTTGGATGGAATCGATGCCTAGTATGTTGTACCTGCTCGTTTGATATAATAAAACGGCAGTTATCCTTTGCTCCTTGTGTGGCCCTCGACTTCTTTGGGACATTGAAAGGAGTTAGGGCCTTCCGTGAGCTGGAGGTCCATGGACCCTAGGTTCGGCTTTGTCGACCCCAGAATCTACCCTAACAAGTACTATTCAAGCCTGTGGACCAAACCCCATTAAAGCAAATCCAGCTCATTTAATAACTGAACAACAACATTTGAGTCGCTGAAACTGTTGTTACCCCCAGAGTCCTCTAAAATAAGGGTGACAAGGTTATCCAAGACTGAAATAGTGACACTACAGTTTCTGAATAGCTACTGGAGGAAAAGGTGTATATGAAGCTGGGGAAGGTAGCTGGGTACTTATTAAAAGATAACTTTTAAATTTGTAGAGCTGAGACTGTTCAAAGTGAGAGGAAATATTCTAGAAGCTAAAGACATATTTTATGGTAGTTGCAAGACAGAAAAGAAAGGCAAAGAGGCTGCCCTTTCTTGCCATACAAGAGAGAAGAGTGCCTTGCCAACCTGTAGAGGTCAAAGAAGTCTTGTTGAAGTTGCCTACAACTTTAAGTTGCAGTAGCAGCAGTAGAGCTGTGGTCACCAAAGCTTTTGTCAGAACTGTAGTAGCAGTTTAATGTAGTAGAAGCAGAAGTTAACTGTGGGGCAAGAGAGCCTGCTCACACAGTATCTTGAGCAGAAGGGAGTTGCTGCAGAGAGAAACCCTAAGCAGAAGCATCCTGACAAAACTATAAATAAAGATGCTGCAGAAGTTGCAAGTAGAAGAGTCAAGTGGTACTTTTGTCTTAAGTTTGATCTATTATTCTTCAATTCTACCTATTCTTTCCTGGAAGAAGATTATCCAGGAATCCCATTGGTGCTGTTGTTTTCTCTGTGAAACTTGGAAAGGGAGTCTTTTCATCAAGCAAAGAAGAACTGTTACCAGTGGATGTTTATTTATGTGAACTTTTGTTTCTTTGGAACTTTTCAACACTTTGTTCAAGACATTTCTTTTCCTTGGTTATTCCTGGGGAAACAAGATTTGCCCAGGCAAGTAGAAGTCATCAAAGACGCTGGTTGTTTGGTAACCTTTTATTTATGTTGTTTTCATTTAGCTTTAAATGTTTTTGTGGTTTAATGTGAGGGTTAGTTTTGTGAATGCCAGGAGATTTTCCCTTACATACTAGACTAGGTAGGGAATCCCCTGGTAGAGTAGGTGTAGTTAGGGTTTGTTGCTTAATTTGGTTTAAAATAAAATATTGAACCTTGAGAAAACTAACCCTAGTTGTGAGTCTCATGTTACTGACCGCCTCACAGGGGACACAGCTTAAGCCATGAATATGTTTTGATGATATTTTACTCCTGCTACTGGAAGCTGGGTTAGGCTTTCTTCAGCACAAACCTTTGGGGTATCTCTCAGTATACAGAAATATGAACCCCACTTCTGTACAATCTTCATCTGTATGTGCAGTGGCACCTTAGCAGCTGGACCTGTCTGCCACAATAATTTTTTTAAAGGTCAAATGTGTCCTATTTAATGTTTTATTGCTAAAAGGATTTGGAAGACAATGAATGGCATGTAGGACCACAGAGAGGAGGGACCATTTAATTTAATTCACTTGTGTTTGCTTATTGAGAGTGAGACTCCCACATTTTGAAAATGCCAGTCTCTGGATTCTCAATCACATGCTTCATATTCAAACCCGGACCAGTGACAAATCAATTTACAAGGGGAAGCAGTGGTCGAGGGGCGAATATTGGTTTCTAAACCATCAATCAGCCCCACACCTGTAGTACACCAGAATGGATCTGAACAGATTGGAAACACACGTCAATTATGAAACTTCCTTGGCCAATTCTGGTAATGTGGACGGATTAACAGGCTTATCTCCAAAAGGCTGTGGATTGTTGGTTATTTGTAACACAACGAAAATACAATTATTACCCAATGGTAAAGCGACTGTCCAGTCAGGCTTGCATACAAATATCTATTTTATTATTATAACAGACAGATCTAGCACACTACAAAATACATCCCACCCTCTAAAGGACACTGCAGAGGACAGACAATTTCAAAGAAGGAAACGGGGTGCACTCTGGATACTGAAAGGAGGGTGGTTGATATAATAAATAATCGCAACAGTTCAAGAATAGTTGGTTTCAGCACATAGGGTGCAATGGGTCTTAGAATGTCTCTAGGGACCCTCGGCGAAGGACCAGAGGTACAGAACCACAATGTATCTTGTACTTGTAGGTGGTCTTGGTGCTCGACATGGTCGAGTCAGTTTCAGGGCACTTCGCAGCTTCAGTGACAGAGTTCACGATGGGAGACAGCTGCGAGTATCAGGTGGCAAACAGTTCAGCGAGTGAAGCTGGATGGACAGCTGCAGGCTGGCCTACATGGTGGCTCGGATCAGGAATCGCTGTCTCAGTGCTGGTCGGCAGTCTGAAGCACTGGTCGAGACTTCTGTGATGTCTTTAAGCAACTGTGGCTTAACAACGTTCAGCGTTGCAGATAGTTACAGCTCGAGGAACACGACTGGCTGGAAAATGTCCTATAAGGCAGACATCGGTAGATGCTCTTCTAGGCGCTTCTCCCAGCTTCTTCAATGGGCGTGTGTTGTCCTTTAAGATGGACAGCCCAAAGCTGAGGAGAGTGTTGCAGGCAGCTGTCCTGTCCTTTATTTTGGGTTCAGGGAACTTCTGGCAATTCACACCTAGGAAGCTTGCTGCAGAGCCAAGCAGGACACACTGTGTGAAGGCTGGGTACTGGTTATGGAGCGGCTGGAGGGTCCGCTAGATTCTGTATCTCCCTCTGTTCCCTGGGAGATGTTTAGGGGAGGGATCTTGCTTCATCTCTCTAGGTCCCAGCCTGCCTTCCTTCACTGGCAGAAGATGTAAGGCAGACTGTACCTTCAGCAAGTGTCCAATGATGAGTTCTTCTTGCTACTCCTTGCAAAGTCTTCAGATGATCTGACAAAATGATGTGTTCAGCCCTCTTTGAAAGGCAAATGAGCCACAATGATTGGTGTAGGCTAAGCCTACCTTAATGAACCAATCCTGGGCCCCCACTAACAATCTCCTGTATGCGTGATAGTTGCTTTGCCACAGAAAAGGTAAAGGGGCGAAAACATGTAATACTAAGTCCCGCTCACCTTCCTATCTGCTGTGGATCAAAGGGTCTCTCTGGTTAATGGAGCTCTCAGTGGTTCCTGATCAAAGCGGCAGGTCTCCCTTGAAGCTGCAGTGACAACAGACTTTCTGTCTCCAGCAAACCACATTCTTGTACCTTCTGTATGGGGTTACCTACTGTAAACACATTGGGCCTCATTACGACCCTGGCGGAAAGGGTTAAACGGCGCCGTAAAAGGTGACGGCGCCGTTCAATCCGTTCCGCCACATTACGAGGTCCCCTCGCGGGACACGGTAAGCACGCCTGGGAAAACCAGGCGTGCTTACCGGGTCCCGCGAGGGGAAGAGGGAGCAAACAAGGGGGCATCTCGTTATGGCCCGTTGTTTGCTCCCTCTCCCATTCCCATTCAGCCCTATGGGGGCTGAAATGGGAATGGGGAAGGACCGTGTTTGGGTCCTTGAGGGAGGAATTACCGGGCCATCCGAACTCGGAATGGCCCGGTAAGTCCTCATTCCGAGGACACGGATGCGATTTCGGCGGCAGCCATGCCGCCAATAGCGGCATGGCTACCGGCCGAACTCGTAATGAGGGCCATAGTCCCAGACATGACAGGTCATTGCCCTTGATAGTGCATGTCAAAGGGTGTTGGGGTTTCCTGTCTCCTTTGTTAATCCTCTGCAGCTAGGCCACATATGGGCCTGTTTGAAGTATACTCTATTAGTATGTTAATTATATTAATTGCTGCCACCATCTGCAGAGGGTAAACAAACTGACAGGGCAAATCCATGGAGCCTTTGATAGTTAATTAGGCTGGCCATGGCAGGAGGAAGGTTTTGCCTTCTCCCTGCTGAGATGCCTTGATGTACTCTTGGCTGTCATATTCCAAATAAAAATGACTGGGGGGATGCCGCCTGTAGGCTGTGTACGGGTCTATGTGGATGTTGTGCGGTGAGCCTAGGAAAATATGTACACAGGTTGATCTACTATCGTTCAATTTGGTTTCATTTAAACATTTTGATAAAAGCCCAACCAAGCGCACACCCGACTTCAGACCCGGAAGCCAGCACTGAAACAACGATTTATGACAGCAAGCCACTGTGTAGGCCAGCCTGCAGCCGTCCGGCACTTCACTGAACTGCCTGCTGCCTGATAGCCGCAGCTGTCTTCTGTCTTGAACTCTGTTGCAGGAGCTGCAAAGCACCCTCACACCAGATCAACCCTGTTGAGCACCAAGAACCTCTACAAGCACTAGGTACATTGTGGTTCTGTGCCCCTTGTCCTTCTCCGAAGGCCCCTAGTGACATTTTATGACCCATTGCTCCCTTTGTGTTGAAACCAAGTGTCCTTGAACTATTGCGATTAATTACTTAACCAACTACCTTCTGTCAGTAACCAGAGTGCATCCCTTTTCCTTCTTGAAACTGTCTGTCCTCCTCATCCCTTTACGGGGGTGTTGTATTTTGTAGTGTGCTAGAACTGCCTGTTGAATAATAATCAAGTAGATATTTTTATACAACCTTGACTGGACAGTCCCTTTTATCTTTGGGTAATAATTGTATTTTCGCTGTGCTTCAACTAACCAACTATCCATGACCTTTCAGAGATAAGCCTTCTGTTCTGTCCACGTTAACAAAATTGGGCAAGGAGGTTTATAATTGACTTGTGTTTACAATCTGTTTGGATCCCTTCTGGTGTACTGGAGCAGTGTTGGGCTGATTGATGGTTTAGAAACTGATATTTATCCCTGGACCACTGGTGCCCCGGAAGTTGATTTGTCACAGGTTGATCGCCAAATGTAAGATTGGGGGTACTCCACTTGTAATTGTGAATGCATATGGTCCTAACCATTCTGACGTCAGGTTTCGGGGGGGCCTTAGTGAGAGGCTAGAGAAGATGTTGGGCATTTCCAAGATCATTGAAGGGGATCGCAACTTGCTATTGGATCCTGTGTTAGATACACGATCCCAGACACCCTTCCGTAGATCAAACATGCATGTAGCCTTTGAATGGTTGATTTCAGGACAATTATCTGGTGGACATTAGGGGGATATGCCACCCAGACTTACAGGAGTATACGTTTTACTCACCTCCGTAAGCCTGGTTTTCTAGAATAGAGTATTTGTTCATGAGTAAAAAATTGATGGCGCAGGTACATGGGGCGGGCCTTTGTCTGATCATACACTGGTGATAGTTGCTCTGGATTCGGCAGAGAATCTGGGGAGGAGTATTAGATGGAGACTAAATACTGATTTTTGGCAGGCTCCAGAGATTGTTACCTCTCTAAATCTTTTTACCAAAAAGTACTTTCAACACTATGGGCCTCATTACAACAGTGGCGGCACAGTGATAACACCGCCGGTAGTGCTGCCGGCGCCATTATCACTGTACTGCCACATTACGAGTTCTGCTCCCGGCTGCCGCTCTGCATGCCTGGTCAGACCAGGTGTGCAGAGCGGCACCCTCGAGCAGAACTGGATGGTAGCAACGGTACCGTTATGAACAGTACCACTGCTACCATCCTCCCTATTCCCATTGAGCCCTATGGGGGCTCAAATGGGAAAGGGAACGTACCAGCTCTGGGTCTCGCGAAAGGGGAATTACCGGGCCTGCCGAGGTCGGAATGGCCCGGTAATTCCCCTTTTGCAGGACCCAGAGCCGGCCTGAGTTTGGGGGTAGCCATGCCGGTATAAACTGCATGGCTACCTCCAACCTCGTAATGAGGCCCAATGAGTCTGGGGGCCTCTCTCTGGGGTTGGTATGGGATGGCTACAAGGCCACACTTTGAGGGCACATTGTATAATATGTAGCAGCGCAGAATAAAACAGTGAAACAGGAGGCAGCCACGTGACTACAGACTATCAAGCACATGGAGGCTGACTTTTCTAGCTCGCTGTCCCAGGGGAAGTTGACACATTGAAAAGAATTCCCAATTGGCAGCGCTCCTCTATGGTTCTTTTATTCACACAATGAGTCCACACAAAACATGGGTGGTTTACGTTTCTCAGCATGAGTTTCTTGATTGATACCCGTAACGTGGTACAAGTTAATGCCAACGTGATCATATCCAAGGTGGACTCCATGCTCACTAATGGACCCCTCTGCATATACCATGGTGGGGTTGGTTGGAAATAATTAAAATGTCGATTTCCCTAGTGATCATATATACTAATTTCATGTTGCCCCTGAAGTGGCCGCCACAATTCTTCATAACAATGCATAGAATTCTTTCTCAATTCTTATGCGGTAAAGAGAAACCCAGAATTTCACTAGGCAGGCTTACCCGGCCCTCCTCGCAGGGTGGAGTTAAATTCCCACAGTTCCCGAGATACCTGGATGCACTAGTCTGGTTCTCTGACCCTACCCAGCATGATGCACCTCGGGGGCTTGAGGTGGAGGTGGACCTGGCAGCATGATGCACCTCTGTGGCTTGAGGAGGAGGTGGACCTGGCAGCATGATGCACCTCTGTGGCTTGAGGAGGAGGTGGACCTGGCAGCATGATGCACCTAGGGGGCTTGAGGAGGAGGTGGACCTGGTAGCATCATGCACCTTGGCGGGTTGAGGAGGAGGTGGACCTGGCAGCATGATGCACCTCAGCGGCTTGAGGTGGAGGTGGACCTGGCAGCATGATGCCACTTGGCGGCTTGAGGTGGAGGTGGACCTGGCAGCATGATGCACCTCGGGGGCTTGAGGTGGAGGTGGACCTGGCAGCATGATGCCACTTGGCGGCTTGAGGTGGAGGTGGACCTGGCAGCATGATGCACCTCGGGGGCTTGAGGTGGAGGTGGACCTGGCAGCATGATGCACCTCGGGGGCTTGAGGTGGAGGTGGACCTGGCAGCATGATGCAACTCAGTGGCTTGAGGTGGAGGTTTGTTTGTTTTGTTTGTTTATTTTATTTATATAGCGCTCCAGACCCGGGAGTAAAAGGGCGCTTAAGGACAAGTTACAAGGCACAATATATATAGAATTTGCAGTAATACATTTGTAAAGTTATATACAGTATATACAGTCAGAGGTAGTTAGAACTTACAGTTGAGGCATTTGTGAGGCATGTACAGTATATACAATTTGTAGAGGGCAAAGTCTAACTTAAGGTTAGTTTTTATTCAGTAACCGTCCAATGACAAGTTTCCTAAATGGTTGGAAGGATTTGGTCGATTTGATGTTCAGAGGCAGGGTGTTCCAGAGTTGAGAGGCGAGGACCGTGAAACTCGAGCCGCCGGCTCTTTTAGAGGTGAATCTGGGCACTGTGAGACATGGGGCCTCATTACACGGATGGCGGAGAACCATGGCGCTATTAGCGCCATGGTTCATGCCGGTAAAATACCGGCACTGCCTTGGTGGAAAGGGGAATTACCGCCCCGGCAGGGCAGTAATTCCCCCTTCCACCATTGCCCTTCCCCATTCCCATTTTTTCCCCATAGGGCATAATGGGAATGGGGAAGGCGCTAATTACGGTACCGCAAATTGCGGTACCATAATTAGCTCCCTGGGTCCCTTTGCGGGTTGGTTTTTAACGGCTGCAAAAAGCAGGCTTTAAATTCCCCAACCCGCAAAGGGACCTCGTAGTAAGGATTTACCGCTACCGGTAAAATACCGGTACCGGTAAATCCTTACCGCCATCCGTGTAATGAGGCCCATAGAGTGTTGGAGGATCTGGTGATTATAGTGGCTGGCTTCATGGTGAATTTGCTGGTGAGGTAGGGAGGGGCTAGGTGGTTTAGGGCTTTGTAGGTGAGGCAAAGGGTTTTTAAGTCAATTTTTTGTTGTATAGAGAGCCATTTGCATGACATTCTGGTGGCGGAAATGTGCTCACGCCTAGGAATGTTTAGTGCTACTCGTAGCGCATTATTTTGGAGAACCTGTAGTTTATTGATTATGGATTGGTTTGCACCTAGGTGAAGGCTATTGCAATAGTCTAACTTAGATTGTATGAGAGCCCTGGCCAGCGTGAGGCAGCTATTAGTGGATAAAAAAGGTCTGCAAGCTCTAATTAGTTTCCCGGTGTTGGCGGTAGCTGAAGCGGTCGTATTAACTTGTTTAGTGAGGTTGGTATTGGCATCAAGATAAAAGCTGAGGGTTTCCACATTTTTAGCGACGGGGATAGTGTTACCATCGATGATGATGTTGGTGTAGTCAGGGCTAAGTTTCTGTAAGTTATCAGGTGATCCGACAAGGAGAAGTTCAGTCTTCTCATCATTCAAGCAGAGGCCATGTGTGGCCATCCATGCCTGAATGATGGAGAAGATTTTGTTGATCCTGGTGACGTCAACACTGTAGTTACCAGAGATGGTGAGGAGTATCTGGGTGTCATCCGCGTAGTTGGTGTAGGTGACACCCAGATGGTCCAGTTTGTCAAAGAGAGGCTTTGTAAAGATGTTATATAGGGTGGGGGAAACACAGGATCCTTGTGGGACACCACAGGTGATGGGGATAGGGTCTGCTGATGCCGCAGATGAAAAAACCCTCATGGTTCTGTTGGCCAGGAAGGATTGTATCCACGTGACAGCAGTGGAGGAGAAATGGGCAGCGGAAGAGAGGTGGTTACAGAGTATTTTATGATCGACCAGGTCGAAGGCTGCTGAAAGGTCTAGAAGGAGTAGGATGGCAGCCTTACCCTTATCTTTAATGTCATCAATCTGACTTTTGAGGTCAACAAGGGCGGTTTCTGTTCCATGTTGAGGTTGAAAGCCAGATTGACGCAATCCTAACAGTTGGTTGGTCTCTAAGTAATCCTGAATTTGCAGATAGGCAACACTATCAAGGATTTTTAGCAAGAATGGAACCGTAGTGATAGGCCTGTAATTAGTGGGAATAGCTGGGTCTAGAGATTGTTTTTTTAGAAGAGGGAGAACCCATGATTGTTTCAGGTTATTGGGTACTGAGTTGGTGGAGAAGGATAGGTTTATTAGCTTGGAGATGAAGGGGGATAGGTCTCTTGCTGCATCTTTGATGATCTGGGCAGGGCAGCTGTCCCCTTTGCAATTTGAAGGTTTGAGGGAAGTTATGATTTTTTGGACTTCTGGTATGTTTACCTTTTTGAATGTGAAGCCAGTGGTGGTATTAGTGTAGTAGGTATGCTAGGGGTGGCGGAGTTACTGTTGGAAAGTTGAAGTCGCTTGACCTCAATTTTCGTTTAGAGGCCAGTGATTTTATTGGCAAGGGCATTTTGGATGCTCGTGCACCAGGGTTTGTCTTTCACAGACGTATCCGTCTGTGGGTTAGGATTTTCTAATTCCTTTAGGATGGTGAAGAGTTCTTTAGCGCAGGATCCTGCATTGTTTATTCTGGCATTGTAGGCGTCCTTCTTAGTGCGTATTATCTCCTTTTTGTAAAGGGAGGAGATAGTCGTGAGGTTGGATTTATTTTCAGCTGATGGAGTCATGGCAGGTGGACATGGGAGCATGATGCACCTCGGGGGCTTGAGGTGGGGGTGGACCTGGCAGCATGATGCCACTTGGCGGCTTGAGGTGGAGGTGGCCCTGGCAGCATGATGCACCTCGGGGGCTTTAGGTGGAGGTGGACCTGGCAGCATGATGCCACTTGGTGGCTTGAGGTGGAGGTGGACCTGGCAGCATGATGCCACTTGGCGGCTTGAGGTGGAGGTGGACCTGGCAGCATGATGCACCTCGACAGCTTGAGGTAGAGGTGGATCTGGCCCTATGATGCGCCTCAGTGGCTTGAGGTGGAGGTGGACCTGGCAGCGTGATGCACCTCAGTGGCTTGAGGAGGAGGTGGACCTGGCAGCATGATGCAACTCGGCGGCTTGAGGTGGACCTGGCAGCTACTTTCCCATCGTATGATATTCTGTTCCTAACTGCTTAGTCCACCACTACAGAACATGCTCACATTAATCTATGCCCACAAGGGCCTACCGGCCTGGTTTGAAATTGCTGGAATGCCCCGGGGAATGGAACCACCAAAGCCAATATGGTATAATCATGATATAAAGGTAGAGGATAAACCAATTTTTGGCAGATAGCGATTTCTGCTGGGATATTATATAACAAACACATTCTGGGCTGAGGGGGGGTGGTGGGCTATTTCTATCCAGGAGCTACAAGATAGACAAAGTCTCACTAAGGGGGAATGTTTATGGTATTGGCAACTGGTCGGTTGTGGCTGGAAGGGCATGGAGTCACAGCCTAAGAGGGTGGGCTTTCTCAGCTCCTCGGTCACCCAGGCCCTTTACATGATCTATACTAGGGCCCTCTTTACCCCCTCTAAGTTGGTAGGGTCAAAGCGAGATATGAAGACTTCCCTCTGCTGGTCCTGTCGAGAGGTGAGAGGCTCACTACATCTTATGCCGTGTGATTGTAAATGTACTCACTTTTATTGGGTGTCAATTTGGCCAGGAATCCTGAGCACACGTAGAGTACAATTGCAGTTATCGTTGTCATCTGTAATATAAAGGTTTCCTGAATAGCCCTCAGTCTGGGTCCCTTTCATGTGGAGCTGGCCTCTCACAGAATGGGAGCTACCATTTCCTGGAAATGGCCTGATGCAACGTCGTGTGGTGGGTGGCACTTAGCGGTGGCGGCCCGATAACCTCAACATACATGACATGTAGACTAGAACACAGCTGCCATGTTTGTGTATTCAATTAAATATCACATTATTTCTGTGATGTATCAGTCGGTAATTGTAACTCAATGGGCCTCATTACGACCCTGCCGATCCGGAAAGAACGGTGGCGGTAAAACTGCTGCCACCGTTCTTTCCGGACCAGCTGATTCAGAGTCCTGCAGGCGGACATGGAAACACCGGCTCTGTCATAGACGGAACCAGTGTTTCCATGATCCCAATCCCCATGGAGTCATGGGAATGGGGATTTACAGAATTCCGCCTCCGGAATTACCGGGGTTGTAATGCCCCGGTGATTCCGGCAATCACAGAGGCGGAGTGGTATTACGGGTCCGGCGGCAGCCTGCCGGTTGTTCCGGCACGACTACCACCGACTCGTAATGAGGACCAATGAAATCAAAAGCAGTAGCCAATAAGGGGCCGTTTAATGAAGATTGTGTAATTTGGAACAGAAGGCCGCCATGGGTCGTTTAGTTTAGTTTAGTGTATTATTTATAGAGCGCACCTAACCCTGAGGTATCTGGGCGCTTCGAGCATAGTTGAATCATTACAGGTACAGGTCGTGATGCCATGTGTGTCGTGCAGCAGGAATGTAATGGCCAGGATCAGACGGTGCTGCAGTATCTGGCCTGTCTCTCGATTCTCTCTTGTCCTTGCTTTTCCTTTCTCTCACTTTTCGATCGCCCCACCACCCAGCGGACTCCCAAGAATGTGTCATGAATTGGATAGAATATCTTATGAAGATTTATTGATGTTGTTTCTGTCTCTTTTATAGTTTTGCCAGTTTTCTTAGGACTACTTTTACAGAGGATATTCAAGTTCACTTTCAGCATTTTATCTCATCTTCTCTAGTCATTTCGCTTTCTAAATTTAATGAAATTATTTTTGGAAAACATCGGTGAGATGATGATGAAATGTTGGTTTTATGTTAATTCGACAGTATCGTTCACTAATAAATAGTCAAATAAAAAATAAATAATAATAAAATTGTTCTAGTGTTGAGATTTTAACCCAGTTTACCAGGCTGGCCTCTTAGCATTCAAATACCTGTTCAATCCTTTACACAACCAATGCACTGGACATAAAGTGTTCTCACGTGGATATAAGCTTAAACTAAGCACAGGAAGTGCCTATGCAGTGGGGTCCAGGGTCAGGATTGCATTAAGTTCCTCTGCTAAAGGACAATAGATAATGTGACATGTTGGGTGCACCTAAAGCCTTGCATATGAACCCTGTGGAGTGTGTCTAGCGCCACACCATGGAGAGGGCAGTGAGGTGCATTTTCATTCTTTTTTAGGTGAATCAACAGTCGAGGAAAACATAAATAACTGTGCAGGAGTTGGCTTGCCAAGATGCAGGGCAGAAAAGCAGCAAAGGGCACCGTGCCCGATACGACAGATGCCCTGATAAGCGCTGTGCGTCTCCTGGCAGCATGATTCCAGAGTGGTGTTCTTCATCGTGTGGGTATGGGCAGAACTTTTCAACCGGTGTATTTGTACATTTTGTAAATGTGTGCCATCACATTGTTCTGTTTTGAGTGCAAGGCCAGCTCAAGTGTGCTTAATCCGGAAGCGGCTGGGCTTCGCTCTTTGGAACACGCTGCTTCTCTCAAGTGCCAGAGGCATCGGGCACTTTAAGTAAAAGGGGTCAGCGGTGTATGTCACAGCACAAAACAGGTCACTGAAATATCACTAAAATGTACCTGTTTGCAGTCTGGCATCTTTTATTCAGTTGCCAAGAGTCCCTCCATGGTCTCCAGAGGTTTTCCTGATCGGGTAGTGCCCCGGTAAGGCCGGCAGGACTGGGACAGAATCCATCACATGCCAGCAGAGGCGTTGCTAGGGGGGGCTAAGGGGGCTATAGCCCCTGGTCTTTTTGGTTGTAGCCCCGGATAGAATCTCAGGAGCTACAACCAAAAGGCTAGCTAGCCCACAGTTCCGACATCAACGTAGCCCCCGGGTCTTTTCCAGACCTAGCAACACCCCTGTATGCCAGCTTTCTTTGGCAGGGGGTGATGCCTCCTGAGCAGGGTGGTATCCTGCAGCTCCTCAGTGCTTGCTAAATATAGCGTAGAAAGCCAGACATTCTCCTGTGCAGTTTCCAGCACCACCATTCTGAAGTGGGTGGAAGTGTTGGAGGGGAGATGTACTTCCCAGCAGCAAAAAGCTGCTAAAATCTCCCGTTGTGGGGGATCCATGTGCTCCAGCGGCAGTGCAAGCATTTCTTAGAAGACTGACACTTTTCTAATTTAAGAACGTTTTCTTAATCGTTCATTAAACTAGGGACGTGGTGCTGCAGTCTAAAACATGCTATATTCATAATGGGAAAAAGTGTGCTGTGGAGTTTAATGGCACCTCCCAAGGTACTGTTAATGAACGCCTCTTTAGACTGGTGCAGAAAGGGAGTTCTGGCTTTATAATGGAGACCCTGCCAGATGCTAACACATGAAGTGGTTGTCAAGGCTGTTGCTAGGTTACAAATCACAGCTTTCCTGGAGTGGCAGACTTCAGTGATTACCTGCACTAGCTCAGAATCCTCCACGTCATGGTAAAGTGCCTTCCTGCTGAAACACAGCACTTTCCCTATTTAACATGTACCTCAGAATCAGCCCACAGTCTCCCTCTCAAAAAAGCCAAACATCTTTTAATGAGTTTTTTTAGAGGACCCTCCCCCTGTCCCCAAAATATTGCAATTTTTAGTTTTGGCATTATGTGGCGGTGTAAGTCTACCTATATGTTATGTTATGGATATATATACAGTGCAACTACCACCCGCACGGGCATCTTGGCACTAAAACTCAGAAAGGAGCAGAGGTCAATCAAACCAAAAGCAAAAACAAAGAGTTGTTCAGCAGCCGATTGTAGAGGAGGTCCCAAATAAAACCTGCACTCCAGTCGCCCATTTTGGAGTACCAGGAACGTTCACACCAAAATATGTGACGTATGATGAGCAAATAAACCAGCAGAGAGCCGCAGTGGGGCTCTGCCCAGTGCCTATCGGAAGAGCAATGCCTATTGAAGTACCGATACCCAGAAAACCCTGGACGGTAAGGTATCCATTAAGGAAACCTTGCCAGCAAATGAGACGAAATGAAGATTGCCTAAGTACTGTCCCAGAAGAAACCAAAAAGGTCTTGATAGAAGATAAATGGTGAGGCCACGAGGACCAGGACAGACTCACAGATAGAAGAAATGAGGACCCGAGAATGACACAAAGAGACGAAACGCCATGAGTAAGGATATTGTGAACTTAAAACAAAAGAATGATGTCCAAATTTAAGAAAATTAAGTTGTAAGCAATAAGAAGACAGTCGACCAGTTTACACCTATAAATATGCTTGGAACCGCAAGAAAGCTAAGGAAACAGTGCGGCTTGCTATGCTAAGTAGAAGAGTAGTGCGGAAAGCGCCATTATACATAAATCTTCCTCAAACTAAATACTTTATTATAAGTTTATTTCCACTTTGAAAATGAAGCAGAATCATCCCAGGTTACTAAAGGCCAAATGAGCAGAGATTCATATTCTAGCAAAACGAGAAGAGACGGCTGAATCGAAACTCAGCAGAAGCAATTTGTGCCAGGGAAGCTAAGGTCATACCAATAGACGAGGCGAACAGTAGCTACATTTAATTGAAACTAAGAACAGAATATCCTGCCTCTGAAAGGTCGAGATAAGAAGACGTAGGCAGGTGGTGGGCTAGATAAGAATCAAATACACAAATTGAGAGAAACGAGACAAATTCACGGTGTGGGTGCACGTGACCAGCCGAGCAAGAAGGAGCAAGGGTTCACACCTACGCTTGGCACCGGACCAGGCAGAGATAACAGAACTTTTCCAGACAGAAGATGCAGTTTCAAGGCCAACCACAGTGAACTAATTGACACATGGCTAGTAAAGTGATGATTGATTATAACCAGAATCGGAGGAAGGCCGGGTAACCAAGGGGCACCCCGCACCTGCCAACCATTCTGCATGCTGCTAAGCGAAGTGGAAAAGTATGCATGTATGGTGCCAACCCAATCACAATGGACTAAATAATCTAGGGTCCTATAGTTAGTGGAATCAATGAGATGTCGTACTCTTAGTGACGTCTACAGTAGTCATTTTTGAAGGAAGGGCTTAGATGCCCACCTGACAGTGTTTACCCAATCCCCTCACTCCGTTATCATATACAGACATAGGTCCTCCTTGGTGCTATTAGCACCATGGCTGCCTCCAAACTCGGGTGCGGGTTCCTTGAATGAGGAATTACCAGGCCATTCCAACCTTGAGGACCTGGTAATTCCTCATTCAAAATACCCATCCCCATTCCCATTCGAGCCCCCATAGGGCTCAATGGGAATGGGGAAGGAGCTAATAACAGGCCCGTTATTAGCTCCCTGGTCCATTAACGGCTCCCGCTAAGGGACCTCGTAATGCAGCATTAAGGGGTTAACGGCACCGGCATCCTTACCGACGCAGTTAACCCCTTACCGCCGCACTTGTAATGTGGCCCATAGTACCTATAGTAAAGTTAGCTTTTCCTAACCAATAGAATTGCATGTTAACTTTTGAGTGTTACACGTCAATTATGACGAGTTTTGAGTATAAATGTTACAACTTGTATGAAGTTCGTTGGAGTTGAAGCGAGAAGGATGATCGCATCACTGCTGATATCCATGGCTCCCCGTTTTTTGTACTTGTCATTCAACGGACTCCCTTTGCCAAACCATTGAGTTGCCCTTATTGATTGGTGTTGGAGTAATAAATCTGCACCCCCATCCATCTCAAGGGTGCAACTATCTCGGCTTAAAGTACTTCGGAGCAAACCCCAACTCTATGGGCCGGCCCTGGGTCTCGGAGTACACTTGGTAGCAAATGATGCTGAACAGCAGGCAAAGACACCAGCAATGTATTCCTTAACCAAGCGGCTGCAATGGAAAAGGAACAACCGCTGAGTCTTGTCTGGATCAACAGTGCCTCACAAGAGCGAAGCGAATGAAACAGAGTATAATGACAGATAGTCTGGGCCAACCAGATAAAAAGCACAGTGGACAATACCGAGCACTTTGAAGTCCACCCGTTTGCGTCAGGAAGCCAATGTGGATGACGGAGTATGGGGGAAGTGGGATGGTGTAGAGGGGTCAAAGTAGCGACTCTCGTGGCTGAGTTTTGTAATATCTGCAGTCGATGCAGATGATAGGCTGATTGAGAGAGTTACAAAGGATTAGAATAGTCCAGAATACCGGACACAGATGAAGAGACCACGGGTGCATGAAAATGATCCAGTATAAAAAAGAAGAATTTTTCTCAAGGGTTTGAATTTAAAATATCCCATTCGGCAGACTGTGCTAACTTGAGCACCCCTAGATAGGGCAGCCGACACTTTAACAGCAAGGTTTTTAACAGTCACAACTGGAGTTGGTAGGACTCCAAGTGACAGCAGGCAAATGCCTGGGGTCCATAAGGATGCTACCCAAGAAGAACTGTCCAGAAAGACTTTGGTTTTATCACAATTTAGACACAGCCAATTATTGGTCATCCATATACTGAATGCATGCAAACAGAAGCGACAACAGGCTGTGTTTTCCTGATGCAAAAGATCGAGACACAACGTGTCAGCCTGTTATCAGCTTAAGAATAACACTGAAACCCAAATGATTGAATTAGCAGATTCAAATGCTAGATATAAACATTGAAGAGGGAAACCTAAACGTGGCCCTCGTTGCACCTACCCCACTCTTATCCCGGTGGCAGAGAAATAAGAGGTGTACATTGTTCTTGGTTCCCTCACCTCCATCATCAATGTACCGCAGGTGTAAGAAACGCTATTCAATGAGACATCCCTTCAGACCCTATCCTAATGACATTGCTGAAGATATAGGTTTGCAGTCATTGGAGCAGGAAGACTGACTGCGACCAGCAGAAGCTGATGACGTCACGAAGATGAATATGATATAGTTGCGCTAGACAAGAAGTACATATGCATCCCTGCATGAAACTAGACATCTTTTTTTGTAGCTTCATGCAGGGATTCTCGCTTATTAAATTGCTCACAGAAATAATGAACATGCTTATGACCCACTTGGATAGAGGACGGACACACTCTTGCTATGCAGTAACCACAAGTTGCACAAGAATACATATGAACTGCTTGCTGATGCTAAACGTAACTAACATGGGCAGCCATGTGAATCAAGAAGGTAGACATTGAAGTGAATGGAAGGTACTAAAAGAACTCGAGTGTACAGAGAGAGGCTGACATGCTGATTTCACAGAGACACACAGAGCAGGCCTTCAGTACAGCCAGTGTACATAATCCTGCCAAAGACACCAAGGTGGAAATGTTTTATATTAGCAGATGAGATAGGACACCTGCATGAGGAAAAGCTGAACATCCTCATAAATGCAAGCAGGAGAAATTAAGGATGTCGTCTATGCACACGTGACTTGAACCTGGGAGACAACGCCTATTCATTCGAGCCAGGCCAAGGCGGTTGTCTCCATCCAACCAAAGGCAAGATGATACAACAGTAATACAAGGTTGAAAGCCTAATGTTTTGTGTCTCAAGGCCTAGAGGATCAGAAAAGGTAAATTGTTGGGAACATGCATCACCTCTGGGACCATTTTGACCACCTTGAATAGTTGCACTTCGGCTGATAACTTTCCAGGGTGCCAAGGCTGAGAAGACTCTCTCTGAACAATCCTTATTGACCTTTCACGCTAAGCTCACACTTTGTTGCACCACCTAATCACAGCACACTAACCTGAAAAACGTGTAGTTCCAACACATAGGAGGTAGTCGCAGGAGGAGCCACCAGATATGGGTTACCCAATCCAGGTACTAATGCCCAATATTTTTTATATATGTAGTGTACCTCACTAACCAATACCAGTCCACCTTAGTTTTTGTATGATGTATTAATATTATCTGACAGCACCATGCCTTAAAATTCTCGGATGAGTCTGTAATTGATGAGAAAGTATTGGAGAATGCTGTGTTGTTCATTGATTGATTCCTGTGTG
This sequence comes from Ambystoma mexicanum, assembly GCA_002915635.3. NCBI lineage: Eukaryota > Metazoa > Chordata > Amphibia > Caudata > Ambystomatidae > Ambystoma > Ambystoma mexicanum. The sequence goes on from CM030325.1 coordinate 1,032,877,839, forward strand.
AGAATTCTCAAAAGTAAACAGCAAACTTTTGGTACATTGTTGGACTCCTCTGTTTTTTGAAGCAGGGGATTTCCTTGGCCCAGTTCCTTTTGCTTGTAATCAGGAAGATTAACAAATCCCATGTCTTAATTCAGGTGGTAGCAAAGGACGGTCGCTAAGAACCCTGCCCAATAATACAGTTCTTTCCTGCTGTGTGTCCGAAGGAATGCATCGTGACCCGCGAGGACCAGGCTAAAGAACACACGCAGAAACTGAGGAGGTCGTCAGGAGCCCCCATTGTGAAATTCCTGCCTGTTCCCCATGAGACACCCAGCAGACTGGAAGGCAGAGTGGAGATTGTGGTAGTGACGGTGCCCGAGGGCTTCAGCTGATCTGCAGAGTGTAAGTATCGGTCTAACAATCAAACAAATGTTGGGGAGGGAACTTCTTGTCTTGTGAATTTTTGTGTTATTTATGAATTATACCTGTTTCTAGGTGGTTAGCTTAGTTTAACAGATAACAAGAAGTATACCAGTTTCTAGGCAATTAGCTTAGTTTATGGATAACAAGACATATTCCAGTTTCTAGGTGGTTAGCTTAGTTTACGGATAACAAGACATATTCCAGTTTCTAGGTGGTTAGCTTAGTTTACGGATAACAAGACATATTCCAGTTTCTAGGTGGTTAGCTTAGTTTACGGATAACAAGACATATTCCAGTTTCTAGGTGGTTAGCTTAGTTTACGGATAACAAGACATATTCCAGTTTCTAGGTGGTTAGCTTAGTTTAACAGATAACAAGAAGTATACAAGTTTCTAGGCAATTAGCTTAGTTTATGGATAACAAGACATATTCCAGTTTCTAGGTGGTTAGCTTAGTTTACGGATAACAAGACATATTCCAGTTTCTAGGTGGTTAGCTTAGTTTACGGATAACAAGACATATTCCAGTTTCTAGGTGGTTAGCTTAGTTTACGGATAACAAGACATATTCCAGTTTCTAGGTGGTTAGCTTAGTTTATGGATAACAAGACATATTCCAGTTTCTAGGTGGTTAGCTTAGTTTACGGATAACAAGACATATTCCAGTTTCTAGGTGGTTAGCTTAGTTTACGGATGAATAGAAGGATCCCTGTGTGTAGGCACTAGCTTAGGTTTCGGAAGGTGGTATCTTATTGGATTTTTATAGAGGTTTTCCTATGCTGAGGTATAGAAGAACCACATTTTTTTAAGAGTTGGTATCCCCTGTTATTTGAAAAGCATGATGACAGTCGTGGGGTATTTGTGTTGTTGTGCCTTGATGTATTGAGGGGTTTCAGAGTGCGTTCGAAGCATTGGTTTTTGCATAAGAACTTGTGACATCAGACAAAAGATTGTAAATAGGACAAAATGCATTGACGCAAGGTTGAAGGGCCGCAGTGGGGCACATAACTGTTGGCAAAAGAAAGAGCAAACATGGAAATTATGGTGATTTGTAACTAGGCGAGGTGGTGTTGAAAGAATTGTGGCATGATCTTTGAAGGCATAGTATAGAGTGAGGACGCTCTGCGTAATACTCCCCTGCTGGTCGTTGGTGACCTGGAGAGGCCGGTGGAATACATTTGGGGCTCTGTTTTGGAGAAGTTTTGATTCATTGTGACAGTAATTGTGATATCAAATTTGGTATTGTTGAAGGGCACAAAATACTGATTTGAGGTCAAGTAAGTACTGGCAGTGTGAGAGGGATGTGCCAACATGGGGGATACACCCCTAAGACACATGTGCAAGTTCCTTCGTGGTATCAGGACAAAATATGCAAATATAGTACAGAATGAACATGCTATACTGAGGTCAATATGGCAAAGCCATGGTCCAGGAAGCCTCTCTTTCGAAATATATGTTACAACACATGTCCACTTATCTACATGCTCCATATAAGTGAAAGGAATTGAGCAGCCGGTTAAAAATATTTGAGCTATGGAAGATGTTTGAGGACAAGGAAGAGGACCCACTAAAGAAGGAGTGGATGATAAGTCAGCATGATGCAGAGGTGACGCACCCACAGCTCATCCTCCTCCTCAAACTGTGGACCCTCTGATGAAAGGCCAGGGATTATAACCATTGAGGGAGCTAAAAGCAGCGGCAGGAAAGACTAACCCCGTTTATGCTCCGCCTCCGTATGGTAGTGAAGACCCTCTTAGTTGTGCTAAGCTGGAGAATAAGAAAACAGGGACAATGATTGATGAGTGCAACGTAATCGGGCAGGCCCATTGGTTTACCCTTTTCCGTAAACAAAAGATATTCTCCCTGAAATCTGTAAAAGGACATATTTGAGTAACATACAGGAGTCATTAGCCCTCAATAATCACAACTGAACTGAAGGATTTGTGACTCTTCAATGCTGTTACATTACCATTTACCCGACAAGAAGAACTTTATTAAAAAAAAAGAAGCAGTATTTACATATTTTCTTATTTCCTGAAAAATTACCCACATTGTGTATTCTGAAAATTTGTCATGTCACGATGAAATTACTTAGACAATTTTGATGACTAATTGTTGTGTCAACTTCTCATGTAATTTTGACATTAAGAGTATTTAGCTTAATGTTTAAGTTTTTGCTTTATCTTGTCCCAATCTTATGATCTGTTCATCTGGAACGTCCACCAAGTCTTCTTTTTAAACATCACCTTCTAATTCCTCACTTTAATTGCGCTTACTACCTTTGAGTAGGTTTTAAACACACCCATTTTTTTTTATTTTTTTTTACATTTTTTTTTACAATTGAAATAGAAATATTTTGAGTACAAATTTAATTTACGCTTCAACTTAAATGCTTCATTGGTCTGTATGATAATCTGTGGATATGAACACAACTGTAATGAAAAATGTATGTTAACATGTTGATACAACTAGGTTACAAAATAAGTATCAACCACAGTAGCAGTCCCCTTGTGTTGTTCCTTAGAGTGCAACGTAAGAGGGCAGGATAAGCTTTTCTTTTTCTTTCACTTTTTAAAATACAAGTCTATGCCCGCAAAGATGCCACCACTGTCTCAGACTCATAGTTGTTCTCCCTTACAACACTCACACACCAAACACCACATAACGCTTATCAACTAAAAACAAACCTAGCGCGCAGTGGCTGTTCTTTTCCGAACTGACGCTACCAACAGCACATCAAAGCTCTCTTGCGCTTCTCCCTCTTGATCCCACTAACTAACCCCTCCCAACCCCCTTCCTTTTCAGATTCACCAGGGCACCAGGAAAATGGCAGTGGTGCACAGTATAAATCACAATAACATAACATCTCTTAATAATATTAAAGACAGGTTTACAGTGCTAAAAGAATATGCCAAACAACAGCAGCTTCAGGGTGCTTAAGTGTCCAAAATGTGCATTTTCTGAGTTAGCATCGAAGATATTTCCTTCAAAATGAGATGCACGGCTCCTCTAAGGCGAGCATTAGGAGCCGCAGGTGATCAATGGATGCACAAAGTAAAGGAAGATACCTTGGAGATGAGGATTTATGGGACAAAGGAGGATCTGTCCTCTCTAAAGCAAGGTGCTTTGTAGGCTCAGTAAAGGTTTGTGTCACAGCTTATTAAACAAAAATCCACTCATCGGGGGTGGGGGCATTACCGAGTCAGGTAATGCCCCGGGGCCCGTAGTTATAGGCCCAAGCATAGTGAAGGCCTTAATGAAAGGCCCAAGGGCATTTACCTGACTCTGTAGTGCTCCCTCGGTGAGGGGATAATTTCTATTAACGCCCTGGCCTGTAAGATACATTTGAAAAAAATTAAGAAAATGGGTGCCAAGGATGAGAGAACGTAGTCCATTCTCCCTTTCCAATGCGGCCATTGGAAATAGATCAAAAGTAAACAAACAAAATGGCCACCAAGGAAACCGAGAAGGGACTACATGTAGTCCCTTCTCCCTTTCCAAGGTGGCCATTCAAAAAATAGGAAAATGTGTAAACAAATGAAATGGCCAGCATGAAAAGGAGGCGGGGCTATGTTTAGTCTCTTCTTCCTTTCCATGGCAGTGTGTCGCAGATCGGGAGCACACGCGCTGGATATAGAAGTGCTTGCGCTGGACATAGAAGTGCTTCCAGTGTGTCCGCTCCCAGAGAGGAGCAATAAAAAGAGTTAAGTGGAGGGAAGGGGAAGGGAGGCAAAACTGTGGATGGGATGGGGGGGGCGGAGCACTTTTAGCTCATTCCCTGGCGGCGGAAGAAGGCGGCCTCCAGCCGTGAGGCGACTCGGAACGGGGGGATTACCGTATGGTAATTCCCCTTTTCCGAGCCTCCTCATTAGTTGAGAGGCTGCCACCCTCACCCCGTGGGGTACTAATAGGCAGTAAGGCCAATGGTGATATATTCCACCTGATAGTGAGATAGACATGGCTCACTCTGTAAATTCCAGCCAACTAGATACAAATGGTTTTTACTAGGACCCATTTAGAGGCATGTCGGTTTTTTGCATCGTCTACATTACCATGGAGATGCAACGTTACACTTGCACGTGCTGCATTCTCAAAGGGCCTAGTAGGACCAGCTCTCCCTTTCTCTTCAGCATTAATATATTTCCCTTTCATTCCCATGTTTCCTCCCCATGGACCTGTGGGCGCTTTGAAACACACTTTACTTAATGTATAAGCGCCTTTCAAATGCACAATGAATAAATACAAATAAATGCTACGCCAATTCCATCTAGGAACCAGTTATTGCTGTTTGATGGTGGCAGGTTGTCTTCAATGATTGGCATGTCACTGCAACCAGTAGTGCGTTGGATTGAACATGTTTTTTTTTAATGTTATTTTCCGTCATAATAAACAAACCAAATTCAGGTTTCTTTATCCATTAACTCAAAGGAGAGCTCTATAGTGAAAAGATCGAAAGATGACCTCACCCAACCCTGTGACAGCACTCGCATAGACCGGGCACACCAGACCTGCTCAGATATCCACACATGGCAACGTTGATGAAGGATTTCCGGAGAATTATCCTTCAGACCTGGCTGTGATGTAATGGAGGTAGGAGAGCATACATTTGGTTACTTTTAGGCACAGGTACTTGCCCACCCTTCCACGCACCCGCAGTGCCTCCTGGCAACCCTTGCACTTTTGGTCTGTATCTGTAACCCTACAGCCCCCTCCTTTTCCCTGCACTTATCAGACACCCCTGGTCTGTACCTTTATCCTAGCACTTGCTACTTGCTGGCTGCACTTCCATTTGTCGCTGTTTCTCATTCCTATGCTCAGCACTTCCCCCTCACCCTCTGCACTTTACCCTCCCCTCGCCCCTGCACTTGCGCGTTCTCAATGTCACTGGGCCTAGTAAGATCGTTGTTTTTGTACTCCCTTGTTCCCCTTCCTTGCCTCGTCGCGCTCTGAAACACATGTGTATGAGCACGATAGGAATAAAATATCAATATCAATGATGAAAGTAGAAAATGAATAGCTCACTTACTCTAGATTTCTGCCTCGTGGGATAGACAGGTAACCTTTAGCGCCTTGATGCTACTCGGTCTTTGTTGGCGCTCTATAAATGTACATACAATACAATACAACCTCTCAGTTAGGGAGAGATCTTGAGCTAATGAACACATAATAATGATCCATGACTAGCAGGACCTCTGCAGATATTACAGTGCGGGCTATAACTCTGCCTTCACATGTAACGACTGCGCATTTAAATGGTCCTCAGTATCTGATGGCCCGATCCCAATTCCCTGTGTGTTTGCAATAGTATCACCGTACCCTAACTCAGTTCTGTTGCCCAACAATTGTGCAATAACTAGGACATTTCCAAGTTGAGAGAGGCAGGGTGGGGCCAACCATTGGTCAAACTGTAGCCCTACCCTACACCTGGAATCGTAGGTAAAGGTAAGTGGCTGCTTTTCTCAGTGACTTCATGAACCAACTCTTGAGCCGCATGCAGGCAAAACTAATCGGTGTGATTTTACTGTTGCGGAATGGTCCGCGACGGAAATGTCTACATGCGAAATGTCCGCAACATAGGAATGTTCGTACATTTCCCATGCAGACATCCATTGTAAATCACACAGATTCAAACACACACCCTCACAGACACCCTCACTCACACCCCCTACTTACCTTTCCTTCAGACGTGCTGTGTTCCTGCGGCGCCGGTGCCCTTTCACTTCCGTGATCGGGAACCGACGTCGCGGGGTCCTTTTCTTTTCTTTTTTTAAATTTTTTTACTTTTGCTTGGGTGAGTTGCGGGGTGTCCCCCGCAACACCCACCCACTATACTGCATAGTATAGTGAGCGGGGTGTTGCGGGAGACACCCCTGCAGCCCCTGGTTTTCTTTATTTTTATTTTGAATTTTTTTGCTTGGGTGAGCTGCGCGGTGTCCCCACAACCCCCGCTCACTACACTGTGTATAGTGAGTGGAGTGTTGCGGGGGATACCCCCACATCCCCTGGCTTTTTTTTTCTTCTTTTTTCTTCTTTTTTGCTCGAGTGAGCTGCAGGGTGTCCCCCACAACCCCCGCTCGCTATACTGTGTAGTATAGTAAACGGGGTGTTGCAGGGGACACCCCCACAGCCTTTGTGTTTCTTTATTTTTTTTTACTGACTCCACACCAAAACACATACCACAAAATGTTCGAACTTTTGGTAGTTCAAACTTTTTGTGGTATGTGTTTTAGGTCTTTTGGTGGGGTCGGTAATTTATTTTTGGTAATTTTGCACTATTCCGGCAAAACACTAAGGCTTCACTTAGCAGTCAATGACCATGATGAGCCATGGGCAGCTGCATTGATGTAGTGGGCCCCTCGCTGACATGTGCTGTGAGAGGGGCCCTGGGACAATGGGAGTGGGTAGCTAGAACACTTCCTCTTGCTGGCGATGCCTGGAAGCAAAGTAATGCCATTACAAAATAAATGTGGCAGACGTAGAGCTGCTCTCCATGTTAGCCATCATTATCGGGGTGTCACATACAGCCGTCCAATGGTTGCAAGGTAACAAAACCTAAGCAGGCTCACCAGGCCACCCAAATTGGTCTGGAACACTGTCATTGCCCTGTCCAGACAAAAAGATGACCGCTGAATTAGCAGTGTATGAACTCGAAGTTGAGTTAAAATAAAAAAAGTGCTTGCATGTTTGAATGTATTATATAAGGCAAAAGTGTATATGTTTGTGAGTGGGTGGGTGTTTGTGTTTGCATGTGCAAGAGTGATGTGTGCATGTTTTTAGCAATGGGGGTGGTTGCCTCATGAATGTTTGTTATGGTGACAATGCAGGCTTCATTTGTTTGGGCAACATTATCAAAGTACTACCATATTGGGAATTCTGGTAAAGAGTGTGATTTACAATGACCACAGCATAGATGGTGGCTTAGGATACATGAAAGTGAGTTACAGTTGTCATAGATTGTGACCGCAGCTTCACAAAAGTGATTTGCTTTTGCCACCCTGCATAGATTGTGGCTGCAGCTTCACAAAAGTGATTTACAATGACCATACTGTCACAGAATGTGGGTTCACTTTCATGCAAGTGATTTGTAGTGACCATGCTGCATAGGTTGTGGCTATGGCACCATAAAAGTGAAATACAGTAACCAGACTGGCAGAGATTGTGCCCACAGTAAGTAACCGCGGCCCGTAGAGAGCTTCATTGGCTCCTGGTGGCACCAGAATCCTCAATAAGTTGTTGACATTGGGACACAAGTGTCTCTTTGGGTCCGCAACTCAATATCTAAAAGAGAAACTGGAGATCTATATAACCAGTAGGACCCTACATTCAACAGAGGCCTGTATCCTGAAGGTCAACCGATTCAAAAGAGTCTGGGGGAATGGCCGCTCCTTCAATGTTCGGGTGACGAAGGCCTGGAATGAGCTTTCCGAATGACTTAGAAAGGAAGAAAATCATTCAACTTTCAGGAAACTCCTTAAGACCAGGTTGTTTGCTTAGTGTGGATCCCTGAGTATTTGTTTTTTAGCTCTTTCTTGTCTTATGTTTTCTCAGTCTCAGCGTCTGAATGCCGGGGCATTTTGGCGCTTTATAATAGATAGATAGATAGATAGATAGATAGATAGATAGATAGATAGATAGATAGATAGATAGATAGATAGATAGATAGATAGACAGTATCATAGAAAGTGATTTAGAGCGACTATGCTGGCACATATGTTATGTTCTGTTGATTTATACCACATACCACTGCCATTTGCTTGGTCTCCAGGTGCTCATGTGGCTCTGTGAAAAAGAGGTTGGGTTGCTTAATGCAGGAAGAGGGATAGGATAAAGGTTGGGCTCATATGTTGATGCATGCCCAACCAGGAGAAACCTGTGTCTGTGGGTTCAGCTTTCTGGGTGTGGCTTGTTGTGTGCACTGGGCTTGTTGTGTCCGGAGGGGTAGCATTCACTGTTTGCAATTGCTTGATCTTGTGGTGTGGTTAGCGGTGTGTGTACGTAGCTTTACTGGCCCTTTCGGTTGTATGTAGTTTGTGAGATGAGGGGCTGGTTAGTTGGTTTCTGTTTGGCTCAGGCTGTGAGGTTGTTTTATTGTTGGTTCTTTGATCTGTATTGTCCATTGTTTGCTTTGGATCCAGAATATGGTTTGTGGAGGGGTGCATGTTTTTATGCTTGTCTCAGTGAGTTGAATAGCCACGTATTTCAGTTGTTTTCTGAAAGTTAGATGATCTTCTGTCATTTTTATTTCCTTTTGTACTGGTTCAAGAGTTGGATACAGCTTCATAAAAGTGATTGACAGTGGTTATATGCCCATAGTTTGTGGTCACAATTTCATGAAAGTGATGTGCATTGCGCCCACTGGCATAGTTTGTGACCAAAGCATCATGCAAGTGGTTTATAGCCACCATACTGCATTGATTGTGACCACAGTGACCATACGGGCATAGATTGTAGGCCAGCTTCATGAAAGAAATTTGCAGTGGCACACTGTCAACGTTGTGGCTGTAGCTTTGTTAAGAGTGATTTACTATAACAATGCTGGCATATATTGTCAATGGTGGAAGGCATAGGTTGTGGTTCTAACTTCATGAAAGTGTTTTACAGTGAGCATACTGGCATAGATTGTGGCCACACCTTCATGAAAGTGACTTACAAGGACTATGCTTGTACATATTGGGGGTGTAACATTCTAGAAATTATTTACAGTGACCACTACTGGCATAGATTGTACCTGCAGTTTCAAGACAGCCACTTATAGTGACCATACTGACATGGATTAGAACCACAGCTTCATGTATTGGTTTATGACCACACTGGCATAGACTGTGCCTGCAACATCGAAGTGATTTACACTGAGAATGCTGACATATACTATGGTCACACATTTTTTAAGTGATTCACAGGGGCATATATATCGAAGGTGCAGTTACATGAAAGTGACTTATAAATGGCAATTCTGGCATATACTGTGGACACAGGCATGATGGAACTATTGTAAAATGCTCCTCTGGACTCTTGGTGACATGTCGTCTACTGGAATTTTGTATGTGTTACCCATGAAAACAATTGTACATGTAATGCTCTTTTAGCCTATTGTTTGCAACAATTGTGAGGTACACAACTTCAACACATTACCTAAACACAAATGACCAGGAGGAGAATTCCCTGAGCCTCCAGCTTTGCCTAGAGCTCCCTTGCTATGTTTGGTCACTCACACTCATTGATGGGAGGAGTTAATGCACCTCTTCTAAACATGTTAACCTGCACCCACTGACCTTAAATTCTTTACATTACACCCAAAGGATCCTCTCTTCCACCTGGCACCAAAATCTGCCCCTGCCACTAGCCTACGCATAATAATGTTACTGGTTCAGCACAGTGGTGGCTGGTACTTTGGCCATTCGGGCCAGGCGCCCCATTCCCTTGTATTCATGTTAGATTAAACATGTCAGGTTTGAGTCAAAGCCTTATTTACATCCTTCACCTGGAGTAGTGTAATTATCACTATGCTTTACTAGGACCTCCACTGGCATGGTAAAAACTGCAGCATGATGCTGTGAGGTTTTGTTTAGGCGTGCGTCATCCGCTGTACTTTCCTCAACCACCACTCCTCCCCACTCCCACCAACCCCGTCCCTAATTCGCCGTCCAGCCTGGAAAGCCTTCCTTTCGGTCCGTGGCATAGGAAGACTCTTTCCATTCTTGCATGTGCTTGTGCATTGCTGGGACCTCCACCTACACGGTAAAAACTGCTGCATGACCCTGTGAGGCATTATTTGGCTGTTTAGGCTCCCACAGCTTTTTGCTTGCCTAACTGTGCCATCTGCACTCCTTTCCTCTATCCTCTTCACTTCCCTGCCTACACCTGTCCCCCACTCCGACCGCTCCCACCCACCCCCTACCTGATTGACGATGCCGCCCATGAAGTGCTCCTTCCGTTCCGTGCCGTTGCACAGCAAGACTCTTTCCATTATTGCATGTGCTTGTGCCTTGCCAGGCCCTCTACATACATGGAAAGAACTGCTGCATGATATATTTAGGCTTTTTAGGCACCCACCGTTTTTAGCTTCACTAACTGTGCCATCCGCAGTCCTTTCCTCGACCCTGTCCAAGTCCTTGCCTCTCCCTTCACCCCTCTCCTCCCCGCTCCTGCTAACCACCACCCTGATTGGCCATCTGGCCCAGGAAACCCTCCTAATTGAGAGCCCCATGGCAGCCTTGCCCGGGCAGTCAGTGAAGAGCCAAAGGTAAAGGGCTTACTGCTTCTCAAGGATTGTCTTTGTCCTCGGTGACTTTTCACAAACAATTCCCTTGGATTTACTCATTGGACTGCATCTCCCACAAGGCTCTGTTTGAAGTTCGGAGGTGGTGACTATAAAAACCAGCAAGCGCGAGCACCGTGTGCGCGCACCTCAGCAAGTACAGGAAAGTACTGCTTGGCTGCACTTCCTGCTTCTCAAGGATTGTCTTTGTCCTCGGTGACTTTTCACAAACAATTCCCTTGGATTTACTCATTGGACTGCATCACCCACAAGGTGAAATCTGGTCAAAATTCTTTAAGAACATCAATATTATCAGGTTTTACATAGTATTAACTGCCTGTACCTTTTATCTTAGGCTCTGTTTGAAGTTCGGAGGTGGGACTATAAAAATCAGCGCGCACGCGCCCCTCGGCAAGTACCGGAAAGTACCGCTTTGCCGCGCTTGTCGTGGTTGGCGGTTTACGGGAGGTACTTCCTGGTACTAGCTGTTAGTTTTGTTACCTGCCTCCGTACTTCTTTTATTGGATAATATAATGAAGAGAACTCTACCCACTCTGAGAACGGGCATGCCAGTAATGCAGCCGGTTCAAGGACTCTATGGTGCTAACTTCGGGGACAACTCATCGCCTTGCCCTAATAAGAAAGTGCGTTTGAGCTCAACACCCCGCCTAGGAGCATCAAGCTCTAAGTCAAATTTGAAGCAGCAAAAAACGGCATGCATGGACATTCAACCATTTTGTAAAGAACAGATTCCGGGGAATCATCTTTTGGTCAAAGAAACTGTGTCCTCTCTACTTACCCCGCCTTTAACAGCGATAACGAATTCCAACTGTCCTATAATAAGTGAGACGCTTCAAGGAACAATTACAAATGGAAACCGTGCTGCTCAGCCCATGCAAATAAAACTGGCAAACGAGAAGGTAAATGGAAAGGTGGTTATTGAACCTTCTGTTATTTTTGCAAAAGAGAATGTTTCACTTACGGACAGAATGCTGTTGCACAATCTACTAACAGGCACTGCAGCTCATGATTCTAAAACACTAAGCTTAAACGCTCCTCCTTATTTGGCGGTTATTGATATAGATGTTAATAACTCTTGCTTTTCTTCACAGACACTATCAGAAAACTTGTTGAAATCTCCTAATCTCAATATTGATGCTAGTGACTCAAATTCAAACTCGATTGAAAAATTGTCATTCATAGCTCCAACACCGTGGAAACCAGTGATATATGACCTATCCTCTGACTCAAATATACAAGAAAATAACGCAAATGGTCTAACAGAGATAGCACTAAAATCAATGAATGCTGCTATTCACTCACTAGCTGGATTATTTGAAACGCTGAATCTCAAAACGGATAAGCATTCGCACCAATTAGATGAAATTGTAACCTTGCAGCTTGAACAGTTTAAAAAAATAAGGAATGTGAAGATGCTCATTCCATCCCTCTTCCTGTGAAGCATGCTATGAGCACCCAGACTGACTAGTGTCCTATCCAAATAACGGAAACTACATCATATGTACATCGAATTCCGCACATAATACATCCCATAATTGATCTAAATTGCGGAAATCGTAATGAAATTAATCATGTTATCAGAGCTGGAAATCTGGGTGAAACTAGAACGAAAACAAATTATGCACTTTTCGGGGGGAATATTACAAATGCCCCTGAACTGCCTTCCAAAAGTACTCAAAGCAAAATCAGTGTAGCCAAAAAGTCTAAAAAGCAAACAAATGTCAAATCAAAATCTACATCACAAACATTTTTTATGACAAATTTGACACATCCAAGGACAGCTGCTGTTGCAGTGTCCAAAGCCATTTCTAAAAAATATATGTTACAAACTCACACTAAGAAAAATCAAAATTCATTAGATAAAAATCGACCAGTGGAATCTTATAGCCCTTTAAATGAGCTAATAGATGTTGCAACAAACCATTCGGTAAATAGACTTACCCCTCATGTTGACATCCCTACCTCTCATGATCTCCAGTCTAACAAATTACTGTCTGAAGATCAAAATCTTAGGGATCGCCGTAATGAAATTCGGCATGCAGTAGACGAATATATGTCTGCTAAACTACCTCAGAAATCTTTACAAGCAGCAATCCCAGTCGAGAGAGTGCTAAGAGCAGATTTGAATCTACCTACTTTTGGCACTCAATTGAATGACTCAAAACATTTGGATGTACATATAAGAGAGGTTTGTGATAATGCTCCTCTTAACACTAAACCAGTTGTACTTACTTTTCACTGTCAGACATCATCAGACAGTGAACTACGAAATCTGATACAGTCAGTATTAGCTCAAATTCGGCTTGAAAAAGTTACCTCAACTGAACCAGATACTAGATCTATTCCAACTGGCAAATCGGTACAAATCTCTAAAGACCAAGTCAAGCAAACTAAACCTGTTACATCGACAACAAAACGTCCCGCCCGCCACTCACTAACTTTGATCTGTCGCCCTCCTCCAGTTACTCAATATAATTTGAATCGAGCATCAGTATTAGCAATATTTAGTGAGATACCTGCTCTGGATGACATAGGTTCTGTCGACATAGAACTAGTTGAATTTTCTGATATGTCAACTAGATCGTCAGTAACCATGTGGTTAAATTCCAGAGTTGTTGTTAACACCATTTGGGCGGTTAAATCTGAACTCTTTGACTTGGGATTTGTACTGATATCTGGGCCTAATTCGTCCAATGTTGCTGATAATAGCAAGCCAACTTAACCAAATAACAACATGACAATACCAAACCAACCATCTCACAAACAAATATGTAATTGCAATCATGAAATGAAACAATGATAGCTAGTCCAGGATGACCTGCGAAAGTTGTCGCTAATTAGTTGGAACACAAGAGGGTTTAAGCATTTAATGAATAAAAGGAGCTATAACCTCAAACTGCATGACATTGTCATGTTACAAGAGACTTGGCTAACATCCACCCCGTCTTGGGATGAATATAACATCTTTTTGAATCCAGCAATTAAGGGAAATGCGGGGAGACCAGTCTCGGGGTTATTAACTGCCATCAAAAAAAGCCCTTTTTCGAATACACAACCATGGTATGCTCCAAATCCTTTTGTACAAATGCTTAAACTCTACAGGAACAACATTTTGCATGTACTTATTAATGTATATTGGAATTAGGGGTGTCACTGGTATTGTTTTATGACGGTACGATAACCTTCTTGCCAAATGACGGTATATCATGGTTATCGCGGTATTGCAGGTGGAGTTAACTGATCTTAACAAATATTTTCTAAAAGGTCATAAATTGACAGATTTATCATCACAAACAAAACCAGGCACCCAGGGCCAGAATTGGGCTTTTCAACATACTTTCCACTGAAATGCCTTGCTTCCACCAAACACAAACACACGTGTGGAGAGGAGGGGGTGGGGTGGAGGCCTGCTGCAACTGGCAAAGCAAACTGAAAAGCTTTTCTTAAGTGGTCATTTAGGCTTTTTGCTTCCCCACTGGCTACTGGTGAAGATGAACATGTTGCCATCTTGATAACCTGCATGCCACAGATCAATGGAGGCTGATGGTAGTATACGCTTGTGCACATACACACACACACACACACACGCACTTTCTTTTTACGTTACAGCCTTTAGTTTACTTGCGGGCCAAAAGGTGTTCAGTAATCACTGACATGTTACCCTTTGGTATGGCAGCAGGGAATACCCACAGAGATGAGTGAATTTCGCAGTGTGACTTATTATATGTAAATTCAATGATAGAACCAGGGAAATCCCCCATTGCCATATGTTTAGAGAACATTATCCATTATAAATATATAAACCCCAAAGCCGCCACCCAAAAGTAAACCCTTTTCCTTCTTGGCACTGTATCTATTCTTCCTATTGCTAACATCTTGATTTTGTGTCAGGCACGTGTGGTTTATGGAATGGCATTAAAAACTGCTCCAACTGAAACTACTTGGCAGACGGCACATCCAACAGTGCAAGACCAAGACTGTGCAGCAATTGCTTACTGCAGCCTTTCCAAATCAGATTGAAAAGCACACTTAACGGTATGAACGGTATAAACAAATGTGACAGTTATTATTGTTCAATTAAGTGGTTCACGGTATCTTTAACGGTATATCGTTACATCCCTAATTGAATCCTGTAGGGATTTCTGACGATGAGTTCCTGAAAAGCATGAACGAGGCACTGGACCTAATTTTATATGAAAACCAGCCCATCAGACTAATAATAGCTGGTGATCTAAATTTACATTGTTTGGAACCCACGAAACAAAAGAAATTCGATTAGATTATTAAAATGGTCAAACCTTATCAGGTCCAGAAATCTCTACATGCTGAATGGTTCTTGCTCGACGGATGTCCCGCCAAATCCAAAATTGGCATAGAGGACTTAGCACTGCAATTATTGATTATATTTATGTGAACGTTGAATTGTTACATCTAATTCAGGCCTTTAAAGTTCATCACTCTAATGCAAGTGATCACAACCAACTGAGCATAGTTTGGGAAGTAAAAGGGGAAAAAATAAACAAGAACCAATATATCACAGGCTCTGTTACTACCAACACTGCCCGAAATAGATTGATTTGGACAGAAAAAACCCTTAGTGCGTTCAGCGATTGTTATGACTTGCAGATGAGTGAGGAGAGAAAGGGACGGCAGAACTCCACAACGTTATATCCTGAATTGATGCAAATGTTCCAACCTGATTCTATAAGGCATAGAAAAAAACAAGTGCCGCATTTACATGCCTATAACCATGATATTAAAATGATGAAAACACAAATTAGAGCTGAAAAACGAGCAATCCATAAATTACCCAAAGTTAAACATCGTATAGCTCTTACTCTCATCAAAACCAAATATAAGAACTGGTTAAGAGGCATGAAAGCCAAACTCTATCAAAATGATGGGAGCCATATGCTAAAGATATTGTCATCCAAAAACTCAGCTGAATCATGGAGAATCATAAATCAGGTAACGGCCGATCATCAAGTTGCCGTTCAAACAAACGATGTAAAAGAAGAGACGTGGATTAAATACTATTCTACAATTTACTCTAAATCCACTTCTTCCATCGTTAGCTCTCCAAAAGAGAGAGAGGATGTGATTCATCTTAAGTTCGATAGAAATGATATCCTATATTTCATTCATAAATCCAGCAGTTCTAGAGCTCCTGGGTCGGATGGTTTATCAAACTTAACCATGAAGCAATTTCCTGAATTATGGGCGGACATATTGGATATTATGTTCAGAGATATACTTTTGAAGAAAAAAATTCCAATCTCTTGGAAACATTCTAACACCATCCCTGTATATAAAAAAGGCGGCCAAGCAAATCCTGCGAGCTATAGGCCTAATTCCCTAATAGATGCTCCGAGTAAAGTATTTTGTCGCATCATATTAAGGGAATTAAATGAGTGGTCCAAACTAAAACTTAAGAGAGACCCTTTTCAATCAGGCTTCGTTCAAGGGCTCAGGACTTTGCCCAATATGATTGCCATAAATCTCCTAAAATTGCAATATGCCTCCCAGAAACAACCACTCTATTTTGCTTTTATTGATTTTCGAATGGCATTCGACTCCATCGATCGAACCTTATTATTTGACAAACTACAATCATTTGGCTGTCCATCATCCATATTGGCCTTGATAAAGCAACTGCATTCAGATACTACAATGCAAGTACGGCTCTCAATGGACGGTCTTTTATCAGCAATATTCAACACTTACTCTGGTCTTAAGCAGGGTTGCATCATGGGGTCCATCCTCTTCAATTTCTTTATTTTGGATATGGGATCTTCCTTTAGTGATATTGTTTCTGATGCAACAAAACTTGGCACTCAGCGTTTGGCTTGGTTGCTTTACGACGATGACCTGGTGTTGATGTCTCAAACTCCACAGGGATTACAAAACGTATTATCGGCGTTAGCAACCTATGTCACTAAGAATAATCTGGTAATGAATCTGGAGAAATCCCAGATCATGGTTTGCAAGAATTCCAAGAAATTTGAGAATTTCAAGTTGAAAAACTCGACTCTCCATGACACTCCCTAGAAATAGTTAAAGAATACAAATATCTTGGAATCACAATCCAGAATACAAACACAAATACTATATTTTTTATTAACATTCAATCTAAATTGACATCTTTGATTTCTCAGGCAAAAATGTTGACTTACAAATTCGGGAAATTTACATATAAGCATATACTTCTGTTCTATGAACAGAAAGTGATTCCAACACTAACTTATGGTATTGAAACATTGATATATACCACAGATGACGTGTGGAATAAATGTGAAGCACGGTTGTGGAGGAAAGTATTACATCTTCCTGATTGTGCTCCAATGACAATCTTAAGGTTTGAATTGGGGCTCGTCTCACTTGCGGGTCGCGTCTTGTGGCGCTTATGCTCCTTCTTTAGAAAATGCCTTTTGGGCTTAGACAATAACAACATGCTGAGTGTGGTAGCCTGGCAATTAGCCTCTGCCAAATCCAACTTCCCCACTAGATGGCGCAATATTGTTCTGAAGGCATTAACTGAGACGGATATTGCAATTGAACTTCTTCTTGAAAATCAGACTCGCACTAAGAATACATTCTATCAATGGGACTGGATGAAAAATAGGGAAGTTTGTTTAAAGTATAAAGACTTTGACACGCTAAGTTTTGGTCACAAATGATTACGACAAATTTCCACTTATCTTTTGAAGTGTCCTTCACCATCAATAAGGCAGAAATACTTACGTTTTAGATTGAATTTGTGGCCCACTAGAGACATTCTTGTAAGGAGAAAAATTGTTACCTCCTACGTTGAACTTCTGTCGATTTTGTCAAAATCGTACAGAAAATGAAACAATACAACATATTATAGTTTCATGTCCGCAATTGATTGCTCACCGAAAGAAACATTTTTTTAATAAGCTAAATCTATTCCATGATGCAGAAGGAAATGAGATATGGATTTTACTCTTCCAAAGTGTTACATTTACTGTTATGAAGGCAATTGTACAATTTCTTGATGAAATTTACCCTGAAGAAAATGATTGATTATTTCCAAATTGAAATATGCTTTTTATAAGTTTTGAATGATATATATATATATATATATATATGTTTTAATAATGGAAGAGTTTGTAACAAATGTTGATAAGTTTTTATTTATGTTTCAATTTAAACTAATTACAGAAACATTTTTGATAAATTTGTATGTATTTGAAAAGTTGATGAATCAGCTAAATCAAATTAAAAAGAAATTTAAAAAAGGGCAGTTCTCTTATGCAGCTCCATCACCTGTTTGCGCTTGCACACCTTTGGCGTCCCCAACCAGGCCTCAGAATCTGTTGACAGCAACTGCCAGACAAGAGAGGATGTCCATTTACTCTCACAGCCTGTGCTTCACCCTTGAATCTTGAACTTGAATCTAGCTGCAGTTAGTCCACAAGCACTGTGCTTAAACTTAGCTGCGATTGCATTTATATGTCGTGCACCATCCGCACACGTGGAACAGACGGACAGTGAGTAGCAATTCTCAAAACTGCTGGCATCTACCCTGGCGTTTGGCCCAAAGATCGCTCCGACAGTTTCCAAGGAATTCAGTTCCCAGCTCCCATTGCACCCGAATCCCATGCGGAGTGCCACGTCATCACGTAACTAACGTTACCCGGAAGCAAAGGTTTCTTCTGCTCTTCCTCATCATCATCTCAACTCATCTTCTGGAGGACTACTGAAACCTGATCACTGTACTGAGACGTCTTCATCCTGCAAAGATCCATTTGGCTGGCATACTACAAGTAGGTCCCAAACATGCATAACAACAACTGCAGGTAGGATTTGGGAATTGCCAGTGTGTGATGTATTGATGTACTGGTGTTTCTGGGAACACAAAGGAGTTTGACCATTATGCATTGTTTTTCTCTGCTGTTGCACAGCCTTTTCACCTGAGCCCCCGGCCTGACAGGTTATTTGTTATCCTGCAGGCTGGGCTCTCTGGAGGAAAGTCTCTCCGTGATAGGAGAACCCAGGTGTCCCTCGACACTGGGGATATGTCGGTGGATCCAGATCCTGACAGTATATCCCTTGTATTGAATCTAGATGAATTTCTAGAATATAGACAATGTTTTGATTCTAGGTGAAGGTTAGAGCATAGCAATTCTATTGAATCTAGGTTATTTTCTAGAATGCAGCCCTTATATTGAATCCAGGTGAATGTTAGAGTGTGTTCCCTTGCATTGAATCCAGGTGAATGTTAGAGTGTGTCCCCTTGCAATGAATCTAGGTGAATGTTAGGGTGTAGCCATTGTATTGAATCTAGGTACATTTCTAGAATGTAGCCTTTGTATTACATGGAGGTAAATGCTAGAGTGTAGCTGTTATATTGAATCTAGGTCAAGGTAAAAGTGTAGTCCTTGCATTGAATTTAGGTGAATTATAGAGTGTAGTAATTGTAGTGAATCCAGGTGTATTTAAGAATGCAGCCAATGTATTTGAAACCAGTTGCACCCCATAGTGTAGACATTGGGCCTCATTACAAGTTTGCTTACCGGCACCGTTGTTTCTGGACCAGCAAACTACAAGTTCTGTGAGCGGGTGCTGTCCCGGGACGGCAACTGCCAGCAGACTTTGACTGAAGCACCGGCACTGTTGCGAACAATGCCGGTGCTTCCATCCTCCCCATCGCAATGGAGTCCTACGGGACTCCACAGGAATGGGGATTAACAGAATTTCAGGCGCCGGATTAACCGGACCACCAGGGCTGTAATGCCCCGGTTAATCTGGCAAGTCTGGCGCCGGTAAATCACTACGGGTCTGTTGGCAGCCTGCCGGTTTTACCGGCACGGCTACTGCCGGACACGTAATGAGGCCCATTGTATTGAATCTAGGTGTATTTTAGAATGCAGCCAATGTATCTGAAACCAGTAGCATCAGAGAGTGTACCCATTGTATTGAATCTAGGAGAAGTTTATAATGCAGTTAATGGCCCTCATTACGAGCCAGGCGGTAGGGGGTTAATGGCGCCAGTAGAGCTGCCAGCACCGTTAACCCCCTACCACCTCATTACGCGGTCTGCTTGCGGGTCCCACTAAGGACGGCTGGTAAAACAAGGCGTCCTTATCGGGACCCGCTAGCAGACCAGGATGCTAACAACAGGCCCGTCATTAACAGACCCGTTGTTAGCATCCGCCCCATTCCCATTGAGCCCTATGGGGGCTCAATGGGAATGGGGATGTATAGGGTCCGGGTCCCGGGAAAGGGAATTACCTGGCCCTCCAAGGTCGGAATGGCCGGGTAATTCCTCATTCCAGGGACCCGGTACCCGGAATGGGGGTAGCTATGCCGCTAAAAGCGGCATGGCTACCTCCATACTCGTAATGAGGCCCAATGTATTTGAACCCAGTCGCATCAGAGAGTATAGCCAATGTATTGAATCTAGGTGTATTTTAGAGTGTGGCCTGTGTAGTATATTAGGCACACGTTATATAGCCAATGTGCAGAGTATAGCCACATTCTGAAGTCACCCCTTCTATATTCAGCCACATCTATGCAACCAAGAAATCAGCAAGGACTCATGGGAATGTATTACTCTCCATGCTTATGGAAATTAGTCAAAGGCACGCCCACCCACCCGCACACATCTGCTATCATACCCTACTCACTAAGTCACTTTGAACAACCCCTCTGCCATGAGAATGCTGCTATCCCCCACGATAGAAATGCAGTATGTAGCTGCCCACATAATAACTGTCCTACTCTTTCATACCCTCTATAGACTACCTCTCAGCAACCATCCACATGCCAACTCAGCATGGATGGGAGCAGGGCTTTGCCACCCCTGCTTACCTTCATATTGGCTAAAATGCACGCACTCATTCTAGACTCTCCTGGCGAATTTCCTATACCTGGACTTCGGTCCCCTCAAGGGTGTTCAACCTACCACGCGTTGGGACCATGCCAACTGCAAAAGGCGCTATTCAAATGACACATTACATGTGCCTTGAGCATTCCTGGTTGCCCAGGTTTGCCTGTCTGTCGATTGACTGACTTGGCGGTGGAGGGGCACTCAACTGGACATGTAGTCGTGCCAGCATATGTTGTGTTATGCCACGGGACACCTTCCCGAACAACTAAAAAGAGAAGAAGCAGTCAGTGTCAGAGGTAGAAGCGAGATGTGACTGTGTGTCTCAATGTTCAGCAAACAAACGGAATACTTCAATAGAAAGAAGTCACTGTATTCATCCAAATGACTTGAGTTTCAGTCCAGAAACACAACAAAGCCTTCTTTTCATTGATGCTCTGTAGCTGAAGGATTTGGGTGTTTTGCTCATAAACTCAAAGAATTTGACAGTGGGTATGGCCCACCAGACCTTGCAAACTAACCTGCTTCTCATCCCTGCCACAATCACAGATCCTACTTGGTTTCTGTTGTAATGATGCACACCTCTCCTGGAGATCAGGCACGTCTGTATTAAGGCAAGAGACCCCACAGTCGGCCAGCTCAGCTCCAGCCCACTTCAAACTCCCTCTCCAAGTGCACTGACATATACCCCTGATGCTTCCAGGTTCCAAGGCCTAGAGCTCGGAACCTTACTCCAACATATACAAGAAACCACACACATCCCCCCATACAGTGAATACTTTTATTATTCACCTGTTATGTCTCAACTTAGTCCATGTACCAGGAACAGATTTTATATCACTCTTTTGGGTCCAAATATGTTGACGTCCCTTTCATAACATGCATACTTCTCTTGACCCTAACCCAAGATCTTGGACACAACTTCATCCTTGACACCCTCACCTTCCCTAACCTCTTGTCGAAGTCCTTTTTATTTGTCTTCTTGCACCTGACACAATCTGTCTCTGGCTTGCTCTCTTAGCTCCCAATTCATTGATCCTCCACATTCCTTTTTGCTGTGAAGTGTTTTATTCACCCAACTGGGATTAACAGCTGTATTGCCTCCCTCCCGTGCGTCAATCGGAAAAGTCAAAATCCTGTAATACCATTAGGAGCTACTCTTGTGCTCCATAACAACTTCCTCAATGTTTCCATCGCATTCATACCATTCCTAAGTCCTTGCTCCATAGCACCAACAATCACCCTATTGAACTGATCCACTAACCTATTCGACTGTGGATGATATGAGGATGTACATGTCCATGGCATACCTCTCCCCTTTGCATACTCAGCCATCTCAGAACTTTGAAAATGAGGACCATTGTCACTCACTATTTCCAATGGGTATCCTTCATGTCTAAACACCTGTTCCATGAACCCCATTATTTCATTATTGGATGTGTGCTTCCCCAGTTTAATCTCATGACATTTGGTAAAAAAACTCCATCATCACTATCATACCCTTAATCTCGCTACCAAGATTATGATACGGTCCCAATATGTATATTCCAGCACGCATTTACACAACTTCTGAGTTCTGACATGGCCAACACTCCTTCACTTTACTCTCTTCTATCATGTCCATTCCAGGGCACCAATAATTCTCCCTTACCTTCTGTTTAGTGCCAGTTAATCCAGGATGCCCCTCATGAGCTCTATCAATAAACTTCACCCTCACACACGCTGGAGCTACTGATGCTTCTCTAAGAAGCAACCCTTCTTCCATAGAAAATTCCTCCTTAACGTCCCAGAATACCCGGTAATCTTTCTTTACATTTTTCTTTGAGGACCAACCCTCCTGCGTCCACTTAATAATCTCCAACAACAGATCATCTGAAACCAAACCGTCTTCCCACTCCCTTTTGATCACCAAAGCATGTTGACTGATAAACAACTTGCCTAAACATGCAATCATCTCATCCTGCTTCTCTTGCCCCCCCCCTCACAATCATTTTCATTACTAACTGTGTCTAATGGAGATCTTGACAAATAATCTGCAATTTTGTTTTGTACTGCAGGTATGTATTCCACAGGGAAATCATATTCCTGCGCCCTCATGTAAATCTCTGGACCCTCATGTAAATCTCTGCACCCTCATGTAAATCTCTGGACCCTCATGTAAATCTCTGCACCCTCATGTAAATCTCTGGACCCTCATGTAAATCTCTGGACCCTCATGTAAATCTCTGCACCCTCATGTAAATCTCTGGACCCTCATGTAAATCTCTGGACCCTCATGTACAATCTCACAATCCTGGGTGTCACTCTCATTATTCCTTGAACTGTTAATACCTCTACTAACAGCTTATGGTCTTTACGTATCATATATCGTCCCCATTCATATTTCCTAAAAGGTTATATTCCCCACATACACGCCAACAATCCTCTTTCAATTACTGACTGCTGGCTTTCACAATCGGACACTGCTCTGGATGCATGACAAATTATTCTTTCTTTTTCTCCTCTACCTAAAGGCAATACCCCCCAATCCCATCACACTGGCATAACAGCAATCACTGATGCTTTATATACATCAAAACCTCCTATATTCTTTGCTCCACACATTCCCACTTTTATTTTTTCTACCACTTCTGGCATTCATTACTTCGGTCACTTTCTACTCCCTTTTTTACAACTCCTTGATAGGTGGACTTATTTCTGCAAAGTGTTCTATGAACCTATTGTCAAACTCTGCCATCCCCAGGAAAGCCAGTATTTCCTTTGTTCCTTGGAACAGGCGCTTCCATGATAGCCTTCATCGTGCCTACCTTAGGTCTATATACCTCACCATTAATCACATGCCCAAGATATCCCCCCTGTCTCCACGATCCGCTGCTTATGATATGTCTCCACCCTGTCACGATGCAGTGGCGGGGCCTTGTACATGTGCTCTATTGGTGATCCTTCCCCCCCATGCTAGTGACGTCTATTTCTTACTAACCCGGCAAAACCCCTCTAACACGCTGCTCACACTGCCGCTTGCTTGAACCCACAAAAACAGAAAAATCAACCCTTCCCTATCACCCTTCCCTGCACGCACATCCAACACCACACTGCGACACACACAATTACCACCCATTCTAGGGCCTGCTCCTTACCCACAAAGCATGAACACAATAAATTAAAACAAATATGCTAAACGAGCAACCACTACTTGTTCCAGGCCTACTGCTTATACAAGACCACTACCCTTATTTTTATATTCCTCCTTTAAATGATAAAATATCCTATGGTACCACCTTCCCTCCCCTTCTGAGGAGGGGCTCCCTGCCTTACCTTTGCCTTACCTTATAATGCCTTACCTTATAATACTTTACCGAAACACTCCATTCATACCACAAATTTGAAAAACAAATAACCCTAACCTCATCCACGTCACGTCAATGATCTCGCTCTTCACGTACTCCCACCTTAAAAACGTCCCTGTGCATCTGCCCCCTACTTGTTATCGCTTACAAGAGTCTATTCACATGTGCGTGCTCACCCGAACTCCTCCGTCACGGTGTTCCCGAACTAGCCTGCACTCTCCTCAGAGCCGTGCCCCGCTTCAAAGAGCAGAGAGGACTTTTCTTAAAATGCCTCCTGCTAAAACTCTCGAAACACATGTTTTTTCCGGGGCCGTACGCGGTAGTTAGGCGCGGCTCCTTCTGGAGAAGCGGCCTCAAAGCCTGTGCAGGTACGAGGGGTGCTGGGGATCACGTCTGGGTCACCAATTGAAGGTACACCCCTGAAAGCTCACACCAGAGAGAATACAGCCCGCTAAGGAAGGAAGGCCCAAGCCGATCTTGTAAGGATAACAAGTTTTAATCTCATGTGCAGATGAGAGCAACAGCAAAGGACTCTGCTGCTAGGAACGTTCTGCTGAAAAGGGGTACAACCAGAATCTTATAAAGCAAAACATTGTTATAAGTGATGCAATACATACAGTAAACACCTGTGCTGCTGATTGGATGGACCCTATACAGGTACCGCCTTTACCCATAAGGGATGACAGTTTATTGGTCCCAGCCCAGTCTGGCCATCTTCCATCATGAGGGTGCTGCGGGCTAATCTTCTTCATACGTGGAAGGTCAGAAAACACATTAATTATACTCCTACCAAACAACTACCGTTCACTTGGCAGGCCTCAAGACGGACACACGGGAGGTTCTGGGGCACTCTAACCTTCATACACTCATTTCACTCATTCCCTCCGCGCCATCCGGCTCCAAGGTCTCCACCCTCATTTTGATCTATAATGTATTCCTCCCAGTACCTCGCAAATAAAAATCACACGATTGTCACTCAACGATGTGCCCTCTCCTTCCTCTTGGAACATTTCAGGGCTTGTTACTTTGGGGTTTGTGATCAAAGGGCACCTGGTGTCATGGAATTTGGGGATTTTAGGATTTAGTCAGTTATATGGGCTATAAATCGTGGTCACTCGGGAATGGTCCGGGTCATGCTTTGGCCAATGTGAGATAACATGCACACCAGGCGCCGGTCCCTGGTCGCGGTGTTGTGGGGCACATTCCTCTTGGGTGAGTGACACATCTTTGCAGCACTTTCAAGAACAGTGAATAAACAGTGTGGCGGGTGGGGGTGCACACTGTCCTCGTGGGAGCTCGGGCTTGACTGGAGATTTCTGTGACCTCGTGGATTTGGGTCTGTTGCATGTAATGCCACATTTGCCACACAAGCCTTCTCTTCCACCTAGGATTATTAGTATCTATGCAAAATAGTGATGCCGCCCGCACATTGGGCCACACCATGTATTTAAACTGTGATTGATTATATTAAGTAATTGGTTATATTAACATGGGGTCCTGCTGGACGGGAAGGCGTCACTCTCACTGTACTCCTTCCCCCTGGCTCCTCAGTGTGCCTCAAAGGCATTTTGCCTTACTTTAAAGCGCCTAGGGAGGGCAGCCCCCTTCCCAACACAGTCACGCCCCTCGAGCTGCAACTGACTGTACCACTGACTGTTGTTACGCTGCAGTCACTCACGCCGTCCGAGATGCTACAACCAGTGCTTCAGATCTGCCGATCAGCACTGAGACAACAATTCCTGACCCCAACCACCTTTTAGGCCAGCCTGCAGCCGTCCGTCCAGCCTCGCTCTCTGAACTGCCTGCCGCCTGATACCCGCAGCTGTCTCCCATCTTAAACTCTGTTGCAGAAGCTGCAAAGCACCCTGAAAACGACTTGACGCTGTCGAGCACCAAGAACTTCTACAAGCACAAGGTAAATTGGGGTTCTGTCCCTCCGGCACTACTCTGATAGCCCCCTGAGAAATGTACGACCCATTGCTCCCTTTGTGTTGAAAACAAGTATCCTAGAACTATTGCGATTACTTACTTTACCGACTACCCTCCTGTCAATAAACAGAGTGCATCCCTTTTCCTTCTTTGAAACTGTCTGTCCTCTGCTTTCCTTTACAGGGTGGGTTATTTGTTGTAGTGTGCTAGAACTGTCAGTTGTGATAATAATGAAGTCGATATTTTTATATAACCTTGACCGGACAGTCCCTTTTATCATTGGGTAATAATTGTATTTTCACTGTGTTGAAACTAACCAATGATCCACGACCTTGCACAGATAAGCCTGCCGTTCCGTCCACGTTACCAAAAATTGGACAAGGAGATCTTATAATTCACTTGTATTCCAATCTGTTTGGATCCCTTCTGGTGTACCAGAGGTGTGGGGCAGATTGAAGGTTTAGAAACCGATACTCATCCCTGGACCACTGCTGCCCCAAAAGTTGATTTGTCACACTACCCACAATATGTGCACTGAGCCTTGGACACAGGATGATGCCCCCTCACCCATGTGAGCACCGAGCTCCAGCTATAGGACGCAGGACTGCCCACCGTATGGGCACTGAGCCTTGGCACAGGGTGGTGCCCCCTCGCCCATGTGTGCACCGAGTTCCAGCTATAGGACGTAGGACTGCCCACCGTATGGGCACTGAGCCTTGGCAATGGGAGGTGCCCCCTCACCCATGTGAGCACCGAGCTCCAGCTATGGGATGCAGGACTGCCCACCGTATGGGCACCGAGCCTTGGCCACAGGGTGATCCCCCCTCACTCATGTGAGCACCGAGCTCGAGCTACAGGATGCAGTAATGCCCACCGTGTGTGCACTGACCCTTCGCCACAGGGTGCTGCCCCCTCAACCGTGTGTGCACCGAGCTCCAGCATGCCACCCTCCCCTCCCTCAGTCCCCGGTGTGTGCACTGAACACAGTCCCCTTCCCTCCTGCCTGAGGTCCCTTGTCATTGGCTGAAGGACACTCCTCCCTGACTCCACTGCACACCTGCATTCATTCGAGACTTGGCGGTGAGGAGGACAGCGCGTGCCTCAGCAAGGGGAGACGCGGACCTGCGAGGGGCACGCGACGGGCGCTCTGCTCCCCGACACCCCAAGACTGCTCGGATATTGGCATCGGAACTGGAGAGCCCAGCGACTGGCTGCCATGTGTCCCTGGGTAGAAGCCCCCGAGGCAGCCGTGGGGGTTGCGCGTCCCCACCATGGGAGCCCTTAGGACGCAGAGAGGAGACCCCGGACTCAGGTAGGCGCGTTCTAGCGATATCTCGGTAGGACTGCAAGTGGGGTGTCCTGCACAGGGAACAGGGGGCGTGCAGAGAGGGGGTACCAGCTGTCATACTTTCCAGTGATACCTGCTGGGTACCCCAAGTGACTCCCCCGAACCTAAACTAACACATACATTGGCACTAGAGCGAGTGAACGCCGTTTGTAAACTGCCCCGTTAATAGATCAGCGCCTCCATGACCGCGGGCTATGTGAGCGCTTTAAAAATCAAATAAATAAATAAATAAATAAATAGAGACGGTGTACACCAGTTTAAACGTACACCAGGAGTGCACAATGGTAAACCATCATCTCAATCGTGAGCTAAAGCGTCAACCCAGAAAGTAAGGTCACCGAGCGAGCGAGCCAGCCAGTGCAGTGTGCCAGTGGGTTTGGGGGCAGCCTTTAGGCGCTGGTGAGATGTATTTGCAGAGATGACGTGACGTGCCTTTAGAATTATGCTCCCAGTAGCGCTGGCACGGAGTACCCCACAATGTAATCCACATGAGCAGTGCAACCTCACAGCCGGATGTCTTTTGGGGGTAGGGCCGGCTGTGCTGCGAGTGTGTGTTCGGTTCAGGACCCTGGACACGGGTATGTGACCAGGCGTCCCTCATCGGAGGCCTTGCACACTCAAACATACCCACCGCTGCATCACCGCTGGACATGTGTTGTTGTCGTTTGACCTGCGCATATCAATGTTGGCCTAGCACGGGGCAGCAGCTACATGTGAGCGCTAGGGGCATTTTAAATGGCAGTGGTGCCAGTCCCCGCACCATACCACAGCATCCTGAGTGCTGCGGTTCTATCTGAACATGTCGCGGCCGAAACCGGTCCTTTTTTTGTGGATTTTTTACCTTATTTATATGAGAAGGGGGAGACCCCCGAACTGCTCCCATACTCCCCTTATTGTAACGTCTCACCCTCGCCCACCCTCCAAATATAAATGTGGTTAAAAAAAAAGCATTTTAAAAAACTGCTTTTTCCGCCGCAATTTTTTTGCAGCGACTTTTACACGGCATACCGAGTGATACGTGTGAGAGCCAATACCGTGACGGAATGCCATCTGTCAGGGTTTCAAACCGTGCACGTTGTTGATGTTTATTAATTTAAAATGATGCCTGTAATCCTGTGTCTGATAGGGAGGCCTGCTAATCAGACCTCCCCTTCATAAATGTTCAGTGCCAAAAGGATGGTGTTAACGTGTACTTCTGGTGAGCTAGTCCACAGGCACCCGCAACCCCAGCGTTGCAGAGGCACAGGGCAGGTTCAAAGCTCACATGTGCCTTTCTGACAGCTGCTTAAACAGATAGTGACAGCGGGCAGAGGTGGTTTTATAATCGTCCGCTCTTCTGATTCAAAACATGTGCCTTGGTGTGTCTGGCCTCACACATATCTTTAAATCGAAGCCATGCCTGGTTGTGGTATGATGACTTCTTAGAGTACCCAATTATGGTGTCCAGTCAATTTGTCGACAGCAAACTGGTCGACTGCAATTTGGTCGAACACCATTTGGTCGAATGCCAAATGGTCATTTTTTTTTTTTAATATATATAATGTGTTTGTGGGTTTTCGTGTGGGGGAAAAAAAAAGAAAAAAAGGGGGTGGGGGGACCCCCCCAAAAAAAACCAAACAAGGGGTTAAAAAAAAATAAAAAAAAATTCGACCATTTGGCATTCGACCAAATGGTGTCGACCAGTTGTCCTGTCGACCAAATGTTTTCGACCAATTGACTGGTAACCCACAATTATACAGCCAGAGAAATGTAATATCACGTTAGTGCCAGATCTGTCAGCAGGGCAAGGAGGTGACAGAACCGAATTGTATTGATGTCAGGTCTGACTGTCTCCACTGCTGCTGACATGGCTCTCCTTTACAGTGTGTACAGTGATGTCCTTTCACTCGTGGCGCTGCTCCCTCTTACAGTGCGTGCAGTGATGTCATGTCAATGTGACACCGCTCTCCCTTTCAGTGCGTGAAGTGATCTCCTGTCAATGTGACACGGTTCTCCTTTACAGTGTGTGCATTGATGTCCTGTCAATGTATTTATTTATTTATTTATTCACATTTGTTAAGCGCACATCAGACCGAAGGCATCGTGGCGCTGGTTACAGTGTTTCTTAAACTTAGTTACACGCAGTTGTACCCTTGGTTACATTGGGCAATATATGCTTAAGTATATGTACATAGAGAACACAGTGGTTATGCTTAAGTATATGTACATAGAGAACACAGTGGTTATGCTTAAGTATATGTACATAGAGAACACAGAGGTGGTCAGGTACACGAGTTAGTTGAAGAGAGCAGTTTTAAGTTGTTTCCGAAAGGAGAGGAGGGATGTTTCTGCTCTGAGGTTGGTGGGCAGTGCGTTCCAAAGCTTTGGTGCCAGGTATGGGAAGCCTATACCTCCTGCCTTGGATCTATTGATGCGTGGTATGGTGAGACGGTTGGTGTATGTGGATCTGGTGGGTCTTGTGGACTGGGATCTAGACAGGGTGTCGGATAGGTAGGATGGTGCTGTGAGGTTGATGCATTTATGCGTTGTGGTGAGGATTTGGAAAGCAATCCTACCCTTGACTGGGAGCCAATGGACGGCTTTCCTGGCTAGGGTGATGTGCTCTCTTTTAGGTATGCTGAGTGCTGCTCTAAGAGCATTATTTTGGGCGGTTTGGAGCCTTGCTAGGTTGTTCTTGGAGGTGCCGGCTAGGATCGCGTTGCAGTAGTCCAGTTTGGCTCCAATTGTGGCTCTAGCGATGGACAGGCAGTTTTCTTTTGTTAGGAACCGTTTTATAGCATTGATGAGTTTAGTGCTCAATGCCGATGCTGAGACGATTGCGCTTACTTGTTTATCCATAGATAGGGTGGCATCTATGTGACCTCCTAGTGTTTTAACTGATGATAGGTCTGGGATAGTGCAGTTGTCTATGCTAAAGTTAGTGTAAAGTGGGTTAAGGTTGGCAAGGATGGGCTTCTGTGACACGGTTCTCCTTTACAGTGTGTGCAGTGATGTCCTGTCACTCGTGACACTTGCCCCCTTACAGTGCATGCAATGATGTCCTTTCAATGTGACACTGCTCTCCCTTACAGTGCGTGCAGTGATGTTCTGTCACCCGTGGCAATGCTCCCTCTTACAGTGTGTGCAATGATATCCTGTCACTCGTGGCACTGCACCCCCTTTACAGTGTGTGCAGTAATGTCCTGGTATTGGTGGCACTGATCTCCTTTATAGTGTGTGCACAGATACCCTGTCATTCGTGACACTGCTCCCCCTTGCAGTGCGTGCAGTGATATCCTGTCAATGTGACACTGCTCTCCTTTGCAGTGTGTACACTGATGCCCTGTGACACGTGACAATGCTCCCCCTTACAGTGTGTGCACTGATATCCTGTTACTCGTGGCACTGATCTCCTTTGCAGTGTGTACAGTGACTGTCACTCGTGGCACTGCGTTCCCTTACAGTGCGTGCAATGATGCCCTGTCAGTGTGACACGGCTCTCCTTTACAGTGTGTGCAGTGATGCCCTGTCATTCGTGGCACTGCTCCCCCTTACAGTGCGTGAAGTGATGTCCTGTCACTCACGACACATCTCTCCTTTACAGTGTGTGCAATGATGTCCTGTGTTTGGTGGCAATGCTCCCTCTTACAGTGTGCACACCGATACACTGCCACTTGTGGTACTGCTCTCCTTTACAGTGCGTGCAGTGATGTCCTGTCATTGTTGATACTGCTCTTCTTTATAGCGCGTGCAGAGATGTCCTGTCAAATTGACACTGCTCTCCTTTACAGTGTTTTCTGTCACTGGTGGCAGCACTCGCCTCACAGTGAGTGCACTGCCGCCTCACCTGCTGGGCATCTTTCAGGCAATGGGGCTGTCTTTGCCAGAAGGACAGTGTCCATTGCTTTGGGCAGCAGCGAGGATTCGAGACAGCCTCCTCTGGCACTGCAGCCATCAGGATCCGAGCAGGCCAGAGGGGGGCCCAAGAGGACATGCTTCTGGGGAGAGAAGACTGTGTAGGCTCATCATTCTTGAAGGAGCACTTTATAGGCTCTGCTTTCAAGAGGATGCAGGAACCTAACACTCCGCGCAGGAGGTATTCCACAGATGGTCCGCAACAGATGCAGGAAGTCGCTTGCAGGCAAAGGCATGTTGTTCACTGAGGGGGATTGGATATAGATTTTAAGCAAATATTCAGTCAATGGTGTCTCCAAAAAAACTGTGTCCGTGTCAGGATTCCAGAATTCCATCCTGGATGCAGAGAGTAGTATTTATATTGGGAAGGGGAGACTATCGGAGGCACGCCAACTAATCTCAACGTCTTCTCAGCAGGAAATATAACAACATAACAAGGGCTTCCCCTGTACATATCAGGCCACCCGCATTCACACAGTGCATACATGCTGCCAATGACAGGTGTGCGCTTTGCTTTCTTCGCAGGGGACCTCCCTATGACGTCACTAACACTACAGGCCTGGTTGTGAGCATGTGATGAAACATTGCTACCCGCAGTCATTGTCTTCCTTTTACTTAAACAACATCAGATGATTATCTATGTGTGAAAAGCGGCCACCAGCCCAGGTTCCCACTCAGCACTGACCCAACGTGACCTCTTGTAAACTGCCCAATGTGGGCAAAGTGCAACGGAACACACTCACAGTAACTTTAAGAATACAGGTTTCCCTGGCTTCTTAAAGGAGGAACCATTGTAGACCAATGCTTTATGTATTGGCGATTCCTCAGCTATCGAGGCACATGCTAGCCATGAAACATCCGCATTCCTTAATCGTGTTTAATTAAACAGTCTTTCAACCCATTGCAAAGTATGGGAAACAATGCCCGCTGAAATACTGCAGGTTGCTTCGCTATAGCAGCAACTTCTTACTAAGTTTGCATACAGAAAGACTGTTTTAGCATTTCACGATAGTTAATTGTTTTTAAAAAGTAAATGAAGGGAAACGCAACGGAGGCTTTATTCCTGCCCCTAGAACTCACTGCGGAAAAGCACCTTCAGTCGTAACCAGTGCACAAGTGAACGCAGCACTCGGGTGGATGACGAAAGCCCACTTCTTTATGTGTGGTTTCATGGAATGAAAAATAAATGGCAGCACCTGCTTGCAGAAAACAGTGCTGTGGCCTGGATTCGAAACCAGGCTGCACCTCGGCGAAAGCACACACTTAGCCACAAGAACAAAGGAGTCAATTATCACGAAGCTGGGCAATGGCTCCTGTTGACATTTTGCTATAGAGAGCATGCTTTGTTGCACATTCTTAGGTATAAATGGTGCGCACCTTTTATGTTTAGCCAGCAATGTTATAGGAACATCTATTCTCTTGGCAAATGCTTACTGGCCCTGTGCACTTCTTTAACTGGGTCAGACACAGCGAATGCCAAATGCATATGTCACTTTAGGACATGTTCACTTCTTGTGACAACACTTCCGATTTCTTAGAGTCCCCTTCCCCCACCCCCCTTTTTTACTTCAGGACTTGAGCCGTGGTCATAAGGCAGCAAAGACCTACTAATATAGTGGCAATGGACCCGTGTTTAGCGGTAGCATGCCCATGTCAGTCTCAGACTGGTGCTTGACTGTAAAGTTCAGGCCTTGGGGGGAGAGAGTGCCAAGCAAGAGGTTGGCATTCTTGCCATAAATACCCACACAGCAACTTAAAAGGCGTATGATCTGTTTGGATCCAGAGAGGGTAAGAAACAGCTGTGGTACAAACAGTATTACCATAACATTATGCCCTCATATTCCGCTGGCCAGAAAAGCAGCTATTCCAAGGGCAGATCGCTTGGTCTTCACAGTGAACACCTATCCAACCTTGACCGGCTACAGCCTATTGAGTGGTGCCCCACACGATGCCAGGCATACTGAGCAAGGTCTGGCCAGCTTCTCAGAAATGAACGAGCCTGCCCTGCCCCAACAGCCCTGACAGCAACCCAACAGAGCCCTGCTTGAGTTGGAACTTAACAGCACAAGCAGGAAAACATATGTATGCTGTCAAGGGCCACCAACTGATGAAGGATCCAACATAACAAGCACTAGACGCCAATAAGTGAGAAACGCCACGCCACCTTTACCGACAATAGACATAATCAATGGGAAACTACATCAAAGTAGCGGGTTAACTTTACACAGCAGGACCCTTCCTTCACTTGGGCAGAGAGCCAATAACAGACATCGGTATACTCCACACACAGACAGCAGGTTACCCCACCTAGACTGAAAGTAAACAGAAGACAGCAGGATACACCACCTAGACTGAGAGTAAACAGCAGAGAGCAGGATGCCCCACCTAGACTGAAAGTAAACAGAAGACATCAGGATACTCACCTAGACTGAGAGTAAACAGCAGATAACAGGATACCCCACATAGACTGAAAGTAAACAGAAGACAGCAGGATACTCACCTAGACTGAGAGTAAACTGCAGAGAGCAGGATACCCCACCCAGACTGAGAGTAAACAGCAGATAGCAGGATGCCCCACCTAGACTGAAAGTAAACAGAAGACAGCAGTATACTCACCTAGACTGAGAGTAAACAGCAGAGAGCAGGATACTCACCTAGACTGAAAGTAAACAGAAGACAGCAGGATACTCACCTAGACGGAAAGTAAACAGTAGCAAGCAGGATCCCCCTCCCAGACTAAGAGTAAACAGAAGACAGCAGGATACCCCACCCAGACTGAGAGTAAACAGAAGACAGCAGGATACCCCACCCAGACTGCAAGTAAACAGAAGACAGCAGGATACTCACCTAGACTGAGAATAAACATCAGCGAGCAGGATACCCCACCCAGACTGAGAGTAAACAGCAGAGAGCAGGATGCCCCACCTAGACTGAAAGTAAACAGAAGACAGCAGGATACTCACCTAGACTGAGAGTAAACAGCAGCGAGCAGGATACCCCACCGAGGCTGAGAGTAAATAGCAGATAGCAGGATGCCCCACCTAGACTGAAAGTAAACAGAAGACAGCATGATACACCACCTAGACTGAGAGTAAACAGCAGCGAGCAGGATACCCCACCCACACTGAGAGTAAACAGCAGAGAGCAGGATACCCCACCTAGACTGAAAGTAAACAGAAGGCAGCAGGATACACCACCTAGACTGAGAATAAACAGCAGTGAGCAGGATACCCCACCCAGACTGAGAGTAAACAGCAGAGGGCAGGATGCCACACCTAGACTGAAAGTAAACAGAAGACAGCAGGATACACCACATAGACTAAGAGTAAACAGCAGCGAGCAGGATACTCCACCCAGGCTGAGAGTAAACAGCAGAGTGCAGGATACTCACCTAGACTGAAAGTAAACAGAAGACAGCAGGATACCCCACCCAGACTGAGAGTAAACAGCAGAGAGCAGGATGCCCCACCTAGACTGAAGGTAAACAGAAGGCAGCAGGATACACCACCTAGACTGAGAATAAACAACAGCAAGCAGGATACCCCACCCAGAATGAGAGTAAACAGCAGAGAGCAGGATGCCCCACCTAGACTGAAAGTAAACAGAAGACAGCTGGATACCCCACCTAGACAGAGTAAACAGCAGCACCTAGACTGAAAGTAAACAGAAGACAGCAGGATACACCACCTGGACTGAGAGTAAACAGCAGCGAGCAGGATACCCCACCCAGGCTGAGAGTAAACAGCAGAGAGCAGGATACTCACCTAGACTGAGAATAAACAGAAGAGAGCAGGATACACCACCTAGACTGAGAATAAACAGCAGCGAGCAGGATACCCACCTAGGCTGAGAGTAAACAGCAGAGAGCAGGATACTCACCTATACTGAAAGTAAACAGAAGACAGCAGGATACTCACCTAGACTGAGAGTAAACAGAAGAGAGCAGGATACCCCACCTAGACTCACAGTAAACAGAAAACAGCAGGAAACACCACCTAGACAGAAAGTGAACAGAAGACAGCAGGATACCCCATCTGGACGGAGAGTAAACAAAACACAGCAGTATACCTCACCGAGACTGAAAGTAAACAGAAGACAGCAGGATACTCACCTAGGCTGAGATTAAACAGCAGAGAGCAGGATAGCCCACTCAGACTGAGGCTCTCATTACGAACCAGGCGTTGGACCATGGGGCTAATAGCACCATGGTCCATGCCGGTAACTTACCGACTCCGCCATGGCGGAATGGGGAATTACCGCCCCATTCCGAGGTAGGCGGGCGGTAATTCCCCAATGCCGCCATGGCCCTTCCCCATTCCCATTTTTGCCCCATAGGGCTCAATGGGAATGGGGAAGGCGTTATGTACGGTGCCGCAAATTGCGGCACCGTACTTAGCACCAAGGTCCCTTTGCAGGTTGTTTTGTTAACGCCTGCTAAAAGCAGGCGTTAAAGTGCCACCCGCAAAGGGACCTCGTAATCAGGCGTTACGGGTTTAACGGCGCCGCCACCTTTTACGGCGTCGTTAATCCCTTAACGCCTGAGTTGTAATGAGGGCCTGAGAGTAAACAGCAGAGAGCAGGATGCCCCACCTAGACTGAAAGTAAACAGAAGACAGCAGGATACCCCGCCTAGACTGAAAGTAAACAGAAAACTGCAGGATACTTACCTAGACTGAAAGTAAACAGCAGAGAGCAGGCTACCCCACCTAGACTGGAAATAAACAGAAGACAGCAGGATACCCCACCTAGACTGAAAGTAAACAGAAGACAGCAGGATACCCCACCCAGACTGAAAGTAAACAGCAGAGAGCAGGATGCCCCACCTAGACTGAGAGTAAACAGCAGAGAGCAGGATAGCCCACCTAGACTGAAAGTAAACAGAAGACAGCAGGATATCCCCACAGACTGAAAGTAAACAGAGACAGCAGGATACCCCACCTAGACTGAGAGTAAACAGCAGACAGCAGGATACCCCACCTAGACTGAAAGTAAACAGAAGACAGCAGGATACTCACCTAGACTGAGAGTAAACTGCATGGAGCAGGATACCCCACCCAGACTGAGAGTAAACAGCAGATAGCAGGATGCCCCACCTAGACTGAAAGTAAACAGAAGACAGCAGATACTCACCTAGACTGAGAGTAAACAGCAGAGAGCAGGATACCCACCTAGACTGAAAGTAAACAGAAGACGCAGGATACCTCACCTAGACTGGAAGTAAACAGAAGCAGCAGGATACCCCCTCCAGACTGAGAGTAAACAGCAAGAGCAGGATACCCCACCTAGACTGAGAGTAAACAGAAGACAGCAGGATACTCACCTAGACTGAGAGTAAACAGCAGCGAGCAGGATACCCCACCTAGACTGAAGTAAACAGCAGAGAGCAGGATAGCCACCCACCTAGACTGAAAGTAAACAGAAGACAGCAGGATACACCACCTAGACTGAGAGTAAACAGCAGCAGCAGGATACCCACCAGACTGAGAGTAAACAGCAGAGAGCAGGATACCCCACCTAGACTGAAAGTAAACAGAAGAGCAGCAGGATACACCACCTAGACTGAGATAAACAGCAGCAAGCAGGATACCACACCCAGACTGAGAGTAAACAGCAGAGAGCAGGATGCCCCACCTAGACTGAAAGTAAACAGAAGGCAGCAGGATACACCACCTAGACTGAGAATAAACAGCAGCAAGCAGGATACCCCACCCAGAATGAGAGTAAACAGCAGAGAGCAGGATGCCCCACCTAGACTGAAAGTAAACAGAAGACAGCTGGATACCCCACCTAGACAGAGTAAACAGCAGCACCTAGACTGAAAGTAAACAGAAGACAGCAGGATACACCACCTGGACTGAGAGTAAACAGCAGCGAGCAGGATACCCCACCCAGGCTGAGAGTAAACAGCAGAGAGCAGGATACTCACCTAGACTGAAAATAAACAGAAGACAGCAGGATACACCACCTAGACTGAGAATAAACAGCAGCGAGCAGGATACCCCACCCAGGCTGAGAGTAAACAGCAGAGAGCAGGATACTCACCTATACTGAAAGTAAACAGAAGACAGCAGGATACTCACCTAGACTGAGAGTAAACAGCAGAGAGCAGGATACCCCACCTAGACTGAGAGTAAACAGAAAACAGCAGGAAACACCACCTAGACAGAAAGTGAACAGAAGACAGCAGGATACCCCATCTGGACGGAGAGTAAACAAAAGACAGCAGTATACCCCACCTAGACTGAAAGTAAACAGTAGACAGCAGGATAGCCCACCCAGACTAAGAGTAAACAGCAGAGAACAGGATGCTCCACCTAGACTGAAAGTAAACAGAAGACAGCAGGATATTCACCTAGGCTGAGAGTAAACAGCAGAGAGCAGGATAGCCCACCCAGACTGAGGCTCTCATTACGACCCAGGCGTTGGACCATGGGGCTAATAGCACCATGGTCCATGCCGGTAACTTACCGACTCCGCCATGGCGGAATGGGGAATTACTGCCCCATTCCGAGGTAGGCGGGGCGTTAATTCCCCATGCCGCCATGGCCCTTCCCCATTCCCATTTTTGCCCCATAGGGTCAATGGGAATGGGGAAGGCGTTAAGTATGGTGCCGCAAATTGCGGCACCGTACTTAGCACCAAGGTCCCTTTGCAGGTTGTTTTTTTTAACGCCTGCTAAAAGCAGGCGTTAAACTGCCACCCGCAAAGGGACCTCGTAATCAGGCGTTACGGGTTTAACGGCGCCGCCACCTTTTACGGCGCCGTTAATCCCTTAACGCCTGAGTTGTAATGAGGGCCTGAGAGTAAACAGCAGAGAGCAGGATGCCCCACCTAGACTGAAAGTAAACAGAAGACAGCAGGATACCCGCCTAGACTGAAAGTAAACAGAAAACTGCAGGATACTTACCTAGACTGAAAGTAAACAGCAGAGAGCAGGCTACCCCACCTAGACTGGAAATAAACAGAAGACAGCAGGATACCCCACCTAGACTGAAAGTAAACAGAAGACAGCAGGATACCCCACCCAGACTGAAAGTAAACAGCAGAGAGCAGGATGCCCCACCTAGACTGAGAGTAAACAGAAGACAGCAGGATACCCCACCTAGACTGAGAGTAAACAGCAGAGAGCAGGATGCCCCACCTAGACTGAGAGTAAACAGCAGACATCAGGATACCCTGACCAAGACTTCTGTCTAAATCAAGCCTCCATGCAAATCTATTTGTATCCCGCACGCGTTGACGGCCGAACAGGAGTTTCCAAGGCAGGCAGTGAAGGCAAATGCAGCATACTAGCGTATTCATCAGTTTCGAATTAGCTCTTCCAATACCGCCCTTTCCCCCAACATCATCGCCTCAATGTTCTGTTCCACCGCCTGTTAATTGCGTCTGGCACCCAGTGCTAAGACCTCTGCAAACCGCTTTCCTCTTGGTACAGAGGCAGTGGACAGACTAATATTTTTAGATAATGTGGGTTTCAACCCCCAACATTCTGGTCATCCTGGCACACCTGTTTCTCAGTTAACCCAAGACAGGAAAGTAATTGCCCCTCGGTTATGTTGCCTGTGGCCATTATGCCTCCGACACAGACTTTTGAAGTAACATGAATTGTATGGGTCCATAATCACAGCTCAATTAAATGTAATTCCCAGTTGTGAGACCAGTACACCATGCCACCTGCCTACAACAGTCTGGGCCATCAGTCTGGTATTCCTAGTGCTTATGACATCTCCAGCACCTCCAACAACTTCCGAACCCAGGAAGTTATCTCCAAGACCAGGAAGTCAGTTTTGAAACCAGGAAGTCTGGTCACCGTCCCTTTCTGCAGCACCCGTCTCCTACGGACCGAGGGTGCAACCGGCCAGCAAGCGTGACCCCACCATTCCGGCACCTGGACTACAAGACCAGAGGACTGGAGCACTGCCAGCACCACCACCAAACCCGTGGCAATGCCAGAAGGAGCACGGGAAACGGCCAACACAGCCGGCAAACTGCAAGCCAGCAGCCGGCAAGCCGCAGTGTGGGTGCGCAAGAGCGTGCTTGCACACCAATGGCCACTTCTGCCAGCACCTGTCGGCTATGTCTGTGCTCAATGAAGAAGGACACTCCAGAAGCGGGCATCTGTGCCATGCTGAGAGGGCGGTATTCTAAAGCGTATTCAGCACTGGGCATCTGGCTACCCTCTGATTTAGGGCACAGACCCCTGACCACCCAACTGCATACCGCATTGCCCCCTGGCAACCCTTGCACTTGGGTCTGTATCTGCAACCCTACGGTCCGCTTACCTGCACTTATTAGACATTGGTTGTCTGCGCTTAATTCTTGCACTTGCCGCCTGCTGGCCACACTACCTGTTGTTTCGATCACGTGTTCAGCACTTTCCACTCCTCCCTTGCCCCTGGCACTTCTACCTTCTGTCGCCCATGCACTTGCACGTTCTCAATGTCACTGGGCCTAGTAAGATCATTGTTTTGTCCTCCCTTGAACTCGTCCCTTGCCTCATCCGACCCTGAAACCCTTTTGCAGGGCGCGATATTAATAAAATATCATATCATGTTCCTTCTTGAGCTGGTCTAGTGTAAGGGTGGCTCTGGGAGGTTTCAGCGGCTCTGGTATTTCTCCTCATCTACTTGTTTTCCTGATTTATTGCTCTTGGTGTGTTCTGTGAAGGGTGTGTCGCCCGTCACTAGCTGGAAAGATCGTAGGGAATGAAGTAGGTTTGGCATCTGGTAATCTTTCTCCCCATGGGGTGCCTGTCTCATTGTTGCTCAGTGTTGTATATGCGAGCCAGTTGATGGACATTGGTATTGGTACTGCACCTGTAGGTTAATTCCCTTCTGAATCAGCTTTCCTTCGTTGGGTGTCGCAGTGTCGTACGTTGAGACCTTGGAAACGTAAAGATGCTAATCCTGAAAATGGGCCTCATTCCGAGTGGGGCGGTAAGGGATACCGGGCACCGGTAAGGAGACCGGTGCTGGTCATCCCTTACCGCCCTGCTACGAGTTCCCTTAGTGGGTCCGTCCCTTAACGCCCGGTCTGACCAGGCGTTATGGACGGGACCCGTTAAGGAAAATCAGAGCCAATAACGGTACCGCAATTTGCGGTACCGTTATTAGTACCTTCCCCATTCCCATTGAGCCCTATGAGGGCTCAAATGGAAATGGGGAGTGGCTTTTCCAATGGGGATTTACCTGTCCCGCAAAGGTCAGACTACACCGGTAAGTCCCCATTGAACGAGACCGGTGCCGGACACGTTATTGGTGGCAGTCATGGCGCAAATAGCGCCATGACTACCACCAATCTCGTAATGAGGCCCAATATCTTTCTATTGTGCGGTATCTATTTCCTGAGGGTACCTGAGGGCATGGAATGGTATCATGCTCCACCATGCGCTTTAACTCTAAGGAAGCCCGAATGTGGCATGCGAAATGGTGGGGGTAGTATGCTTCAGTGTGGGCATTTATGGAGAGCTACATGTGAAACACAAAAGGGCGCAATATACAACACTACAATGTGCAAAATTCAGGGGTAAAAATTGCACGTTTTAAGCCACCAACCAGGAACAAAAAGCCACTCACGCCGCATTCGAAAAATACACACAGCAAACCAACACCGGCTCGCCAAGAGTCAGCAATATGATATGATATGATGTCAATTATAACACGCCTGTACACAAGTGTTTCTAGACACGGCAAAACGAGGGAAGATAAAGGGAGGACAAGACAAACAATCTTACTAGGCCTTGTGTCATTCAGATTGTGCAAGAATGAGAATGAGAAGTGCAGGGGTGAGGGGAAACAGGGCAGCATTGCTCTGAGTAAGTGCAACCAGGACAACCCGGACCTGGCTAAGTGCCAGGAAGCAACGTACTGTAGACATTACAGTTTCAGCCCCTAAGTGCGTGAGAGGCCCGGAGGAAGTGCTGGGGAGACTGATCAAGAAAGAGCCTGGAGCCCAGTGAGACTCTGAAGGTTGCATGGCTAGCCAGTGGGCTAATGTTGAGTGCCCATTTTGATTCTTGCAAAGAGTATGAACCAGAAAAATAAAGACTGCCCTCTCAGGTGACAGGGATGGCAAGGCCCTCAGTTACTTTTTTTTATATTAGTATTATAGTAAGATTTATATAGTGTTTTCACCAAAAAACGCAGTCGATTGGTTACAATAATAGGGTACAATTTCTATGAGTGTAAGACAAATAAATCAAGGCTTTGGGGAAGTTAAGACTTTGTAAGAGACAAGAGAAGATGAGATTTAGAGTAGGACAAGTATGATAGGATGGCAACGAGCATCCAGATAAGGGAGGGGTGTTACAGAGTTTTAGAGCAAGAAGAAAGGAGTATCTAGCTGGTGGCAAGATGGGGCACTGTGCGGCAATGTACTCTCAAAGGGGCACTCATTTATGAAACACAATAATATGCAAAATGGAACAACTCAAAGTGCCATGTAAAGGAGGATGCCAAGAACTACGATGCCATGCGCTATCACAGAGGCACCTAGATATGGAACACCAGAGGATATAAAATAGGGTAGGAGGTCAGCCAGGCAGGTGTGCTGTCCTCAACTCCAAGAGAGCAGGGAGTTTTGAGGAGAGAGATTTGGTCCACAGTGTTGAACGCTGCAGGGGGGTTGAAAAGATTGAGGCTGGAGCAGCGGTGAGAGGGTGAGCAGTGGTGAGTGTTGAATCGTAGAGTGTGTTCAACTCAAGGTAGGTAAGAGAGAGAATTCAGGCCTGGCTCAAGCAGCAGGTCCAGTGTGACCAGGCACCCCCATGGCCACCCTTTGCACCCCCCTAGGAAGGAGCACTTGTCAGTGGTGTCAACCATCACTGGGACGAGGAGGAGCTAGGGGGAGTGGCAGGCAGGGGAGATTTAGCTATTAGAATTCTGAGGGGCTGCACTGCAGGAGGCCCGGCCAGGATTTATGTGCTTGCCTTGGACAATGGTTTGATGCCCCACAGCCATGAAAGCAGAAACGACCAGGGATATGGAGGGTCATTCACACCTCTAAGATATGGTAGCACACTTGCTCAAGCAGGCAGCCTACAGCTATCTAGCAAGAGATTTTACCACTATTTCCAACATCTCAGTTACAAGGTAGCTATTTCTTCAAACCTATCAAGTTGATTTCTGTAATTTAAAGTAGGGTTTTTTATGTGAGAATATAACTGTTGTTGCCATCATGCTTAATACGATGGTTAACTGTAGCAAACAAAGACCATACTCAAGGCCAGCACAGCCTGTCTTGGACTGTCTGGGCATGGGAGGCCACACACCTTACAAGCAACTGATATCCCACAGGTATGTGCTCGAAACCCCTCCCCAATGTTTCCTCCCTCCGCTGTTACCTGCCCCTGTACCCTCCTTCATATGTTGCCCACTATGCCTCTATGGCCGCCTGGGCCATGCCACATTCAGCTACATATACCTTTTACCCTACTATCTCACAAGTGGCCTCGCCCATCTTCCTGGCCTTGGCCCCAGCAGACTGGGCCATCTCACCACCCATTCTTGCTCTTTCCTCGCCTCCACTATCCCTCTCCCCACCTCCTTCTATCAGAAAGACACACCTCGGTTCACGCACCTCGGCTCCACTCTCCACCACCCACACGATCACCCCAGCCACATTTCCGAAACTCCTCCCATCCTCCACGGTCCACACTGGCCAGTCTTCTAGCCACTCCACTGCTTGTCCCCCACTACATTAAATTGCGCCTT
This sequence comes from Ambystoma mexicanum, assembly GCA_002915635.3. Taxonomy (NCBI): domain Eukaryota; kingdom Metazoa; phylum Chordata; class Amphibia; order Caudata; family Ambystomatidae; genus Ambystoma; species Ambystoma mexicanum. The sequence continues at coordinate 1,032,920,598 of CM030325.1, forward strand.
GATCACTGCTTGATCTGTTTCAGCCCATGCAGTGGACATACATGACCTCATTACCGCAAATGAGATGACATCCTAGCCATCACAGAAACCTGGCTCCATGCCGCAGCCGGTCCTGCCCTATCTATCACCTTGTCCCAAGGATATTCCGTGCTCCGAAGAGACCGCCTATCAAGCAGAGGTGGCTGTGCAGCACTCATAAACAAATAATCCATGTGCATTACAGCATCGATCCACCAGCCCCAACCAAACTGCAACTTTCTTACCACGAAACTCTGGCTGTCCCCCACCTCCACCATCTTCCTCCATCTCAGATACCGTCCCCCAGGGCCCACCCTCTCATTCAAAGAGGATACCCTGCAGATTCTCTACGCTGATCTCAAGCCAAGTTCCAAACTCCTTCTCCTAGGAGATCTCAATTTAAGCTTTTATGACACTAGAGACAAAGACTCTCGCTTTTGCTAATGACGTTAATGCCCTCTGCTGCACTCAGCGAATACTTGAGCCCTCACATACTCTTGGTTAGACACTTGACTGGCTTGCTGACCTCATCTGCAACACCTCCATCACCTCAAACTCTATCTGCCTGTGGTCAGACCACCAAATCATCTCTTTCACCATCCCCAAAGCCAAACAACCAGTTAGCACCTCCGCCGTAGCCCCAGTATTATGTCGCTGCACCCGCTACCTTACCAAAGAATGCCTTCTCCCCTTATTAGCTGCTGATCTCTCACCAAACTTCTTCCCCACTGCCACCCACCATGCTTAGTGACCACAACAACAACGTTGTCGTCCGAGCAATAAACAAAGTAGCCCCTCTATAACACTGCAATGTGAAACCATCTTCATATAAAAATGCATGGGTCACCCCAGTCCTTCAATCCATGTGTTCTAAGAAACAAACCACTGAAGCCAAATGGTGCAAACCCCTTCCTGCTGCCAACAAAGCACACTTCACTACCATCTCTACAAAATACAAGCAGGCAATTCTCAATTCTAAAGCTTCTGTCTACAATGACAGAATCGCCCAAGGCTAAAACGGACTCACAAGAGCTCTTCTCTGTCTTACGCGAACCAGAAACCCCTTCTCTTCCACCTGCTAACTTTATCAAAGATGACTCAAGGTGCAATCAAACACCATCATTAGTAAAATCACCACATTACAAGAGAAAGTCCATGCTAAACAATCTATCAGCCGCAACAAACCCCAGTTTTCTATCCCTTCACAATACCCCATACCCCCTCCTCCCCCCCCCCTTTCAGCTTCAGCCCTGTTACTGAACTTGAAGTTGTATGTCTCATCAAAGGCCTCAAGCCCTCTGGCTGCAAAGGTGATATTTGCCCAGCCCCACCTATCAAACATTGTGCTGAGGCCTTACCGACCATCATCAACACCATCATTAATACTCCCTTCGATTCCAGCTCTGTTCCCTCCAGTCTCAAAGAAGTCTGGATCTGACCCCTCCTCAAAAAACATTCACTCAATCTGTCCATCCTCACCAACTATGCCCCATGACTCCCGTCCCTTTTATCCTAAAAATCCTGCACCATGCAGCCTATCTCCAAATCCAATGCTATCCTCAGTCCTCGCCAGTCCGGCTCCTGCCCAAGAGACGGAACTGAACATGCCTTGCTTGACTTGAGAAACCAACTCGACGACATAAGAGACTCAGGCAAATCCACCTTCCTTCTCCTACTTGACTTCTCTGCTGCCTTCAACCTGGTCAATCACCAAACACTCAGCTACCATCTTTCCTCCGCTGCCAATTTTCCCCCCAGGCAACCAATTGGATCGCCTCTTTCCTCGCAGACAGATCTTCCAGAGTCTTCATCGGAAACTCCATCACCTACCCAGTGCCAGTTTCTTTTGGCATCTACAAGGTTCCTACATCTCCCCCATAATCTACAACATCTACACAAGCCCCCTCTTTGATCACCTGGACTCCCTTGGCGTCACCTACACCAACTCTGCTGACGATACATAAATACTCAACCCCCTCACCAGCAACTACCTTCAGGATACCACCACACTAAACTCCATCTATGATACTATCTAGGTTTGGATTGTGTCCCTCATGCTCTGTCTGACTGATGACAAGACAGAGATTTTAATTGTTGGCTCCCAAACCCTGCTCACCAAACTCGACCTGGCTTATGAGGTCTTTACTATTGGTGAATTTACAATTCATGTCTTGTCTGCAGTCAAAACCCTGAGTATCTTGCTCAACGCGACCCTTAACAGAACACGACAGGTCTACGCCATTGAATCGTCTGCTGTCTGCACAATGAAACTCCTAAATGCAAAATTCCTCTCCACACATAAGCACCTTCGCCCATACAGTTATTGGCTCTAGGCCAGACTACTGCAAGGTTGTCTTTGCCGGCACCTACGAAAGAAACCTCAATAAACTGCAAGTTATACAGAACAACGCCCTCCATGGCCTTTCCAAAGACGACCACTTCTCATCCACCAGGAGAAAAGTGCACTGGCTCATGATCCGGCAACGCATCAATTTCAAAGTTCTTAGCATCACTCACCATTGCCTTTCTAATACGGCCCCCACCTACCGGTCTCAAAAACTATCTAAAACCAGAAGAAGCCACAACAATGTTTAATTGACTCCCTAAACACCTGCTTTGCTCCACATAGGAACATTGATTATGCAAGGCAATATTTCCACACGACCACCCAAACGAAGGGTAATACCCTGGACACATTCCTCATGCGGTTACGGAAAAAGATTCAAATACTGTGCGTTTGACAAATATTCCTCAGAAGAAGCTCTTCGGTCTCAGATAACAGCGGGCTGCTAGCCGTCAATGTTCCGCAAGAAAGTACAACAATAAATGAGATCCCTAGAAGAATAGTGATGCTGGCTCGGGCAGACATGGTCATTGACATACAGGCAGAGGCCATGGAGAAGATCAAAAGATCACTGACCATGCCGTCGCCAGGCAGCAGGAAAACAAGCTAAAGGAGAACAATGCAAGTGTACAGATGTGGGTACCTATTTCCACATGAACGGACATGTGTGATGCCTGTGGGGGTGAAAACCACTTCCAATCAATATGTAAAAATGTCAAATATGGACAGCGTACTAGCGACACAAGAAGTTCTTGGAGGAATTTGCCAAACAACAAGAAGGTCATCAGCAACAAGACAAAGAAGGTCATCGGAGAGACATCCATCATCCCCACGGAGACCCAGATGGGCGACGGGAAGACACCAAGAATCAAGACAAATGTCCAACTCAGACAAAAGCAAAAAGAGATTGACGCGTCAGACAATACGATACATAAATCCATCGGCCAGACGTCAGGAGGATTTGAGATCCTCATCAAGCAAGGCAGGAAGAGAGAATACATCCATGCAATAGGAAACAGAACAGTGATAGAATACAGTCCCACACGTCTACTACAGGTGAACGGAAGGGCTCCAGAACTTCTGATAGAGAGGGGGTATGATATGGTATGATATGATATTGTATGATATGGCATTTGTAACGCGCCTATACACAAGTGTTTCAAGGGGCGACGAGGCGGGGGGGGGGACAAGGGGAGACAGACAACGATCCTACTAGGCCAGGTGTCATTCAGATCGCGCAAGGGTAGAGGGGAAGGGAAAGTGCAAGGGGGAAGTGAAGAGGGGAGAGTGCAGTACATGGTTAATAGCATACAGGATAAATAACAAGGGCCAGCTAGTGGCAAGTGCGAGATAAGTGCAGACAAGTGCTGGGAAGGGGGGCTGTAGGGATACAGACACAGTCCCGCAGTGCAGGAGGTAGCCAGGGAGGCAGTGCAGGGGAGAGGTTTAGCAGGGGAGAGGGGGAGAGAAAGCGGAGGCAAAGAGGAAGGTTTTGAGGTGCTTCCGGAACCGGAGATGGTTCTCCTCAAGTTTCAGGGAGGCAGGAAGGCTGTTCCAGAGGGAGGCCCCTGCAGCGGAGAGAGATCTGCCCCCAACTCGTTGTTTGGAGAAGCGGCTGACCCTGAGGGAGTTGGAGGCGGATGAGCGAAGAGCTCGAGAAGGAAGATATTTAGGAAGAGAGACTTGAAGGTATTTTGGCCCAAGGCCCCAGAAGGCCTTGTGGACAATGCAGAGGGTTTTGAACTTGATCCTCGCAGTCGCTGGGAGCCAGTGTAGTGATTTCAGTCCTGGAGAGATACGGTCCCTGGGCTTGGACCAAGGACATGTCTCGCAGTCCTGTTCTGGATGAGTTGCAAAGGGCGGAGAGTAGAGGCAGGCAGAGTTAGATAGAGGCTGTTACAGTAGTCCAGCTTCGAGAGAACCAGGGCTCTAGAGACAGTGAGCTTCTGGGGGAAGGAGAGGAAAGGAAGGATACCCTGGAGGAGGTGGAGGTGGTAGTGTGACTTCTTAGAGACGTCGGATATGTGAGGAGAGAAGGAGAGTGTGGAGTCGAAGATGACCCTGAGGTTGTTTGGGGGGGGGCACCTTGAACGTAATGAACGAAGAAACATATGAAGGACTAAGGTATGCTGCAAAACTGCAGCCATCCGACATCGATATCTACCCATACAGCTTGACAATCCCACGCCCATGTAAGGGGCATGCTCATACAAAGATAAAGCAGAACAACTGACCATCTATGTCGTCAGTGACGATGTACCTGGCGGAAACATTCTCAGCTTCAAATCTGCAATGCAAATGGGACTGGTATACACCATGTACCAAATCATGTCCTCATAGACATCAATTGCAAAAGACATGGGCCCTCATTACGACCCTGGCGGAAATCGCGGTGCTAAAAGCACCGCGGAGCACGGCGGAAAGCTGCCGATAGCGCCATGGAGGTTGGCGGATTTTCCGCCCCATGCCGACCTTGGCGGGGCGGTAAATCCCCATCCCCCATTTTACCCTTCCCCATTCCCATTTTTGCCCCATAGGGTATAATGGGAGTGGGGAAGGCGTTAATTGCGCCACCGCAAAATACGGTGGCGTAATTAACATCAAGGTCCCATAGCGCCATGGATTTCTCCGCCCGGAAAAACCAGGCGGAAAACGTTCCATGGCGCTACGGGAACTCGTAGTAGGGCGGACGGGTCCGCCGCGATTAACGCTGGCGTAAACCCACTCCGCCAGGGTCGTAATGAGGGCCATGGTCGTGAAATTGTTTCCTTCGTTATTCCGAGGTTTAGGAAAACTGAAAGACCGCAATAATATACTGCACATAAAAGAGGACATTAAACCAGCGGCACAGCATTACCAAGGCATCCTGCTGAACATTCAGTCACAAGTGGAGGATAAAATACAGTCACTGTGAAAGCAGGATTTTATAGAGCATGCCAAGAGGCCCAGACCCTGGGCTTTACCAATCATGTATGTTCCCAATAAGGAAAATAACTGAACGATCTGTTTATGTGTGGACATACGCTCCCCAAACCAAGCTATAGAGGGGAAAAGGCACATGTCACCGAGAATGACAGATATGATTCACCTGCTACACGGATCCAAGGTCTTCGCGAAACTGGATATGAACAAAGGATATCATCAGTTAGAGCTGCACCCCGATTCCCACTACATTACCACTTATACAGCCCATCCAGGATTCTTCAAATATAAAAGGCTCAGTTTTAGGGTCTCCTCAGCGGCGGGAATCTTACAAAATGAGATACACCAGGTCATTAAGAACATCCCGCAGCGCCTCAATTATAGTGAGGATATCTTGATATTTGGGGCTACTGAAAAGGCCCACAACGATATCCCTGTGGCGAGTATGCATGGCACTTGGAGATGCAAAATTAATGCTTAATGCTCACAAATTGAGTTTAGCAAATCTAATTTTTTTGTATACATCTTTTCTAGTGATGGACCAAGGGCGGCTCGTCCACAAGGGCTGAGGGGGCGTCGACCCACTGGTTCTTGGCCCCCTCTCACGCATTATGGAGGAGCCAGACCAGTAAAATACAAGCACTCCCTCAGCAGTTTTTTTTCAGCTGAGGGAGTGCTCTTAACTGTGAATGGAAAAATATGTTTCCCTTTCACAGTAACATTTCCCCAGCCGCGCAAGCTCCATGAGACAGGCAGGGCTGGGGGCGTTTGCTTCCCCAGCATCCCATGGCTCATTTGAAATGCTGGCTGGGAAATTGCACATCTGTATGTGCTAGGGGTCGCTCTCGCACCTCCTTGCACATACAGACAGAGCAGGCTGGGGTGGGGCATCTCCGGACCCACGCTCAGGCTCCTTGCATGCATGTGCAGGAACCAGGAAACTTCCTGATTCCTGTTCATGCTTGCAGAGGGCTGGAGCACTAGAACCTCCGGACCCGCAGCAGATGGTAAGTTTGTTTATGTTCAATTTTTTAAAATTTAAATTATGTGTATGTATGCATGCGTGTATGCTTGTGTTGTTGAATGGATGGATGCTGGTGTGAATGAGAGAGTGCTTTCTGTGTGTATGTTGTGTAAATGTGTATGTTTGTATGTTCATTTATTTATTTAAATATGTGTATGGATGTGTATGCTTCTGTTTTGAGTGAGTACATGATGGATGTTTGTGTGAATGAAAGAGTGCCTGCTGTGCGTAGATTGTGTGTGTGTTGTGTAAATGTGTGTTTGTATGTTTATTTATTATTTAAATGTGTATGGATGCATGTATGCTTGTGTTAGGAGTGAATGCATGATGGGTGCTCGTGACTGTTAATTAGACAGTGAGTGCTTGCTGTGTGTATGTTGTGTGTGTGTGTTTGTGTGTTTGTGCTGGTCTGATATGACATGATAGGTTATTTATAACACACTTAATACCGAGAGGTTTATAAGCGCGGACCCGGGGATCAAACCTGTGTTGCTCCATATCGTCTTGCTTCCAAGGCGAGCACATTGCTCCTACGCTAGCCTCCCGAGAGAGGATTTTGGCGAGTGGGGGTAGAGGTTTGTACAACAAAGGCATTTCAAAAATGCCTTTCTTGCACAATCCCCTTCCCACCGGCCAAAATCAGCTCTCCGTCGGAGGTGCTGTGGGGCAAGGGCACAGGGATGATATTATTTTACTGGACATCTACAATAGATGTCCAGTAAAAAATACCTTACCTGCCCCATGGCCCCCCAGCACCTTGTATACACACATAACAACTTTGACGTTGTGTGTTTGGTGCTGTGAGATCCAGAGGACAGGCATGGTATGTTTTTACTGGACATCTATGATCGACGTCTAGTAAGAAATACCATAACTGCTCCCCTGGCCCCCCAGCGCCTTGCATAGACACATAATCACTTTGATTGTGTGTTGGCACTGTGAGGCCCAGGGGACATGCATTGGTCTCGGGAGGATAGCTCAGGGGCAACGTGCTCGCCTTGGAAGCAAGACAACACAGAGCAACACAGGTTCGATCACAGGGTCCACGCTTAGAAACCTCTGGCTATTAAGCGTGTTATAAATAACCTATCATATCATATCATAGCATTTTTTTACTGGACATCTATGATAGCTGTCTAGTCAAAAATACCATACCTGCTGACCTGGCACCCCCAGGACCTTGCATACACACATAATCACTTTGATCGTGTATGTGTTTGGCACTGTGAGGCCGAGGGGACAGGCATGGTATTTGTTTACTGGACATCTAAAAAATACCATCCCGCCCCAGAGTCCCTCAGTGCCTGGCATACACACATAACCACGTTGATGTGGAACTCAGGACCCAGGGGACAGGCATGTGATTTTCTTTTACTGGGCATCAATGATAGATGGCCAGTAACAAAAACATGACTTACCCCAGTGCACCCCAGCACCTTGCAATCACACATAATCACATTCATCATTATTGTGATTATGTGTGACTGCAAGGCGCTGGCACGCCAAGGAGCGGGCAATGCATTATTTAGTGCACATGGTTGATAAAGCAAGCATGATAAGTGTTATTATGTAGTTAGACAGGCATTTTAATGCAGCCAGTTGAGTCATTTCGTATTGTGGTATGGCATTTTGTATTGGGCATCGTTGGTAAAGCAAGTGTGATAAATGTTATTATGAAGCAAGATCGTCACTTTTATGCACTTCGTCTGGCCATTTCTTGTTGTGGTATGACATTTGTAAAACAAACATAAGTGTTATTATACTATACTGGCATTTCAATGTAGCCAGTTCAGTCATTTTGTATTGTGGTATGGAACTTTATATTGGGCATCTTTGATAAAGCAAGCATGATAAGTGTGTATTATGTAGCTCGACTGGCATTTTAGTACAGCCAGTTTGGACATGTGTTCATACTTTGGCATGCATCTTTAATGGTAAAGCCAACTGGAGTATCTTCTTATGTGGGGATACTGCCATAAATTGGCATAACAAACATGGACATGTTTTCCTATAGTATCATTACTGGCATTATGCACAAAGCAACCATGAGTATGTTCTTAAATGGGAATAATCGGGTATAATGGTGCAGGAGCATGGAAATGTATGGGCACAGCCAGTTGTGAACATGTTTTATACTGGCACATATTGTGGGAAAAGGCATCATGACAATGTGTTGGGGAAATGCTCCTGTGCACTGTTGTTAACTTGCATCTATTGGATTTTTTTCATGAGTTACCCTACACAACCCAATTGCAAACTGTTAGGCGTTTTACTCAATTTTTCTAAAACAAAGTGTGCTCTACAATGCACCATTTCCACTGATTATTTAAAAAATGTCTCGGTGGGATAACCTCCCGATTTCCCCCTTGAGTGGTGTGGGCTACCTTGCTACGCTCGGTCGCTCCGCCATATCAGAGGCAAATATTTACGCCAAGCCAGTTAAAAAATTACCAGCCACCACTGTGATTGTCTTCAACCCGATCCAGCTAAAATACAAGCACTAATCACTACGCCCACCCTTATATTCACGTCCGCAGTGAGGTTATTCCTGGGCATGGCTAGCTATTGTCAAAGATACATTCAAGACGTCGGATCATTCAGCACACCACTACGTACGCTCAAGGTGAAAGGGCAAGAATTTCAATGGTCTCAAGAATGCGAGGAAGTGTTCAGAGAAATAATTACTTGCATCTCATCTGTGAATTCAATATGCGTAATATACAAGAAATATTACGACACGGATCTGGAAACGGAACTAACAGTTGGCGCAAGATCTGTAGGGATAGAGGCTATACTTGCACAGTGCAAACCCGGTTCTCTATCACCAAGACGCATAGTATCATATGCCAGCAGAAGTCTGTCTAGCACAGACTGCGTGTATTCCCAGCTGGAGAAGGAGAGCTTAGCCGTATTATGGGCCTGTGAGCACTACTATACTTATATGGGAAGACGTTTACAATTGTCATGGACCACCAGGCCCTCACGACCATCTACGGAAAGCCAAATACAAAAATTGCATGATGGGGACTCAGGCTGCAGGAAAACCACTTTGACATTTGTGCATAAGCCAGGGGACAACAGCAATCGGCTGACTTTTTATCCAGATACCCTCTTCCGGCTGTTGAAAATGATCAAACTTACAAAGAGCATAAGTACATTAATTACATCACTCATAACGCACTCCCAAAAGCCAGGAATATGGATGAGATTGTGAAGGAATCGGGTAAAGACAATCTCATCACATGAGTAAAAGCAACACGTGCTGTCTGGAAGGTGGGGAGATTCTAACAACTTGGAAGAGGAACTGTGACGATGAATCGAAAATGATGCAGACATTTGCGCTTGTGGAAGATGAATTGTCTATATCCCCTCAATGGCTTCTCTTGAAAGAAAACAGTATTGTTATTCCCCTGTCTCTACATGACCAAGTGATAGAACTCGCACATGTGGGTCGCAGGGGCATAGTGTCCACGAAAAGACAATTCCAGACCAAGGCGTGGTTCTACAAAATGGACGTAAAATGCAGGATGTCCTTGAGAAGTGTGTCATTTGTAGATCGGTAGCACCCTGCACATTCCCAGAACCCTTGAGGGCGACATCTTTGCCACTGAGGATGTAGGATGAGGTGGCCATTTACTTATTCAGACCGCTTTCAATCAGCAAATATGTATTGGTGGCGATTGACGAAATGTCAAGGTACCCGGAAGTGCAAATGGTCTCATCCACAGCAGCTCAGCTGATCATCCCTGCGCTAGACAAAATGTTTGCAGACTATGCAATTCTGACGATTGTAAAATCTAACAATGGTCCTCCGTTTAGTGGACGTGAGTTTGCCATGTTTGCAGAATCCCTAGGATTTCAGCATAGGAAGATCACCCCACTGTGGCCAAAGTCTAATGGCACAGTGGAAAGGTTCATGGCTAACATTAAACAAACACTGCAGGTAAACAAAATCACTAGAGGATCATTAATGGAAGGCTATTTGCACACTTCCAAGAGACTATCGGAACACTCCACATAGCACTACAGGAGTGTGTCCATCTGAGCTGATGTTCAGTCAAAAAGATCGAACCAGATAACCACAAGTGTCTGAAAGGGAAGCAGAATGGGAAGCAGCTTAGCATGCAGGACAAGCAGATGAAAACAGCAAGACAAGCAGATGAGAGCAGCAAGACAAGCAGATGAGAGCAGCAAGACAAGAAGGTGAGAGCAGAAAGTCAAGCAGATGATAGCAGCAAGACAAGCAGATGAGAGAGCAAGTCAAGCAAATGGGAGCAGCAAGACAAGCAGATGAGAGCAGCAAGACAAGCAGATGAGAGCAGCAAGTCAAGCAGATGGGAGCAGCAAGTTAAGCAGATGGGAGCAGCAAGTCAAGCATATGTGAGCAGCAAGACAAGCAGATGAGAGCAGCAAGTCAAGCGGAGGAGAGCAGCAAGACAAGCAGATGAGAGCAGCAAGACAAGCAGATGAGAGCAACAAGACAAGCAGATGAGAGCAGCAAGACAAGCAGATGAGAGCAACAAGACAAGCAGATGAGAGCAGCAAGTCAAAGATGAAAGCATGGGTTGACGTTTCGAGAGGTGCTAAGGAGTCGGAGAAACAAGTTGGTGATTCTGTACTGGTACGACAAACTCAGTTGCAAAAGGACATGCCAGCCTTTAGTCCCAGTCCCGTAACTGTGACGAAAGTCACAGGTACCATGATTTCTTCTGAACTTCATCGTTTTGGGGGAAGATTACGAGATACGAGTCTTAGTGGATGAAGAGTCAGAGTATTCAAGCTCACAATAAAGCTGCTCTGACTACATGGATGGAGAAGTTGACACTGGAGACAGCAGCTGCAGTGAAGTAGAAGAATCACTGTTCCACAGAAGACCCGCCAAACAGATGATCAAGAAGCCGTCAAGATGGATTGAAGACATGGAGTAGTTTTGTATATATTCAATTATGTGTGGGGGATATGTAGTGCCCTGTCCTGTTTCCTTGTCCATTGTCTTAAAACAGGATACACGTGACGGGATAAGGAGCAGCTTGTATGGAGGTACGCTTCAAATAAAGCAGATGCTGCCAAAATCGCTGGTGTTGTCTTCATTTGTGAAAATGTCTCAGTTTCTGTAAAAAAATAGTCTCCTACTCGACCTAGAACATAATACACTGAACCAGAATCAGACCATCGAAAAGCTCACACCCTATTGGTCACTGATTAATCGTTCTTAAATTTGGTGCAATTGTGCATCATAGCTACACCTTTGTCCTCAGAACAGTTGGCTAATGAATTGAATTAAGAGTGAGGGCCACTGGATTGCCTCAATGGTGCTGCTTCTGAGTACCTGGGTTGGTCTACAAAGAATGGCTATAAACAGCTTACCTGTCGAGACTTAGGGAAAATGTAGGACTCTCCCCAGAAATGGAGCACAATATCCTTTAGAAAATAGAGAGTGGTACAGCTGATCAGGCCAGGACTCTCAGTCCCTCAGCATTTTCAGCATGACATGTTAAATATCTTTGTACAGTGCCGAGGGCTCGTAAGCATTAAAGCGCTGTCGAGAAGTAGTAAAGTTATATTTGGGGAGGTGATCAAAAACGAAGGCCGGCAGTTCGAGCTAACAGTCCAAACTAGTTTGGAAAAAGTTTGTTTTGAATTGCTTATTAAACTATCATATATTCGATTGTGATCTTAAGAGCAAAAGGACTCTGTTCCAGAATGCATTGCTCCCATTAAGGCCCATAAACCAGCCCGCTTATGATTCCTCAGATTTTTCCCATTCATTATCATTAATTCCTCGGCATATTAAGATGGCCGCTGCACCGCTGATAGAATTCCTTGTTCACCATTTGTTTATTTGGTGGCCATGCAACCGACCTCCTGACAAGGAGGACGATGCGCTTTTTAAACAAATCACCATCCGCCGGCAGGCGGAAGCCGGCCAATGTTGAAGGCCTAGTTAAAGGCCCTGTCCCGAGCCTGTCGGAGCCGGGAGGACCGTCAGACCATCCTAGACACTTTGACTTTATTGTATTCTTTGCCCCAACCTCCACTCTAAGTACTGCTTGTTGCCCACTAGCTGCGAATCACCTACTACATCGGGTGAACATTGCTGGCTGACTCCTCTGATCGCTTGTGTCACACCGCGCTCGCTACTCCGATTGGTAAGAGAGTTCTCTTCTCATAGTAACGCTCTGATTCCTTCAAATAGTCTGCCCGCCCTTCCACCCCTCATTTCCGATAGCCACCCTCCTACCTAGGCATACTCCCATCCTGAACAAGCATACCCCTGACCACCTCACCCCACGCCACTTATCTCCCGCAAACGGTATCCTACTAGCATTTACATAGTGCTGTCCGAGCGCACTCTTCAACTCCTGCACCCCACTGCTCAAAACCAGCATCTGGTACTAAGCTTACCACCCCCAGCGCACCCCTAGCCGTATGGGTGCCGCGTACCACTGTTGTGAGCACCCGATACAATTATAAGTGTTCCGTGCACCTTGCTCCATTCAGCCACCATTCCAGCTGATCTTCCTGGCCCTTATAGGATTCAACACGCCGCGCCACTCTCGCATGCATATCCCAATTGTCACCTTCAATAGTGCATATACCATGTTGTCTTTATTATGATACTTTTAATGCCCTACCTGGCAAATATCATCTGAACGACACACTGCTGATGATGTACTTAAAGCATGCTAGACAGGTTTTCTGTTTTTTATACCTTTACCACTGCTGATGATGTATGATATGATATGATATGATATGATATGATATGATATGATATGATATGATATGGCATTTCTAACGCGCCTATACACAAGTGTTTCAAGGCGCGACGAGGCAGGGAGGGGGGAACAAGGGGAAGACAGACAACGATCCTACTAGGCCAGGTGTCATTCAGACCGCGCAAGTGCAGGGTAGGGGAAGGGAAAAAGTGCAAGGGTAAGGGGGGGTGGGGGTGCAGTACAAATAAGTAGAATAGAAATAAAATAATAAATAAATAGGGCCAGCTGGTGGCAAGTGCAAGGTAAGTGCAGACAAGTGCTGGGGGGGGGGCTGTAGGGATACAGAGACAGTCCCGCAGTGCAGGGGTTGCCAGGGAGGCAGTGCAAGTGAAGAGTGACTGGGCCAGGACGAGGTCGGTGAGAGTGGCCCAGTTGCAGATTCAGTGCAGTTTCTAGTAGTATTAGCAGGGGAGAGGGAGAGAGAAAGCAGAAGTGAAGAGGAAGTTTTGAGGTGCTTCCGGAACCGGAGATGGTTCTCCTCAAGTTTCAGGGAGGCAGGAAGGCTGTTCCAGAGGGAGGCCCCTGCCGCGGAGAGAGATCTACCCCAGCTCGTTGCTTCGAGAAGCGGCTGTCCCTGAGGGAGTTGGAGACGGATGAGCGTAGGGCTCAGGAAGGAAGATATTTAGGAGAGAGAGAGTTGAAGGTATTTAGGCCCAGGCCCCAGAAGGCCTTGTGGACAATGCAGAGGGTTTTGAACTTAATCCTCGCAACCACTGGGAGCCAGTGTAGAGATTTCAGTCCTGAGAGATACGGTCCCTGGGCTTGAGGCCAAGGACAAGTCTCGCAGTTCTGTTCTGGATGAGTTGCAGAGGGCGGAGAGTGGAGGCAGGCAGATTAAGATAGAGGCTGTTACAGTAGTCCAGCTTTGAGAGAACCAGGGCTCGGGAGACAGTGAGCTTCTGGGGGAAGGAGAGGAAGGGAAGATTATCTCTGAGGAGCTGCAGCTGGTAATGTGACTTCTTAGAGACGTCAGATATATGAGGAGAGAAGGAGAGTGTGGAGTCGAAGATGACCCCAAGGTTTTTTGCCTTGCAGGTAGGAGCAGGAAGAGGGCCAAGAGAGGCCGGCCAGAGAGCTGCAGGGAAGGAGGGAGTGGGTGTGCCGATGAGTAGGATCTCAGTCTTACTAGCGTTAAGGCAGAGGTCATTGGCAGCACACCATTCCTGGATAGCAGACAAACAGTCAGAGATGAGGGAGGGAGAGGAGGAGGCCGAGGGTAGCCTGAAAATGAGCTGGGTATCGTCCGCATAGCACTGAAAGTTGGGGCAGAGGGCGGCGATGCGGTGGGCAAGGAGTGCCAGATACTGGTTGAACAGCCAGGGAGAGAGATTAGATCCCTGGGGAACGCCACAGGTGGAGAAAAAGATGTCAGAGAGGAAGGACCTAAAGCCTGTTAGACTTGCCTCTGGCTATTTACTCGCACCACCTAGAAAGAACGAATAACGAGGTTACCTAACATCTATTATCCTACTACAACACCAGTTAACATTTACCTAGGTTGACATCCACGGTGTGTCTGTACTTGTGCACTCACCATTCAGCCCAATCTTTCAATGAATTTGGTACCACTGTGTGCATTATTGCCAGTCTGCCTGGTGGCTTGTATCGACATCCATTGTGTCCTCCCACTGTTTGTATTTAGTGCCTGCAAACCCTCAAGCTTATAGTCACCCTACACTCATATTTGTGCAGCTAGCAACCCACCTACCAGAGGTTTTCATGGCTAACATATGGACCATCACTCTCACCATGACCACTCTGCTACCCCTCTCCAATACCATTGCTCCTACTAAATTCCTCCCGTCATCTGTTCATTGCCAACTTCCCAGGCCTAACATTGGTGTCTCAGAGAGTAACAACAACCCCCTTACTCCTATTGAGTGGATTGCACGATATGCCACAAAGCCCACTCCAAACATACCCTGCAATACTGCGATTAGAAACATCAGACTTGGTTCTCCAACCAACCTTAAGAACATCTTATGTGATAAGCTTACTTTGACTGATTCCACGATAGCCTACACTGACCTCCTCAAGACAAACACTAATATGCCCTCACAGAAAATCACGCCTTCCCACGCAGTACCGCCTCCGTTGAAGGAAGCCTCCCACATTAAAGAAGCTCTCATGAACGCCAGGCCTCTTATCGCCCATGCCTTAAATATAGCAGACTTCATCTCTTCTAACAACCTAGACTTCTTAGCAGTCACAGAAACGTGGCTTCACCCAGAAGCAGGACCTTACCTCATGCTGGCATTACCTGAAAATTACACAATCCTTAGAGCGGATAGGACAACCAGGAGACGTGGTGGAATCACACTCATTGCCAAAAACCAACTTGGCATCAGAGAATTTGCTAGCCAACCAATCACCTTGGGAGAACTCCTCTCCGCTAAACTTTCTTTATCAGCCACGCGCACATTACTCATCCACCTCATTTATAGACCTCCTGGCCCCCCGTCTTCCTTCGATGAAGACATCACACACCTTCTCTCCCACAACACCAAATCCAACTCCCAAATGATGTTATTAGCTGAGCTAAAATTAGGCCTTCACGACATCCAGGATTCTAAAGCCACAGATGTAAAAAAACTCTCTCACTGAATTAGGCTTCTTACAACGCATTTCTGACCCAACGCATAGCAAGGGCAGAACCCTGGACTGGGTCGCCAATCTAAACTGTAACATAAAAATTCTCTCAAACTCGCCCTGCGCCTGGTCTGACCACCATGAGACAGCCTTCGAGCTTCAGGACCCCAGCCGCCCACTCCGTAGCAGGCAACAAGCACCCCCTGCATCAACCAGAAATAACCGCCTAATCACTCTGAAGAATATACTCCCTCTAATCCAACCTATTATTAACCCCCACAAGATTCCATGTAAGGATCCAGCTATACTAGTGGATATATGCAATCAGAACCTACTCCATGCTCTAGACCATCTAGCTCCTCTCAAATTAAAACAATCCAAACCCCCAGCACACCTAAATAAATGGTTCTCTCCAGACCTGAAAGCTTTACGGAAGTCCAAAAGATGCTCAGAACTTAAGTGGGAGAAAAAAAACACGATCCAGAATAAAGCAATATTCATCACTGCCTCAAACATCTACAAAGCAGCTATTTTGAAAACTAAAAGCATCACCTTTAACAACAGAATTCTAAATGCCAAGTCCAGCACCAAAGAGCTCTTCACCATCCTCAAAGAATTGGAGTCACCCATCCCAACACCAGATTTGTGCAACAAAGCTGCCCTCGAGTGTACCAACATTCAAAAGGTCCTCCTAGATAAAATCTCTCTACTACAACCAAAAATAGAAGCTAAAAAACTCTGCCTCACATCCAGTGCCAATTCAAGTGAACCCTTCTCCCTCGAAACACTGCAACCTATTTGAATTCTCCCCAGTCACTACGAAAGAAGTAGAAGCCATTATTGCCAGCCTCAAACCATCTGAATGCCAAGGAGACATCTGCCCTGCTAGTTTCATAAAAGAGGGGGCCAAGGAATTCGCTCCTTTCATCACATCTTTCATTAATACATCCTTTCTGTACCAAAAAATCTAAAAGATGCTTGGGTCTTGCCCCTCATCAAAAAACCCAACCTCGACCCCAGCATTCCAACCAACTACAGACCCATAACACCGTCCTGTTTCTCTTACAAATATTGGATAAAGCAGCCTATATCCAAATACAGAATCATCTCTAAGCCAACAACCTTTTGGGCCTCCGGCAATCTGGCGTCAGACCCAGACACGGCACTGAGACAGCCCTCCTGGATTTAAAAATACAGATGGATGAAGCTAAAGATAACGGAAATCCTGCCTTACTCCTCTTACTCGACTTATCGGCAGCCTTCGACTTAGTTGATCATAGCATCCTAATCACCCATCTCACCTTTGAAGGTTCCTTCTCCCCTAACACCGCTGCTTGGATCCAATTGTTCCTCTCAGACAGAACTATGAGGGTCTTATATCTCCATCAGTGGTGGCAGAACCCTCCCCTATTACTTGTGGAGTTCTGCAAGGCTCCGGCGTCCCCCCAACTTTGTATAACATCTTTGCAAAGCTGCTGTTTGATCACTTAGATGACTTGGGCGTCCCATACCCCAACTACGCGGATGATACACAAACACTCATCATGCTCTCAGGATCATATGACAAAGACTCTGCATTCCTCAACGAAATCTACCTCAGGATCCAAGCGTGGATGGCCATGCACGGTCTTTGTCTCAATGTTGACAAGACCGAGCTACTGATCATCGGCTCTAAGCATCGCCTCAACAAGTTAGATCCACAATACATCTCATTCAATATTGATGGGAACAATATAAAAGTGTCGAAGGATGCTAAAATGCTTGGAGTCTCATCTGGATTCCACTCTCTCCCTTTCAAGACAAGTAAATGCAACTACTGCCTACACCACCAAACTTATACACTGCATGCAGAGCCTTCCTGTCCGCCATCAGCTGTGTCACTCTGGCTAGAGCACTCATACTCTCCAAACTGGACTATTGCAGCATTCTATATCTAGGCACCAGCAAACGAAACCGAAACAAGCTACAAGTGTTGCAAAACAATGCCATCAGAGTGACTCTAAACATACCCCGCTCCAATCGTATATCATAAGCGAGACGTAATATTAACTGGCTACCTATACAAGACAGGATTTCATTCAGAACCTTGATGATCACCCATAAATGTCTGTCAAAGTCAGCTCCCAAATACCTGGCTGATAAATTCTCCAAAAAGGTATCTTCCAGACCTACCAGAGCCAACTACCTACACTGTCTCATCATTTCCAAGTACAAGCTAAAGAAAGCAGGTGGCTCCAGCTTCCCAGTACTGGCAGCCAAGATTTGGAACTCTCTACCCCCTGCTCTCAGAGACGAACCATCCTTTCCGTCCTACAGAAGGAAGGTACATTCCTGGCTCTTCTCCTGCTTATTTAATTAACGAGCAAGTCCTCACGCACCTCATAGAACCCACGCTTAGATTTGTAACACTAAGCGCTCGCCTTTTAGTAGGATTTTCCTTCTTCTATACCCACACCTGCTTAACTCTCTGTATATAATTGTTTGCTTTGGTCAAGGCATGCGTCTCTGACATGGAACATGAGGCTAATGCCTATGTGTGCATTTGTATATGCACCTTATACTGTTGTTTAATGTATGAACACACTGCGTGTGCCTGCAATACTTTTGCCATATGTAACAATGTTGGACATTTAAGAAAAAAGCGCCTAGATACCTCTGTGTTAAGTGCGCTATATAAGAAATAAACTAAACTGAGCTGCAGCCCTTTTTAGACTCACCTCTTGACCGCCTGTACCTTAGAAACAATCCATCTTATGTTCAGTGGCATGCAGGCTTAGACTGGCCTATAGGGCGCTAGGGCAGTGCCAGAAGTGCCAGACCATGATTCTAGTATGGGCCAGTTTATTTGTCCCGAATGGGCCACTTCTTTCTCCAGAGTTGGACATTTTCATAAGTTACTAAACTATTCTTTTAATGTTAACCAATGTTCCTAAGCAAGTCTGACTTCAAATGCACGATTTGCAACATATTTTTACCAATGTAAATGTAATGTAATGTGTGATTCTGGGCCATTTTTTCATTGGTGCCTGGACCGATTGTATGTCCCAGATCTGGTCACATGACACCACCCTGGTCACATGACAATTCTGATTGGACATCTACGCAAATTTTGACTAAAATGAGGGATGGCTTTCACCTGATTGGCAGCATGCACTGTAAAGTTGACACATAGCTGTAGTGTTCCACTTTAACACGACAATCACCCTTCAATGGTGTATGTGTCACGACTCGCTCCCTTCGCTCCCGTTCCCACCACTTGGGGGCATGATTTGGGGTTTATTCCCTACTGGACTTTTCCTCCGAACTTTATGCTACAGTGCTGTGATGATTTGGGAGCGCTAAATCCCTATTTTCCCAGCTACTTCCCTTCCGGATCCATTCCAGGTTTTTGGCAGCCAGCATGCTTCTTTAACCAAATGACTATGCTTCCCAGAATGCCTGGCCCACTGCTCCACCTCCACCCTTGCAACACAAGGTTGGGTGGAGGATAGGTAACAGCTGTGGCGACAGGTGCAGCAATCAGCACACCCGAGGCGTGCGCTCGTTAAGCAGCTTTAAAAGCCTCAGTCTTACTTCAGTCCAGCGCTGGTCATCGTTTGCAGTGTTCCTGTTGTGACTAGTCCCTTGTTCCTTGTTCCTTGCCTTTGTACCTAGTTCCTAGTTCCTGTTTTCTTGTTCCTCCGCCCTGAATTTCGGATTCATGCGCTAATTGATTTCTGCTCCCTTGATTCCCTTTTTGTCTTCCTCTGTTTGCAGGCAGCATTTCTCAGTGCTTTCCCCTTTTAGATGCAGCCCAGTTTGTCTGTGTTCTATATTTCTTTGACTCTGTCCTTTGCTGCTGTAAACCCGTATGCCTTAGCCTTCCTCTTTAGATTAGCATCCTGTCTTTCCCTTGGAGGGGTAGGGGAAGTTTGCATTGGTTATTTCGTTTTTCCCTGCTCCTGATCCTTATTTTCCATTGGGATCCATTCCATGTTTTCCATTGCACAACTGCATTTATTTCCCATTTGATATTTAGGTGTGGTGTGCGGTTGTAGCTAGCTCCTGTGTGAATGCTTATGTTTTCCTCACTAATTTGTAAACACTATTCCAACTTAGGTATTTAGTTTTCCTCCCATTGCTGTTATAGCCTTTCTGGGTCCCAGTTTCATCAACAGGATTCGTGGGCTAGCTGACATTCAAGAGGTTTATCTCGTCCTCGTGAGTACTGTTCTTTAGTTCCCTTATTTAATACCATCAAGAGTGTTAGTTCACAGATCCTGTCATTGCTTGCCCTCCACGTGGGTTTAGCGCTGTCAGTACCTGTAACAGCAATTGGGGGTAAGGCGCTTGCCGACTTTCCTCGCGGTCAGGTGCTTACCCCACATCCCTTTTCATATATTGGTTTTGTTGTCACACTCTATTTGCACTCCTGGGTTCTAGCATACATGAGTCTTTGTTCCTGTGTGCACGTAGTTTAATTCGAAGCCTTTCACTGTGTAATTTAGTGCACATTTCCCTTGCCATATTCGCTGCCTTTGTAATCGCCTGACTAATCTTGACAGTATGCCTCCTTCAGTCGAACCCCACCAGGGACGTTGCTTTAGAGGCACAGCCACCCTTAACACTGAGACATTGAGGCAGTCCTCGCCCCTTCTTCATAGCGCCTCCCTCCCACCTTAATTACATTGAGCGGGAGAAACAGTTGTGCTACAGCGGTGGGGGGAATCAGGGAAGCACGGCAGCCGCCCTCCGCCCTCTGTTCAGGGCATACCCTAGGACTTGCGGGGCCTTGGGTGAAAAGTATGTGTGGGCCCCCCTCCAATTTTCACATGAAGTGACGTCACAGGAAGGGACACAAAATGCGTACACGGTGTAAAAATGTAAAGATTTTAATATAAAATAATGCCATTGAATGCCCAAAACAGAATGTACACATGATTTTTCAGGCATTCTGACGTTTCTGTGAATGGAGTTTTAATGATATCGTTGTACAGTGGCCTGACCTGCAGGAGTGACTGTTGACCAGGGACTGCCTGTGACTGCAGGGGCATGAATGCAGGGTGGGCGGATGTGAGCACCAGGGAATATGGTTTCCTGGCCATGCAATGTTTCTTCTTGAATGGAAGGGAGATGTGAGCAGGGGGCTCTGACACACTCGGAGATGTGACAGCAGGGAGCTTAGACACACTCAGAGATGTGACATCAGGGGGCTCTGAGACACTCAGAGGTGTGACAGTAGGGGCTCTGACACACTCAGAGATGTGACATCAGGGGGCTCTGAGACACTCAAGGTGTGACAGTGGGGGCTCTGACACACTCAGAGATGTGACAGCAGGGAGCTCAGACACACTCAGAGATGTGACATCAGGGGGCTCTGAGACACTCAGAGGTGTGACAGTGGGGGCTCTGACACACTCAGAGATGTGACATCAGGGGGCTCTGAGACACTCAAGGTGTGACAGTGGGGGCTCTGACACACTCAGAGATGTGACAGCAGGGAGCTCAGACACACTCAGAGGTGTGACACAGGGGGCTCTGAGACACTCAGAGATGTGACAGCAGGGG
The DNA here is from genome assembly GCA_002915635.3 of Ambystoma mexicanum. Lineage (NCBI taxonomy): Eukaryota > Metazoa > Chordata > Amphibia > Caudata > Ambystomatidae > Ambystoma > Ambystoma mexicanum. The sequence goes on from CM030325.1 coordinate 1,032,941,818, forward strand.
GCTCTGAGACACTCAGAGATGTGACAGTGGGGGGCTCTGAGACACTCAGAGGTGTGACAGTGGGGGCTCTGACACACTCAGAGATGTGACATCAGGGGGCTCTGAGACACTCAACGTGTGACAGTGGGGGCTCTGACACACTCAGAGATGTGACAGCAGGGAGCTCCGACACACTCAGAGGTGTGACATCAGGGGGCTCTGAGACACTAAGAGGTGTGGCAGCGGGGGGGGGCTCTGAGACACTCAGAGATGTGACAGCGGGGCTCTGAGACACTCAGAGATGTGACAGCAGGAGGTTCTGATGCACTCAGAGATGTGACAGCGGGGGGCTCTGTGACACTCAGAGATGTGACAGCGGGGGTTCTGAGACACTCAGAGATGTGACAGCGGGGGCTCTGAGACACTCAGAGATGTGACAGCTGGGGGCTCTGATGCACTCAGGGATGTGACAGCGGGAGGCTCTGATGCACTCAGAGATGTGACAGCGGGGCTCTGAGACACTCAGAGATGTGACAGCAGGGGCTCTGAGACTGTCAGAGAGGTCACAGCGGGGGGCTCTGAATCACTCAGAGATGTGACAGCACGGGGGCTCTGAGACACTCAGATGTGACAGCACAAGGCTCTGAGACACACAAAGATGTGACAGTGGGGGGCACTGAGACACTCAGAGATGTGACAGCAGGAGGCACTGAGACACGGGGGGCTCTGAGACACTCAGAGATGTGACAGTAGGAGGCTCTGAGACACTCAGAGATGTGACAGCGGGGGCTCTGAGACACTCATAGATGTGACAGCGGGAGGCTCTGAGACACTCAGAGATGTGACAGCAGGAGGCTCTGATGCACTCAGAGATGTGACAGCGGGGGGCTCTGAGACACTCGGGAGGCTCTGAGACACTCAGAGATGTGACAGCGGAAGGCTCTTAGACACTCAGAGATGTGACAGCAGGAGGTTTTGAGACAATGAGAGATGTGACAGCAGGGCTCTGAGACACTCTGAGATGTGACAGCGGGGGATCTGAGACACTCAGAGATGTGACAGCAGGAGGCTCTGAGACACTCAGAGATGTGACAGTGGGGATCTCAGACACTCTGAGATGTGACAGCCGGGGGCTCTGAGACACTCAGAGATGTGACAGTGAGTGTTCTGAGACACTCAGAGATGTGACAGCGGGGGGCTCTGAGACACTCTGAGATGTGACAACAGGAAGCTCTGAGACACTCTGAGATGTGACAGCAGAAAGCTATGAGACACTCAGAGATGTGACAGTGGGGGGCTCTGGGACACTCAGAGATGTGACAGTGGGGGGTTCTGAGACACTCAGAGAGGTGACAGCGGGGGCTCTGAGACACTCAGAGATGTGAAAGCAGGGGGCTCTGCGACACTCAGAGATGTGACACTCAGAGATGTGACTCTGACAGCGGGGGCTCTGAGACACTCAGAGATGTGACACTCAGAGATGTGACAGCGGGGGGCTGTGATATACCCAGAGAAGTGACAGCGGGGGCTCTGAGACACTCAGAGATCTGACAGCGGGGGCTCTGAGACACTCAGAGATGTGACACTCAGAGATGTGACAGCGGGGGGCTGTGATATACCCAGAGAAGTGACAGCGGGGGCTCTGAGACACTCAGAGATGTGACAGCGGGGGGCTCTGATGCACTCAGAGATGTGACAGCGGGGGCTCCGAGACACTCAGAGATGTGACAGCCGGGGGCTGTGATATACTCAGAGATGTGACAGCGGGGCTCTGAGACACTCAGAGATGTGACAGCGGGGGGCTGTGATATACTCAGAGATGTGACAGCGGGGCTCTGAGACACTCAGAGATGTGACAGCGGGGGGCTGTGATATACTCAGAGATGTGACAGCGGGGCTCTGAGACACTCAGAGATGTGACAGCGGGGGCTCTGAGACACTCAGAGATGTGACAGCAGGCGCCTGTGCCGCTTTTGGAGATTTCACAACACGGAGCCCGTGATTCTTTCAACTGTGAAACTGCGCCCTTTAGTTATCGTCCAGAGACCGCCGAAAGGTGCTAATGAATGCGATTGCAGAATGCGCATTTATTCTGCTTGTACTCGATGATTCAGATGACTGCGGGGCCCCCCTGTTCTGCGGGGCCCTGTGCCTCCACACAGAAGGCCCATACCTCAGGCCGGCTCTGCCTCTGTGGCCACACATCCAATCATTTACGCAAACACACACACAGAGCAGCTGTACACAAATAAATGGACTCGTTGACAAGAAGATACTTAGGCTGCAACCATCCAATTATGACTAAACCCTAGAGTCACTTTATGAGTACACATGCTTCAGCTGCAGCCAAGATGACAGGCAACTAAAAGTGCACGTGGTTGCTTGTGGTCGAGCTGGAGTACACCCCCTTACTTCCTGGGCTCGTCATCCTTCTCCCCCCTGTCCCATATCTACTTCCGGTTCTGTTTGTTATGTTGGCTTGGCTTTCTCACTGGGTTCATTACATGACAAATCAAGAGGTTACCAACCTATCTTGGTTCTGTTTGGATCACAGGGCAAACCCTGGTTGGTGGCACAGTAAAATTTACCAGATACCGGATACTAACTTGTTTCACCTCCTGGTTCCGGTGCTCTTCGTGCATACCCTGTGTAGAGAAGTTCCTCAATGCTCATACCAGAAAAAATACAACCCACTAGGGAAAAATGCCCAGCACAACTCTTGCAAGGAAAACAAAGTTTTATTTCCACAAAAATAGGATTGCACCAGCAAAGGACACGGCTGTCACGGAACATTCTGCCAAAATCAGTACAGACAACACTTTACGATAGCATACAGAGTCATTAGTGACGTGAATTCCATAATGTGCAAACCCACGTGGCTGGTTGGTCGAGACCCTATACTTAGGCTACCTGCTCCATGAGGGATGCCAGGCCATTGGTCCCAGCCCTGTCTGTCCACCGTCTTCCCCGTGGGGTCCTCCTTGCGCGTCATCAGGCATAAAGCTGTAACTAATTAATAGTTATGTGTCGAAAAAACAATACTGGCCCTAGAATACTTCGAGGCCTTCACTTCCAACAAACTACAGCTCGATTCTAGACATGTTGGCGCCCAACCAAAGTTCCCCACACTTGTTTTAGCTTTGTTGTTCCCACTCCCCCCTTCCCCCGGCATCTCGCTGCACAAATCACGCAAGCTATGATGAAGGCATCTGATTCCTGTTTTCAGATCTTTTCTCATCGATTGCGGGTCTAACAGATTGATGGTTGGTGATCTGGGACTTCCTGAACCTTGGAATGTGGGGGGTCTCGGGACGGGGGTCTCTGGGTGCTGTTATTTAGTTCTGGAACAGCAAGGAGCAGAGGCGTGTGCCCTACTTCTCGTGGGATAGCTTTTCACAGTGAGCTCTCAACCCCCTTGTAGCCTTGCAGGGTGCCTTCCTTGTGGGATGCAAGAGGTTGGCAACATAAGACAATGAAGGGTCTGTGAATCTCTGCAGCTCTGGCCTTCCTCACCGGTGCCCAAACTACATCCTACTCCCGCCTGCATACACGTTATTTCTATGTGTATGTTTGGGCCTGCGGAACTGGCTTAAGTGCACAACTAGGCCTTGATTCCAATATGGCTGCCACTATCTAAATTGGCATCTGATTCCCCATGCATACTAGGGCAGAAACATGCACCTCCCCCTTCCCACGCGATGGCCTCTAGCGACGCCCACTCCCTCTGTAACCTCCCCTAGCCCCTACTGTACATGCACAGGCCTCTGTTTCATCCGAAACCTCTAAGGGGTCTGGAACTATCGTTTCCTCTTCCCAACACCTGTCAGGAAGCTAACTCAGAGCCTACCGACCCCGCGGAACAGGTACCACCCCGCCCCTCTCTGCTTGCAATAAGTGAATGAAGACGCCAGTGACTTCTCGCTCCATCTCAGGGAGGGGAGTGGGAAAAGACTTCCCATCGCGCAATACTGCCAAACGCACCTTGACGGTGTGTGGTGCCCCTATATACTGTGGTGTGGCTCAGAACTGAGACCCTCTTCTAGACACTGCGGGGGGGGGTGTTCTAGCACTCAGCTGTCTGGTGCCCCTTCTCCGTCTCCCCCACAAGTGAACACAAGCCCAGAGGCCAGGGGCATTGTGTGGGGAGTCATAGATGCACCACAGCCAGCTGTCCCACTGCCCTCAGTGCCCACAGGCACCCAATAGTTTTTGCACACAAAGTAACTGGACACAAACGATGGGAGGCAAGAAAGACACTACACAGTTTGCTTAGAATTCAAATAGGCCATAACCAGCCAATTAATATGTAGCACTACACGTTCATTACTGCGGCATCACCAGGTGGTTTACTGCTACCGCCCTAGCCATTAACCCCCTCTGGCTGGATAGCACCCCCACCAACTACTCAGAAAACCCTCTCTTACATTCCAACACACACTAGGAGCCGTTAACAATAAATGCCACCGTTTAGATGCACACGGCTCAAAAGCAGCTCTTGCTCCATGAATCCCACCACAAGGGAGGGATCTGATTGATGCACAGGGAGGGCCCAGGTGGAAGTAGTGTTGGGAATCACTGGAATCAGTACCGCAAAGCTGCATGGATGTGGTAGGCAGTAGTGGAGCCTCTCCCCCCACGTGAATCCCCCTGGAGCCCGTGTGCCCCCCAGCCTCCCACTGGCACCCTGTTATCCACCACCCACCCCCTGCCCCCGACACCAAAAGTTGCCTCTGCCACTGGTGGTAGGAGGTATGAAGTCATTTAGGGCCCGATGCATGGAATTATCTGCACGGGTCAAAGTGACCTTGCACCGCTGAAAAGTGACCTTGCACTGCCGACAAAAACCCTGATTCGTGGAACTGTGCAAAGTCACTTTGAACCGTGCGAAGAATTCCATGAATCGGGCTCTCTGCAAACCAGTGAACAATCGAAAATCCGGCATATAAAACTTTGACCTCAATATTACACAACAGCAATGGGCATTTTAATATGAAAAGTATAACAATACTGATTAGAGGGTGGAGTAAATATTATCCAGCAATATTTTTAACTGAAAAATAAGGAGTCGCAGGCCTAAATCAGGAGGGTCGGCATGAATGCTTAGTTTGGGCAGCGACCCCTGCCCCCAGAGACCCCGCTGGCGAGGGCCATCCAGGAAACTGGATCTTCATGGCTGCATCTCCAGAGCTCTTCCGGGGCCGCAGCATTCGCTAGTCAGAGTATTTCGTCCAATGCTTGCTGTCTCTTTTGCTCTCACACTCATCATGTCTCCTCTCCTCTCTCTACTGCTTTATAAACCAGAGTCCAGGAGACGGCAGGACTCCGCGGCCTGACTTGCTGGGGTCTCTGCTGGCACCCCCTCCCCCTCTGCGCCAGGGGGGCCCCATGCCCTCCGATGCCGGAAGCAGCCTCCCAGAATGAACAGCACCCCACACTGGCTGCCCATCACTGGGGATGGACCCCGAATGAATGGATCGCAGGAGCCGCTCTCCACCGCAGACTACGACGAGCAGTTCCTGCGGTACCTCTGGAAGGAATACCTGTACCCCAAGCAGTACGAGTGGGCACTCATCGCGGGGTACATCGTGGTGTTCCTGACGGCTGTGATCGGGAACGTGCTGGGTAGGTCCAGAGCTCCCCTTCTGCCTCTCCCCAGTCTACTTCTCTTCCCCTCACAATATCTCCCTTTCTCACTCCTCTCCCCATTCTGCCTCCCCACTATGCTTCTCATTACCTCACCAGACACCCCTTTCTCACTCCACTCCCCATTCTGCCTCTCCCCACTCTGTTTACATTTCCCTCACCATGCCTCCCTTTCGCACGCTCACCCCATTCTGCCTCCCCACTCTGCACATCTTTCCCTCACCATACCCCCATTTCTCACTCCCTCACCACACTTCTCTTTCTCACCTCCTCACCCACTTCTTCCTCCCCTCTCTGTTTCTCACTCCCTCACCACAACCCTCTTTCTCAACCTTCTCCCCGTTCTCCATCCCCATTCTGCTTCTGTTTCCCTCGCCATGCCTCCCTTTCTCAACCCTCTCCCCATTCTGCCTCTGCCCACTCTGCTTCTCTTTCCCTCACCATACTCCTCTTTCTCAACCCTCTCCCCATTCTGCCTCTGCCCACTCTGCTTCTCTTTCCCTTACCAGGCCACATCTTTCCCTCATCATACCTCACTTTCTCACCCCCTGACCCCAGGCTGCCTCACCGCTCTGCTTCTCTTTCCCTCACCATACTCCTCTTTCTCAACCCTCTCCCCATTCTGCCTCTGCCCACTCTGCTTCTCTTTCCCTCACCAGGCCACCTCTTTCCCTCATCATACCTCTCTTTCTCACCCCCTGACCCCAGGCTGCCTCACCGCTCTGCTTCTCTTTCCCTCACCATACTCCTCTTTCTCAACCCTCTCCCCATTCTGCCTCTGCCCACTCTGCTTCTCTTTCCCTCACCATACTCCTCTTTCTCAACCCTCTCCCCATTCTGCCTCTGCCCACTCTGCTTCTCTTTCCCTCACCATACTCCTCTTTCTCAACCCTCTCCCCATTCTGCCTCTGCCCACTCTGCTTCTCTTTCCCTTACCAGGCCACATCTTTCCCTCATCATACCTCACTTTCTCACCCCCTGACCCCAGGCTGCCTCACCGCTCTGCTTCTCTTTCCCTCACCATACTCCTCTTTCTCAACCCTCTCCCCATTCTGCCTCTGCTCACTCTGCTTCTCTTTCCCTCACCAGGCCACCTCTTTCCCGCATCATACCTCACTTTCTCACCCCCTGACCCCAGGCTGCCTCACCGCTCTGCTTCTCTTTCCCTCACCATACTCCTCTTTCTCAACCCTCTCCCCATTCTGCCTCTGCCCACTCTGCTTCTCTTTCCCTCACCATACTCCTCTTTCTCAACCCTCTCCCCATTCTGCCTCTGCCCACTCTGCTTCTCTTTCCCTTACCAGGCCACATCTTTCCCTCATCATACCTCACTTTCTCACCCCCTGACCCCAGGCTGCCTCACCGCTCTGCTTCTCTTTCCCTCACCATACTCCTCTTTCTCAACCCTCTCCCCAGGCTGCCTCACCACTCTGCTTCTCTTTCCCTCACCATTTCGCCCATTCTCACCCCGCTCCCCATTCTTCCTCTCTCCCATCTCTTCACTCCGATGCTCTCCCTCTAGCCCACCCCTCCAGCTCTGCACCCCCACTCCCCTGCCACCACATACACATTTATATATACACATATAACTGTATATGTAATTGGTTGATTCCAACCGACAGTGCACGATCAAACATATTAGGCTTCTTCTCCTCCTTTGCAGCTCTTTCTTAGTATTTCCTTCCTCTCTCTCTCTTTCTCTCTCATGCGCTCTTTTGCCCTCTCTCGTGCTCTTTTTCTCTCATGCGCTCGTTTGCCCTCTCTCTTGCACTGTCCTCTCTTGTTGCAGTCTGCTTGGCCGTCTGGAGGAACCGCCACATGCGGACGGTCACCAATTACTTCATTGTGAACCTTTCTCTGGCGGACGTCCTGGTGACGGCCATCTGCCTCCCCGCCAGCCTGATAGTAGACATCACCGAGAGCTGGCTGTTGGGTCCAACCATGTGCAAAGTGATACCTTACCTGCAGGTGAGCACCTTCTGGGAGGAGCACGGGAAGGGTGGGTGACCAGGGGAGATCACGAGGCTCTGCAGAATGACCAAGCATGGCAGTGAGAATGCACAAAGATCCTGATTCACCTCAGTACGCTGCGCCCTTACTCTCCTTAGCCACAGGGAGCGGGCCAACATGCTTAAATGGTGCCCTGTCTTAAGTGCTACATATCAGTGGATACATGTCTGTGAAATGATTAAGTAAGTTCTCAGAAACAGCAAAACGACCTTCTTTTCTCACTCTGCTTCTCTTTCCCTCACCATACCTCTCTTTTTCACCCCTCAACCCATTCTACCTCCCCACTCTGCTCCTCTTAAACTCACCATACTTCTCTTTCTCACCCCTCACCCCATTCTGCCTCCCCACTCTACTTCTGATTTCCCTCACCATACCCCCTTTTCTCACCCCTCACCCCACTATGCCTGCCTACTCTGTTCCTCACTCCCTCACCATACCTCACTTTCTCACCCATCTCCCCATTCTGCCTCTTTCCTCTCTGCTCCCCATTCCATCACCATACCTCCCTTTCTCATTCCTCTCCCCATTCTGCCTTTTCCCCACTCTTGTTTCTCTTTCCCTCACCATACATCCCTTTAACGCCCCTCGCCCCATTCTGCATCCCCACTATACTTCTCAGTCCCTCACCACACCTCCATTTCTCACCCCTCTACCCATTCTGCCTCTCCCCTCTCTGCTCCCCATTCCCTCACCATACCTCCCTTTCTCACCCCTCTCCCCATTAAACCTCTCCCCACTCTGCTTCTTATTTCCTCACCATACCTACCTTTCTCACCCCTCTCCCCATTAAACCTCTCCCCACTCTGCTTCTTAGCCCCTCACCATACCTCCCTTTCTCACCCCTCTCCCCATTAAACCTCTCCCCACTCTGCTCTTATTCCCTCACCATACCTCCCTTTCTCACCACTCTCCCCATTAAACCTCTCCCACTCTGCTTCTTATTTCCTCACCATACCTACCTTTCTCACCCTCTCCCCATTAAACCTCTCCCCACTCTGCTTCTTAGCCCCTCACCATACCTCCCTTGCTCACCCCTCTCCCCATTAAACCTCTCCCCACTCTGCTTCTTATTTCCTCACCATACCTACCTTTCTCACCCCTCTCCCCATTAAACCTCTCCCCACTCTGCTTCTTATTCCCTCACCATACCTCCCTTTCTCACCCCTCTCCCCATTAAACCTCTCCCCACTCTGCTTCTTATTCCCTCACCATACCTCCCTTTCTCACCCCTTTCCCCATTAAACCTCTCCCCACTCTGCTTCTTATTCCCTCACCATACCTCCCTTTCTCACCCCTCTCCCCATTAAACCTCTACCCACTCTGCTTCTTATTTCCTCACCATACCTACCTTTCTCTTAAGTGCTACATATCAGTGGAGAAATGTCTGTCAAATGATTAAGTTCTCAGAAACAACTAAACTAAAACACATTGATCTGCCCCAGTACAAGTGTGCCAGGCCGGTAAAAATGCTGGTAATTCTGGCTCTGGTATTTTTAGCAGACCGGCACACTTCAAGTTTGCCAGTGGGGGCCACGGATTTCCCAACAGGCCTGCCGGGAGTTCAGGCCCCTACCGGCAAACAAATGCCTGAATAATCGGCACCGTTACTAACGGTGCTAGTCATTCAGTAAATCTAATCCCATAGGACTCCATGGGAATGGGAATTTTCTGTCACTCCAATGCCTGTAATATCCCGGTAATACAAGGATCCAGGATATGGGACGCACGATGGTAAGTCATGGTTGCCGGTATCTCGCCAGAATTACCGGCGGGATAACGGCAAACCCTGTAATGACAGCATATTTCTAAACAAATTGGTGTTCAGGGACCTACACCTAGTATGATCGGCCGAAACATGTCGTCTTTCATGCACCTACAAGGGTGCTTATCCTGAGGTTTTTTGCCTTCACTCTCTCCCGCTAGTTGCATTATACAGTGTCTACAAATTGAAAACTATCATTTTTATAGTCAAATTAATCGATAATTGCTCAATATATCCGGTGTAAGTCCAAAGCTGAAATTTCACAATTAGAAACACAAACTGACTACATGTATACTCTAAGATATTAAAGAAAATGTGTGGGGGGGTGTGGCCTGGAGCTCTCGCAATGCGGGCGCTCTCTTAGAGGCCTCTGTGACGGGCCCGCTGCATAAGCGATTTGGTGAAGTCTTATGCTCCAAAATGAGCCCAAAATCATACCAGAGATGTTGGAAGCCCCGCACCCCATGAGGAGATGAAGATCGGGGCTGGCGGCCCCCGGGAAGCGACATAAAGATCCTGCAATCTCTGCAGCCCCCTCCACCGCCTCCTTTCAAAATGGCGGGCGGTGCGAGCAAAGCCCATGACGACATAACACAGCAGGCTTCCCCAGCCCATGAAGCTTCAGCGGTCCATGCTGGGAACCCCGCCCGCCACCAGGCACACTAGCGGCCCCGTACCCCCAGCTCTGGGCATCCGGCGCAACACACAGCACCTGCAGAAGAAGAGAGCCCTGACCCGGACTGCGACACAACAAAGAAGAGCGGGATCGTAGACCGAAGGGGGCGATCTAGAGCCCCGGGAGGGCGCAGTGAAATGCTGCTGCCACCCCCCCCACCTCAAGCTTAAAAATGTGCCTTGCTCCACCGGCGGTGGAAGCCACGAAGAGGCGCTGGCAACCTGCTTCCCCCGCACCCCCTTACGAAACGCGACACACATCCCGGCCGCATCGGCACACCAACGCTCTACCCCCTGCCACTGGAGTGGTGGGGTCTCACCTGGGACTTGGACTGCTGCGGGCGCCCTGGGACTTCAGGCGCCACACGGGGGTGAGGCCCACCTGGCATACTAACGGCCCGGACCCCTTTACTTCTGGGCATCCGGCGCAATGCAAAGCGCCCTCAAGAGAGGAGAGCCCTGGCCCCTACCACGACACCGCAGGGAGGAGCGGGACCCGATGGGAGGACGTAGTGAGATGCCGCTGCCCCCCCACCCCAAGCTTCAGCAATCCGCCTCGCCTCACCGGCGGTGGAGGCCGTGGGGAGGCGGGGCCGACTCGTGCCCCCCTCATATAACGCCGACACACAACCCGGCCTCATCTCCACACCACCACCCTATCCCCCGCCACTGGAGTGGTGGGGGCTCACCTGGGGCTTGGAGCTGCTGGGGGCGCTCTGGGCCCACAAACGCAACATGGGAGCAAAGCCCTGTACTACCGCAGAATGGACCCACCCAGAGCTCCATTGTCCCAGCGACGATTCGGCACTGGCCCCAACTGCGCATTAACTGACCGTAAGGGAACGTAGGCCCAGCTCTCACAAGGGCTACCCCTCGAAAACAGTCACTACAAGGTGGGGACACTATAAGGAACCTTCTCTGCAGCCACCACCCACCTAACATAATCGGGGCACCCGTGCTCTGCCCGGATGTTACAGCATTGAGTGGAGGCTAACTTGTGACTGCTCTGCTCCTCACTATCTCCTCCATTTCCCAGGCCCACTCTCCACTCCCCCTCCCCCCTTGAGCCCATATTGAGAGGTCGGAAACAACACCCTAATCTTACGCCTCCCTGAGAGCCCCAGGCCTCCTCCCTCTCTCCTCTACACCTAGCTCTGAGAGCCTTTACACTACGGGAATAACTACCCCCGCAAGAACTAATCAAGGAAGCTGGCCCCGCTCCCTAATAAGTTGCTCATTCTGACTCCAACCAATAGTCTCCCCCACCCGACCTTCCCAAGTGATCACTGGGCTATCTGCCCCACTTCCTTTGTGGCACGATGGCGAAACAATCAAAAGCTGGCAAAAAAATGCAGACATCGCCACAATGCTTACGTCATCTGACAAGGGAAAGAAGCACAACCCTTCTAAGCTTACCCCACAGAAATCCCAAGAGGAGAGAGAAGCCCTCGCCACCAAAGAGGACATACAGGCCTTTATGGCCGATATGAAATCGGAATTTAGATCTTGCATGACAGAGCTCACTACCAAGCTGGAACAAACCGCTCAAAGAGTGACTGTGATGGAACAGAGGCTAGGGGAGGTGGACGACCGCTCCCTGGTCATGCTATCACACTGGGGGAGGTCCAACACTCGATTAGATCCCTGCAAGACAGGTGCGAAATCCTCGAGTTCAAACAAGAGGATCTTGAAAATAAGGCCCGGTGCAACAACCTCCGAATTTGGGGGATTCCAACCTCTGTCCCGGATAAAAACCTGGCGGAATATGTGGGGGACTTCTTCCAATCCCTTCTCCCATTATTGGACAAATCCCAACTCCTCTTGGATCGCACTCACAGACTGCGCCCTCGTCGGGGTGTCGATTCAGACCCCCCCCCAACGTCATAACTAGAGTTCATTTCTACACCACAAGGGAGGCCATTTCAGCAATCAGCCGCTCCCAAGAAGAGCTCTCCTTCCAGAGTTGGCCCCTCCAGATTTATCAGGACCTCTCATTGCTTACCCTTCAGAAGAGGAGATCTCTTCCGCCTCTGACCCTCCTCTTGCAGGAACATGAAATCCGATACAGATGGCTCTCCCCAACTGCCCTGCAGTTCTCATACAATGGCACCCTGCGCAAAATCAGCCATCTCATAGATGCTAATAAAATCCTGCATCCATCTTCGCCCGAGGAATCTACTTCGCCAAGCCCCAAGGATACCTATGGTGTAAGAGTTGCCTCCCCTCCGAAACCCAGACGATCCTCCTGGTCTAAGGTGCCAAGAAGCAACAGGAGAAGGTAAGCTGGTACTGGACTGCAACCGGCGGCTTTATCTATGTGTCCCTGTGGACACCCCCAGCCCAAGTTCGAAGAAACTTCACCGACCCAGACCCAAGCCAAGAACGTTCATAATCAACACAACGGGCCCCACTCATGGCCCATGCCATTTTCCAAGGTACATACCACCTACGAGTCCTTGGAATCCCAGACTATTTTCTCACATGGCACGGTTGGCCAGGGGAACGGCCATACCCACAATATCGCCCCCCCCCACCAGTTAAAGTTACACCCCCCTGTTGGGGGCTTGTTTCAAAACCCCAAGAGCAGAGTGACACATCCATAGCCTTTCCTCAAGATGGCGGTTAACTCACTCCCCTCCGCCCACCCTCCCCAGATGCAGCAACAAGGGGGGAACTAGCCCAGGAGCATCAGACCTTGAAATTTCTTACCCTCAATGCCAACGGATTAAACTCCCCCGCCAAACGGAAGTCAATACCAAAAAAGATGCAAGATGAAGATGCAGCGGTGACCCTGCTTCAGGAATCTCACCTACTGCCTGCAGACTTCGGGCGCCTCCGCTCCCAACTCTACCCGCTTCAGCTTTTCGCCTCAAAGGCTCTAAAAAGGGTGGCAGGGCGACTCTTTTCAGGAGAGGTTTGAACCCCCAGGTCCTGGAATAAAAACTTGCCCAGAGGGCTGGTTTGTGGCAGTCAAATTCCTACTGCTGGGAGACCTTTACACTTCTGTATCAATATACGCCCCTAATTACGGGCAAGCAGGCTGCTACGACTCATTGGGTTCCTCCCTTGTCCCCTTCGTAGAGGGCCAAGTTATAGTAGGGGGAGACTTTAACGGAGTACCAGACCTCACTAAAGACAAATCTCATCCCTCCACCCCCGGAGACTTCACTCAGGCACTTAGCCTGCTGCGCCTGTTTAGATCCCTGGAAGTAGTGGACTCGTGACGAGTACTTCACCCCGCTGAAAAAGACTACTCCTTCTACTCTTATCTGCATCAAACTTTTATAAGGATCGATCTCCTCTTGACGTCCCCCCAGATGTTTGCCTACAACAACGAAGTGTCCATCGGACCACGGATTCTGTCTGACCATACCCCGGTAATCCTTGAGATTCGGGCACATGAACCTAAGCCCAATGCGCCCAGCAGATGGACCCTCTATGATCCGATCCTCAACGAAATGCCACTATGGGACAAGATCGTCACTGCAATCACAAACTTTCTCAGGGAAAACCCAGCCGAAGATACCTCGCTGGCTAACACTTGGGACGCCCTGAAAGCGCTGATCAGAGGGGAGTTGATAGCACAAGGAGTAGCATTCCATCGAAACAGGCGACAGGCCTGTCTGGCCCTGGAAGAGGAACTTAAAACAGCGGAAGAAGCCCACAAAGAAAAAGGCTGGTCCCCCAAAATACAGCAAACCATCCGTATCGCCAGGAAGAAACTATAGGCCCACTACGCCCAAAGCTAAAACAATTCTGTGAAGAACAACAAGGCGAACAAGCTGCTGGTGGCCAAACTAGCTAAGACAAAACGCAGCAGCACTATTATAGGGCTCCGAGATACACACGGAGTAATACAATACGTGGAATCGAAAAAACAACAGCTAGCGGCAGACCACATGGTTCAGGTCATGACAGCGCCACCGTGAGACCAGACTAAGCAAAGAAAATATCTGCAAGAAGCGGCCCTTCCTCAGCTACATGATTTGGCCAGGGAAAACCTAGAATCACCGATCACAGGTGAGGAGGTTGAGGAAGCTATTAAATTCCTTAAATCCCGGGCCCTGGGCCTGGACGGATTTTCCCCCAGGTTCTATAAAATCTTCAAACCCCAACTGGCCCCCCCTGGTAACGCTTTTCAACTCCTTAGGGAAACAGGCACGGTGACTCCTTCAATGCAGGAATCAACCACAGTTCTCCTTCCCACACCAGGGAAAGACCCAAGAGATCCGGCCTCCTATAGGCAAATAGCCCTGCTGAACATTGACGCTAACCTGTATACCAAAATCCTCGCTAACCGCCTGGCACACATATTACCCAAGGTAATCCACTCTGACCAAGCAGGCTTTATTATGAACAGATCGGCGGGAGACAATATCCGCAGAACCCTGGATCTGGTGGACCTCGCCTCTAGGGGCTCTAAGTGATGCTACCAAGGCATTTGACAGGGTGGACTGGTCTTTCATGAGCCTCACCCTGGAAGCCTTTGGGATTGGCCCGGCGTTCTGAGCGATGGTCCTGGCCAATTTCAAATCACCTAAAACCTTCCTAAGAATCAATGGCTCGCTTTCCGCCCCAATTCCCCTGACCAGCGGTACCAGACAGGGTTGCCCGTTGTCCCCACTGCTATTTGCACTCATCATGGAGCCCTTCGCCCAGAAAACCAGACTGAATGACCATATCAAGGGTCCTCAGGTTGGCCCATCCCAACATAAAATTGCCCTATACGCAGATGACGTGCTACTCACAATCTCGGAGGCCCGCTCTTCACTAAAACACGCCTTGGTTGAAATAACTAGCTACGGGGAGGTCACTGGCTTTTCTATTAACTTCAATAAATCGGTGGCCCTTGGGGTGGGCCGATCCTCAGGGGAGTGGGAGACATTGATCAAGATGTGCCCGATCACATGGAAAACAAGGGCGATTCCCTACCTGGGGGTGTACATACCCACGAACCCGAAAGACACATATCAAACCAACTTCCCCCGGCTCTTTAAAGAACTGGAAGGTGACTTGAAACGCTGGGAGACCCAGGAAATCTCCCTGATGGGATGCATAACGGCCTATAAGATGAACTTACTCCCAAGGTTTCTTTATGCCTGCTCCTCCCTCCCTGTTGCAATCCCTGCCCCTGCCCTACGCGACCTACAGAGGAAAATGCTCCAATTCATCTGGACAGGAAAGAAGGCCAGGATCCCCTCAAAAACAATGTTAGGCAATGCAAGATTGGGCGGACTGGGGGTCCCCGACTGCGATCCTACAGGGTGGCAGGGCAACTAGCACACATCCGTGCCTGGCAAATATCCACTGACCGCCCCAGATGGGTAGAATTGGAACAATCACGGCTACCGCTCCCCCTGCGGTTCCTTCCACACATACCACCCTCCCTCAGGGATTGCTGGGAAGGACTCCTGCTGGCGACCAAGCACACCTTGAACTCCTGGGACTGGGCACTGAAACATAAGGGAATCCCGAGGGGCCTGAGCCCCCTATCGACAATCTTCCATAATCCAACCTTCTCGCCTGGAACTAACCCCCGGAACTTCCAGAACTGGATTGCGGGAGGCCTTGAGACCCTAGATCAGCTATATGCGGGAAACCTTCCCTGCACGTTTGCACAATGCAAGGAGAAGTTCCGACTCCAGGAAAGGGACAGATTCACATACATTCAGCTTCAGCATTGGTGTTCTCACCCACAAACCCTCCAAGCAGCCACACGCCCTCTCACCCCCCTCGAGCTAACTCTTAAGGACCTCCCAATTCGAGGCAGGATATCTTCTCTATACAGGCAATTTCTGGGAGACTTTCTCATCTCAAAAACCCGATGCATGGCCCAGTGGGAGGCGGACTTGGGACACCCGATCGAGGACCAAACTTGGGTGGACATTTGGACCCGAGCACATACATCTTCCACCTGTGTTACCAACAGAGAGTGCGCATACAAAGTGCTGCTGCGCTGGTATTATTCCCCTCTCAGACTCCATCAAATGAACCATTCTCTCGATCACACATGCTGGAAGGGGTGTGGCAGGCCGGGCTTCTTCTTTCGCATGTGGTGGACATGTCCAAAAATTCAACAATTCTGGAAGTCATGCTTAACCACCATTGAACAGATCACTCAAACCGCCCTCCCCGTGGAGTCTGGACCCATCCTTCTGGGAGTCCCGGTCCCCCAGGCCTACTGGCGCTCCGGAACTCGAGCCAAACTGCTAACTCAATGCCTCCTGGCCAGGAAAGTAGTAATAGCACGTCCCTGGAAGGCCCCTGAGGGCCCCTTCATGTCCCAGTGGTGGAGGAAAATATGTGTCATCCTGATCGCGGAGAAGGTAACAGCGGCAAAGGCTGGGGTCCTCCATCGGTTTCAGAACACCTGGGCCCCAATATTGGAATATGATCTAAAATTCCCAGCACTGGCTTATAAGCCTACCAACATCCGGTGGACCCTGGGAGACAGGGACGCTTTCTAAGGGGGACACACGACGGAATAGAGACAGTGCACAAACTACTGAGAGAGATTTCTAACCGTGGGCTGCAGGGGAGGGGATGGTTGGGGGTTCGGAGGGAATTTTTACTGCTTTGGGACTTGTGTACAAAGCCAGCTTATTTTGTATTGTTGACACTCTGCCTTGGTTTAAAAAAACATATTTAAAAAAATGTCTCTATAGTGGGTTAACAACTGTGGCCAATCTACAGTCAGATGTGCTCTTCTAAATATCAGCAAAGTTACTCTGATATCATGTAATCAGAGTATATATCAGAATTAGATTGTCTTTTGTCTAAGTAGGCCCATGTACTCACTATGATATACACGTAGGCACAGAGACTGCCAAGCTTCACATGGTCCTAACTGCTGATCCTGACAGTGCTGCCACATGCAGTCAGCTGGTTTAGCAAGGGCATGGGGTGCCAGTTGGGCAGGATGAGCGTGTTTGGAGGATGTGAACCAGAGGCTGGACTGTAGGGATTTGCAGTAACTGATTCAATCCGTTGCCTCAAGAACACAGCTGAGGTGGGTCTTTCAATCAATGGACGAGACCATTCCTACAGAAGAGATTCCTGAGAAGCTGTTAAGAGGGAGAGGGGCTTATCAAGGGCAGGCTAGGAAAGTCAAGAAACATTTGATGTACCTCCGTGCCATGTAAGCAAAAGGAGATACTCCTCAATTCCTCTGGATCGGTTCAAGGTATAAAAAGACAACATGCATGTGGCTACAGTCACTATCATTGGGGAGACATTTTTAAAAACATATACCTAAAAGAGCATTAGAGGTCCTAGAGCCGACACTCCAACTCAGGAATGCCAGACTTAGATCTAGACTGCCTCATGTACCATGTGCTCAGCGTCACCTTACCACCAGCTCACAGCTATCACGCAGACGATACCCAACCACCCCGTGACTCCCCTTATCGAAGAACTAAAGGGAGCCCTCATCAATGCCAGATCCCTCATGGACCACGCCCTTGATATCGATGACCTCATCACTGTCCAAAACCTTGACTTCATTGCCATCACTGAAACATGGCTACACGCACCCTAAGGCCCCCTTCTTGCCCTTGCTTCCCCGACGGCTACTCCATCCTCAGAAATGATCGCCAGTCCAACCTATCCAAAGGGGGCGGAGTCGCATTCATACTATCACCATGAGAATTATCCCCAACACCCAACTTAGCTCGGCTAAATCATTATCAGTGAAACTATCCCTCTCACCTACCAACACAGCAACATGACACCTCATATACAGACCACCAGGACCACTCACTTTGTGAAAACAAGGAAATAAAATGAGGCAGGGTAACCAAAAAGGAAACACACCAAACACAGGTTACAAAGGAACATACAAAGTACTTTATTTTATACTGAATCCAGTTACAAAAGAACAGAACAAAATTCAGATAGCTATCGACCCTCAGTACAACACAGCGAACTCCGGCGTGGTTCGGTGTGCTCAGTGAGTGCAAATATTCATTGAAACAGTCAGGCTTTTATACATTTCTCCAGCCTGTTGTCCAGCCTTTCTTCAGGTTAACCATTCCATAAATAAGTTACTGCTGTAGGGTCCCTTGCCAGGTCAAATCTAGTTCATCATAGGTTTATACATTAACAAGAAGAAATGGTAATAATGTATGCTCTAGGCCTAACATTACAATGCAGGACTTAATTTATACAATATAGTTAAGCAGGTGTTCTCATTCAATTATAGATCAATTTCGGTGATACAGGTAATCCATTACACACAGGTCAGCAGAAGGACAAGCTCTCAGCTCATGACCCTAACAAGTGGCCTGCAGGCAAGTTATACATTAGCTGTACAGAGGTCATGACAATTGAGTTCTGTTCTGAATAACATATGCTACCATTTTAGCTCACATGGTGACTTTATAGAGCAAGAAAACCTAAAATGGTGGCTTGACCCAAAATGACAGTTTACATGGTTTCTAAGGTCAGGACCTTGCAATGCGAGTTTATTCACATGTAGTTTATAAGCAGCTTGTTAGCAGCTTGGTGTAGGCCAATATACATATATTCATAGCAATAAGAGGCACGATATAATTTCTAGTTTGACAGCTTCCTTCACAGATGATACCACTTCCATCCTGACCAACAACACTAAGCCCAACTCACAGGTGCTACTACTGGGTGACATCAACCTCGGCCTATCCGACCCAAAGGATCCGATGGCCACTGAGGTAGCCAGCATCATCACTAACCTAGGTTTCCAGCAACGTATTCTTGAACCCACCCACAACAAGGGCAGAACGTTCGACTGGATTGTAGATCTCAACTGCAACACAGTGATAAGTTCTAATTGCGCATGTGCCTGGTCTGACCAATATATCATTATCTTTAACTTACCAGCCATCAATCCTCACCCTAAACCCACCATAGCCCCAGCCATTCCCACCAGGAACAAAAAAAGCATTACCAGGGACAAACTACTCCCACTCATCCTACCCATTCTGAACAACTGTGCCTCCCAGCACAATGACCCGACCGTCTTAGTGGACACCTACAACCAAACACTGCTCAAAGCCATTGACACCATAGCACCGCTCAAAGTTCGGAAATCCAAACAACAAGCCCACCTGAACTTGTGGTTTACCCCACAACTTAGAGTTCTGCTCAAAGAAAAGCGCAAGGCTGAAGCACTTTGTAAAAGTCTCGCTTGCGAGGCCAACAAAGACTTCCTTCTCATCACATCCCTCAATTACAAGGAAGCAATCCTACAAACTAAAAAAGAGACTTACAACCAGCGTATATCGCAAGCTGAATCAAACACGAAGGAGCTATTTAAAATTCTGAAAGGATTAGAATCCCCATCACCCGCCCTGGATACCGGCAGAAGACAGCACGTGGTGCAACAATATCCAAAATGCTCTCCTTACCAAAATCACCACCTTACAATCCAAAATCAATGCCAAACAAAACTCCCTTCTGACAACCTCCCTAACTAAATTCCCTGCGCCCAATAAGGACACCTCCCTACCCCACACCCGATTTAGTTTCGTACCTCTCACCATCCCGGAGGTCGAAAAAATCATCAATAACCTAAAACCGTGCAATTGCCAAGGTGATCCCTGCCCTGCTCCTATCATCAAGGAATCGGCACATGACCTCGCCCCCTTCATAATCACTTTCATCAATTCCTCCTTTCAATCCGGAATTGTTCCCAACAATCTGAAGGACGCATGGGTTATCCCCCTGCTAAAAAAAACAACACTAGACCCAGAGATACCCTCCAACTATAGACCCATCACCACGGTCCCGTTCCTTCTAAAAAATGTAGATAGAGCAGCCTACCTACAGATACAGAACAATCTAGAAACTAATAATCTCCTCGGTACAAGACAATCCGGTTTTAGACCTAAGCACGGGACAGAAACGGCCCTCCTAGATCTTAAAACCCAAATTGAGAACCTAAAAGACAACGGCAAATTGGCACTCCTACTTCTTCTGGACCTCTTGGCAGCTTTCGATCTGGTCAATCACTAAATCCTCTGCCAGTATTTGAAGTCAGCTGCCCACTTTTCCGATAATGCCACTAATTAGATTAGCTCCTTCATTGACAATAGATACATGAGAGCTTTCTCACCTACCTCTTCGGCGGACCCTACCCCAGTCCCTTGTGGAGTCCCACAAGGGTCTTGTGTATCTCCCACACTGTACAATGTATTCACCAAACCTCTATTTGACGTGCTTGACTATCTGGGTGTCACCTACACTAACTACGCTGATTAAACCAATTTAATTTTTTGCATTCTTTTGTCTTCCCATCAACTTATATGTTATGTTCAAGAAGTAAAAAGGAATCCCCATCTGTTTACAGCACAATTGAATTCTCAATAAAAATGACAAATGGAACCTAAAAACGAGAAAGTCTTTATATTATAACATTTAATTTTGGAGAAGCGCTAGAGGAGGGCTTCTTTTCGTTTTAGTTTTGTCCAAGCCCAGGTCAACCTCTGTGGCATCCCTCCATTTGCAGCATCTCTACTTTTTTTCATATTCAATTTAGCTACACTTCTCCATCAGAGCGCCAACACTGTTTCTAAGGTTGAAAAAGTCTTTCTCACTAATTAGATTAGCTCCTTCATTGACAATAGATACATGAGAGCTTTCTCACCTACCTCTTCGGCGGACCCTACCCCAGTCCCTTGTGGACTCCCACAAGGGTCTTGTGTATCTCCCACACTGTACAATGTATTCACCAAACCTCTATTTGACGTGCTTGACTATCTGGGTGTCACCTACACTAACTACGCTGATGAAACCCAGATACTCATCCCTATCACTGGTGACTACATTGTAGATTCCAAAGCACTGAATGACATCTACCAAGTCATTCAAGCTTGGATGGCCCAACATGAGCTCTGTCTTAATGACGACAAGACAGAGCTCCTCATCCTGGGCACTCAACAAAGACTCAATAAGCTGAACCCTTTGTTCAGCTCTTTTAATATCGATGATAATTCCATCAAAGTATCCAAAGATACCAAAATCTTGGGAATCTACCTGGACTTTACACTCTCCTTAAACAGGCAGGTGAACGCTGTTGTCGCTGCTTCAGCCTACACATGCAAGCTGATCACAGCCTGACGCCCTTTCCTTTCCACCCAAAACTGTATCACCCTTGCCAGGACATTAGTTATGTCCAAACTAAATTATTGCAACACATTTTATCAAGGCACTAACCAAACCAAGCTCAACAAACTCCAGATCACCCAAAACAACGCTATTAGAGCGGCCCTCAACATTCCTAGATCTGCACACATTTCTGAAACTAGGAAGAGCCTACATTGGCTTTCAGTCGTCCAAAGGATATCACTGAAATCCCTGTCCCTTACTTACAAATGCGTAAACAACCAGGCCCCCATCTACCTAGCCTCGCGATTCGCTCAGCATACTCCAACTCGGTCATTTAGATCCGCCCAAGCACACTGCCTCACGATCCCCAGATACAAGCTTCAGAGAACCGGAGGTGCTAGCTTCCCAGTTTTGGCAGCGAAACTCTGGAACACACTGCCTATTACCATTAGAACCTTACCCTCACTTAACTTATTCAAACATAAAGCAAAGCTCTGGTTAGCTACTGCATCTGACCACCTGTCTCCACAGGCCATTTGATTGCTGCCACCTCAGTATGCCTTACTTTTATCTCCAGCCAACTTGCACTATTCTTCTATTCTATTGCCTCTGCTCTTGCAAATGACTGACTGTTACTATTAACCTTATCCTCGCCATTCTTTTATGTACCACCTGAAGATATGCTTCATTGTAACTGTAACCATGCCACTCATTTGTATACTGTTTGAAGATATGCGCCCTGTTGCCCTCGGGCCTGGCGCGCTATACAAATAAAATAAATACAAATAGAAATGCAAACTCTATCCTTCCCGGCTAGACCCGCAAAAAGGCAGGGAATTTGCCTGGATTTGCAGGTTTCATCCTTCTTGTGTACATGGGTAACCCATGTTCACTCCATGTTCAGAGTTATGTTTGACGGCTGAGAAGCACATCTGGCAAGGTGGGAGATAGACCAATGATTGAGCCAGAATGGCCCAGATTTTCCAGAGGATCCTACCATTCTCTGCTCCTTATGTTATTCCAATGCTAGAAGAGGCAACAGACTATTCCCACCCAGTTCTGACCCTCCATGGTATCACCTAAACTAGTGACTACTTACATTTCCTGTCACTTGAGATCTACAAAATGAAAGTAACCATGTCCTTTAATAGTCTCATCCTGAGATCATCTATGCAATGGCTTCCATAGCCCTTTAATCCTTCACTTTGAGACCATCGATATCATAGTTCCTGTATCTTATTAATCTGATACCCTAAGGGCTTCTAACAAGGTTCCAGGATCCTATCAATCTGTCATGCTGAGACCTACTAACCAAGAATCCTTTCAATTGCTTACCCTGAGAATTCCTATAGCGCCTGGTATTATTAATCGATTACCCTGAGTCCTACTAAACATGATTCCTGCACTCCATTAATCAGTTACTCTGACATTTCCTAAAAATATTCCTCTGTCCTTTTGATACCTTACCCTGAAATATTCTACAGCAAAGCACCTGATCCTATCAATACATTACCCCAAGACCTTCTAACTTGGATTCCAGGACCCTCTTTATCAGTTACCCTGAGACCTTCAACACCCAAGAACTATAATATAAACCTTTATGTGGTTAGGCCCACTCGATCCCACTCCCACAGAATCCACCTCCCCTCCTCATTCCTGTTTTCTCGTACACCAACTTATGAATATCTCACCCTTCGACCTCTCTGGTATCTACATATCATGGCTTCTCCTCCCTGGGACCTTCTGCAGCAGCAAGACGTCCACGATCCTCCACCCGTGTATGTCTCACAACAAAAACTCCACATTCCTTCTATCGTCCATCTCAGTGATGTCTCCAACAAAATACACCTCCTGAAATCTTGCACACCAGCCCTTATTCATTCCATTATCCCTTCTCCTTGAAATCTCCCCCATCAATATGTCTGTCTCTCCTTGGTGGCATCCATGCCATCAGAACACCAGTATATCCCACGCCTAAATCTCTCCTCTTTATTTCCGCAAGTGCCCCCACACCAAGCCGTCCAGACCCTGACCATTTTCATTTGATTGTTTAAAGCAGAGATCTAGCTCGAGAGTAGCGGAGCACTGTAGAGGATGTAAGTAGTTGCATTTGGCCTGGGGTATTTTAACACTAGCGCAGAGTTAGGCTATGGGCATCAGTCTGTGCATCTATTGGGATTAGTCCTTGGTCAGATATTGTTGAAAAAGCCACGTTTTGAAAGATTTGTGAAATTGGAGAATTGTGGGACATTCAGAGGCAATACTGGGATTGAGTGCCAGAGGGATGGCGCATGACAAGAGAAGGATTATTTGATGATCCTTTTTATGGATGAGTTGTGGTTCGAGCCATTTGCATCATGAGATCTAGCACCCCATGGCCTTATAATCCCTTCACACAAACATCCTTGACTGTTTCCCTTTCCTGTTTGAATCATCTCATTCTATTAGTCCTGATTAGTGAAATCTATGAAGGCCTCTTTAACGTCATGACATGAACAATGACCCTCTTGCTCATCAGTGCCCCTAAATGTCTATTAAACACCTCAGGTTGATGCCACACCACTCGCTGCCTTACTAACGCTGGGTTTTGTCTCACGCAGACCGTGTCGGTGTCAGTGTCCGTGTTGACGCTCAGTTTCATCGCTCTGGACCGGTGGTACGCCATCTGCCACCCATTGATGTTCAAGAGTACGGCTAAGCGGGCACGGACCAACATTGTGATCATCTGGACCACGTCCTGCGCAATGATGGTGCCTCAAGCGGTGGTGATGGAATGCAGCAGCATGATCCCAGAGCTGGAGAACAAGACACGCCTCCTGTCAGTCTGCGATGAACACTGGGGAGGTGAGAGGAACCCC
The DNA here is from genome assembly GCA_002915635.3 of Ambystoma mexicanum. Classification (NCBI taxonomy): domain Eukaryota; kingdom Metazoa; phylum Chordata; class Amphibia; order Caudata; family Ambystomatidae; genus Ambystoma; species Ambystoma mexicanum. The sequence continues at coordinate 1,032,965,827 of CM030325.1, forward strand.
CCACTCCCCCACTTGCATCGGCACAAAATGATGACCATCCTCCATTGCATGTCCATCAATGTATATGTACATTGGCACATACCTGTGGACCCACCAACTGGCACTAGCCTAGTGTATAGAGCCGTCCAATATGCACCCTAGAGCATGCAGAACCTTTGGGGACAAACCAATACAGATGCAGGTCCACCTAGCTTACACATGAACAAATTTCAGGCCGCCTCAACAACTTACACAATCACTGATGGCAAGAACATGTATCACTTGGGCAGACTTCTCTAAGCCCACTCCAATGTATAATATAATAGGCAGGCAGTCTCTCCCATTATGGGAAAAACAATAGCCTACTTGAATTGGGCCAAACTGCTGCAGCACCAACCTGCAGTGGTATGGTGTGAACTGGCTGTGGCACTAATACACACTATAAACTACTAACAGCCAGAGACAGCAGTATCCCACAGGCACTGAATGAAGGATCCCAGAGGAAAACCTGCCCGTGCAAGAGGGCCACCAAATTTACACTCCCACAGGCTGCAGGGACACACCAGCACTGAATACAGGATCCCAGAGGAAAACTTGCCCATGCCAGAAGACCACATAAGGTATACCACCCACAGGCTGCAGGGCCCCACCAGCACTGAATGCAGGATCCCAGAGTAAAACCTGCCCATGCAAGAAGACCACCCAATGTACACTCCTACAGGCTGCACGGCCACACCAGCACTGAATGCAGGATCCCAGAGGAAAACCTGCCCATGCAAGAAGGCCACCCAAAGTACACTCCTACAAGCTGCACGGCTACACTAGCACTGAATGCAGGATCCCAGAGGAAAACCTGGCCATGCTAGAAAACCATCCAACGTACACTCCCACAGGCTGCAGGGACACACCGGCACTGAATGCAGGATCCCAGAGGAAAACCTGCCCATGCAAGAAGGCCACCCAAAGTACACTCCTACAGGCTGCACGGCTACACCAGCACTGAATGCAGGATCCCAGAGGAAAACCTGCCCATTCAAGAAGGCCACACAAAGTACAATGCTACAGGCTGCATGGCTACACCAGCAGTGAATGCAGGATTCCAGAGGAAAACCTGGCCATGCTAGAAAACCATCCAACGTACACTCCCACAGGCTGCAGGGACACACCGGCACTGAATGCAGGATCCCAGAGGAAAACTTGCCCATGCCAGAAGACCACATAAGGTACACTCCCACAGGCTGCAGGGCCACACCAGCACTGAATGCAGGATCCCAGAGGAAAACTTGCCCATGCGGAAGGCCACCCAAAGTACACTCCTACACACTGCAGGCCCACACCAGTACGGAATGCAGGATCCCAGAGGAAAACCTGGCCATGCTAGAAAACCATCCAACGTACACTGCCACAGGCTGCAGGGACACACCGGCACTGAATGCAGGATCCCAGAGGAAAACTTGCCCATGCCAGAAGACCACATAAGGTACACTCCCACAGGCTGCAGGGCCACACCAGCACTGAATGCAGGATCCCAGAGGAAAACTTGCCCATGCGGAAGGCCACCCAAAGTACACTCCTACACACTGCAGGCCCACACCAGTACGGAATGCAGGATCCCAGAGGAAAACCTGGCCATGCTAGAAAACCATCCAACGTACACTCCCACAGGCTGCAGGGACACACCGGCACTGAATGCAGGATCCCAGAGGAAAACTTGCCCATGCCAGAAGACCACCCAATGTACATTCCCACAGGCTGCACTGCCACACCAGCACTGAATGCAGGATCCCAGAGGAAAACCTGCCCATGCAAGAAGGCCACCCAAAGTACACTCCTACAGGCTGCAGGGCCACACCAGCACTGAATGCAGGATCCCAGAGGAAAACTTGCCCATGCGGAAGGCCACCCAAAGTACACTCCTACACACTGCAGGGCCACACCAGCACGGAATGCAGGATCCCAGAGGAAAACCTGTCCATGCTAGAAAACCATCCAACGTACACTCCCACAGGCTGCAGGGACACACCAGCACTGAATGCAGGATCCCAGAGGAAAACTTGCCCATGCCAGAAGACCACCCAATGTACATTCCCACAGGCTGCACTGCCACACCAGCACTGAATGCAGGATCCCAGAGGAAAACCTGCCCATGCAAGAAGGCCACCCAAAGTACACTCCTACAGCCTGCACGGCCACACCAGCACTGAATGCAGGATGCCAGAGGAAAACCTGCCCATGCAAGAAGGCCACCCAAAGTACACTCCTACAGGCTGCACGGCTACGCCAGCACTGAATGCAGGATCCCAGAGGAAAACTTGCCCATGCTAAAAGACCACCCAATGTACACTCCCACAGGCTGAACTGCCACACCAGCATTGAAGGCAGGATCCCAGAGGAAAACCTGCCCATGCAAGAAGGCCACCCAAAGTACACTCCTACAGGCTGCACGGCTACGCCAGCACTGAATGCAGGATCCCAGAGGAAAACTTGCCCATGCTAAAAGACCACCCAATGTACACTCCCACAGGCTGAACTGCCACACCAGCATTGAAGGCAGGATCCCAGAGGAGAACCTGGCCATGCTAGAAAACCATCCAACGTACACCCCACAGGCTGCAGGGACACACCGGCACTGAATGCAGGATCCCAGAGGAAAACTTGCCCATGCCAGAAGACCACATAAGGTACACTCCCACAGGCTGCAGAGCCACACCAGCACTGAATGCAGGATGCCAGAGGAAAACTTGCCCATGCGGAAGGCCACCCAAAGTACACTCCTACACACTGCAGGGTCACACCAGCACGGAATGCAGGATCCCAGAGGAAAACCTGGCCATGCTAGAAAACCATCCAATGTACACTCCCACAGGCTGCAGGGACACACCGGCACTGAATGTAGGATCCCAGAGGAAAACTTGCCCATGCCAGAAGACCACATAAGGTACACTCCCACAGGCTGCATGGCCACACTAGCACTGAATGCAGGATCACAGAGGAAAACTTGCCCATGCGGAAGGCCAACCAAAGTACACTCCAACACACTGCAGGGCCACACCAGCACGGAATGCAGGATCCCAGAGGAATAGCTGCTGTTGCAAGAAGACCCCACAAAGTACACTCCTACAGGCTGCAGGGCCACACCAGCACTGAATGCAGGATCCCAGAGGAAACCCTGCCTGTGCTAGAAGACCACCCAAAGTACACTCCTACAGGCTGCAGGGCCACACCAGCACTGAATGCAGGATCCCAGAGGAAAACTTGCCCATGCGGAAGGCCACCCAAAGTACACTCCTACACACTGCAGGGCCACACCAGTACGGAATGCAGGATCCCAGAGGAAAACCTGGCCATGCTAGAAAACCATCCAACATACACTCCCACAGGCTGCAGGGACACACTGGCACTGAATGCAGGATCCCAGAGGAAAACCTGCCCATGCAAGAAGGCCACCCAAAGTACACTCCTACAAGCTGCACGGCTACACTAGCGCTGAATGCAGGATCCCAGAGGAAAACCTGGCCATGCTAGAAAACCATCCAACGTACACTCCCACAGGCTGCAGGGACACACCAGCACTGAATGCAGGATCCCAGAGGAAAACCTGCCCATGCAAGAAGGCCACCCAAAGTACACTCCTACAGGCTGCACGGCTACACCAGCACTGAATGCAGGATCCCAGAGGAAAACCTGCCCATTCAAGAAGGCCACACAAAGTACAATGCTACTGGCTGCATGGCTACACCAGCAGTGAATGCAGGATCCCAGAGGAAAACTTGCCCATGCCAGAAGACCACATAAGGTACACTCCCACAGGCTGCAGGGCCACACCAGCACTGAATGCAGGATCCCAGAGGAAAACTTGCCCATGCGGAAGGCCACATAAGGTACACTCCCACAGGCTGCAGGGCCACACCAGCACTGAATGCAGGATCCCAGAGGAAAACTTGCCCATGCGGAAGGCCTCCCAAAGTACACTCCTACACACTGCAGGGCCACACCAGTACGGAATGCAGGATCCCAGAGGAAAACCTGGCCATGCTAGAAAACCATCCAACGTACACTCCCACAGGCTGCAGGGACACACCGGCACTGAATGCAGGATCCCAGAGGAAAACTTGCCCATGCCAGAAGACCACCCAATGTACATTCCCACAGACTGCACTGCCACACCAGCACTGAATGCAGGATCCCAGAGGAAAACGTGCCATTGCAAGAAGGCCACCCAAAGTACACTCCTACAGGCTGCAGGGCCACACCAGCACTGAATGCAGGATCCCAGAGGAAAACTTGCCCATGCGGAAGGCCACCCAAAGTACACTCCTACACACTGCAGGGCCACACCAGCACGGAATGCAGGATCCCAGAGGAAAACCTGTCCATGCTAGAAAACCATCCAACGTACACTCCCACAGGCTGCAGGGACACACCAGCACTGAATGCAGGATCCCAGAGGAAAACCTGCCCATGCAAGAAGGCCACCCAAAGTACACTCCTACAGGCTGCATGGCTACACCAGCACTGAATGCAGGATCCCAGAGGAAAACCTGGCCATGCTAGAAAACCATCCAACGTACACCCCACAGGCTGCAGGGACACACCGGCACTGAATGCAGGATCCCAGAGGAAAACCTGCCCATGCAAGAAGGCCACCCAAAGTACACTCATACAGGCTGCACGGCCACACCAGCACTGAATGCAGGTTGCCAGAGGAAAACCTGCCCATGCAAGAAGGCCAACCAATGTACACTCCCACAGGCTGAACTGCCACACCAGCATTGAAGGCAGGATCCCAGAGGAAAACCTGCCCATGCAAGAAGGCCACCCAAAGTACACTCCTACAGGCTGCACGGCCTCACCAGCACTGAATGCAGGATCACAGAGGAAAACCTGCCCATGCAAGAAGGCCACCCAAAGTACACTCCTACATGCTGCACGGCTACACCAGCACTGAATGCAGGATCCCAGAGGAAAACCTGCCCATGCAAGAAGGCCACACAAAGTACACTCCTACAGGCTGCATGGCTACACCAGCCCTGAATGCAGGATCCCAGAGGAAAACCTGGCCATGCTAGAAAACCATCCAACGTACACTCCCACAGGCTGCAGGGACACACCGGCACTGAATGCAGGATCCCAGAGGAAAACTTGCCCATGCCAGAAGACCACCCAATGTACATTCCCACAGACTGCACTGCCACACCAGCACTGAATGCAGGATCCCAGAGGAAAACGTGCCATTGCAAGAAGGCCACCCAAAGTACACTCCTACAGGCTGCAGGGCCACACCAGCACTGAATGCAGGATCCCAGAGGAAAACTTGCCCATGCGGAAGGCCACCCAAAGTACACTCCTACACACTGCAGGCCACACCAGCACGGAATGCAGGATCCCAGAGGAAAACCTGTCCATGCTAGAAAACCATCCAACGTACACTCCCACAGCGCTGCAGGGACACACCAGCACTGAATGCAGGATCCCAGAGGAAAACCTGCCCATGCAAGAAGGCCACCCAAAGTACACTCCTACAGGCTGCATGGCTACACCAGCACTGAATGCAGGATCCCAGAGGAAAACCTGGCCATGCTAGAAAACCATCCAACGTACACCCCACAGGCTGCAGGGACACACCGGCACTGAATGCAGATCCCAGAGGAAAACCTGCCCATGCAAGAAGGCCACCCAAAGTACACTCATACAGGCTGCACGGCCACACCAGCACTGAATGCAGGTTGCCAGAGGAAAACCTGCCCATGCAAGAAGGCCAACCAATGTACACTCCCACAGGCTGAACTGCCACACCAGCATTGAAGGCAGGATCCCAGAGGAAACCTGCCCATGCAAGAAGGCCACCCAAAGTACACTCCTACAGGCTGCACGGCCTCACCAGCACTGAATGCAGGATCACAGAGGAAAACCTGCCCATGCAAGAAGGCCACCCAAAGTACACTCCTACATGCTGCACGGCTACACCAGCACTGAATGCAGGATCCCAGAGGAAAACCTGCCCATGCAAGAAGGCCACACAAAGTACACTCCTACAGGCTGCATGGCTACACCAGCACTGAATGCAGGATCCCAGAGGAAAACCTGGCCATGCTAGAAAACCATCCAACGTACACTCCCACAGGCTGCAGGGACACACCGGCACTGAATGCAAGATCCCAGAGGAAAACTTGCCCATGCCAGAAGACCACATAAGGTACACTCCCACAGGCTGCAGAGCCACACCAGCACTGAATGCAGGATGCCAGAGGAAAACTTGCCCATGCGGAAGGCCACCCAAAGTACACTCCTACACACTGCAGGGACACACCAGCACGGAATGCAGGATCCCAGAGGAAAACCTGGCCATGCTAGAAAACCATCCAACGTACACTCCCACAGGCTGGAGGGACACACCGGCACTGAATGTAGGATCCCAGAGGAAAACTTGCCCATGCCAGAAGACCACATAAGGTACACTCCCACAGGCTGCATGGCCACACTAGCACTGAATGCAGGATCCCAGAGGAAAACTTGCCCATGCGGAAGGCCAACCAAAGTACACTCCAACACACTGCAGGGCCACACCAGCACGGAATGCAGGATCCCAGAGGAATAGCTGCTGTTGCAAGAAGACCCCCAAAAGTACACTCCTACAGGCTGCAGGGCCACACCAGCACTGAATGCAGGATCCCAGAGGAAACCCTGCCTGTGCTAGAAGACCACCCAAAGTACACTCCTACAGGCTGCAGGGCCACACCAGCATTGAATGAAGGATCCCAGAAGTAAAGGTGTCCATGCAAAAAGGCCACCCAAAGTACACTCCTACAGGCTGCAGAATCACACCAGCACTGAATGCAAGATCTCAGAGGAGAGCCTGCCTGTGATAAACCACCCAACGTACACACGTACAGGCTGCAGGACCACACCTGCACTGAATGAAGGATCCCAGAGGAAAGCCTGCCCATGCAAGAAAGCCACCAAATGTACACTCCCACAGGTTGCAGGGCCACACCAGCACTGAATGCAGGATCCCAGAGGAAAAACTTGCCATGCAAGAAGACCACCCAATGTACACTCCCACAAGCAGCGGGACACACTGGCAGTGAATGCAGGATCCCAGAGGAAAACTTGCCCTTGCCAGAAGACCACATAGCGTACACTCCCACAGGCTGCAGGGTCACACCAGCACTGAATGCAGGATCCCAGAGGAAACCCTGCCCATGCAAGAAGGCCACTGAATGTACACTCCCACAGGCTGCAGGGACACACCGGCACTGAATGCAAGATCATAGAGGAAAACCTGCCCTTGCTAGACATCCCCCCAATGTGCGCCCAATATTCTCAGGCCACCTGCGAAAAAGTAACAGCACGCGCAGGACTAAGGTGGTCCTTTCTCCAAAGAGACGCCAGGCGCCTTCCTGACACCAGCAAATACTTTGACATCTCTTTTGCACCGTCTCTGCCTGACACTAATGCTGCTAGAGTCAACCCCAACAATATGCTCGACACTACTTCTGGTAAAAATAAAAATGTTTGAAAATAATGGTTATGGAGGCAGGCCTTCAATATTGCCTGACAATTTTGATCATGGGGGAGCTCCTCAATAGTACTTGATGCTAATGCTGATTGTGGCCCCTCAATAGTGCATGGCATTAACACCTGTGGAGGTAGACCTTAAGTCCTACCTGGCATTAATGCTGATGGATAGACCCCCTCAGTAATGATTGGCATTAATAATAATAATTTGTATTTACATAGCGCTACGAACCCTGAGGTATCTGAGCGCTGCTTATTTCCCACGGTGTGTGGTGCTCATTTATCGATCTCAGAAAGATGAAAGGCTGAGTTTGACCTTGCTGGGATTCTGCACGGATGTCAAAGCGAGCGCTCTACTCGCTGTGCTACCTGACCGGCATAATGCTCACTCAGGGAGCACATCGACATTGGTGCTGATTGAGGGGGGCCCTCAATACTGTTTGCCTTTGCTCCACATTCTCGGGAGGCATGTCAGCATCATAAAGCACGGACACCACCCACCTTCCCCCTGATGTAACAAACACTTATCAGACCATCTCTTCCCTGTCTTCAGCTCATAAGGAGCACTCTCCTCTCTGACATCAGCAAAGCGACTGTGAGTGAGAGCGAAGCCTGCAAGAACCTTCTCAGAAGTGACCTGCAGGCTGCTGCAAATCTCCCAGTGAAATGCAGGTAGCTTAGCGGGTTCCTGCCGAGTTGTGTTCCTGCCCAAATCTCCTTTAAAAGTGTCAGGCTATTATGCGAGTCTATGCAAAAAGGACGAGCATACTCGGCCATGGCACTTAAGGGGTTAAGAGACATATATATTCAGAGTAGTTAGGAAGCATTTTGGGTAAGTTTGGGCTGATTCGTAGGAAACAACATACACAATATGATCAACACACTCAGGAAGGGAGAGAAATGTTAGGGGATGAGAGGTGTGAAGGTTATCTAATTAGGACAGCACCTCATTTAAGGTGCTGCATAGCCCCCTAGAAAGGTGCAGTCCACCTTTTTGAATAAGTCGACTTGTGCATTGCTCAAAGTAATGCAAACAAAGAAATGTTCCCAAGCCCTTCTTTTTTAATTTTGCTTTTAATGTTTATGGCACTACATTTAAAAAAAAAAAAAAGATTATAATTTTTGGCAGTGGTAAACAGAGTTAATTTGGATTTCTATATTTCTATATTAAACATGTGGGTGCAAGCCATTATAAATGTAAACACTGTGAGAATCTAGTAACATTGTCACTGATTCTCTGCAGGGAAGCTTTTCTGACGTGGCCAGGGAAAGACAGAAGCTACCTGAGCTATCTGACTCTGACCCTGGTGGTGGCTATCTACGGGAAGACCACGTGGCCAGGGAAAAACAGAAGCTCCCTGACTCTGGTGGTGGCTATCTGCGGGAGGAACACGTGGCCAGGGAAGGACAGAAGCTACCTGACTCTGACCCTGGTGGTGGCTGTCTGCGGGAGGACCACGTGGCCAAGGAAAGACAGAAGCTCCGTGACTCTGACCTTGGCAGTGGCTATCTGCGGGAGGACCACGTGGCCAGGGAAAGACAGAAGCTACCTGACTCTGACCCTGGTGGTGGCTATCTGCGGGAGGACCACGTGGCCAGGGAAAGACAGAAGCTACCTGACTCTGACCCTGGTGGTGGCTATCTGCGGGAGGACCACGTGGCCAGGAAAACACAGAAGCTACCTGACTCTTACCCTGGTGGTGGCTATCGGCTGGAGGAGCACGTAGTGGAGGAGAATCACCAGTGGGACAGAAAAAAAGCATTGTACCAAAATAACCTTGCCGACCCAATTCCACATGACACCCATGTGCCTTTGCAACATACCTGTATGACCTATTGTGATATACATAATGATTTTCCATGTTTTCCCAACCAATCACCTTATTTACCTTTTTTAGGTAAATAGTACTGAGAAGAGGAGGAGGAATGGAACAATGAACATGGCTATATGCAGGAAGCCAACACTATGTTCCAGTCTTTGGAAACGCTTGACCAATGCCAGGAAGTAATGTTACAATTGCCACAGCTGCTCCCTGTGAGAGAGAGAGAGGTAGAGTCAGAAGCTGTATGTAACTTGTTCTGAAAGCCGGATGGTACTCCAGAGATGAGACAATCGTAAGAAGCAGCACAGAGGCTGACATGAACTGTATGCAAGAACACTGAGCTGAATGAAGTTTACTGCTTGCGACCGTGGGCTGCTGTAGCCACCCGGAGTAAAGGAAGGAAAATGGAAAGCTGACCGGCTGACGGGACATACCCCCAGTCAGCGTATCAAGAGAGAATCAGAGGAAGAGACACGAGGACCGCCACTGTGCCCAGTAAACCCAGGGAGAACAAATGGGTTACCGGGGCATGTGAAGGTGAATACTGTGCCACAGTGTAACGCGGGGGAGCCCAATTAAAGACAGTAAAGAAACTGACACATATGAAAGCATTGTTGGAACAGGGACACTGACCCAATGCTTGAGAAGAGGATTTGATATGCTTAATATATATACAAACAGTGTTAAAGGTGGGTCAGAGACACAATGCTTGAGAAGGAGATTTGATAAACATGCAAATTGTATTGAGAGAGGGTTGGAAACCCAACCGTTGAAAAGAGAAATTAACACAGTTGTGAACTTTGTCAAGAAAGGATCAGGGGCCCAACGTTGGAAACATATTGTCATATGGATGAAACTGGCACTAACACCCAGGAAAGAAGAGAAGTGAAGCAATATCCTGTCAGGAGAGTAAACCAGAAGTGTGAAGTGAAGTAATATCAATATCCTGGCAGGAGAGTAAACCAGGAGTGAAAAGTGAAGTAACATACTGGCAGGAGAGTAAACCAGTAGTGAGAAGTGAAGTAAGATCCTGGCAGGAGAGTAAACCAGGAGTGAGAAGAGAGGTGAAGTAAAACCCTGGTAGAAGAGTAAACCAGGAGTGAGAAGCGAAGTAATATCCCAGCAGGAGAGTAAACCCAGAGTGAGAAGTGAAGTAATATCCTAGCAGGAGAGTAATTCAGGAGTGAGAAGAGAAGCGAAGTAAAGGCTGGAACTCACACCCGGGAAACACGTGAGAAGAGAAATATAGCAATATCCTGGCAGTAGAGTAGACCAGGAGTGTGAAGTGAAGTAAAAGTCTGGCAGGAGAGTAAAAAAAGGAGTGAGAAGAGAAGTGAAGTAAAGGCTGGGAATCACACCCATGAAAGGAGTGTGAAGATAAGTGATTTAATATCCTCGCAGGTAGGTAATCCAGGAGTGAGAAGAGAAGAGTAGTGAAGTAATATCCTGGCCAGAGAGTAAACCAGTCATGAGAGAAGTGAACCTGAAATTGTGAATACAAAAGGGAGGAGTCATATACCTTGTAAGGATTAATAAGAAAGTTACAAATACCCTGGCAGTAGAGTATACCGAGGGTAGAAAGAGGAATGAGTGTGAGCAATTGAACATTGTAAAGAACTGCGTGCATAAGGGAAAACTGAAAGGGAAAACACATGAGTAAAGCGAACTGTGCAAGTAAAATGTAACAAGTGGAAGAATTCAAAGGGAAGAGCCATTCACTTGGGGTGAAGCGGAAAGACTCTAAAGGACTGAATGTGAAAGACAGAAGCAAGTCAAGAGGAAACCCATACCCTTTAAGAGTAGAAAACATTAGAAGTATAAAGGAACTTAGCGGAAGGGAAACCCCATGACCTGGGAAATATATACGTGGAAAAGTCAAGGGAAGACCCATGCCCCATTAAAGTGGAGATCATTGAAAGAAGGAACTCAGGGGCAGGAATGCCCCCAGAAACTGGTGAAACTTTGTTGATGTTGATAAAGTGTGAAGTGTGGAAAGACAAGGGAAGATCCATGCCCCTTTATATTGGATACCTTTTGAAAAGGTGAATAAACTCAGACAAAGTCACCCTCCCGCCCCCCAGCCACCCTTGAGATTGATGGAACTGCATTTGTATAATTTTCACCTTCTGAACTATAAATTAGAACTGTGGAAAGTAGCTGCAGGGGGGCAGTTAGAAGACATTCTCCTTTCACTCTATGATAGGTTTAGCATGTGAGGGTCAGGTTAGGGTTTGGACACAGGATGGGGGAAGTTTTACTTTGGGACATGCTGACACAGACACTAGTTAGTTTTGTTGAGGCAGGGAAACCCCTTATAGTGTTAGAATGAGGGGTAGGATTTACTCCCAACCCTTTCTTTATTTCACCGTAAAAGTCTATGACCAAAAATATAATGCCAATGCGTCCGACTCTTACTCCTGATCCGCCAATGCGTCCGACTCTTACTCCTGATCCGCCAATGCGTCCGACTCTTACTCCTGATCCGCCACTGCGACCGTCTCTTACTCCTGATCCGCCACTGCGACCGTCTCTTACTCCTGATCCGCCAATGCGTCCGACTCTTACTCCTGATCCGCCAATGCGTCCGACTCTTACTCCTGATCCGCCACTGCGACCGTCTCTTACTCCTGATCCGCCACTGCGACCGTCTCTTACTCCTGATCCGCCAATGCGACCGTCTCTTACTCCTGATCCGCCACTGCGACCGTCTCTTACTCCTGATCCGCCAATGTGCCCGACTCTTACTCCTGATCCCTTACAACACTTTGGGCCTCATTACGACTATTGCGGAATGGGTTTTACGGCACCGGTAATGGTGCCGGCCCCATTAAACCCACTCCACACTATTACGAGGTCCCCTCACGGGTCCCGCGAGGGGACCAGGGAGCTAACAACGGCCCCGTAATTGACAGGCCTGTTGTTAGCTCCCTCCCCATTCCCATTGGGCCCTATGGGGGCTCGAATGTGAATGGGGAAGGACCGGGCACAGGTTCCCTGAAGGAGGAAATACCAGACGTTCCAAAGTCAGAATGGCCCGGTATTTCCCCATTCAGGGAACCCGGACCCAGACACGATTTTGGAGGCAGCCATGGTTCTCATAGCATCATGGCTGCCTCCAAAGTTGTAATGAGGCCCTTTGTCTTTTTTAACTTTATACCTCGTTTGCTTTGAACATGTGCTGACAGGAGTATGTCTAACCTCTTTAAGCAAAGGTTTACAGCAACATTTCATCAGCATGACATTGTCGTGAGATTAACCCACATCTGTCACTGATTCTCTAAAAGGTTTGTCCAAACCCAAATTACCTGAATAGAGTGAACATGCAGCCAAATTGGGATTCATCCAAATGTATTCCCCCTGTATGCTTCGCCCCATCAGAGAGAAGGTGTATGGTCTTCCTGTTTGATATAAACATGAAAACAGTGTGTACTTTCCCAGCCTGACATCAGCATGGAGATGGTGAGTGCACCTTATGCCTGACTTCAGCAAGGAGAGGGTGGGTGCACTCCCTGACTAACATCAGCATGGAGACGATGGATTCACTCCCTGTCTGGCATCAGCATGGAGACGATGGATTCACTCCCTGTCTGGCATTAGCATGGAGACGGTGGATGCCCTCACTGCCTGACGTTAGAATGGAGACGGTACATGCTCACACTGCCTAGATGCTCTCACTGCCTGACCTTAGAATGGAGACAGTGGATGCCCTCACTGCCTGACGTTAGAATGGAGACGGTACATGCTCACACTGCCTAGATGCTCTCACTGCCTGGCATTAGAATGGAGACGGTGTATGCCCTCACTGCCTGATGTTAGAATGGAGGCGGTACATGCTCTCACTGCCTAGATGCTCTCACTGCCTGACATTAGAATGGAGGCGGTGCATGCTCTCACTGCCTAGATGCTCTCACTGCCTGACATTAGAATGGAGAAGGTGTATGCCCTCACTGCCTGACGTTAGAATGGCGACAGTACATGCTCACACTGCATATCAGCATATCAGCTGTAGGTGCTCTCAGGTATGTTATGTTAATTTGTACCGTGCATCACTACCACCGAAGGCAGTCTACAGGCACTCACGTGGCTCTGCAAGAGAAGAGGGTGGGGTGTTAGCGAGGATAGGATGACAGACTAGGTTCAAAACCAGAAAGAACTGGCATCTTTGTACATTGGTCTTGCATGTGGGAGTTGGTTCTCGGTGCTTGACATTACTGTAAAATTAAGGTGTACTTGTTTTGACTGGAGATGGTGGACAATGCGTCAATCACTGCTGGTGATGTTGAAAAAATTCTAGGTGGAAAATGCAGCCAATGCATGCGAATCGTTAAATTGATCAATGTGTTGCTATGGATTGCAGAGGAGGCAGGCTCCTTAAGGGCTGTTATTGCAATGGGTGGACCTCTCAGGGTAATCCTGTCCTCCTTTAGCTCCTCTGATCATCGTCTCGCCCATGTTGCTCATGGAGCTGCTCTCTCTTATGGATTCTTCCAGATGATGTGTACCCCAAGATCTACCACACCTGCTTCTTCCTGGTCACCTACCTGGCTCCGCTCTGCCTCATGTTCGTGGCCTACTTCCAGATCTCCCGCAAGCTCTGGTGCCGCCAGGTGAGGAGGGGTTCAAGGGAGAGGGGTGCAACCGGGCCAAGGAGGACATTAACAATGCACCCCTAATAGAGCACACAGATCATAGCATTTCAGACCCACACCACATACCCATATTAAGCACAGCAAGGCCACAAATAGTAGCAGACGGGCACAATACAAGACCACTTTACATTCTATTACATTACTACATTAGCAGAGTGGTAAGACGCCAGAGTTTGCTCTAGGCTATTAATACAAGACACTGTTGTAATACGTTTGTTTGAAAAAAGACAACATACTCAATAATATTAATGCCAAGCAATGTTGTAAAAATGCAACATTTTAATAACTCGAGAAAATATGTTTCAAATGAAATTCTGTGCAAATAATATATATACTAGCCGTTCCGGTGGTTACTAGTCTTTCCATCGAAGTTTTTCCTTCGAGGGTTCATTCCATCAAATCCTTTTCATTGAAAAATGTTCCATCGAAATTCCATATATAAAGTGCAAAGTGTTTATGCATCAAAACCCTTTCATTGAATAGGGTTTCGTTATATAAACACTTTACATTTTGTGCATGAAAAGTCGCTGAAACATGCATAACGTTATATCGTTACATGGAGCTGTCCAGTGCTGAAGTCTATTCAATACAGTTGCAATGTATTTCGGCACTGGACAGCTTCCTCTAACTTGTGAAGTGTGCACTTTTATTTTATTTGTTATTGGGGGGTCCCCTCCAACACCCTAAACAAATAAAATAAAGGTCCCCAGTCCTAGAAAATAAAATGAAAGTGCACACTACACCAGTCAGGGGAGCTGTCCAGTGCTGAAATCTATAATGTATTTCAGCACTGGACAGCTCTCTCTAAATTGTGGTGTTTATTGGGGAGGTCCCTTCCTAACCCACCCCCCCAGATTCCCATGGAGGGGGTCTGCCCCAGGCCCCCCCAAAACACCATTTTCAAAATGTAACCCTTTCCTCGACCCACTGAATGTCCAACCCAAACATCCATAAATCTATTTTAAAGGTATGTTGGAGTTGAAAATTCAATTAAAAATAATTGAATAAAAATGCTTCATCCTTCAGCGTTTCACTCTTTAGAGGCTTCAATATTGAGCTGGTAATTAACTGTTCATTTACCCTGGGACCACCGTGTCCTGTGCGAAGAGAAGTGAAAGTGGAAATAAGTAACTTAAAATGATTCCGAATGTTTGAGATAGTGGAAGATGAAGGTGACCGTATAGAACCATGCTTATTCTGTTTGTTAAAATGACAGCTGTTGTTGAAGTGGAAGGGCACACAGAGGTGCACAGTGCTACTTGGACAGCAGAGGGCAATCTAACACTGGTGGTTAATATATACACAATACCAAGAAAGTTATGGTGGGTTTAAAAAAAAAACCTTTCCCCTGAAATTTGAAAGTAGGGAAATCCATTTGAGCTGAGTCACTCACTCCACAGCACCCCTAGTAGCCATCACTAGAAGTTCACCCGCAGCTCTGAGACGCAACAGCAAGGCATTGTGGGTATGAAAATTAGCCCACATGCAAACCTTTTCTCCAGTAAATTGTCTTTGTCAAGGCTCTCAGTGCAGTAAAGCCCTGACAGCCCTGTGGTTGGAGCATTTGGCCATGTTTTCATAATACCAAGAAAGTTATGGTCGGTTTAATATTTATATATATTTATGTTGAATGAGAGAGTCAGGTGTTTTGCATGCTCCTGCAACATGGACAGGGGTGGACTGGGAACAAAAAGAGGCCATGGAAATGATACCCAAAGTGACCCCATATCACACTTCAACTACAAGGCCAACCCGATTCCCATGAGAAAATGTGGAAACAACACACATATGAGGCCCACTGTGTAGTTACCATTGTACCCAATAGGCCAACCCACCCCTGATCATGGAGTATTGGTATTTATTGGTATTTACATATAGTACTATACACCAACCAATCAAAACGGTACATCGTATCAATCTGGGAAACCAATAAAGACATCATGAGGAAAGAAAATGTTCTTTGAGATCGGTATGAAAGAGAGGGTAAGAGGAAAGAGATCGAAGATCCAGTGTAAGCACATGCCAATGGTGAGGGGCTAGGAGAGTAAAGGAGCAGAAAAATGATGAGGCACAGAGAGGATGAGAGACAGTAAGGAGAAAAGGGGACAGCAAGTGCAGAGAGTGAGACGGGAAACAGAAGAAAAACAGCGAAGAGAGATAGAGAGGAAACAGATTATGGAGCGATATGAAGACAAGACATATAAAGTTAAACCTAAGTCGACTATGAAAAGAGAGCCAGCAAAGAGAAGAAAGGACAGGGAAGATAGAGTCACTGGGGGACAGAGAAAACTTGAGACAAATGGAGGATTTATAGATAGAACAAAGATGGGCTAAATGGGAGGTAGGATGACCAAAGATCAGGGAGGAGTAATAGAAGAGTCAAGAGAAAATAAGAGAGGGGATTAGAAGTTTGGTAGCACTGAAAGTTGCAAAAGGACGTGCTTTACGAATAAGTGAGTCATGGTCCACGGAAAAGGAAGGGATAGGGCCAGGAGGGCGCTATAGCAGACGGAGAGCCACAGAAAATAAACCTTTGAAGACTGAGAATTGATACTGTAAAGAAGAGAGTCTGGAAGGGAAACAATACACGAGAAAGAGGATAGATAAGAGGCTACCAACCCCTCCCCGTCAGCCCGAGTGGTAAGGGGTATGTTTAAACACAGTGGAAGAAGTACTAAAGCAGCAGGTGTAGCAGTGTTAGATGGTGACAGCCAGGTCTCAGTGAGGAACAAGAAGTGTACATTGAGTGAAAAAAAACATATCACGAACTGGCAGTAGTTCTTATTCCTTCTGGGTCTGAAATGTTAGGGGGGGTAGAGATGGCACAGCTCCCACAGCTCCCAGTACCTTTACAGATGACAGATGGCACTGCAGGGCAGCTACAAGATATGAACCGAGCAGCAGCTCACAGACTCTGAGGAGGACTGTGCACAGAGTGGAGGCTCCAGCAGGTTCAGGCATAGAGGCAGGTTGGTGGAGCTACTATACCAACGTTATTCCTTCTGGGTCTCAGAAGTTAGGGCGGGGGGGGGGCAGATGGAGATGGCACAGCTCCCAGTTCCATTCTAGATGACAGATGACACTGCAGGGCAGCTGCGGGGTATGAGTCGAGCAGCAGCCACATCATGCCCCACTTAGGGTGCATATGTCACCAGCTGTCATGATGCCTACCCCCGGGGAAACAGACCAGGTCCAGCAACCCCGGACACAGGCATCAAGTTATTTTGAGCAAGCCCAAAAACCCCTGCTAGGGGCTGTTTGGGTGCGGTCCTGGCACCTATGGTGCCAGGCTCATATGGAGAGCCAGGCTCATAGAGTAGAACTTACCTGATGTAGACCATGCTGCAGAGCTCCAAGCCAAATGAGGCTTTAAAGGGACTGTTTTACCTAGGGACTATTTTTTACTTGGGTGGGGCTGGGGAGGAATACTTACCTGGGACTACTTTGGAGGCTATTTAAACCACGCACGAAGAGCAGCACACGCTTAGCGTTATTCTGCATCCAGCAGCGTAACGCTCACCGTGTCTGCAAGCCTGCATCCAGTCTTCTGCCATGCCTGCCTCGAGTCAGCAGCTCCTAGAAAAAGGGAGGAACAGAAGGAGAAAAGGTTAGAATAAGAGCAAAACCTTAGATCCTTACCTGAATTCCGGATCCACCGCGCCTTCGAGCTGGAAGAAAGAAGCATTTTACGCGCGCCGCCTCGCCTGCTGCAGCGCCGCGCTGAACTCACCGGCCTTCGCAGCATCCTCACAATCCACCGCATCCTTCTGCACGTTCCCGCTGCACTCTGGCACCTAAGGGGAACACAAGAACAGCAAAGGTGAGCCAAGAGAATAAACAGAGGCAATAGTAACTACCCCCATAGACTTACCTGATTACCGCCGGGGGTATTATTCCACTTCACGGGTCAGCGCAGTCTCCATTGCATCCTCGCCGTACCCCGGCCCCTAAGGGGAACAAAAGGACAATAAGGTGAGACAAAGGGACAAACAAGGGGAACTCTTCTCACCGCAATAGACTTACCTAATTTTACCGCCGGAGGCATTATTCCCCGAACTTCATATTTTCTCTCCACACCTGAATAAGGGAGCAAGCAACAGGTTACATTCTGGGCTTATTTTATTGAACTGTGTAGGATAAGCCAAATCCTTACCTGAACTTCGTCAGCTACCACAAGGAACTCTTCGCTGGGGTCAAGCTGCAAACTGCAAGGAATCGGACAAGAGTGAAAGTCAGACATGTGAACTCTTACGAACTACATACTTTTCGGAGTCAATATTGTTCTGGAACTCACCAATTCCTTCGAGCCAGTGAAGCAACTGGTTATCAACGCGCCCCTGCGCTCAATGCAGGATGGAGAGCTCAGCATTTCAAACCATCAGGTGAGACTATAAGAGGGGACATCAAAGGTGATCTGTGGGGAGAACAGCGGGGGTGGGCGGATTTACGCTCAACTCCATGGGTGGTTAATTCCCTTTCTCCATTTGCAGAAGAATATTCCTACGGTCCAAGCAAACGAAGTTAGGTGGGCCAGTCCAGTCCGTCATCTCGGTCCTAAGCGTCACATTGGTGGAGATCGCAGCAGTCCAGTTCAGATCGACGCCTCTGTGGGAGCCAGGTGAGCGTAACACCAGCCATTAACAAGATTAACAGTACACAACCTTACCTGGTGGTACAGCTGTGGTGCTGTGACTCCCTGACCACCTCAACCTACCACTGGGCCTCCGCATTGGTGCTAGAGGGGTCAGTGTCCAGCAGATGGAATGGGGACATGGGTGGAAAAAGGGTGCTGTGGGGGTCCACCCAGGGAGTGTTGGCAGTGGATGAGGCAGGATACCTGAAATAACATAGGACATTCGTTTGTAACAGCTAAAAGAGTCAGTCATACAGACTGCACATGTACACATGTACACATCAATGTGGAATGGAATGTGCCCCTGTATGTGTAGGCAGCAGCAGCCAGCACACCACTGAGCATGTCCGTATGTCCAGTCCTCCAGTTTAAATGCCCTTGAGAGGGCCTTGGCCCTGACATGAGGGATAAATAATAATGAACAGTCCACCTTGGACGAGGCAAAAATAAAATATAGTCCACCTTGGATGAGGCAAAAAATAAGACAGGCTCCACTTTGGAAGGGGTAAACAACAAATACAGTCCGCCTTAGATGGAGGAAACAATCCAAATCGAAAAACAAAAACATCCATCCGGGGGAGGGCACAAATGTCAAAAAAAAGTAAAAAAAACATATTCCATCCGTAGGCTCATGGACACCAAGGAGCATGAGAAAGAGGGGGTTCTGGCAAGGGGATAGGGGTGTGTGACGAATCTGCAGATGTTATCGCCAAGGAGGATCCCCTTCCCATGAGGCCAGGGAGGTGAGGCCGCTACCGATAGGCCCGCTGGGGGATGTACACAGCGGGAGGATCTCATGGGAGACACTCTCCCTCTGGGAACAAGGATGAGCATCTAAGGGAAACGTGGTATTCCAGAACTCCACATAACTCCTTCACACCCCCATGTCTCAAGCCACACATCTCCATGTTAAACTCTTTCATGTAGGTCTGTGAGGTTTGCCTGAGGTCCAAACCATCCTCACAAATTTCTTGCCTCAGTTGTTGCATGTCATCTCTCCCCTCCTGGTGCAATAGACAGAGTTTGTTAGTGTGGGCCGCAGTTGCGATGACCTGTTCAGCCAGGCGATGGATGTCCCTGGCCATCTTCTGCAGGACTTCGCCCCGTTGGGCACTTGCAAGCAGCAACTCCTCCTCCAAATCTGAGTGTCCGGCAAATATTCGTCCACCACGGGTGCAGATTTACCAAGCCGGGATGCCAAAGCCCAGGCCAGTTGCAGTGAATGCACTGTCATTGGCTGGTGGCCTGAAACCCTCTGAATGACACCAGCCTACGCGGCTGGTTATATTATTGGCGAAGGAAATCTTGCAGACACTGAATCCACCATTGATGCAGGGCTTCCCACTGCCGGGACAAGGGTCTTCTGGCTCTCCTGCTCAGACTCAGCAGCCTCAAGGAACTCAAAAAGCTCCATGTCACTTGCACTACCCATTGGTGCATCCTCCACCATGTCCCTCAGTATGCCCTACACATCAGATTTGGCAGCATCATCGGAGGTGTCAGCAGGCCTGCTGCTGCTGCTCTGCAGCACGAGGAGATGCACGCCGGGATAGCACTGCTGGATGGTTGTGCTTCAATCTCCTCCTCCCCATCCTGCCCCTCCTCATCCTCTGCGTCATCACCTGCACAAACACAGACAACAATATCCAGAGGCACACCTACCTGGTTGAACAGGTTTATGTCAATTAAAATGCATACAGACACAAAAGGGCCAGTCACACATATGTCACACATTGAAACTGAGAACACTGTAACTTGAGAGGCACAGGTGACTGACATTTGATTACCCATGCAATCATTTTGGTGCATATTAGGCCCTCCATCATGCCATGGTTTAGAGTAGTAGAACATACATACATTAAGACATGTAAGAGAGTGGACGCTCCATCAGTGGAGAGGTGGTGGTCCTTGCATCATTGCTGAGCACCTACACCACTTCATCCATGTCTACTTGCAACATGTGGAAGTGTCACCTCTACTTTTACCGACTAAACCTGTGTGCATGCATATGCGTTACCATAATCACCATTACCCCCTTTACCACATTGGCCTAGGCCAGGTACATGGTTGGCCACATTCACATGCATCTCAACCATGTGTGAGGAGAGTGTGACATAGACGTGACCAGTGTGCACATGCATGGCCAATGAGCCATTGATACTCCAAATGTGGAATGAGCATAACTCAACATCTCTTTGCCAGCCACTGGAACTCCTGTCTGGAACGCACCCTCATTCATCTTTGCAGTGGCATTGGCGCTCATCCATGTCCACTGCCAGCCACGGCCATTGAATGGATGACTCCGGCATCATCATCGCCGGCTTGATATCCGTGTATAACCATAAAAGCAGCAACACATAAATACATTATCAATCAATGCAAATGGGCAAATAATACATACATAGTACATACATAGTTAAAACGAACTACTCACAAAAATTAAACCAAAGTACAGTTCCTAAACTCTAATAACTCTTGTATATATAATTTCATACAACCCTTCTTAGTGAAGGCCTGTATTAACAGGTTAAAATAAATGTTCTTACACAAAATACATTTACATTCTAAGTCCCAAATTTAGGAATTGATTAACTATCTTATAATTACTTTTTTGTTTTGTTTTTTATATAGCTGTAAAATACAGCCTTTCAAAAAAAAACATTACAAAGTATAAAAGTAGTTACAGTAAAAGAAAAAAAATGTCACAATACAATCTCTTATGTGTACATTTCATATATAAAAAAACACTCAGTTTTAAGAACAATTATATGATGGATCATGTCACTTTAAGGTTAATAGTATCAGTTTGATTCCGTAAGCTTAACGATTCAACAAACAAAAGACTTGCAATGTTTATTTTTGCAGACTGACTGTTATACAAAATGTTCCAAAAGCTTTCCTCGCTCAACATAGAATAACTCTCAAAGAAATGTTTAATCATTTGACATCTTTGCCGCAGTAGCGCAGGACATTCAGAGATTCGATGCTTTAGTGTCTCTATAGCTGATGGTGCAAGTCAAAGTCTACAGCTGGCGTTGGATGTATTATTTCTCTGGGAGTGCACTTGATTCGTTAGGCAAATGTTCAGCCTGATTCTCCTATATGAACATCTGGATTTGGGATCAGGAAACTTAGTTAGATAATTTTCAACTGCATGAAGTTTTTTGGTTGCAAAAGCTTGTTGTTTAAACACTTTCAATTTCATGCATGCATCTCTAGTTTCTATCCAATCATACAGCCACTGTTTCATTTTCGCCGTCTCGGGATTAATAATAAGTAGATTGTCATCAATGCCGGCCATCTCCATCAATACTTTTATCCATTTTCTCCATTTCATGATGTTAGGGTTCATTGATTCCAACATGTGTCTTCCCATTGTGTACATTATTCCATTTTCTCTCACATTTTCCTCACAGCTATCAGATATTTCCAATACAGTGACAGAGTTTTCCATGAATATATTGCATACAAGGATACTAGCCCCATTTTGTGCCTTATTAGACACATTGATATGGACATTGGGAGGCCACAAACCTTCTTCCAAATACGACCCTCGAATCTTAGCCAAACACTCTCTAAGATGATCTCTCTGGTTTCCGTCCCATAAATTATTATTGGTGTAACTTTTTGCTTGTAAAATGTAATGGCTAGTAGTAGCGAAAAATTTCCAAATTTGGCCTGTATTATCTTTGACGGGGCTATACTGGTGTTAACTTTATTTTCAATTTCTCTGTAGTATGGTTTATCCTGTTGGTCGTTACTAATTGTTATTCCCAGATACTTGTGTTCATTAACAATTCCTATATTAACGCTTTGTATTTGCCACTCTCTAAATTTAGAGGCTTTCTTCTTCTTAGGCTCAAGTATGATGATTTTACACTTGTCTTGGTTAATTTTTTACAGATTTGCATCAGCATAGTTACTTAAGCAGCATAAGAGAGCTTGCAAGCCCCCTGGCGTCTTGGCTAGCAACACTAGATCGTCAGCATAGAACAACCATGGGACTGCATGACCTCCCAAACGGCGGGCATCAGAAATGATGTTCATACACTCTTGCTGCACTGCTGACATGAAAAAATTAAACAAGGTACTCGCCAGTATGCACCCTGTTTTAACCCATGGAAAGTTTCAATTGGGTCTGACAGCGTACCATCTAGGGCCAATCTGATTCGAACCATGGTTTGAGAATGTAATTCATTGACCCAAAATATGAGATAATCAGGACACGTTGCCTCCTTTAGCTTGTTGATTAGAAGTTTCCTGCACACTGAATCGAAGGTGGCCTGGAAGTCAATAAAGGCCATATAAAGTACCTGGCCCTTCTGATGTTCTTGTTTCTTTATGACTTCCAATATGTGAAGATTAACTGCTGTCCCCATCCCAGGCATAAAGCCCATTTGATTTGGGTCTCTAATTCCAGCTCCATTCAACCATTTGTTGATATCTCTTAGTAACAGTCGTGCAGAAATGTTACTTGGTATATCCAAAAGAGATATCAGTCTATAATTCCTAGGGTTTTAATTGTCCCTCTATTTATGAATGGGTATAGTGATGGATTTGCTCCAGGAGTCAGGGATACACCGAGTTAACACAATTTGATTGAAAATGGTAACCAGAATTTGTGCCCATGCAGTGGGATTTTTTGTTATCATAAAGTTAGAAAGTCCATCTGGCCCGGCGCGCGAGATGTAGACAGCTTTGAGATAAATAGTAGAATGTCATCAGTGTTAAAAACAAGATTCCCTATTTTACTCCACTCCACAGTGTCCTGGCGCCTACTAGTTATGGTGTCAGCGTACAAGGATTTATAAAAAAAACAGCCCACACTTCTTGGGGAATCGGATTCATTTGGTTCACCATTTGGGTTTTACTTTGAGTATGTTTTAAGTGCGACCATATTTTTGACGAATTCTTCTCTTGTATACTCAACATGGCCTCTGCGTCACGTTGATACATTAGGGCTTTCTTGCTCTTATCCAATTTTTATGTTTACATTTTAGAGCATTCAATTGGCGCAGGCAATCGGGAGTTTTTCTCTTTATGATTTTTCTTCTATCAGCTCTATATTGAGTTTTTATAGAGGGCCACCTGATGGTCAAATGTATGCAAAGTTCTAAGATCTATTCTGTTATGGTTATTTTTCTTCGTCCTAAAAATTTGCATTTCTTCGATATACGAAGGGAAGATATTGGAGCAATAGTGTGCATCTCCATTCGATAATTGATTCAAATTTTCACTTAGGGTTTGTAGAGATAAAGGGGTCCAATGGAACCTATTTTGCGCAGAGATTGTCGTTAAATTTCGAGCTAGAGATGAATCATATGTTTTGGTTTCCGTAAACCACGATCATTTTGTAGATTGAATGTCATGGTCACTTATTTCTTGAGCTATAATTTGAAATTCAATTATGTGATTAAACATATCTCTGTTAACAAAAGTATAATCAATTGTTGCTGTTTGTGAACCTCTAGGCCATGTACTCTGAGGTGGCATATCACCTTTTTTTGCTCCATTTAACATTAGGAACTGACGTTCAACCATAAAGGCATTCCATCTTTTCGCTATCAGAGTCTGAGGTTTCCCCACTTGGGGTATACATGTCAGGTTCAAGTCTCCAGTTATTATTACTGTCATGATCACTGCTTCCAAGGAGCCAGGATCAGTCCAACGTCCTTGGAAGCAGGCCCCTAACCCTGATCCTAGGCACCAGCCGGTCCCCACAGGGACCTTTTGGACCTTGTCCTGGCGCCGGTGGCACCAGGCCCATCAGAAGCCTTGGTCCCGGCACTGGAAGCGCCGGGCTCATCATAGGTGTGAAGATGCTTGGGTGGACTTACCTGCGGCAGACCATGCTGCTGACTTGCCAGACTCTTAAAAGTCCTCGGTGAACTGGGACTACTTTTCTTACCTGGGTGGGGCAGCTCCACTCCACTGGAACTCTTCTGGAAGCAGGAACTCTTTTCTTACCTAGGCGGGGTCGTGGAAGGAGATGCCTCATCACTCCAAGGCTATTTAAACCACACCCGATTGATGAAACGTGCTTCGCGTTATTCTGCATCTGCAGCAGAACCCTCACCGAGTCTGCTCCAGCTTTTCTTCTTTGGATCCTGAACCTGCAAGAGTTATACTCACCATTCCGGTACCCGAGCAACATCAGCACCTGCAAAAGATCAGAAACAACAGGTTAGCAGAACGAACTTTCACACGCAGTGTTTGCTTACCTGATCCATCGGCAGCGGCCGTGTCTCACGCTGCACCTTCGCCTGCAAAGACAAACAGCATTATTCTACTTACCGGCACGCTGTGCATTTCGGATTCTTCACGCTGCATCTTCACCTGCATAGACAACAGCAGTGTTACACTCACCGGCACGTGGCGATTTCCGGATTTCTTCTTTCTGCATCGTCGCCTGCAAAGACAAAGAAAGAGACAGTAAGAGCGCTTGCCATACTTACAGACTAAAGGTGTCCAGAAACTTACCGGTCGTGCAGACAACGACGGTACTCATCCTCTGAAGTCAAGAGGCTAATGTTTCACCAGTGAAGGAACTGGCAACGGCACCCTGCACTAGACGCAGATGGAGAGCCCAGCATTCACCTATCTAAGGTGAGCAGGTTGACCTGGGAGGGGGGTTCAACAGACAAGCTGGGAGGAGAGAGATAGGGATTTTCAACAACCCAGACCTTTAATCCCCATATTATTTCACCTGCAGAAACCTCACCCTTCGAGTTCGACACACAGTGCGGAGAGGTTCGACCCCAGAAGCCAACCGAATCCTGCACATCACGTTTCGTGTTACGGACACCTTCCTGCCAAGATCCGCGCCTCCGTGGGAATCAGGTGAGCGTTACAGAACGCGAAGCCCACCACTAAACTCCTACCCAGGCGCAATGGAAACTTCAGATACCGATCAACTAGCCCAGTTGCTTGGGGAATTAAGAGCAGAAGTACATGCAGCTCGCCAGGAAACAAGCTCCCTAAGAAGAGAACTGATAATTTCTAAGGAGCGAACAGAGGACCTTGCTAGGCAGTTGTACAAACTCAGGCAGGACAGACACCTTTGCCCGTTCCAGGAGGGAGTTATCCTTCTGCATCAGCTTCAAACCCAGTGCAAATCAATCTGCCCGGTAATGTGCCCTTGGCTCCGCCCGAACGCTTTGCTGGTGATCCAAAGAAATTCGCAGTGTTCATCAACCAGTGCCGCCTGCATTTCTTATGTCGACCAGCTGCATTCCCAACGGACCAGGCCAAGGTAGCTTTAGTGCTTTCTTATCTCAGTGGCAGTGCTGCAGATTGGTCGATCCCTTTAGTCACCCAGGATGATCCGGTTTTACACGATTTTCAAGCCTTCCAGTCCAGCATGGAGAAACTGTTCGCAAGACATGCACAAGGGCAGGCCTTGGACAATGAACTTCTCTCATTACAACAGGGTAACCAAGACCTCTTGGCTTATACAGCCTCTTTCAATAGACTCATAGTGGAAACACAATGGCCCGAGGACAAGAGAATAACGCTTTTTTACAGAGGCCTGCATGGAGTGCTCAAGGATGTGCTAGCGCAGGTTGTGAATCCTCCACAAGAATGTTCAGACTATATTGACTTGGTTGTCCAACTAGACCATAGACTACAGAACAGGAAGGCAGATCGTTCCAGATTT
Source organism: Ambystoma mexicanum (assembly GCA_002915635.3). Taxonomy (NCBI): domain Eukaryota; kingdom Metazoa; phylum Chordata; class Amphibia; order Caudata; family Ambystomatidae; genus Ambystoma; species Ambystoma mexicanum. The sequence continues at coordinate 1,032,992,086 of CM030325.1, forward strand.
GATACCCGAGTGTTTTCCAAACCACAGACCTCGAATAAGGGAGCTGACACTGTGGAACCCATGCAAATAGGGGGCATGAGAGGACCTTTAACCCAGAAAGAGCGGGAAAGAAGAAGGCAGCTGCAATTATGCCTCTATTGCGGTAATTCAGGACACTTTCTTCGGGACTGTCCCGTGAAACCAGCTAAGAAGACTGTAGGAGCCGCTGATACCTGTACCACAAGTTCTGAGCAGGGAAACGACCTCGCCCGACAAGAGTAGAGGTCCTCTTGCCGAGCGTTAAGATCTGTTCCGTGACCTCGCATTTCGTGATACCCATGGTCCTCATTAGTCCTGAACGTCCGGATCGTTTGCATGCAATTGAAGCTTACATTGACAGCGGAGCAATCAGTAACTATGTGGACCGTGAAATGGTATCAAGGATGAATCTACCCCTTGTCCTAAGGCAGTAAAAGACGTCATCACTACTGTGGATGGCACGGAGATAGCCTCCGGACCAGTAAGCATGCCACCCAAGAAGTGACGCTGTTGAGTCATAATGGACACCGGGAGAGAATAGTGTTCGATGTAATCAAGGCCCCTCAGTTCCAGATCATTCTGGGAATCCCTTGGTTAGAGAAGCACAACCCTCAGATTGATTGGCGAGCAAAGACGGTTCAGTTTCCAGAGTGTTCTACCACTTGTTATCCTCGACCTGATGTTTCACTGGCGACGATCTCTTCTGAGGAGATTCTCAAATTGCCTCCCGAATACCAGGAGTTCCAAGACGTCTTCCAGAAGGATCAAGCTAACACCCTACCTCCTCATAGGTCTTACGACTGTCAAATAGATCTGATACCTGGAACAACCCCTCCTTGCAGCAGGATCTATGCCCTCACCGAGCCAGAGAACATTCACCTCAGACAGTACCTGGACCAATACCTAGCTAACGGGTTTATCCGTCCTTCAAAATCTCCAGCTTCATCGGCTTTGTTCTTCGTTCCGAAAAAGGAAGGAGACCTTAGGACTTGCATAGATTACCGCGCCCTGAATCAGATCACTGTTAAAAACAGATACCCGTTACCTTTGATCCCTGAACTCCTGGACCAAGTCAAAGATGCCTGTATATACACAAAGCTGGATCTCAGAGGAGCCTACCACTTGGTACGGATCAAAGAGGGCGATGAATGGAAAACGGCCTTCCGCACCAAGTACGGGCTATTCGAATATCAAGTGATGCCCTTTGGACTGTGCAATGCTCCTGCTGCTTTCCAATATTTTATGAATGATGTCCTCAGAGAACTCATTGACGTATGTGTAGTTGTCTACATTGACGACATCCTCTTCTATTCATCATCTGAAGAAGAACATCAGAGACATGTTAAAAAGGTTCTCGAGAGATTGCGTCAACATAGTCTTTTTGCTAAGCTTGAGAAATGCGTCTTCAACGCAACGGAAGTCGAGTTCCTGGGATTCATACTGTCACCTAACGGAGTCCATATGGATTCAAAGAAAGTTGATGCAATTATCAAGTGGCCATCACCAACCTCTGTAAAAGGAGTTCAAAGCATGTTAGGATTCGCTAACTTTTACCGCAGATTCATTCCTGAATTTTCCCGGATAGTCCAGCCCATCACCGCTCTGTTGAAAAAGAACAAACGTTTTGAGTGGTCTTCTGAAGCGGAACAAGCTTTTCAAGACTTAAAAGCTAAATTCATTTCTGCACCTGTTTTAAAACACCCTCGCCCAGAACTACCTTACATCATGGAAACGGATGCTTCTAGTCTTGCTATGGGTGCAGTGTTATCACAAAGAGATTCGGTCACAAACCAACTACATCCGGTTGCCTTTTGGTCTCGCAAGTTTTCGCCTCCTGAGATCAACTATTCAATTACAGACAAGGAACTTTTGGCCATCAGATCGGCCTTTAAAGCCTGGTGGCATTATCTTCTAGGAGCCAGACACACAGTCACCGTAATGACTGACCACCGCAATTTACAATACCTAAAGTTGGGCTCTGTTTCTAGCAGAATTTGACTTTATAATTACTTATCGACCAGGCAGTAAGAACGGAAAAGCGGATGCCCTCTCCCGGATGGGAGTAGATGAACATTTGATCAATCCAGATCCAATACCCATAATCCCTGAACAAAGGATTTTGGGTTTGGTCAGCACTCAATCTTTTGAAGACATCAAGACCACGGTGAAATCGTTCCTAACTCCGACCGATTTGCAGGACTGGCAATTAAAGGGAAAAGATTTCTCAGTAGATCAAGAGCTACCATATTTCCGAGGACGATTGCACTTGCCCTGTGAGAAACTACAAAAACAAGTAATCTCCGGTTATCATGATTCTCTAATGGAGGGGCACCCTGGCATTGGAAAAGATTAAAAGACATTTCTGGTGGCCATCGTGGAAAAGGGATATTAGAGACTTTGTAATCTCCTGCGGTGTGTGTGCCCAGAATAAAAGTCAAAAGCAAAGACCAGCCGGCCTATTACAGCCACTTGACATCCCTCCATGTCCATGGCATACCCTGTCCATGGATTTATCACGGACTTACCTCCATGCTTGGGATATACTACCATCTTAGTAGTCGTGGATCTATTCTCGAAAATGGCTCACTTCATACCCTTGAAGGGTCTGCCTTCAGCCTCAGTATTGGCCCGGGAATTCTTGGCAAACATCGTTCGCTTACACGGTTTTCCTTCGGTTTTAGTCTCCGATAGGGGAAGTCAATTCATCTCCCACTTCTGGCGCAGTTGCTGTCGTCTAGCCCAAGTTGATGTAAGACTTTCGACCAGTCACCATCCCCAAACTGACGGACAAACCGAAAGGACAAACCAGACACTAGAACAATATCTACGCTGCATGCTCCAACAAACAGAAAACCCCTGGAAGGACATTCTTTGGATCGCTGAATACGCGTACAACAATTCGACTCATTCTGGAACCGGGAAGACTCCTTTTTTCTTGTTATATGGACACCATCCTAGAACCTCCAACCAGGAACCTCCCCAAGAAATTGAAGCACCTTCTGTGGATCACTTGCATTCGGAGATCACCTGTGCTTTTAAGGAAGCCACTGCCCATCTGCAAAGAGCTAAAGCTCAATTCAAAAAGGCAGCCGATCGGCAACGTAAAGAGGCCCCTCACTACGCTGTAGGAGATCAAGTCTGGTTATCCACTAAGCACCTGCCTTTAAAAGGACCCCGCACTTTCATCCCGAGATACCTGGGGCCCTACCTCATATCTGCCATAATTAATCCGGTGGCTGCCAAATTGGAATTACCTACGCATATGAAAATACATCCAGTATTCCATGTCTCCTTATTAAAACCAGTACAACCAGAAACCCGATTGACTGAACTCCCGGAACCCGTTTTGGTAGACGGAGAACTCGAATTTGAAGTGAAGAACATCCTAGACTCCAAAATTTCCAGGTCTAAATTATACTATCTGGTTGATTGGAAAGGATACGGTCCCCAGGAAAGGTCTTGGGAACCCTCAGAACACGTCCACGCACCTCGTCTGGTCAAGAGATTCCATCTGAATCACCCCGACAAGCCAAGCCCCCGGAGAAGACACACTTAGGAGGGGCTTGAGGGGGGATACTGTCATGATCACTGCTTCCAAGGAGCCAGGATCAGTCCCAACGTCCTTGGAAGCAGGCCCCTAACCCTGATCCTAGGCACCAGCCGGTCCCCACAGGGACCTTTTGGACCTTGTCCTGGCGCCGGTGGCACCAGGCTCATCAGAAGCCTTGGTCCCGGCACTGGAAGCGCCGGGCTCATCATAGGTGTGAAGATGCTTGGGTGGACTTACCTGCGGCAGACCATGCTGCTGACTTGCCAGACTCTTAAAAGTCCTCGGTGAACTGGGACTACTTTTCTTACCTGGGTGGGGCAGCTCCACTCCACTGGAACTCTTCTGGAAGCAGGAACTCTTTTCTTACCTAGGCAGGGCCGTGGAAGGAGACGCCTCATCACTCCAAGGCTATTTAAACCACACCCGATTGATGAAACGTGCTTCGCGTTATTCTGCATCTGCAGCAGAACCCTCACCGAGTCTGCTCCAGCTTTTCTTCTTTGGATCCTGAACCTGCAAGAATTATACTCACCATTCCGGTACCCGAGCAACATCAGCACCTGCAAAAGATCAGAAACAACAGGTTAGCAGAACGAACTTTCACACGCAGTGTTTGCTTACCTGATCCATCGGCAGCGGCCGTGTCTCACGCTGCACCTTCGCCTGCAAAGACAAACAGCATTATTCTACTTACCGGCACGCTGTGCATTTCGGATTCTTCACGCTGCATCTTCACCTGCATAGACAACAGCAGAGTTACACTCACCGGCACGTGGCGATTTCCGGATTTCTTCTTTCTGCATCGTCGCCTGCAAAGACAAAGAAAGAGACAGTAAGAGCGCTTGCCATACTTACAGACTAAAGGTGTCCAGAAACTTACCGGTCGTGCAGACAACGACGGTACTCATCCTCTGAAGTCAAGAGGCTAACGTTTCACCAGTGAAGGAACTGGCAACGGCACCCTGCACTAGACGCAGATGGAGAGCCCAGCATTCACCTATCTAAGGTGAGCAAGTTGACCTGGGAGGGGGTTCAACAGACAAGCTGGGAGGAGAGAGATAGGGATTTTCAACAACCCAGACCTTTAATCCCCATATTATTTCACCTGCAGAAACCTCACCCTTCGAGTTCGACACACAGTGCGGAGAGGTTCGACCCCAGAAGCCAACCGAATCCTGCACATCACGTTTCGTGTTACGGACACCTTCCTGCCAAGACCCGCGCCTCCGTGGGAATCAGGTGAGCGTTACAATTACATTACCACAAATTGGGTCCAGTATTGTTAATTTTAGTACTTCATCCATGGCATCGAAGAAGTCAGAATCAGTTATTGCAGCGTGATTCCAGTAGATGTTTAACAGGCCAATATTTGTTGACTTTAATTTTATCTTTACCATTTGCAGGAAGCTATTCTGGGAAAACCATGGCTCGATTTGCATAATGGGAGAAGATCTTATAGCTACCATTAAACCTGCCATGGGTCTACCTCTGACTGGCACGATAGCTGGAATCAATAGTACAACATGTTTATCCCACAGAGGGGCGATGGAGAGGCATATTTCCTGAAAAGCCAAAATATCATAACTCATCAGTAAGCTATCTGTAGATTTAGTAAGATGCTTAAAGCCTCTTGTATTCCAGGATGCTAAAGAGAGAGTTTTCTGATTTTGGACTAGTTAGTTGTTATTCAGTCTCATTTCTCTAGTATTTGACATTTGTCTGTCCAATCTTGCCACATTTGTCTGTGAGTTACGATTTTGACCCTTCTGGTACACATTTGGTTGAGAAATATACTGATTTCTGAGGTTAGGAGGCTGTTGTTGATCAAAAAGTGATGGATTTAGTAAAATAAAACCCAGTTCATACAGGTCATCTCTCGCCTCCCACACAGCATTTTTGACAAAGCTTGATTTCATCCATTACTTTATCATAGACAAGTCATTTCTATGAGGGAATTCTATTTGGTCAATGTCACTCGAGCATATCCCTCCAAGAGCTAGAACCTCTGCAAATATATTCATTACGGATTGTTTATTCAGATCAAAACTGCGAAAGGGATGAGGGTGACCCTGCATCATTAAACAGTTTGTATCCAAATCTCTCAATGGAGTACGGGACCCCGCATTGGTTGCATAGCTTACTTTGGCATGTGACAAAAAAATTAAATTGCCATGTGGTGTTCATCAAAGGTGTTTGCATTCCACTATTCATAGCATTTACTATTGGATTCTCTTGCGTGTTCACCTGGGCAATAATTCTTTTTAAAGATTGCTCTATTTCCATTTTCCATTCACTCATTAAAATTAGTTTTTCCTGATTCTGTTTTGCTGAGTCGTAACATTCATCCCCTTCACCAGTTTGTTCTAATTTCTTTCCTATTGGCAATCTCTCAGTATGATTTAAATCACCATTTAGCTGACCCGGCAATGTGCTTACTGTGACATCTGATTCACTGTTACCAACCATTCTGACTTGCTCCATTTCAGTGTTACCATTTGCAACTTCCTTTTGCTGTTTTGCCAAACGGATTAAATTGTCTCAAGGCTCATATTCTACAGGCGTATTTTGTGTCAGCCGATTTTGACTTGCTTTTTGTAATATCACATTTCGATATTTATTAGTGATGGCCGTGCGAGCTACAGCAACAGCTGTTTTGGGTAGCGTTAGAGTACGAATAAACTGCCTTGTGCCTGTAATTTTAGAATTAGCAACAGTTGGAACGTTTTTTGATTGTTTTGTTGCTACTTTGGTAATAGTATTCGTTTCTTTCTTTTTCGTATCAAAAATGTTGTATGTTAGGGCATTACTATTCTCTGATACCCCAGAAGCAGTTTGAGACACACTGTTTTTCATCTGTTTCAGGGGTTGCTTGCTGGGCATTTTCACGTTCTTAGACTTGGCTTTCTTTTTTTTAATGCATGATTGCCCTGGTTTGCACTCCTCAATTTTATCTTGGATGGTACTTATGGAAGTGCTTTCCAGACACTTATCATTAAGGGGGTCAATGGTAATAGTTTTCTTGACAAGGTCTGTAAGACATCCTCCTTTTTTTTAGCCCCCAGTTGCAATGCAGTCTGTTCATTTTGTGTGCAATCAATTAGCAGTATCTCATTATCCTGTGATTTTAATTCCTCAATTCTCGGTTCTGAATTTACAGCTAGGCTATTGTGTCTGCTAGTTTGTTTCTCACAGCATACACAATGTGATTCATTAGCAACAATTTAATTAATAAGGAATGTTGATCATTTATTTTAGTGTCTAGTGTGTCATATAGACGTGTAAGTGAGAACAAAGCTGCATTCATAGTTTGTAATGATGTTTCTAGACCTATTACGAAATTTCCCGGTATTGCTTATGTTTTTTCATTTGAAGCAGAATGATTCCGCCGAGGGGTCGGTTGAGCAAAAGAGCAGGACATTACAGAAGATGCATTAGCTGTAGGGGAAAACATCATAGGTGATTGATGTTAATCTTGTCTGTCTTCACTATCGTCTAGGACCTGATTGGAACTATTGGTCTTTTTTGCCTCTGGTGAACTAACCATGTTTCTATTGTTAGTATTTACCATTCTCACCTCATCAACAGTCTCCCTTTCACCAACACTGGCAGGTGCATTCGACTCTGTTTCCTCGTTACTATGTTCGAGTGTAGTTTGTATGCTAGGGAAGATTTCTATCACTTCATTTTGTGGATCCATCCCCCCCAGTCCTTGTTGGTCAATTACATTAAGGACTCCTGCAGCAATTAACGAGTCAGGGAGGGAGGATTGAGTGCTCACGTTGGTCCCATGAGAATATTTACATGCTAGATCCTGAGTATTTAAAGCACCATTGACAATTGGGTTTTTAACACTTTCATGACCTTTTCCTCCTTTACCCCCTAGGGCACAGAATTTTCTGATGTCGGCCATTGCCGAACAAGCTCTTATGCTAGAGGCTGATTTACTAACTCGCATAAGATTGATTGTTCTTGAAGACATTTTAGGCATAGAAATGGCTTCCCGCGCACACACAGTGACAGCTTCTTTCGACGGCATCCCGGTGCGCAGTCATTACCATTTTGTTTGCAGTAAACTAAGGCACCCACTTAGTTGCTACAAGATGCTACAAGCAAAGTGTCACTCAGTACAGGATATCAAATTACAATTCAAACAATTGCGAGGTGGAAAAGTAAGTTTGCTCCGTGGTCGCCTCTCTTTTAGGCACCAACAACACTGGCTTATTCACTGCTCATTTAGTTGTGTTGCCACACAAAAGCATGGCATACAGTAAGCAATACTCAGATGTTCGTGCAAACACAATTACTCTAACGAACGTTGTTCAAGAATAAAAGAAGAATAAAACATCCACTATTAAACCAAAAATACTCAAGAAGTAAACAGTCAGACACGGCGCTTCAACAGTGTAAAAGGAACGTTATGTTTACCCATAGCCCTCTGACCCTCAGCCAGCAGACAGCCGACAGTACTTCACAAAAGCACTTCCTCCAAATGCGCGTGCGCCAAATGCGCGCGGCTCGTTGTTTATGAGGATTGCGGGGAAAAGGGGCAGAGCTTAGGCTCGTAGCTCTGCAAATAAGTAGAATAAGAGGGTATATTATATAAATAACACTGCTCATAGTGTGCTTAATAGTTTATATGAGAGTCTCTCCTTCCTCTGCGTCTTTACCAAGTTTTCGAGTAGTAATTCAGGATCCATAAAAAAACGGGCATTCAGGCTCCTCCACAGCCGACAGCACTTCACAAAAGCACTTCCTCCAAATGCATGCGGCTCGTTGTTCATGAGGATTGTGGGAAAAAGGGGCAGAACTTAGGCTCGTAGCTCTGTAAATAAGTAGAATAAGAGGGTATATTATATAAATAACACTGCTTATAGTGTGCTTAATAGTTTATATGAGAGTCTCTCCTTCCACTGTGTTTTTACCAAGTTTTTGAGTAGTAATTCAGGATCCACAGAAAACGGGCATTCAGGCTCCTCCGAAGCCGACAGCACTTCACAAAAGCACTTCCTCCAAATGCGTGCGTGCCAAATGCGCGCGGTTCGTTGTTTATGAGGATTGTGGGGAAAAGGGGCGGAACTTAGGCTCGTAGCTCAAGTTTTTGAGTAGTAATTCAGGATCCACAGAAAACGGGCATTCAGGCTCCTCCACAGCCGACAGCACTTCACAAAAGCACTTCCTCCTAATTACTAAAACCATAACAAAAACAGCAAGTATCAGATTTAGTTGGTATAAATGGCCCAACTAGGTAATACTAAAATGTGATCACTAAAACCCAAAACATTATAATAAGGGCAGCCAATGTTTAATGTGCAAAACGTATTATGTTGACTCCCCGCTACTACACAACATGTTCCTCCTTCAAAGCCACACTCTATGGATGTATTTGGCAATTAAATATAACATACCAGCGTCTTCACATCCTGTACAGAATTCCAGAACCTCCGACACCCTCCTAAAACCTTTTGATCTACATTATGGTAGTAAATACGTTGCCCTCAGATCATTATATCTAGGGCAAAACAACATAAAATGGAGGACAGATTCATGCAATACACCACAACAATGACAGAGCAGCTGAAATGGTTCCATCTTTTCGTGAAAGAGGCTAGACGCAGTTCCTGCTCTCAGATCATTGTCCTGGGAGGATAGCTCAGCGGCAACGTGCTCGCATTGGAAACAAGACAACCTCATGCATCACAGGTTCGATCCCCGGCCCTGTGCTTAGAAATCTCTGGGTAGTAAGCACTTTATAAATATGCAACTAAGACATACTCCTGTAACAGCGCCTCAATGCCCTCGGTCTGTGTGAGCGCTTTAAAAATGCAAATAAATAGATAAATAATAACGAGCGCGCCAGGCAAAGGATGATAAGATCTAAATAATGCTCGTATCCAAATGTGCCCTTTACCTGCAACTAAAGCTGACCACTAGAAAGCCTGGCACTAGTTGTACCCAATACCTGCCTATAATGCACTATGCAGGCTGCTTTGATCACTTCCTTACTCTGATCTTATGCATACAGGTCGCTCCCAGTCTTGGTCGAGGCCACAAATTGTGCACAGACATTTAATTTGCCTCAGCCAAGGGGTTGCACAGCTGCCCTCTAGAGCCAAAATGTTAACCATCAACTCTTTAAACATATACAGAACGGTTGCTGACCAGATGCGGGACCATACAAATAAAGATGTCAAGGCTATCACATGTTCTATAGGGTAAACATCACATTCTGTATGCAATGTAGCATTCGGGGCGCTAGCCGCTTGTGACATTATTGACTTTAAACATTTATTTTCTACAACTCCCAAACTTGACTAATTTTTGCATCCTCAAATCCCTGCGCCATAACCTACTGCAGATATACCCTTAGTCCAATACAGCTCCAAAACTGGCGTCAAGGCACCTTTACCGTGCATTCAATAGAACCGCTTGATGCTTCCACTATATTTAATCAGGGTCCTAGTAGCTTTAGAAACCTGATCTCGCCAGGTGCCATTCTCTGCAAAGCACACGCCCAAATAGTTGTATGATGCCACCTGCTCTAGCACAACCCCTTCTATTTCTAAACACACCTTCACTTCTTTGGCCATTCTGCCTCTGAAGAAAAGCGAAGGATATCAAGCGTTGGTGTGTCAATACCACTAATTACCAACACCTCTATAAGCTTATTTATATAAATACAAAAGAGGAGGGCAGCGAGCACACAGCCCTTTTAACCCTTGCCTAACCCTGCGCTAGACATCACATTTCTCAGTGTTCTCGCCACTCTTCCCCCATCTAACAGAAGCACTGTTTTTATTGTACAAAGATTGGATAACTAACAGGAAACCAGGTGGAATATTAATATTATAAACTTGTAAAAACGAACCTTAAATTATCATGGGAACAGATTCAAAAGCTGTTTTTAAATCAGCAAAAAGCACCTATAACTTGCAATTATTTATGCATGTGTCCCAGCCCCTGTCGGAAAACCCGCTGCAATGGGTTGATTATTCCAGACGAAGCCCCCCATTCTTGGAGGTGTCCCAGAATTACCCTGGCATATAATTTCCCCGCCCAGGTAACAGGGAAATTGGTGGATCATTTTCCGGTTGATCTTTACACCCCTTTTTAAAGATTGCCACTATTACAGCCTCCTGCCAAGTATTGGGAACTAGACCTGCTGCAATCACGGCATTAAATCGCTCATCACTGGACCCCAGATCTCTTGTTCATTTTTAAAAAGATATACGGGTTTACAGTCAGGCCCAGATGCCTTACTGCCTCCCAGGGCTGCGATGACCTCATCTATCTGTCCCATGGTCACAATAACATCTGGAACTTGCATACGCAGTAGGCCCTCTTGTGTGCCCATGTTTAACATACTGCTCGAAGACTCTGAGATTTTATACAAATTATAAGAATGAACCCTCCAGGCCTAAAGAGTTATACTGCAGTGCAAAACATGGTGTTCTTCAGAGGACATACCCCTTACCAGCCTCCAAAAGGCATGTGTGTCATTAGCAGCGCTTGCCTCCAAAAGGGCTTCCCATCTGGCACTATAAAACAACTTTTCTTGGTCACAACCATTGCTTTATATGTTGCCCTTAAGGTTCTCAACTTGGGTACATCAACAACTGGTCTCTTTTTCAAACAATCCAAGATTTCCTTCTTACAGGATCGACATTCTGCATCATGCCATCCCTGGACTGGCTGGGCCCATTTCTTGGCTTTGGCACCTGGTTAAGTGACAACTGGATAAAGGGCTACAACCAATTCGTCATAATGAGTCGATACATCCTGCGACCCCCTTGTCAGGTTGCAAATAGCCTTGGGCCTCATTACAAGTATGGCGGTACGGTAACAATGGTGCTACCGGCACCGTTGCTACCGTACCGTCATAATGCGAGCTATTCCTTGGGAAGTCTGCTTCTAAAGATGGAACCCCCCATCTTTCACACTGTTCATGCCACATGCCCTTTGTATGTCTCAGGAGCTCCAATTGAAGATTTAAATCACCTGCTGCAAGAGATTCAATTGTCTTATTCTCTATAAGGGCTTGCATCTTGATCAAGGTGTCCATTGAGAATGTGCTCATGGGCCGATTATAGATGTTATATAAGTGCTCCTAAGGGGCCACTATTGTTTCAAGAATAAAAAGTTGCAGGTCAGTTAGATCCATTGACAGTGGGATTCTTTCCAGTTGAGCGAGGTACTGACCCAAGTCAGCATACCCCCATTTGGGCAACCTCTAGCCCCCTTGGTTGCTGGTATTATGTAAGCTAAGCTCCATTGTTGGTCAATTTGCTCCAGGACCCATCTCCTGTAGACATATCAAATCGAACCCTGGAATAAAGTTCCTCCAGTCAGGATCTATAATATGTTTCGGTAACCCTGCAATATTCCATGAAAGGATTCCAACGTCACTGAGATTATGCCTGAAGAGCGGTCTTGCTTCTGTCTAAATCAATCAACTTCTTCATGCCCAGAATCAGCTGGGCACTTGCCTGTACATCACCAGTTTGCCCCAAGCCTCTCCCTTCAACCAGACTTTCAGGAGGGGACGGCCGCAAGGTGTTCTTAGTGCAACTAGATGGATAGTGTGAACCTCTGTGGCTACAAGCCCATTTACCAGAGATTCACTCCTTAACGTTAGTTCGATATAATCAGGACCTCTCAAGAATGTTTGACTCCTGGTACGCGAAACATGATAGGATGTCCTCTCTGATTAGTGAGACACAACTTTGTGTGCTCCTAATCCAATAGATTGCCTTGTTTGCAAGTCATTTGTTGTCTTCAAATTGTCTCCTAGGCAATTTCTGGACATTGTCTACGTAAAACCAACGTCTTTCCGTAACATAGCTGCTTCTAGCCAATTGCAGGTCGGGTCTGCAGCTGTCATCTTTCTTAGTCTGTGGGGCATACATTGATTTATGCAAAGTACTGTTCAATGGTCTCGGCTGTGAGGGCCACCTACGTGGGTTGTCTTGTGCATATTTATCAATAATTGTGCAAATACCCGTGGCAAGCCTATTCCTCAATGGTTTTGCTGCTATTCAAACAATTAGATCTTACCACGGTTACATTGGCTCCTCCTTTATTTCGGGCAGGCACCATAGGGCGATTCTTTAAATAATGGTGTGATCTTTGAAGCGGGTTTAGTGAGAAGTTGCTGTCTTCAATACCTCCAGTGGCCCGATCCAGCCTTGACTCGCCAATAACGGGACCACCCAATTCATTCACTTTCGAGGTGGCGCTAGATTTTGATCTTAGATTTAACATATGGCTGGCTACACGTTTTTCAGCACCCATCAGGAGATCACTTATCAAATGCATCACATGTTGAGTCACTCTCAGTGTTAAGTACAAATTGTCACCAAGAAATCAATTTTCGCAGCCAATTTTTTAATTAGGGACTTAATTTCGCCTTGGTGATCTTTGGCAAAAGAGTTGGTTATCCCAACAGTTGCAACTACGTCTTTGCCACGAGGGGTCACACTAGAGGTCACAGCATAATTTCTGCTGGAATCTATGTTTCTCACAAGTGTGGGTGTGGGAGAATTCTTTTCAAAGGCTAATTGCCCTTACCTATAGAGTCCCCCAGCAGCTTTCCTGGAATTGAAGGGTTTATTTTTCTTCTATTGCTAAGAGTGAGACTCTTTTTCCCACTCTTAGACATATTGCTGATGTGTGTTTTATGTGTGTGCAGTAACACAGGGGTGTCACAGTGACCCCCAAACATAGACTCCATACTCTGGGACTGACTACTGTCTCCCAGGGCATGTAAAGTCCCCATTGACTTTACTAGTCAATAATTCTGAACAAAATCAGTACAACCCATCTTACTATGGAAGTACTGGAAAGGGTTCATAGTTTTTCCCTGGTGCTCATTTTCGAGAGGGTACCGTCCCGTCCCTCTCTCCAAAGTTTCTGGCTGGTGGCAGTGGTTACTACCATAAATATTCAACCGCAAATATTTTCCAATGGGATTTTCCGATTGTTTGAGGCTACCACTTTTACTGACAGCCTTTAACACAACGCCGGTTTATTTTATTGTTAACTGTACTCCGGTAGGGTTTTATTGCCAGATCTTTGATAATATTTCTTTCTCGTGTTTTTCTCTGAAATCCTAACCCAGGCCGGGATCCTTTGTTCGTCCTTTTGGCGTGCTTCTGCACAGAAGTCCTCCTTTCGGCACCACTGAGTCTTTGGTAGACAGGATGAGGGGGAATAGGCACCCTGGACAGGGTTACATAGGCAACCCAAGTTGCACTCTGCCCTGATAGGCTGGAGTGTTATCCAGCCAGTATAGCCACCCCACTGTGTGAGTGACAGCCAGGCTGTATGAATGGGGGTTTTTCTACATAAAAGCAGGGTCCTGAGGACTGGAAGACAGAAGTCGCCACTGGACCTAAGAAACCCGAAGAGCAGAGAAGCTGAAGACATCTGCAACGACTGAACCGCTGGTGAAGCCCTGCTGCAGATCCTCACGACTTTTCTCCAACGACTCGAGAAGATCTTCACCTGCAAGAGTATTCTTCCCTTGAGCAGGTTGGGCCAACCAGTTCGCCAATCGCCTTCCAGGACCTGCCTTGGTCGAATCGCCAGTGCCCTGCACTCGGAGACCGGATAGCCAGGTACCCGTCCACCACGACCGCGATTTAAAGGAGCGTACGTTTTATTTCGCTTTGGCAGCACCGCGGCTGTCTTCATCCCTGGGCAGTGCAGTGACTCGCACCTTCCTCCACAATGAGAGCCTCTCTTCCTCTGCTGGATCTCCAGAACTGCAGGAACTGCCAGGAACCACTGCCACCGCAGGAGCCTCTTCCACTTTAAAGGTACATTTTTCCGCCAGGCCTCCCGTTTCGTTGAGTATTGCTAAAGGTGTTTTAAATCCTCTACTTACCTTCTGGGTTGGCCGCCCCTATCATCTAACATTGTCTTTTACCTTCTGCAAACCACCTTTTCAAATCGTTAAACAAAGACTTGACTGCAGCTACTAGAACCGTTTGATCCTGGGCACTTTGCCTTGTACCACTGACTCTGGCACAGGCCTATTGACTCTGGCTAAATCTGTTACAACTGCCTTCTCTAGATTGCTTTTCATCAAGAAATGTGTTGCTGCACCTAAAACTCTAATAACCACCTTTCCTTCCCTTTTTAAATATTGTGAAGTGCCATTTTGCTCGGTTTTCACCTAAGCATTTCTTATGCTAAAAGTACTGCCTTGCCTAACTTGTTCACAATCCACTTGGGAAGTGTTGCTGGGGTGTTTTAGAGTCTGAATCTGTAATACTTGTCCCTTACCTCCCTTTTGAGAAATAGTTAGCGTGCCATTTCTGCTTGGTTTTCACTCTTGCGCAAACTTGTCTACAATTTAAATAGGGAGTTGTGTGTACTTTTCTTGACTGTTTTAACTTGCTTTAAGGATAGTGATTTGTGTGTTGAACTTAAGAGTGTGTAAAATAAATATATATTCATTTTGATACAAAGCTTTGGTCAGTGTTTCCTTGTTCCATAGTACTGTAGTCTATTGTGTCAACCCTGAATATTGCTCATCTCCCTCTTGAGATAAGTCTGACTGCTCAGCCACAACTACCAACTAAATCTGTGTGGTACAGACTGATACCAAAGGAGATTTATTGCATATACCTGAAGTCCTAATCTTCTGTAGTGCTCCCTAAGGGAACTGCACAGTGCCTAACAGTGGCGACCATACCCACTCGATCATCCATAGCTGTTACTCCGTGGGAGTGATAATTTGCATTCAAAATCCACTATCCACAAGCATGACAATGTGAGCGTGTCCAATTAGATGTGTCTTGCATGCCATTGACACACATAGGTCTATTGTAGTGGCAGTAACATTCTGTATACACTGATGTGTACTGTGAGATCAATGTCAACCGCACATGGACACCTAGCATCCACCTCCTGGAATGCACAACATGTGATGGAAGTAACCATGGTAGCATTACTGCATTACACATGGATGGGTAAGGAGTACCCTCAATAACTGCACCGCATCATTTTACAGATCATGCGTAGATGGAGAACATATGGCATGCACACATGGCACTCATGATGTGGCTGCCTCCCATGCCAACTACCAGCTCACTGCTGATGAGTCCACTGGTGACCTCTTCATATAGAATCAGCTCGTCCACATGTGGTGATCCGCCTCCAGTAGGCTGGACAGAGGCCACATTGCTGCGGAGCTTCTCCTTGGTCCGTCGCATGAGATCTCCCATCCTCTTGAGGACCTCTTCCGCAGTGCACCTGTCCACACCCCTGGCATTCTTGTGGTCTTTGACCTCCTGCTTCATCCTCAACTGCTGGGTCACAGGAAGGGTACTGCCAGCCCAAGGGCACAAGTTGACCCACTGTTCATTGACATAATCAGTGAGGATTGTTAGCTCCTCATCTGAAAAATGCTTCTTCCTTGGTGGACCCTCCGTCTTGACCTGTACCTCTTCGTGGGGTGCTGCTCTTCCTGTCTGCAGGCTGGCCCTCCTTACCCCTAGTAGACCTTCGTAGTACAGGGGCACCTGTGTACTCACCACTACGTTTAGCAGGTGGACCCTTCTGCCCTCTTCGCTGTCCATGTCCTCTTCCTCTCTGTGGAGCCCTCCCACTCCAGGTGCGGTTAGGGCAAGCTATCTGTAAATCTGGGCACAAAATCAGTGTGGCACCCCCTAACAATCATCGTCCCCACGCATTCCAGGAAATGCACGTGGCACCCGCTAACAATTTCTGTCCCCACGCATGCCAGGAAATGCACGTGGCACCCCATAACAGTGTCTGGCACTGCGCACAACATGAAATGCACACTGCACGCCCTAAATGTGTCTGGCCCCGCGCAGACCAGGAAATGCACATGTCACTCCCTAACAATTTCCATCTCTGTGCATAGGAAATAAGCATGGCACCCCCTAACAATCTATCTCCATGCACACCAGGAAATGCGCGTGGCGCCCCAACCATCTCCGCCCCTGCGCATGCCAGGAAATGTATTTTGCACCCTGTAACAGTCTCTGTGACTGCACACGACAGGAAATGCACTTTGCACAACCCTAAATGTCTCTGCCTCTGTGCATGCAAGGGAGCACATGCCATATACCGCGATAAGCACATAGTGGCACTGTGTGCAGCACGTGAATTACACGCACATGCTCCTTGCTCTGATCATCACACTGCTGCCTCATGCGTGTATACGCGACACCTGTTCCTCCTGCCTCATGCCATATCTTGCCTCCTACTGCCCTATATTCTGTCCAAACCTCACCATCTCCTGCTTCCCGGTGGAGTGTGACTGGCTGCTGACCACTAGCACTGCCTTGGAGTCTGGTATTCCCTCATAGCCTGTTCTCCTGTGGCTCACTTGTCAGGCTATGTGGCCACCACATCTGCCATTTTGGGACTACCACACCTCAGTACCAACACCACAGCTCTACAGCATGCGTCGTCCGGGTCCAGCTTCACCCCACCAGCCTCAAGGGGAGCCATGTGTGGTACATCAACAAGCACACGCAAGGCGAGGAAGAGGGCTGTCAACCTCACTGCTTCAGAAGTTGGCGCCCTGAGTCAGCAGGTCCTGGCCCATTATGATGCCTTTTTCAACCCGCAGCAGCAACTAGGGATGTGTGAATGTCAGAAGATCTAGGTGAACTTCACGGTTGCAATCAATGTGGAGGGCGTGGCAGTCTGTACCGTGGACCATGCCAAGAAGCGCTGGACGACCTTAGGATCCGGAGCAAGATGAAAGCAAAAGTGGCCTTTGAGGTAGGTGCCTTCGTGGAGGTGCAACATGCAGGCCGGCATTGAGTCTCACCCCTTCACCTACGGATCCTGGAGAGGGTTAACACAGCCGTTCATGCACAAATCCTTGGCCTATATGCCCAGATCCAAGCTGCTGGTGAGTACCCACACGCTGAACCTTTCAGCAGATTGTGTGTGTCCTGCATGGGTATGCATGATTTGAGAAAGTCGGTTCTTTACACGACATTTGTGTTGCACGTTTCTCAACTGGCATGCAGCCTCATGCCGACGCAGTGCGTATGTGATGACACACATCTATGAAGTAGACAGGTGTAGGGATGTACTCAGTTCTTGGTAAGAAACGTTACTTGTGTGCATGAAATGGGAGATGCTGACCGCAATACCTCAGACAGACAGAAACACTTGCTGGATTGAGATGTTGGGGGCATTTGAGGTGCATTCATGCACACCTCCTCTATGGGTTGTTCAATTGTGTATGATTATTACATCATCACCACTCAGCAGCTGAGACTGACACCTGTGTATGGATGTGTGGTAATGGCAATTTAGTGCATTTTACTATCTGGAACGACATTATGACTTGTAAGGCCACTGATAGAGGGGGCATACATGGTATGTCATCACGGCATTTGTTGGGGTTGGGTCCAAATGCATTGCTGCTTGATCCTCAGCAACAGGTACATGTTGCATTCTTTCATGTTGGACTGTCAAGGGTGCATGTTGCTAGATATGATATGGCATTTATAACGTGCCTGTACACAAGTGTTTGGATGTGGTTGGATGGATATGTGCTTATGGTGCTATGGTCAAATGTGGCCAGGTGTTCTTCCCATGGCCTGCAGGATACACTTTGGTCACTGCATCATTGGTATTGTGCTGTGGAATGAGTTGTTGCCATGTGTATGTGGCCACACGTCAATGTGATGGGTTCACATGAGCATGTCGCGTCATTGTGACTCGTCATTGTGACTGTATTCATTATGATGGGCCTGTGTGTGTGAGGCAGTTGCTTGTTGACTCATGCTGACTGCATGCTACCTTTACTATTGTGGAGACCACACATGCATTGGCACTGTCGATTGAAGCCTATGCTCTTTGTTCCCTTTCCCACAGTTGCTGCGGCTGGCGGATAGGGTATAAGCTGTGCTGTGGAGCTGAACGCCAGGGACTAGGCCTCCAGTCCTAGGCGCAGACCCCTGCCATGCCCATTTGTGTCCAACTCTCCTGAGGGCCATGTGGCCGGGGGAGCATTCGATGCATTAGGCAATGCTGCTGGGGGATTCCATCATTGTGGAGGATACCTCGGCAGCTGTGGGACAGGGAGGTGTTGACGGTGCCACACAAGGACCCCAAACCATAGGGACATCTCTTGAGGTATCTGGGTTGATGTTGGAGGAGAAGGAGGAGGAGGACATTGCAGCCCTGCTCACAGAATCAGGTGGAGGTACCAAGGGGGGTATACAGACTGCACACCTGGCCCTGAGACAGGAGGATTTGAGGTTGAATGTGGACTGCCCACCGTCACCAATGCCTCCACCCAGACAAGAGGCGGCACTTCCAGACGATGTGATCATCGGCGATGAGGTACTGCCCCTGCTGATGGGTTGCTCGAGGTGGGAGGTTTCTATGTGAGATGCCGTGCAAGCATCTTGTGAGCTGCTTGTAGAGCATCTCATGCAGAAGAGCCGCCGACTGTCACAACTGGCAGCAGCACTTGTTTCCGGTGGTTTCGCTGGATAGGCCTCTGCAATGTCACCTCCTCATCATCTGTGGCCCAGTCATCCTCCAATGAGGCATCCATGCCAGTTACCACCATTGCCGCCTGTGCACCTGTCCCACCATTGCCCAGCCTGAATGTGCCAGTGTCCCTGGTGGAGGTGGAAGTCCATAGAATGGCTGAGGTGGTCACTGAGCCTACCCAGGAGCCTGCAAGGGAAGGGGCTGTGGGGGTACACCGGGCACTTGATAGCAGTGCAGGTGCTGTACTCCACGGACACATACTTTCATCCATTCTAAGGAATACCTGCCCCACACACGCAATGCCAGGCAGCAGAAGATAGTGATAGTCTAGAGGTAAATCCTGGAGGGGATTTCCAGTAGGAGGAGGCAAGCACATGGTGTGAGTGAGGCAGGAGGTATGACAGTTACTGAGGGCTCTGGTGTCAGCCCAGCTGGACTTTTGGAGGCAGCAGGAGGAGAGGAGAGGAAGTGGGCACATGCTGCAGCAATAGCCAGGCCGAGGTGGAAGAGACATTGGCACGGGCTTGCTTTCTGGGGGGTCTTGCAGGGCAGCAGAGAAGATAGAGCCCTGCAAGCCCCCCGAGGAAACAACAGAGGCCCTCCTGCAAGCGGTGTAGGTGGAATTGGCCTTGGATGAGGCATTGTCAGAGATCACAATGGACTAGCCCGCTGACTCATGTGCATAGCTAATTACTTGTAGGTTTTCTTTTTCTCATTTTTTTCAAGGACCATTATTCCCTTACCCTTTTTTATACCTAGTTTGTATTCAATACATTTTGATGTCATGATTCAACCCCACCGTGTGCTGCCTCTTTGTCCAATTGCACCTTTTGTTTGGCCATGTTCTCTGAGTGAGTATGCCCTATGGCTGTCATGTGGGTTTTGGGCACACTCTGTGTGTCATATTGTTACTGTGCTGTTTGCTTGGGGACATGTGTGCATGCTTCATGTATGTGTGATGTTTGGTATGTTGCATCCATGTTCGATGAACATATGTGGTGTATTGTAGATGTTAATGTTAAAGGATATTTATACTGTATACTATCACCACCAGAGTGGTCCCCTGGTGGGGGAGGTGACATGTTTTGGGAGTCACGCAGTGGCATACTGAGCGGGGAGGCCAGGGGGGGACAGCTGCTCCCTCCCCCAGTGGCTCTTTCAGTAGACAGACTAGGATATTTGGGCTGGTGGCTGGGCACAATAATTCATTGCCCTCCTTGACGGCGAGCCCCAAACCATCATGCTGAAATGGGCCCCCAAACATCTTCAGACAGTTCTGAGGCAGCCGCTCTAGCCCTTTCTTACTGCAGCGTGAAATTGTTTCTGGGCATTCATGATCAACCAGTTATGTGTATCACTTGCCTAGCCTAGCATTTGAGGGCAGCCAGTCTAGCCCTTTCTTACTGTGGCATGACTTTATTTCGGAGCATCCTGTCTGGGACAGCAGTGTTGCTGTGTGTCTGGCTGCCTGGAGAACAGCGGTCTGGAGCAGGACATGGACAGCAGTGTGGTTGTATGCTCCTGCACTGCACCACTCCTGCCCAATGGGGGGCATAGCAGGAGCACACTCTGTGTCTGACTCCAGGCCGCTGACTGCACTGCATGCTCAATAAGGGGCAGAGCCAGATGCAGAGCAGGAGCACACCGCTTCATGTCCCACTCCAGGCCACTGACTGCACTGCAGGCCCAATGAGAGGCAGAGCCAGATGCAGAGCAGGAGCACACAGCTCCATGCCCCACTCCAGGCCGCTGACTTCACTGCAGGCCCAACATGGGGCAGAGCCAGATGCAGAGCAGGAGCACGCGGCTCCATGTCCCACTCCAGGCTGCTGACTGCACTGCAGGGCCAATGATACAGAGCAGGAGCACACAGCTCCATGTCCCACTCCAGGCCGCTGACTGCACTGCAGACCCAATGAGGAGCAGAGCCAGATGCAGAGCAGGAGCACACTCTGTGTCCGACTCCAGCCCGCTGACTGCACTGCATGCTCAATAAGGGGCAGAGCCAGATGCAGAGCAGGAGCACACAGCTCGATGTCACACTCTTGTCCGAATGTTGCAGGGAGAGGATACGGAGTCAAGTCATCATATGTGGGGGAAGGATTGATTAAGTGTCAGTTTAGCATTCATTTCCCTTGGTTCATTTGGGGGGAAAAGTAGCAGGTCTTGTTTCGTGGCTTGCCCCGTCCACCCCTCACTCCCACCACTATTGCAGTGATGGATACTGCCCTGGAGTCGCGTATTTCACATCTCTGTCATGCGCACCTGTTGATTGCCTACTTCCGTGATTTGCAGTCCAGGCATGTTGCCCAATTGTGTGCATGGTGTGTGTGGGTGTGTGATTCATTTATGCTGTGGTTGACACAACACTTAATTTGTGACTATGTTCATGGGTGTTTTCTAATGTTGTGTGTTGTGTGTTGTTTGTGGGGGGGGGTGATTTTGATTGGACATTTGTTTCACATGGAGGGGTGGGACTATCAGAGAGCTGGAGATGGCAATGGCTGGTTATCTTAAGCCATTCCTTGTGCAGGGGCACTGCAAGTTTGGTGTCGGCATGTCAGTGTTGGTAGTGTCTAATGGTGTCAATGTGGGGGGATGCATTTGGTAATGAGTGAGATGTTTCATGATGGTGTTTGGGATCTCTCATCGAGGATGGGTACTCATTTCCTCATGTGTCTTGCCACATGTTCTGCAAGGTTTCGATGTCTGTGGTATCTGGTGAAAGCTCATTCACCTCCCTTCAATACTCGAGGTTCAGATAATTGTACATTCTGTTCCTTTCTGGTCCACTAAGGTTTTGGGTTCCCTTTGGCACTTGCTTGTCAATGTGGATGTGTGCACACTTCATTCACAGGTGTGACTCATTGGCATTGGGGATATTGAGGGGGGACGTGGCCTCACTCTGGATCACTGGGCTACGCACATCACATGTCACATGTATATCAAGGGACCAAAGTCTAACTGCTGTGACAGTATGGTTGGCTGTTGATGTGCAGCTGAGTGTGATCCAACAAGGAGCCACGGAAGAGGTTATGGTCTGTGGCGGGTCAGAAGGAGGATGTGGACACTCTGAGGACATTCTTACCATGTATCTATTAAAGAATATGAATAAGGCCTAACTTTTCCTATTGGTATAGGGTGTTCCCTACGGTTCCATGTCATTTCATAGACAATCGTTATTTCGGTGGGGTTTTTAACAAATATTTTTTAATGAAAAAAATCATTGAAATTGATTTTTTCGGGGGGGTTTCCCTCCCAGCCCCCCTACGCTATTGTTTTTTAACTACCCCTTATATACACGTTCACAACCCCTATATATTTCAATGAGTTTTTTCATTAAACATTTGTCATTAAAAAAACAACGAAATAACTGTCAATGAAAGCTCATTGTACCTTCCCTACCTACTGTACTAACTAAGGTGCTCATCAGTTGTCAATTAATGTCCAAAAGGAATAAGTCAGCTGTCCAAACCTAATCCTAACTAACACTACCACTAGTTTAATCAACTAAGGTCAGTAGAATGACTCCCTTCTCCTGATGGCTGTGCTTTTGCACTTGATTTCTCTTCTTTTAGAGTTCTGGTTCATAGGCAATTGTCAATTAGTCTCATTATCCTCTGCATCAGTTCCTTTAACGCCCTTACGAGAGTGATATCCTTTCTCTCCTCTTTCGTATGGATTTTCCTTGCCCTTGACTGAATCCTTTGTTTTCTATTAGAGGGTTTGGCTCTCCAAATATTAATAGTTCACCTTTTCCTGGTATGGACATTCTTGTACAAGGTTTATCTGGTATTTAGTTCACAGTTATCTCTCTCTGTTATGTTCTGCTCTTTATTTCATGGATAATGGGCTATTTTCCCCTCTTCTCAAGGAAGTGATACTCCAATTCTATTTCTCTCAATCTTTGGGGCTTCTATGCTTCTCTTTATCACATGAATACAGTTCAAGTTCAGCAACTTAGTTTTCACGCTTTCTTCATTTGTATTGGGATGAGTTTCTGTTTTGGCATCCCGGTAATCCTGTTCTCCCCGTTACCTTCAGTCTTAGCAGGGGACCGTCTCTGGTGCCCGTAGATACTTGGGGCCATCTCCTTCTCTCATTTGGCTTCTCGGTTCACTTTCCACAATGTCGGGTTCTTGCGAGCTTCTCTCTCCTTCTCGGCTTCTGGATACCGCTATGGGTAACTGCACCGTTAGTTGCTTCCTCTGTGGGGTACTATTGGCATAGTTTAATAGGTAGCCTGCCCACCACGATTGATTCATGGTCACCCCACCACCTAGCTTTCAGCTCCAGCCAGCTCGGCTTCTGGCTTCTCATACATGCTGGATTTCCAGCGCTTCCTTCTCTTGTTCGAAGCAGTTCTGAGCTTTGCAGACTGCATAGTCTACGTCATCGCCACCTCCTTCCGCTGTTCTCCTCAAGGGGCCATCTCCTGTCTGTGTCTACCTTCCTCTCTCGCTCTCTCTCACTCTTTGACGTGTCCTCCTTCTTCAACATACTCATCACAGGTAATTAGAGAGTTTTTGATTTAAAGAGACAACTCCTCTTTTTCTGGTAATGGCATAAGTCTGGTTTCTCTTCGTCCAAGTCTTGGAATTTGACATTATTTTGTGTACTATATTCCATAATGTGCATGCAGGCCATCAGGGAATGTTGGGCACTCTTTATTTATTTACATTTTTAAAGCGCTCACACAGCCTGCGGGCATCGAGGCGCTGTTACAGGAATTGTTTTTGGCTTTGTTGCGTAATTAGTTTTTTTTGTCTTAGTTGTGTATTTATAACGCGCTTAAACACCCAGAGGTTTTTAAGCGCGGACCCGGGGTTCAAACCTGTGTTGCTTCGTGTCATCTTGCTTCCAAGGCGCGCACGTTGCCGCTGAGCTATCCTCCCGGGACTTCCTCATGGGAACGGGAGTCATTGTTCCCAAAGGGGGAGTCTCTCCTCTTGAGAGCCCACTTGCCTCGACCCCTAAGGAGTGTGTTGTGGAGCGGGCTCACCTCCATGGCCTCAAAGGAGGGCCTCCACCTTGAGGAGAAGGAACACATTCCCTTGATTCATCACAGGTCCTGTATTCAACTGCACTGATCGAAGGTGTTCATGTTGCAGGAGGATGACCGGCAAGTCTGGTCACTTTTGAAACTGACTAGTTTGCTGAAAGCAGCATTAGTAAGCAATGCTATTTTGCAGTTCTTTAGGCTCCGACATCTTTACCTTGCTGATTGTGAGTTGTAGACCTGTAGGAGACATTAGCACATTGCGTGTTCTATTTGTTAGGACTACATGAACTAGAATTCCCAGCTCGGCTCAAAAGGAAACGTCAGGTGCTTCGCCGGTCGTCACCGTGCATCGTCATCGAAGCCTGGAATCCTGCTTCTTTTCGTAAGTTTGCCAGACTTCGGGTGCGTCGTTGTGACAGGATTAGGTGAGGTTTGAACCTGCTTTCCTCTCCGTCTGTCCTTGCTCCCACATCCCTCTCTGCAATATGTGTCCCCTCGCCCCTTTGATGTGTTCTTATGGTCCCTGTACTCCCAACTCAATTGTGACTTCTGGGGATCATAACACCTATGATACTCGTGCCCCACGAAAAAAAGCAATGTTTTTACACTATGCTTAACACTAGGTTACTTCTGAAGCATGTGATCAAGGTAGCTGACCATTTGTTGGAAAGAGAGCCTGATATATTTTCCCTCACTGAAACATGGCTTGACTCCGCCATCCCTAACAACGCTTCTCTAAGCTCTCTCCCCAACGACACAAGGGGAGTGGTGGCGCTTAAAGTAAGAAACACCTCGACTGCCATGCTATTCCGCACGACAGTCCTGATGCCTGTGAATCTCTCTGGGTGAAAATTAAAACTTCAGAGAACTCCTCTGTGTCTCGGGAGGATAGCTCAGGGGCAACGCGCCCTCCTTGGAAGCAAGACGACGCAGAGCAACACAGGTTCGATCCCTGGGTCCGCGCTTAGAAACCTCTGGGTATTAAGCGTGTTATAAATAACCAATCATATCAATCAGATCTCTCCAAATGTGCTCATTATTTACAGACCACCAGAAGTATGCCACATTTTGAGGAAAAAATTATGGAGTTCATCTCCCACATTACCAAGTCAAGGAACCCATTAATCATTTGTGGGGATTTTAATTACTGGGCTAATCACATCGGGGACAAACAGGGCCAGGACCGCTCTGATTTTTTCTCCGGATTGGGACCTAAACAGTGGGTTGATACCGCCACCCACCTAGGAGAGCACACCCTGGACTGGCTGGTTTCTCAAACTCTCCTAATCTCACACCTCCAGGTATTACCTTGTGCATGGTCCGACCACTCTCTGATTCAAACATTGCTTACTCTTCCAAAACCTACAGTTAAGAAGGAAGCCTTACTCTGGATTACCTAAATTGTTTGCAACTTTAAAAACGTTACACCTGAAAGTCTTTCGACTCTTTTGGTCTCAAACCGTAAACCCCTGTCTAGCTTCTCTCAGTCTTCCTCGCTTGTGGGTCACCTTACTACCACCTTAAAACAAGCTATCTCTGACCTGGCCCTGCTGAAACAAAAAACCATTAAGCCTGAGGTGCACCATAACACCTGGTTTACTGACAATATCATCTCTGCGAGGCAGGAAAAGAGGGCTTCCGAAAGGGCCTGGTGAAAAAATCATATCCCAGACTCATTACAGCAGTATAAATTGGCTGTTAAGAAATATAAGGCGGAAATTATTTCAACCACATCCTCTTACTACAGCAATCGGATCAATAATGCCCGATCCGATGTTAGTGAGCTCTTTAAAGTACTAAGGGACTTTCTGGATCCACCTACCCCCACACTATTACCAAGCAAGCCGCTTGGTGTCAGACTATCCATGATGGCTTCCTGGCTAAAATTGCGACCCACAGAGGGACCATCAATAACCTTGTTACCAAACAGGACGATACTTGCCTACAGGCCCCGCCACCCCTGACTTCAGCTATATACCTTGCTTCCACTTCTCTCATTATACTGTTGAGCAAGTCACTAAAATCATTCAGGAACTTAAACCCACCTCCTGTCCAGCAGACACATGCCCTGTGGATGTATTTAAGGACTCCATCGAGGTTTTGGAACCCTGGGTGACCAGGCTTGTTAATCTCTCTTTCGACAAAGGTGTGGTCCCCTCCTCACTCAAGGAGGTGTGAATCATGCCGTTGCTGAAAAAACCTAGTCTTGAACCTCAGGTTCCGGATAACTATCATGAATGTGCCTTTAATCCTAAAGAGCATGGATAAAAAAGCATATTGTCAGTTGCAAAAACACATTGAAGATCATAGGATTCTCAGAGCATGCCAATCAGGGCTCAGGGCCCAGCGTGGGATGGAAACCACCATGCTGGACCTTAAATCCAATTTGGCCGGCATGGTGGATAATAGTCATCCCACTCTGCTGATGTTTCTGGACCTCTGGGCGTTGATTTGGTGGACCATTTGTTTCAGGTAACACGCTTGAGGGAGGTCGCCAATTGTTCTCCATTGGCCTCCCAATGGATTTCATCCTTTCTTGGGCCCTGTACTGTCCGTGTGGCTGTTGGGCAAGAGAGCTCAGACCACATATCCCAAACTTGTGGAGTTCCACAGTGGTCTTGCCTCTCCCCATCACTGTTTAACATCTACATCCGCCCTCTGCTCGACATGCTGGACGCACTGGGGGCTCGTTATACCAACTATGCCGATGATATCCAGGTCATTCTCCAGCTGAGTGCGAATTATGTACAGGACTCAGCGTTCATTAATACCATCAATAAAGCCGCCCAGGATTGGATGGCCACCAACTCACTTGCCCTCAATTGTAAAAAGACTGAGCTTCTAATTGTGGCCTCTAAAGTTTGCCTGGCCAGACTAGGTCCTGCCTATGCTAACTTCACAATTGCCTCGAACATTATCCCTGTTTTGAAAAAGGTGAAGATGTTGGGAGTCATCCTGGATGTGGAGCTCTCTAGGCGTCCCCACGTGGCCTTCATCTGTTCTTCGTGCAGCCTGATCACCAAATGAATTAACTATATCCGTCCCTTTCTCTCGTTTAACAACTGTGCCCTGCTCGCCACTGCTTTAGTCAACTCTAGGTTAGACTATTGTAATAGTCTCCTAGGTGGCACGCTGCAAGCCAATATTTATGCACTGCAGGTCGAACAAAACAATGCGGTCAGTGCAATCGAGGTTCTTCCAAAATGTGCCCATATCTCTGAGGCCAGAAGGTCCCTTCACTGGTTACCTGTGAGGCTGAGGATCACCCGTAAAATCCTGACCCTGTCCTTTAAATGTCAAAAATAATCTGTGTCACAGTTATCTTATTGACAGAATAAAATCCAAAATCAGAGGTAGGGAGCTTCGTTCTTATCCTGCACTCATCCAACCTAGGTACACATTGGTGCACTTTGGGGGTACCATCTTTGATCTCCAAGCTCTCCTGCTTTGGAATTTTCTTCCAGGACATATGCGTGTGATCGAAAGCCTAGCTCGTTTAAAAAAGGAAATAAAGACCTTCCTCTTCAATCAGAACCCTGAATGACTCTCGTCTGTCCTCTCTTAACTCCTGTTGATTTCTGATCACTTTGTTTGTCCTTGTTCCTGTTCTATGTTGACCTGTGAGGCCAACGGGCGTGTGGCGCACTATAAAGATTGACATAAATGAATGAATAAATAAATAAATAAATAAAGTGTACTTCATGGTGGACCCAGGCCAGAATAGTTGAGGAAGGTTGGTGATCCACATTGGACTGAGACGAGCGCAAATTTGCGGGTGCCGCCTTGGGTTGGGGGTTTGGGGCAGAGGTCAGTGGGGGGATTGGGACGAGGGTGGACTTGTGTGTGTCACCTTTATTTTGGGGGTTGGTACACTGGTCAGTGGGTGGACTGGGCCAAAGGGGGACCTCTGCATTGTGCCTTGGGATCATCGGTTGGGGCACAGGGTCAGTTGGTGGACTGGAACGAGGGCAGATTTGTAGGTGCCGCCTTGGATTCAGGGGTTGGGACACAGGTCAGTGGGGGGACTGGGACGAGGGGGGACTTGTGCTTGTCACTTTTCTTTTGGGGTTTGGGGAACTAGTCAGTGGGGGGACTGGGACGTGAGTGGAATTGTGGGTGCCGCCTTGGGTTTGGGTTTGGGGCACAGGTCAGTGGGGGGACGGGGACAAGGGCAAAATTGTGGGCTCTGCTATAAGTTAGGGGGCTGAGACACAGTTTAGTGTGAGTATGCGGATGCTGTTTTAAGTTAAGGGGCCAGGGTGCAGTTTAGTGGGGGTGCTGGGACGAGGACTTGTCAGTCGCAGGAGTAGAGTGGGAGTAATGGTGACTGCTGGTACGAAATCCTTGATTCATATTTTCCACGGTTCCCGCACAAAGGTTGTTCAACACTGCTATGTTCTGCATGTGATTGAGCGGGTGGACGAGGATGTCGAAAGGATAGCACCGGTTGGCTGGCTCCCTGGTGTCTCAGTCATAATGGCCAAAGTTCGGGACGAAGGTTGTGCTGCGAGACTTCACACTGGGCTGCTGGAACGCAATAGATCTTAAGCACCTGTTTGGTGAAGGGTCTGTGCAATTTGAAGAATTCGACAGGGTATGTCTTCTAGAGATCTGGCTAAGAGACACACCACTTCTCGAGGGCTTTTCCACCTACTTAAACCCAGCTACAAAAGTGTTGACGGGAAGACCTATGGCTGGCCTCCTCATATTACTAAACAACCTTAGTGGGTTGAGGGTAACTTGGTTACGGAACATCTCCCCTCTAGTCCAAATTGCATTATTTGAAAGAAAAATCCCAAAGGACAGCACCACCGGGGCGTTGCTATTATGCAATTTGTACTGGAACGTTAAAGATGCGACATCCACCAACTTCGTCCAACAGGTCATGAAGAAGATAGACAACGCCCTGGCTATTAGGCTGGACTTGAACATCATTCTGTGTGGTGACCTATATATACACTGCTTTAACAACTCTTTGAATCTCATAGATAGGTCAGCACCTAACCCGCAGGAAGCTAAACTGTGAGTTTAGGCATGGAGAAAGGAACTCACTTCAAGAAACATCTCATTAATCAATGGTGCAGTCGCGGGTGATACCCCACCCAGCGTGACTTGGAAGCGGGGTAGAGATACCCAGATACTGGATTATGTCTTCCTCTCGGATAATCTGCACCTAAATTTAAAGGACATGGAAGTCATTCATACCACTCTCAGTGACCACAATATCCTGAAGATGCGAGTCTCATTTGAGCTGACCAAAGGGCTTGCAACGAGGACAGAAACTATTGGAATCGAGCCTGGAAGGAACAGACTGTGATTGACAAGGGAAAATGTCATCGCCTTAACAGCAGCCCTGGGAGGCTACCCCGAACACGCTGACATAGACTACCCCAGACACATGTCTATATATATGTAGAAAGAAGAGCTACGGGAGGGGAAAAAAAAACTTCACCCACAAACACAAGTTTGATATGGCAGCATCACTGAATTGCCTTAAAAGAGCCCACAGGAAACAACCTTCACCACAAACTCTTGATGATGTAAAGAAAGGCAAGTTACACTACAAAAACTGGTTGAAACAACACAAATACACATTAAATCAATGCGACGAGGAGCACATGTTGAAGCTCGTAGCCACAAAAATCTCTGGGGAGATGTGGCAAATCCTTAACTCTATAGACGCCACTCAGCAGTGCATATTAACAAACTCAATCCTGGCTGGAGTGTGGATAACTAACTTTACCACCCTCTTTTCCAGCCCGACAGCAAATCATGCAAATGGCCAAGACCCGAACCTCCAAAAATTGTCGTTCGAAACCAGAAGGGAAGATATCTTAGAATTAATAAATAATTACAGCAATTCGAGAGCAACCGGCCATGACAGCTTGACCAACATGACCATCAAGAGGAATCTGGAAGAATGGGCAGCCTTCACGTACAACCTGCTGAACCTAGTGAAACTTAAGACGAAAATACCAGTCGCCTCGACCACCTCAATTGTAGTTCCAATTTTCAAGAAGGGCGATAGGTCACTTTCAGCTAACTATAGGCCTATCGCCCTTATGGACATTATTAACAAAATATTCACAGCCCTTATATTGAAACATCTTATTGCCTGGTGCAAAGCAGCAAATCGCCGCAATCGATGGCAGGCCGGATTCGAAAAAGGTACTGGAACTGCCCTGAACTTGTTTCTGATCAACTTTCTGAAGATGAGAACAACACAGAGGAACAGCAAAACGCTTTACTTGACTTCACTGTATTTGTTGTAGGCTTTTGACTCAGTGAACCGGCAGATCCTATGGTCGAAGTTAAGAGCCTGGGGCTGCCCTACTGATCTGCGAGAAGCGATAGAGACACTCCACTCGGGAACATCGATCCAAATAAGGTTGAATAAACTAGGTGACATGACGAAACCCATTAAGACAACAATTGGCCTTAAACAAGGCTGTCGCCTTGCACCAGCGATCTTCAACCTATACATGCCTGACATGGGACACGCATTTAAAGGGATTAGGTGCTTCAAGCAATCCATTTCGAGAACACCTTTAAGCAGACTTTTGTATGCTGACGACATAGTGGTAATGGACGAAAGACCAATTGGTTTCCAGCGCCAACTACAGGCACTGGCCTCCTACCTGTCAGCTAATGATCTCCGGATAAATACATGAAAATATGCTGTTCTAACACGCGGTAGGTCTTCAGGGAAAGCTGCTTAGACCCATGGCTGGTTAATAAATGGAGCAAAAATCCCAGAGATCACCCAGATGACATATCTAGGCATATCAATAAATTACATCTCTAAAGATGCCCCCAGAGAGGTTGATCTAAGAAGGAAAACAAAGATCCCATCAGTACAGGCTAAATTCATTAGATCACAATACTGCAAACTCTCACTTGTCCCTGTAACCACATTCTATGAAGCCTGTCCCCATGTTGTGCACTTTCTCCTGGAACAGAGCAATTATCTCCGCCGCTTCCGTGCTCTCCTGGGCCATTCTGCTGTCAGAGGTGCCCTCTCCCTTGTCGAACAAGCTCAGAGACCCTTGGCTCGACATGCTCGCCTATATGTTAATATAGACAAAAAGTGTTAACAACCGACCTGTTGGTCAATATACAGGCAAAGCCATCCCTATATGTTTGTTTACAGATCAGATCAGGCCCTGTCTCCCCCTGTCACATAAATACACATGTTTCGTTCCTCTGCTTGTCCTTTGAGGCTGCAGGCTTCCCGCCAGCCCCGAGTACCTGCCTGTCAATTCCCTGGTTAAGCTCTTCGTACTACTTTCTTTCCACCTTTCTTTACTCCTTGGAAAAACCTACCGTGCTGGCTCCTCTACCGCGGTGTAGCGGGTGGACCTGTAGTAGCACATGGATGGAAACCTTGCTAACCACTTTGGAATAAACTTCTAAACAACTGCTTTGTTGCCCAGGCCCCATCATCAACCCACTGTCTGTTGGCGGAACCTGCATCGTCTCTGTGAAGCCGTGGGCTATCTGAAGGCCTGTTAGGCAATTGGGCCCCTGTCATACATGGAAATTGCGAGCCAACCATCCATTAGCAATCAGCAACTACAGGCACATATAAACAAAAGTAGTGAAGCAAGAGCTGCTACTGAATGGTCTCCTTATAATGATAGTGATGTGTTATTTATATAGTGCCTTTATCCAAAGTGCTTTACAGAGCACATATTTACATACAATATCACCCAACCGAAACGGGTACTCATTTATCGACCTCGGAAGGATGAAAGGCTGAGTTGGCCTTGCCAGGATTCGAACCTGCGACCGGCAGATCACGCTCAGATCGCAGCAGCGAGCGCTCAACCCGCTGAGCTATTTTACCGGCGAGCTATCTTATCTCTCCTCATCTTAAAACCCATTACCAAGCCGTCCCCCTGGTCCCCTTCTGAAAGTAAGTCGTGAAGCACGCCTGATGCACGTGTATCATGCACTCAGAATTATACCCATATGTGCTGTCCCCTGCACCAAACATTCCTGGCATACTCATGCCGGGGTTCCTAGATAATGAATCAAACTTAATAGGATGCCGTACTCTAATCAATGAGCTGCTGCATGCAGCCTCCCACTGTGTTTGCAGGCATTTAAATGAATCTCTAACACCATGAGCGTGTGGCTGATGCCGCAGAATGAATGACTGACACCACCAGGCTTCAGTGGCAAGGGGTCAGGCTGAGCAGGCCATGTGAGGGAGTGTCATAGGGTGTATCAACCCCCGGATCCTAGCAGGCTCCCTTCGGCAGTTGCTGAGGAACATGTGCAGAGCAGGCACCAAATGAACAGAAGAGATATGAAACTGAATGGGGAAGGAAAAAGCCTCCCTGAATGCACAGATATGATACTGAATGGGGAAGGGAACAGCCTCCTGGAATGGACAGATATGATACTGAATGGGGAAGGAAAAAGCCTCCTGGAATGCAAGGATATGATACTGAATGGGGAAGGAAACAGCCTCCTGGAATGGACAGATATGATACTGAATGGGGAAGGAAAAAGCCTCCTGGAATGCAAGGATATGATACTGAATGGGGAAGGAAAAATCCTCCTGAATGCACAGATATGATACTGAATGGGGAAGGAAACATCCTCCTGAATGCACAGATATGATACTGAATGGGGAAGGAAACAGCCTCCCGGAATGCACAGATATGATACTGAATGGGGGAAGGAAAAATCCTCCTGAATGCACAGACATGATACTGAATGGGGAAGGAAAAATCCTCCTGAATGCACAGATATGATACTGAATGGGGAAGGAAAAATCCTCCTGAATGCACAGATATGATACTGAATGGGGAAGGAAACATCCTCTTGAATGCACAGATATGATAGTGAATGGGGAAGGAAACAGCCTCCCGGAATGGACAGATATGATACTGAATGGGGAAGGAAACAGCGTCCCGCAATGCACAGATATGATACTGAATGGGGAAGGAAACAGCCTCCTGGAATGCACAGATATGATACTGAATGGGGAAGGAAACAGCCTCCTGGAATGCACAGATATGATACTGAATGGGGAAGGAAACAGCCTCCAGGAATGCACAGATATGATACTGAATAGGGAACGAAAAAGCCTCCCAGAATGCACAGATATGATACTGAATGGGGAAGGAAACAGCCTCCATGAACGCGTATATATTATACTGAATGGGGAAGGAAACCGCCTCTCGGAATGCACAGAAATGATACTGAATGGGGAAGGAAAAATCCTCCTGAATACACAGATATGATACTGAATGGGGAAGGAAAAAGCCTTCTGGAATGCAAGGATATGATACTGAATGGGGAAGGAAAAAGCCTTCCAGAATGGACATATATGATACTGAATGGGGAAGGAAACAGCCTCCCAGAATGCACAGATATGATAATGAATGGGGAAGGAAAAAGCCTCCCTGAATACACAGATATGATACTGAATGGGGAAGGAAAAAGCCTTCTGGAATGCACAGATATGATACTGAATGGGGAAGGAAACAGCCTCCAGGAATGCACAGATATGATACTGAATGGGGAAGGAAACAGCCTTCCAGAATGCACAGAAATAATACTGAATGGGGAAGGAAACAGCCTCCAAGAATGCACAGATATGATACTGAATGGGGAAGGAAAAACCCTCCTGAATGCACAGATATGATACTGAATGGGGAAGGAAACAGCCTCCCGGAATGCACAGATATGATACTGAATGGGGAAGGAAACAGCCTTCCAGAATGCACAGAAATAATACTGAATGGGGAAGGAAACAGCCTCCCAGAATGTACAGATATGATACTGAATGGGGAAGGAAAAACCCTCCTGGAATGGACATATATGATAGTGAATGGGGAAGGAAAAAGCCTGCCTGAATGCACAGATATGATACTGAATAGGGAAGGAAAAAGCCTGCCTGAATGCACAGATATAATACTGAAAGGGGAAGGAAAAAGCCTCCCAGAATGGACATATATGATACTGAATGTGGAAGGAAAAAGCCTGCCTGAATGCACAGATATGATACTGAATGGGATGGGGAAGGAAACGGCCTCCTGAATGCATAGATATGATACTGAATGGGGAAGGAAACAGCCTCCTGAATGCAAAGATATGATACTGAATGGGGAAGTAAAAAGCCTTCCGGAATGCACAGATATGATACTGAATGGGGAAGGAAAAATCCTCCTGAATGCACAGATATGATACTGAATGGGGAAGGAAACAGCCTCCTGAATGCAATGATATGATACTGAATGGGGAAGGAAAAAGCCTCCTGAATGCATAGATATGATACTGAATGGGGGAAGGAAACAGCCTCCTGAATGCAAAGATATGATACTGAATGGGGAAGGAAAAAGCCTTCCGGAATGCACAGATATGATACTGAATGGGGAAGGAAAAAGCCTTCCGGAATGCACAGATATGATACTGAATGGAGAAGGAAAAATCCTCCTGAATGCACAGATATGATACTGAATGGGGAAGGAAACAGCCTCCTGAATGCAAAGATATGATACTGAATGGGGAAGGAAACAGCCTCCTGAATGCACAGATATGATACTGAATGGGGAAGGAAACAGCCTCCTGAATGCAAAGATATGACACTGAATGGGGAAGGAAAAATCCTCCTGAATGCGCAGATGTGATACTGAATGGGGAAGGAAACAGCCTCCTGGAATGCACAGATATGATACTGAATGGGGAAGGAAACAGCCTCCTGGAATGCACAGATATGATACTGAATGGGGAAGGAAAAAGCCTCCCTGAATGCACAGATATGATACTGAATGGGGAAGGAAACAGCCTCCTGAGTGCAAAGATATGATACTGAATGGGGAAGGAAAAAGCCTTCCGGAATGCACAGATATGATACTGAATGGGGAAGGAAAAAGCCTTCCGGAATGCACAGATATGATACTGAATGGGGAAGGAAACAGCCTTCCGGAATGCACAGATTTGATACTGAATGGGGAAGGAAAAATCCTCCTAAATGCACAGATATGATACTGAATGGGGAAGGAAACAGCCTCCTGAATGCAAAGATATGATACTGAATGGGGAAGGAAAAATCCCCCTGAATGCACAGATATGATACTGAATGGGGATGGAAAAATCCTCCTAAATGCACAGATATGATACTGAATGGGGAAAGAAAAAGCCTTCCGGAATGCACAGATATGATACTGAATGGGGAAGGAAAAATCCTCCTGAATGCACAGATATGATACTGAATGGGGAAGGAAACAGCCTCCTGAATGCAAAGATATGATACTGAATGGGGAAGGAAAAATCCTCCTGAATGCACAGATATGATACTGAATGGGGAAGGAAACAGCCTCCTGGAATGCACAGATATGATACTAAATGGGGAAGGAAACAGCCGCCTGGAATGGAATTATATATGATACTGAATGGGGAAGGAAAAAGCCTGCCTGAATGCACAGATATGATACTGAATGGGGAAGGAAAAAGCCTCCCTGAATGCACAGATATGATACTGAATGGGGAAGGAAACAGCCTCCTGAGTGCAAAGATATGATACTGAATGGGGAAGGAAAAAGCCTTCCGGAATGCACAGATATGATACTGAATGGGGAAGGAAAAAGCCTTCCGGAATGCACAGATATGATACTGAATGGGGAAGGAAACAGCCTTCCGGAATGCACAGATTTGATACTGAATGGGGAAGGAAAAATCCTCCTAAATGCACAGATATGATACTGAATGGGGAAGGAAAAATCCTCCTGAATGCAAAGATATGATACTGAATGGGGAAGGAAAAATCCTCCTGAATGCACAGATATGATACTGAATGGGGAAGGAAAAATCCTCCTAAATGCACAGATATGATACTGAATGGGGAAGGAAAAAGCCTTCCGGAATGCACAGATATGATACTGAATGGGGAAGGAAAAATCCTCCTGAATGCACAGATATGATACTGAATGGGGAAGGAAACAGCCTCCTGAATGCAAAGATATGATACTGAATGGGGAAGGAAAAATCCTCCTGAATGCACAGATATGATACTGAATGGGGAAGGAAACAGCCTCCTGGAATGCACAGATATGATACTGAATGGGGAAGGAAAAATCCTCCTAAATGCACAGATATGATACTGAATGGGGAAGGAAAAAGCCTTCCGGAATGCACAGATATGATACTGAATGGGGAAGGAAAAAGCCTCCTGAATGCACAGATATGATACTGAATGGGGAAGGAAACAGCCTCCTGAATGCAAAGATATGATACTGAATGGGGAAGGAAAAATCCTCCTGAATGCACAGATATGATACTGAATGGGGAAGGAAACAGCCTCCTGGAATGCACAGATATGATACTGAATGGGGAAGGAAACAGCCGCCTGGTATGGAATTATATATGATACTGAATGGGGAAGGAAAAAGCCTGCCTGAATGCACAGATATGATACTGAATGGGGAAGGAAAAAGCCTCTGTGAATGCACAGATATGATACTGAATAGGGAAGGAAACAGCCGCCTGGAATGGACTTATATATGATATTGAATGGGGAAGGAAAAAGCCTGCCTGAATGCACAGATATGATACTGAATAGGGAAGGAAAAGCCTCCCTGAATGCACAGATATGATACTGAATGGGGAAGGAAAAAGCCTGCCTGAATGCACAGATATGATACTGAATGGGGAAGGAAACAGCCTCCTGGAATGGACATTTATGATACTAAATGGGGAACGAAAAAGCCTTCGTGAATGCACAGATATGATACTGAATAAGGAAGGAAAAAGCCTGCCTGAATGCACAGATATGATACTGAATGGGGAAGGAAAAAGCCTGCCTGAATGCACAGATATGATACTGAATGGGGAAGGAAACAGCCTCCTGAGTGCAAAGATATGATACTGAATGGGGAAGGAAAAAGCCTTCCGGAATGCACAGATATGATACTGAATGGGGAAGGAAAAAGCCTTCCGGAATGCACAGATATGATACTGAATGGGGAAGGAAACAGCCTCTCGGAATGCACAGATATGATACTGAATGTGGAAGGTAAATCCTCCTAAATGCACAGATATGATACTGAATGGGGAAGGAAAAAGCCTTCCGGAATGCACAGATATGATACTGAATGGGGAAGGAAACAGCCTCCTGAATGCACAGATATGATACTGAATGGGGAAGGAAAAATCCTCCTGAATGCACAGATATGATACTGAATGGGGAAGGAAACAGCCTCCTGAATGCAAAGATATGATACTGATTGGAGAAGGAAAAAGCCTTCCGGAATGGACATATATGATACTGAATGGGGAAGGAAAAACCCTGCCTGAATGCACAGATATGATACTGAATGGGGAAGGAAAAAGCCTCTGTGAATGGCCAGATATGATACTGAATGGGGAAGGAAACAGCCTCCCAGAATGGAAATATATGATACTGAATGGGGAAGGAAAAAGCCTCCCTGAATGGACATATATGATACTGAATGGGAAAGGAAAAAGCCTCCGTGAATGCACAGATATGATACTGAATAGGGAAGGGAAAAGCCTGCCTGAATGCACAGATATGATACTGAATGGGGAACGAAAAAGCCTGCCTGAATGCACAGATATGATACTGAATGGGAAATGAAATAGCCTCCCAGAATGGACATATATGATACTGAATGGGGAATGAAAAGGCCTCCCTGAATGGACATATATGATACTGAATAGGGAAGCAAAAAGCCTGCCTGAATGCACAGATATGATACTGAATGGGGAAGCAAAAAGCCTGCCTGAATGCAAAGATATGATACTGAATGGGGAAGGAAAAAGCCTTCCGGAATGCACAAATATGATACTGAATGGGGAAGGAAAAATCCTCCTGAATGCACAGATATGATACTGAATGGGGAAGGAAACAGCCTCCTGAATGCAAAGATGTGATACTGAATGGGGAAGGAAAAAGCCTTCTGGAATGCGCAGATGTGATACTGAATGGGGAAGGAAACAGCCTCCTGGAATGCACAGATATGACACTGAATGGGGAAGGAAATAGCCTCCTGGAATGGACATATATGATACTGAATGGGGAAGGAAAAAGCCTGCCTGAATGCACAGATATGATACAGAATGGGGAAGGAAAAAGCCTCTGTGAATGCACAGATATGAACATGAATGGGGAAGGAAACAACCTCCCAGAATGGACATATATGATACTGAATGGGGAAGGAACAAGCCTCCCTGAGTGCAAAGATATGATACTGAATGGGGAAGGAAACAGCCTCCTGAATGCACAGATATGATACTGAATGGGGAAGGAAACAGCCTGCTGAGTGCAAAGATATGATACTGAATGGGGAAGGAAACAGCCTCCTGAATGCACAGATATGATACTGAATGGGGAAGGAAAA
The DNA here is from genome assembly GCA_002915635.3 of Ambystoma mexicanum. NCBI lineage: Eukaryota > Metazoa > Chordata > Amphibia > Caudata > Ambystomatidae > Ambystoma > Ambystoma mexicanum. The sequence continues at coordinate 1,033,030,523 of CM030325.1, forward strand.
AGCCTTCCGGAATGCACAGATTTGATACTGAATAGGGAAGGAAACAGCCTCTCGGATTGCACAGATATGATACTGAATGGGGAAGGTAAATCCTCCTAAATGCACAGATATGATACTGAATGGGGAAGGAAAAAGCCTTCCGGAATGCACAGATATGATACTGAATGGGGAAGGAAAAATCCTCCTGAATGCACAGATATGATACTGAATGGGGAAGGAAACAGCCTCCTGAATGCAAAGATATGATACTGAATGGGGAAGGAAAAAGCCTTCCGGAATGGACATATATGATACTGAATGGGGAAGGAAAAAGCCTGCCTGAATGCACAGATATGATACTGAATGGGGAAGGAAAAAGCCTCTGTGAATGCACAGATATGATACTGAATGGGGAAGGAAACAGCCTCTCAGAATGGACATATATGATAATGAATGGGGAAGGAAAAAGCCTCCCTGAATGGCCATATATGATACTGAATGGGGAAGGAAAAAGCCTCTGTGAATGCACAGATATGATACTGAATAGGGAAGGAAAAAGCCTGCCTGAATGCACAGATATGATACTGAATGGGGAAGGAAAAAGCCTGCCTGAATGCACAGATATGATACTGAATGGGGAAGGAAACAGCCTCCTGAATGCAAAGATATGATACTGAATGGGGAAGGAAAAAGCCTTCCGGAATGCACAGATATGATACTGAATGGGCAAGGAAAAAGCCTCCTGGAATGGACATATATTTTACTGAATGGGGAAGGAAAAAGCCTGCCTGAATGCACAGATATGATACTGAATGGGGAAGGAAAAAGCCTCTGTGAATGCACAGATGTGATACTGAATGGGAAAGGAAACAGCCTCCCAGAATAGACATATATGATACTGAATGGGGAAGGAAAAAGCCTCCCTGAATGGACATATATGATACTGAATAGGGAAGCAAAAAGCCTGCCTGAATGCACAGATATGATAATGAATGGGGAAGGAAAAAGCCTGCCTGAATGCAAAGATATGATACTGAATGGGGAAGGAAAAAGCCTTCCGGAATGCACAAATTTGATACTGAATGGGGAAGGAAAAATCCTCCTGAATGCGCAGATGTGATACTGAATGGGGAAGGAAACAGCCTCCTGGAATGCACAGATATGACACTGAATGGGGAAGGAAATAGCCTCCTGGAATGGACATATATGATACTGAATGGGGAAGGAAAAAGCCTTACGGAATGCACAGATATGATACTGAACGGGGAAGGAAACAGCTTCCCGGAATGCACAGATATGATACTGAATGGGGAAGGAAAAATCCTCCTGAATGCGCAGATGTGATACTGAATGGGGAAGGAAACAGCCTCCTGGAATGCACAGATATGACACTGAATGGGGAAGGAAATAGCCTCCTGGAATGGACATATATGATACTGAATGGGGAAGGAAAAAGCCTTACGGAATGCACAGATATGATACTGAATGGGGAAGGAAAAAGCCTTCCGGAATGCACAGATATGATACTGAATGAGGAAGGAAACAGCCTCCTGGAATGGACATATATGATACTGAATGGGAAAGGAAAAAGCCTGCCTGAATGCACGGATATGATACTGAATGGGGAAGGAAAAAGCCTCTGTGAATGCACAGATGTGATACTGAATGGGAAAGGAAAAAGCCTCCCTGAATGGACATATATGATACTGAATAGGGAAGCAAAAAGCCTGCCTGAATGCACAGATATGATACTGAATGGGGAAGGAAAAAGCCTGCCTGAATGCAAAGATATGACACTGAATGGGGAAGGAAACATCCTCCTGAATGCGCAGATGTGATACTGAATGGGGAAGGAAACAGCCTCCTGGAATGGACATATATGATACTGAATGGGGAAGGAAAAAGCCTTACGGAATGCACAGATATGATACTGAACGGGGAAGGAAACAGCCTCCCGGAATGCACAGATATGATACTGAATGGGGAAGGAAACAGCCTCCTGAATGCAAAGATGTGACACTGAATGGGGAAGGAAAAATCCTCCTGGATGCAAAGATGTGATACTGAATGGGGAAGGAAACAGCCTCCTGAATGCAAAGATGTGATACTGAATGGGGAAGGAAACAGCCTCCTGGAATGCACAGATATGACACTGAATGGGGAAGGAAATAGCCTCCTGGAATGGACATATATGATACTGAATGGGGAAGGAAAAAGCCTTACGGAATGCACAGATATGATACTGAATGGGGAAGGAAAAAGCCTTACGGAATGCACAGATATGATACTGAATGGGGAAGGAAACAGCCTCCCGGAATGCACCCATGCTGCTCCAGCGTGGCCTAGCTCTTTGCATAACCAAAAAATCCCACCGTTACTGTGCGTGGGCATGAACGGCGTGATCCACCTAGTCTGAAGGAGCCGTCGTGCCTCTCGCATCATTTGAAAGCCAAAACAAACACGAATAATCGTGATGAACCCCACATAGGTCCTCATTACAGGTCGGGTGGTCCGGAATTAACATTGGCGGTAAACCCGCCGCCACTGTTAATTCCGGACCGCCCGATCCAGAGTCCTGCAGGCGGGAGGTGATGTTCCCGCCAGGTCTAACCTGGCGGGTTGAACATCTCCTGCCTGCAGTCGGACGTGGAAACACCAGCACCTTCACGAGATGGTGCCAGTGTTTCCACTTCCCCATTCCCATTGAGTCCTATGGGACTCAATGGGAATGGGGATTTACCGAATTCCGCCTCCGGAATTCCCGGGACTCCAGGGTCGTAATGCCCTGGTATTTCCGGGAGTCACGGAGGCGGAATGGTAATACGAGTCCGGCGGTCACCAGGCGGTTTTACCGCTGGACTCGTAATGAGGCCCATAGTCTTTCCTTTTATCACCAAAGCAAGCAAGAGGCCAGACGGCCAACAACAAATATTCAGGGCGCATTGTCAGTGCCTCAGAAACCTGAGGGTACTCTCCCAGGCAGACCTTGAGAATCCCTTATTCAGATGGCCTGGGAGGGATTGTCGCTCTCCGACCCAGGCCATAGAGGTAGACGAACGAGAGAGGATCACCTGGATGGGGGAACCCAGGGTCATGCTCGGGAAAAAAAGCCCCAAATGAGATGCAGTAATATACCGGGGATGAAGGAGAGGAGGACGAGATCCCTGACGCCTTTATAGGCCGCATTACACACTGCCTCCCTTCCTCCGATTGAATCTCTCCTACCCAAATCCCATAACACCTCTGCGTACAACAAAACCTCTAGGATCCCAAACCCTGTTGCACTCAGAAACTATCTCTCCCAGACTCCCGTATTCTGGTTTCCTACCGAAATCAACCCAATTGTTCTTCTTCACGTCCCTCTTCTTATTGACATGGTAAGGCATGTATAGTGCGCCTATACAAGCGTGTTTCAAGGCGCAATGAGGCAAGGGGGTGAACAGAGGGAGGACAAAAAACCAACGATCTTACTAGGCCTAGTGACATTGAGATCACACAAGGGCAGGGGAGCAGGGAGGGCAGAAGTGCCAGGGGAGGAAGAATGTGCAAGTACAGGTCATGTAATCAATACAACAAGTAGTGCAGCCAACAGGTGGCAAGTGCGAGTGTTAAAAGTGCAGACAGCAGGTGTCTGATAAGTGCAGGTAAGGGGACTGTAGGTTCCAGTGGTGAAAGAGTGGTTGCAGAAGTCCGCCAAGGCTGGAAAAAGGGTGTCAATGTGGTCCTTGATGGTTTTGGATGAACAGGGGAGAACCTGTTTTGATGAGACTTTCATAGATCAGACTTGTCTAGAAACCTCATCAGGGGTAAACGAAGGAAAGGAAGAGAAGGGAGGAGGAGAGGTGACCACAGGAAGGCCAGAGGTAGAGGAGAAAGTAGAGGAGGAAGGAGGAGAGGAAGAGTGGGTGGGCAGGATGTCCTGGGTTGTATAGATGAAATGTGAAGCCAGGGCCATGCAGAGGGCCTGGGAGGGGACAGGAAAGATAGAGACTGCAGCAGGATTGGCCAGCACCTTGCAGATTTACAGAAATTCGGCTGAGTTGTTAGATGCCCCAGAGACACAGGCTTGGATGCAAGCTCTCTTCTTAGTGTGGACAGAGTCGGTACTGCCTTTGGAGCAGGTGGCAGGCCAGTTTGTCAGTTTGTCTGAGGATGCACAAGATGCCAGCCATTTCCTCTCAGCCACCCTACACTTGTGTTTAAGGGTGACGAGGTCTGAGTCGTACCAGGAGTTGCACTTGGCTTTCGGCTTCAAGTGGATCCTCATAACAGGGGCAAGTATATCAAGAGTGTCAGAGATAGATGAGTGGAGGTTAGAGAGGCCTGTGTCAGGATGTGAGTAAGCGAGAGGTGCAGGAGGGGAAGAGAAAGTGGCAGCGAAAGCCTCAACTGACACACGCTTCATGGGTCGGATGACCGAGAAGGTAGGTGGCAGTGTGGGGGTTGGGCTCAGCCTGAGGGGTAGAGAGAGAGATGAGAGGAGAAGAGAAAGTGGTCACTCCAGGAGAGAGGAGTGGTGAGAGGGTTAGAAAGGGGGAGGTCTGAGGAGATCAGAACATCCAGAGTGTGCCCTGCAGAGTGAGTCGGGCCAGAGGTAAGAATAGAGAGAGAAAGAGAGTTGCAGAGGTTGCAAAAGAGTCCTGAGGAGGGACAGGAAACATTTTTTCCGAAGAACCAATCTACTTTAACCAAACACTACCATTCCCACAATCCTCCCGGTTTACTTCACAATAATAATCCCAGTCATTCCCGTCCCTCTCACCCTTCTGCATCTATCATAACCCCTAGTAGAAGGGTTGTAATCCCATACAGCACCTTTTCCCAACGTACCTCAAGGATACACAAACCTCAAACACCCAAACTCTGAGAATCGTTTTTCTGTTGTTCCCCGATTTCACCCTTCTGACGTTATCAACACCCCTAAAATGAAGAGTATAATATTCCATGACAAAACCCCTCCTTCCGACACAAACACTTTCGCATAGTACGAAGGACGACGGACTAACATTCAAGCCATCAACCTGACATGTCCCAACACCAGGGTCAGGCAAAGTCAGGCAATTGACCAAAACCGCACATACCTGATGACCCGTTCCCTTCCCCACGGGGATAAAAGGTGGAGCACAAGATTACAAGACGAGCAAGGCAGACCGCACGTCCAGGGAGCTAACTTAACACGGCTGTTCAAGAGGAGGAGAAAGACGGTGCATACCGAGAGGGTGACAAGGAGAGAAGCAACCTTGCCCTTTTCCAACCAAGGCCCTTGAGACTTCCGCAGAAGGAATCTTAAGACCGCAAACAATAGCCAGCGTGTGTTGCAGCAGATGTCTACGGTACATGAGACCCTCCTCTGCTGATAAGCAAGCCGGGGAGAGACGCTTGCCTCTGTGCGACCAATCTTGATTCTGAGGAAAAAGAAAGCCAGAGGTTCATCACAGTCGGTGAGTCGAGGGGCGAGTCGATAAGAAACTAAACTGTGTTGAACGAAAAGTAGCAAACAGCTAATTGTACTTCAAAAGCATAAAGAGCAATTGCTGTGAAAGGGGAAACACTAGCAACAGAGGAGTCCGGCAACACGTGTGTGCTCACTAAATAAACAATTACCCAAGTATTGAGACTACTGTAACCAGAAGGCCTTGGGAAAGGCAAGAAGATGGGACAAAGTGGTCATACAAGGGTCTTGTAAAATCATCTGTACAGTCGAAAGTCTTTGACTAACAGATGATTGTGAAGCCAAGGAAAGTGAATCCCACATCGTAAGAGTTGAATGGAAAAGACAAGATTGGCAAGAGTGAACACAAACGAGGGATGCTGGCAAAGAGGGGGCAAAGCCTAAAGTCCCGATATACAGTGTGTTGCCAAAAGTGAACCTGAAAGAGGAGTTCCACAGTGAACTGTACAAAGAGATATTAAGATGTATGAATGCCAGAAGGGTTTGAGCCCAAACAAGGGAGATCCAAGGGGTGAACAGTCATCGCCCAAAGATTTGTGAATGCTAGAAGGGTCTTAGCCCGAACGAGGGAGATCCAAGGGGTGAGCAGCCATCAGCTGAAGATTACGTGCAAACAGAAAGGAATTTTTAACTTTTGTTTATTATTCCGATCCACAGGCCCTCGAAAACAAGGGAACATAACTATCAGAGGTCTGGGTATCATTAAAGAACTTTCTAAGGGATCTGCGCCTAGAAGAGGGGGTTCCATAGGTGAAAGACATCACCTGAGGATCCTGATATCACTGAAAAGGAACTCTTTGTTCATTTTTTTTATATACTTATTTGATACATCAGGGCCACAACGGCAAGAGACGGTTTGATGGAAAAGAGACTTAACCACCATATGCCCTGATTGCTGAAAGCGGAACTGTTTGCTCATTCTGGGAAAGCTAGAGCCTGTGCTGTGCTCCAAAGTCCACTCTTGTCCTGTGCTGAAAACGTGGGGAAGGGAGACCCCGACTACCGCATCCTGACTTATCATTTGTGAACACTACCTTCTTTCTTAAGAACATTATCCCACACTTCTTTTTGTATTCAGCGTAAGGATTAGGCAATAGGTTTTTCTTAGTATAGGCTCTTTTATTTGATACAACGCCACTAGGACTGCCTTATTATTATTTGATGGTTGAAGATTGCTCCCAAATTAGATTTAGGTGTAGATTAGGCATTTTTCCAACCTACCTTTACAGTTTAATAAACACCCTTGAACAGTGATCACTTGTGTTCATCTGTTGCCACCATGAGTTCCTTACAGCATAGCAATACAATTCTCTTGCTGTAGAAGCTGCTTCCAAATAAACAAATACATCACGGAATCTCACAATAACAGATGTCATATGCGCTCGGAAGCAGCATTTCCTTTATGTACAGGTGAATTTCAACCCACAATACATACTCAAATTACCTAACGTTACGTATGGCGGCACGGCGACTGCCCAAGCAAAAACACAGCAACTTAAAATGCATACCTACTGCCATTTTATCCTGGCCGCATGGCGACTGCCCCGGCCAAGCACAACAAAAGAACAACTGGGCCAAAGGAACAATATGGGGCACGGTGACCGCCCTAGCCAAAGCACAACAAAAAGAACTGGGCCAAAGGAACAAATGGGAACGGAACAATAGAATTAGTTGCCAAGTAACATCATTCCCCCAAACTCACCCGGGAGTACATTGTTGGAGCAATAAATAGCGCATGCATTTTTGAGAAAAATAATCCAGACAGGCCCAAATCCTCCAAACCAGAAATTACTCATTCCTGTGTTTGTAGATTAACCGAGTGCTTCAAATCCGTTAACTGCACCCGCTAATGGATGGATCCCAGAAAGCACCAAAGGAAACACCGCTCCCGGGACTGGAACTGCTGCTGCTGGTATGCTTGTGTGCGGGCTGGAAAGAGGATCAGCTCTCTCAGCGTGGGCTCTTTATGCACTGGCACAGTCAAGGCTGTTTCCGGCCGGGGTGAGGGGAGGTGAATCTGATGGAAGGGGGCCAGAGGGGCAGCCCGCTATTCCAGCTGCCCCTCTAGCACTCACTGCATGGGCTGGGGCACCTGCTGAGTCTCTGAGCCAAGGCCTCATGATGGGAGTGTCTGAGAAGGAGTTTCAAGCAACTGTGCTGCTTTTCAAAGTGTTTTTTCACTTTCCATTGTTTTCCCTAGTGGACCATGGTAAAAGCTGCTTAGAATATCCCTCCCAGCGTGGATCATGGTGCGGGAGTGGCAGAGAGTGGTCTGTCTGTGGTCCGCCGAGGTCGCGTGGTGTCAAGTGGATTGAGTGGGCAGCTGTGATTTGAAGAAGTAATTATAGACGTCTCAAACACACTCAGCAGTAATCGTTCATTGACTTTTTTTAAATACAGCTGCCATGTCAATTGCCTCCTGACTGTTGTGTTTAGCAATTGTAATCAGTGAGGTTTCAGCGGGCTTTCAAAGCTGTAACATCATTCCCATGAGACCGCCTGCTTTACTCGCGTCTGCAGTCCGTGTGAAAAGCAATGGACATTTTGTGCAACTGTAGCAATTGTAACTACCAGGCTCCAAGGTTACAATAGTATTTCTGTGCTATCTTCTGATTTGCTCTCATTTGGGGTCCATGAAAACAGAAACTGGCAAGCTGTGCAATTATAACTGTATCAGTAAGAAAGAGGCTTATGGAGCTCGCTGACCGCCATTTGTAGGCAACTGCATCCTGAAATGTTTATTGTGCAGCGTGGTCCTGGGTAAAATTGCAGGAGCGGTGGCATGAAGAGGGGCTCCCTCCAGCGCCGGACAGGGCCAGACCGGGGCCTTCATGTGGGCTTTGGTGCTGGGGGCCAGCTCTCTCACCTGCGGACTCCCGGTAGGCCAACTAACACGCAGGGCGAGCCACTCAGGAGCAATGCAACTCTGGTCCCATGGCAACCCTTGGAGGCACTCCAGTGCCGAGGAAGAGGGCGGCCATAATGAAAGGTGAAAAGTCAATGAAATTGGCACTACCCACACGTGTTGTCAGAGAGATGAAGTAGGCAAAATAGAATGATTTTTGGAACCCTGCTGCTGCTTTATGAAAGTCACTGAGAAAGCACGCTGCAATGTGCGCTGTCGCCCAAATGGGCTTACCTTCAGAGGATGCTCTCTGAAGTCATCCAATCCTCAGGGCACACTGCTGGGTGAGGTGGGAGGAGGGGGGAGGCAAGCAACCACCACTCTTCAGGAGAGCAGGAGAATTGGCTGAAAGCCAGATAGGGGCCTTCGAGTGGGCCTTGGTGCTGGGGGTCAGTTCTCTCGCCTGCTGGCTACCAGTAGACTAACTAACACGAAGGGCGAGCCAATCAGGAGCAAAACGACTGTAGCTCCGTATCAGCCCTCGGAGGCACTCCAGTGCTGAGGAAGAGGGCGGCCATAATGAAAGGTGTAAAGTCAACTAAGTTGGCACTGCCCACACATGCTGTCGGAGAGAGAAAGCAGACACAATAGCACGTTTGCAGCACAGCGATTTTTGGTGGTCTGCTGCTGCTTTACGAAAGTCACTGTGAAAGCACCCTGCAATGCGTGCTGTTGCCCGAATGGGCTTACCTTCAGAGGATGCGCCCTGAAGTCATCCAATGCTCAGAGCACGCTGCTGGGTGAGGTGGGAGAAGAGGGGAGGCAAGCGGCCACCACGCTTCAGGAGAGCAGGAGAAATTCATCTTCAGATGTTTGATATGTTTATTGGAGGTGATCTCAATTCTCCTTGCATTGACTGCAGAATTACTAAAAAAAGGTGCCATTCCTCTTCCTTCTGCATCGAAGACCAAGAGCTTGCAGTCAGAACTGCATGCTCTTGGGTTGAATTTTCCATTGATCTGGAATTGCAAATGATGAATGGGACTATACCAGAGGATTATCCAGCAGCAAAAACATGGAGAATGGGTACCAAAAAATCGACTCTGGACTATTTATATGGGAGCGGTGCCCTCTGTAGCAGAGTCAGATCAGTGTTGGTGGCATTCAATAGGTTTAGCGACCATGCCATTTTAAAAACCATGGTTGCTCTGCAGAATGGCCAAAAGGCTATGATAGATTGGGAGAAATCAAATTGAATAATGGCCAGAATTGAATTGGCTGGTCAGATAAAAACATAGAGGCCATTACTATCTGGATAAGGTGTATGAAAACTTTACCTGCCCCAACGAAATAAACAGATGGATCAGCCCAATCACGGCCTGTTTCCTGTCTAGACCACATCATTTGGGGATGAAACTTGGACAACAACTTCCTCATCCTTAAGACAACATCATAATTCGGAGAGCGCGAGCCATGAGACAGGATGTTGGGAAAGAACGTGTGAATGCCATTGATCCCGACAGTGTGAATGCTTGAGTGAGGAGAGGGAAAAATAGATAACACAACTGGTTGAACTGGTATACGTCGTCCTCTAGTAATGCCACGTGGAGAGCCCTATATCAGACTATAAGAAACGGTGACACTAAGAAAACGAGGCCTATTTTCAACTCTGGAGGTAAAGAGCAAGGGAAGTCTGTGATGGACCTGATTGCCACTAGAATTTAGAGTAACGCCTAACCTGTATCCCTGCTCCATGAACAACCTGGGTTTTTAGAGGGAGAAGCTAACTTGCACCATTAAGAATTTAAAAAAATCATGAGCTCCCGGTCCAGACGGGCTCTCTAATGTGGTGATGTTAGCCATCCCCGAACTCTGGGCGTACATACTTCTAACACTTTGCAATGAGCAAAGAAAGTCTGGTGTCATCCCCGACTCATGGAGGTCCTCTCACTTTATCCTGCAGAGGAGGAAAAAGAAGATCCTGAGAATTATAGAATTCTATCCTTGCTGGATGTCTGCTAATCATATACTTTGCCAGTTCCAGACAGGATTTAGAAAAGCCTCACCCTGCAACAATAACGTATTCACTGTTAACTCCCTTATCCATCAGGCGAAGTGAGAACGGGCCGTGCCATCATGGATTTCGCATCCGCCTTTGATACCAACAACCGTGATCAGCTATGGGGAAAATGTACAAAGTTACGAATGCCATCAGATTTACTCTATGCTTGCCAACCTTTAAATAATATGGGCGATTTATCAGCCCCCATAAAGATAGGCAAAGGAGTAAAGCTGGGGTGCGTTTTGGCCCCTGCTTTATTTCATTTCTTTATGGCGGCTATTGTTGATCATCTTTCGAAAGTGCACAATTCTGCACCAAAACGGGGCACCTCCAAGACCCTACATCAGACTTATGCAGATGACCTTGCTATGTTTGATGCCACATGTGTTGGTAATTATAGGAACGGTTAATGAGTAGGCAGTCTAGCAATATGGAGAAATCCAAAAGGTATGCGTGGGGGCAAAGTCAGTGTGACCTCTGGGGATATAGTCCATAGCGTACAGAGTTATAGGTACCTTGGTTAAGAGATTGAGTCCAACTCCTTGTGAACTGGGAAACGCCACTCGAGGGCTATCGCTACTAGGATGTCGATAAGGAAGTTTGCCAGATCTGATGCAGGATATCATTTATATGGCATCCTTGCCCTCTTTCGACATTAATTAGTGAGCAGTATTGCTTATGCCCTGGAGTGCTCGTACTCACAATCTGAAAAATAACCCAATGTTCTGGAAGGCCATGTTTGGCGACATTTAGGCCTTTCAAAAGCAACCCCCATTCAGGCCATAAGAGCTGCGCTTGGTATGACTTTGTTGTACGCCCCTATAAGCTTAACAACAGAAGCAGTCTGTATATCAAAATGATGAGTGCTGAAGAGCAATCGATTCTTCTATTGCTTAAGGACGAAAAGGTTGAGGGGATCTTGTCGAGTTTTAGAGGAATTAAAAATTAAAAATGAGAATTTCTTTCAGAAACTATCATGGCTCCCTGATGGTTTGGGTGCACTTTTGGACTCATTCAAAAGGAAGGCCCTGGAGTGGGAGTGGTCAATGAACCATAGGGAGCCTGCCAGCTCTGTGTACATTCTCGGAAGTTGTACTATCCCCATGAGAAACGCCCCAAAATTATATATGTTATGTTATGTTAACGAAACTTATATAGCGCACCGTCACCAACGGAATTGGTCCCCAGGCGCTCTGGAGGATCTGTAAATGAGAAGGTGGGATGGGTTAGTAAGGTGAAGAGGGCGTAGGATAGTCGGAGGGGTGGTGTACTGTTGGCAGCTTCAACTCGGTAGACACCGGGTGCTGAGCTTTGGTGCGAGTATTGGATCGGTGTCAGTCCGCGTGTGCTGTTGGTGCGGCTTATGTGTTGTTGCAGTGTGGTGAGGTGCGTGCAGCTGGCTGTGCGAGAGATGGTTATATGAGTTTTTTTAAAGTATGCAGAGAGTTAGAGTTTATATTGGTTAATGGGTTATGTGACATTTAACATGCAAGCATTCACAGTTCTGTCTAAGTATGGCACTTGCTGCCCTACACAATTCATTCTGAGTGTGGCACTCACCAACCCTAACAATACCATCCAGATACCACACAGGCAAATGTTCATAATTCTATCAAATTGCAGGACATGCCAACATTCTCAAATACTTTTAAGTGTAGTGCTTGGCAATCTTCATAATTCCGTGCAGGTGTGGCACTCGCTAACATTCACAATCCTGTCTAGATACGGCGCAGGCCAATGTTCTCAACTTTAAGTGTGGCACATACTAGCATTCACAATCCTGTCTAGATACGATGCAGGCCAAAGTTGGGAACTATGTCTGAGTGTGGTACATGCTAACATTCACAATCCTTTCTAGATACGGCACAGGCTAATGCTCTCAACTTTATGCAGAGGGATGAAATTGGTTAGTTTGCATAGCTGTCCTTGCAAGTATGGGATTCCATCTAGGTGCGGTACATGCTGACATTCACATTTCTGTCTAGATGCTGCGCAAGTCAAAGTCAAGAATTCTGAGTGTGGCACATGCTAACAATCACATCTCTATCTAGATGCGACGCAAACTAAAGTTCAGTTCCCTACAGGTGTGGTACTAGCTAAAATTGGCAGTTAAGTTAATATGCATCACAAGGCTACATTTACAGTCCATTTACAGTGGCCACAAGTCTTCCCAAGTATGTATTGTCTAAATCTATGGCAGTCTAAGCGATTGAAGGTAAGATAGAGTGGCAGGGGCTTTCTGGAGTAGAGTAATTGCTCTACACCTCACCCATGCCACACTTACAGTTTTGTTGGTGTCTATTGTTGCTTCTTTTGCTTCCCCTGCTGACACCTGCAGACACATCTTGGACCCGCCAATGTTGGAGCTGCCCTTTGCCTTGGGGCCCTTAGCCGCAGGGGCTGCCGGGCAGAGGGCTGCCCTGGAAGGGTCGCTTATGACAGCCAGATGGTCCAATCAGGGAGGGGGGGTTGGGGAGGCAGGAAGGAGCACACGAACGGGGAAATGGAGGCAGGGGAGGGGGCACTGGGGCACATGGAGGCCTTAAAAAACACATATAGCGTGGCCCAGGAGGGTCGCTAAAGGGACTGCAGCTCACCTCTTCCTGCGGTTATGGGAGGGGAGAGGAAGGTAAAGGAGCCGCAATGGAGCGGAGAGGGAGAGGAGGCTAACGGGACCAACGGAGCCCAAGAGATGTTTAATAAAGGGCCAGGAGGGTTTCACAGGCCCACAACAAGAAAACACTCACCTGCTCAGCTCCATGTTACTGGGCAAGTGGTGTGCAGTGCTGGGCTCCTAGGCCTCAATGTGTGCATGGCCAGCCAATCGGGAGCCAGGGCCGGGCTGGAGGGAGGAAACCAGGAAGGAGGGAGGGAGAGGGTTGGCAACGGGGCTTGGGCCTGCTGGAAACTAGCTGGAAACCGGGCCTGGAGGCCCAGGGAGGCTATCCGAGTCTGCAAACACTCACCTGCTCAGCTCCACGTTACTGGGCGAGCGGCGTGCAGTGCTGGGCTCCTAGGCCTCAATTGGTGGTTGGTCAGCCAATCGGGAAGGCAGGGGCGGGCTGGAGGGAGGAAACCAGGAAGGAGGGAGCGAGAGGGAGAGGGCTGGCAACGGGGCTTGGGCCTGCTGGAAACTAGGCCTGGAGGCCCAGGGGGGCTATCCCAGTCTGGAAACACTCACCTGCTCAGCTCCACGTTACTGCTATATCCGTTCCCTTGCCCTACACATATTTCTGCTAATGCAGTTAAACAAACTACCTGTAATGGGTGTAAAGGGCGTGTGGTTGCAATTTCCTGATGAGGAGTATATGAGTTGTTTATGTCTTGGTTTGGAGACAACTAGACATGTTTTGACCTTGTGTAATTCTATGCTACGGCACTATATTAGGTATTATTTTCATTTTGTAGACGACATGGACAATACATGTAGTGACGTGTTTTGGCTGAATTGCCTTTCGAGCTGCAGCCTAGCAAGAGCAATCACTCTTGTAAGGGATTGGCAAGCCTTTATGCACGAACCTTTGGCAATATAAGGAATGCCAATAACCCATGAACTTGTTTTGGATTGTCAACAAGCAGTCCTAAATACTACTCCTAAATATTCATTTGTGTTAGGTACACTCTAGGTTCAGAAGGCCTATGATTCCTAATGTGTAATGTAACATTTCTTTAAAATTTTCCATATAGGATTAAGTGTAAGGTTTTATTCTTTTTCCTCCTGTTTGTCTATTAATAATTTTATATTCTATATTTAGTTTTTTGTGAATAGTTCACCTTGAACTGATGCACAATAAAAAGGAAAAAAAGGGAAAAAAAAGGAAATGACTAACGTACAGGTGGCACAGGGAATGACCTTCATGCAAAATGCTATGGTTTTTTCATTTTTATTTAAGTATTTCGCTCAGTGTGCAGTATTATTATTTTGAATGGCATGTTGCTATGGCAATTATCTCCAAATCAGTGGTGTGAAAGGAACGTCGCCATGGCAATAGCGCCATTATGGCAAGCATTTCTGGCAGAGTGCCATTTCTTAATGGAATGAATTCCTTTGAACATTCAATGGACTCAAGCAGACGCCAGCCACAGCGCTAGCATTCGAGTGTTTGATAATGATGCGTTATTTATATAGCGCCTTAATCCAAAGCGCTTATTGAGGAGGCCTGACAGACAGACAGCCCCTGGGGAGGAAGTAGATGGCATGATACATATTAAGAGAGAAAGAAAAAGGCCACATTTACACTTGCCTGTTATAGTGGCAGTCTTACAATAAGCATAACAGCACAGGGCAGACTGTGGTCCCAAAATGGAAACAATTATGGCTTCTATGCCACGTAGGCTGAAAAGAGAAGGTCATTCTCCAGATCTGGGAAAGCTAACTGCCCTGAGGCTTGCCAATCTTTTAGTCCACTCAAGGACGCAGGCTATGGCTGTTTTATAAACTAGAGTGCGATCCAGACTTCGGGGACGAGTCTGAGGTCATGATCAAGAGCCTGGAAATACATTCCCCACCACGGATCTATTAGAGGGAAGATGTCATGCTTTCCAGCAGCAAAAGCTGCTAAGATCTCTCATTGTGGGGGAAACATGCGCTCCTTTCGCATTACGAGCATTTCTTAAAAGACCGCCACTTTATTAATTTAAGAACGTTTTCCTAAACTTTCATTAAAGTAGAAAAGTCGTGCTGCAGTCTAAGAAATACAATATTTATAAAGGTTAAAAAGCCTGCAGTGGAGATTAGGTGCTGTATTTAATCTCTTTTATTTGCTGTGCTAAACCAGTGCTGCTAGGGGAAGACTCCCCTCCATGTGGCTACCTGCATTCCTGATGGTTGCCAGGGCTGACCTGCATTCCTGATGGTTGCCAGGGTTACCATGCATTCCTATTGGTTGCTAGGGTTGCCCTGAATTCCTGATGGTTGCTAAGGCTGTTGTCAAGCCATAAATCAGGGCCATGCAAAAGCTTAGGCTTTCATGTCGCTGCACCCCATTCTTTCCTTATCACAATATGGTGTTTGTAAGTAAAGTGTTCCTCCTTCATGGAAGAACACTTTCTTACGTTTGAATCGCCCCCAAAGTGTCTATTATCAAGTGAAAACGAGCTGTGCCTGCAAATGAC
Organism: Ambystoma mexicanum; assembly: GCA_002915635.3. Taxonomy (NCBI): domain Eukaryota; kingdom Metazoa; phylum Chordata; class Amphibia; order Caudata; family Ambystomatidae; genus Ambystoma; species Ambystoma mexicanum. Next base: position 1,033,045,976 of record CM030325.1, read on the forward strand.
TCGTGTCTGTCACTTAGCACTAGCAAGTACGGGAATGTCACTTTCTGATAGGTAGTTGAGCACACTTCCGATAGTCCACGACCCACAAACTCCTTAACAGGACCTCTTAGGTCTAGTGTACTTGACAGATTCGGATTCTAACCATCTCGTATCAACAACCATGCTATTAATTTTTGCACGGGGCATGCCGACAGCGCTAATCCGCCTGATCTGTAGCAACCACAAACCACATAGAAATGTTCATACCGACACACGGTACATCTGACCTGTATCTATCACATCTGCCCTCCCACTGTTCGACTAACACACCCTGCCCTCCTTCCTCACAGAGCCTTGCTCAGCGAGGCCAACGTTATTTGCAGAAGAGTTCTAAATTAGACAACTTTACATTATGTTACTTTTGGGCGTTCCGATTTAAAGGACAAATAATTAGAATTGCTGATACAAATACAAAACTATTTTAAGTATTTTAAATATCTTGAAATTGACATCAATGGACATTCTTGCTTCTTATTAGGCAGCACTTGGATAAGCAAAGGATGCTGTTTCTAAGGAGACTACTAAAATGCACATTTGAACACAGATATTGAAAATGATTTATACTGATAAAAGTTATTATCAATATTGGAAATCTACGAATTAAAAATAAGAAAATGGACTAAAAGGTAAAGTGCATTGTGAGTGCGCTTGGCCCATAGATATAATACATGGCGATGTCCTGAAGAATCAGTGAAGCTGGGTCCTACCCTCCACCCAGTATAAGTAGACACAAGGTTAATTTACACCAATTGTCTGCGCTCACCTACAGTTAATTATACAATTAATTCAATTGTACTTCCCACTGGTGGGGATTATTCATTTGAGTGTGCAATTGATAATGTCACAGTGCAATATATCAACAGTAATACATTGTCGTGTCAAATCTCGTAACGAAATGTTATTTCATTGGCGTGATCACGGTCCAGCCGACATGTGTTTCGACCAAATGGTCATTCTCAAGGCAGTAGAAATCATGCGAGTTCAACTAGATTGGTACGACCTGCCACCATATAGGGTACTGCATAGGTCAGTATACATTATAATATTTCCTTGATCCTGGCAAGTTGCGCATGTTTTAATTCGATGTGCTGTTTCCCGGTGGGTATAAGCAGCGATAGAAATGGAAGAAAGTTGGTGGTGATCCCACAGGTAGCCGGGTGGGGGCGGAGTGGGAGGCGGGGGGTGTTGCCCGAGGAGGCAGGGTTTAGGGGAGCGGAACTGGCAGTTGACCTCCGATCAAAGGAAATGTCCAAAATAATGGTTTTAAAAGGCGCTATTTCTTTCATGCTGCTTCTTTTCCAAACTATATATCAATTCCACTTTAAACCACTTCCATGGCACTGGCGATGAGTTACTTCACTTTGCAGATAATAGATTTGACCAGTGTTGCTGAGTAAATATTCTTTAAAATGCACAATTTGCATCCCATTTTATAAACAAAAATACCCCTTGTGTACTATTCAAACAGGGTGATTTCTGTTTGCCATAAGCAACGTTTTCTTTTACTTGAACCACACCCGGCACAGCTCCTGCAGCGCCCCTCTGAAAGCAGTTGGGTGACTGCATCGTGTGTGATAGTTTCAATGTTAATAGTGGTATTTATTTATTCATGCAATGTTTGTCGGATACAGGTATCCTACAAACATTGCATAAATAAATAATCCGGTTCCATGTATCCGACTAACATTGCATAAATAAATAAAGCAGGTCTGGCTGAGGACTGTAACTTCCTCTGGTGACCCCCTGCAAGGGTTCACCAGAGGAAGTCACAGTTTGCTCGCGGGCGCTTTCTATTGTTTTTTGTTTTTTTCCCCCAGCGCTGACTCTGGCCAGATCCGGAGGTCCGGCTCCACATCTGGTGCCGGATCTCGGATCCGGCGCGAGCGGGCCCAATGGCCAACACTGGGTATTGGGGGTCGCACTGGGCGATTCCTTCCAGGGCACCCAGTTCCTAACAAGGACTTCTTTACCCAGGAGGGTAATACCCATCGGGAAACAGCACATCAAATTAAAATGTACGCAACTTTCCAGGATCAAGAAAATATAATCTACACAAACCTATGCTGTACCCTATATGGTGGCAGGTCATACCAAACTAGTTGAACTCGCATGATTTCTACTGCCTTGAGAAAGACCATTTGGTTGAAACACGTGTCAGGTGGACTGTGAATACTCCAATTAAAAAACATTTATTTTTGAGACTTGGCACAATAATTAATTATTGTTGATATATTGCACTGTGACATTATCAATTGCACACTCAAATGCATAATCCCCACCAATGGGAAGTACAATTGAATTATTCGTATAATTAACCGTAGGTGAGCGCAGGCAATTGGTCTAACTGAGCCTTGTATCTACTTATTCAAAATGTCTTCACTCTTTCTTTAGACCAAACATTTGGTATTAGCACTTGGAAATCGTCATTGACCTCCGCTCAGCCAATCAGAATGTTTACAGTGCAATCTCCAGTCAAGATTTTGTTTCAACAAGGCACTTCATCTTTGGCTGAACATTATCATGTTCTGCAACATGCTATTTAACATTTCAAAGACAAAGAGAAAACATTTCAACATGCTTTCACTTTCTTATAGAGACACTGTTTAATTTTACATGACACCTAATGCATGTTCAGGTTAAACCTGCTTCAGTTCAACCAAGTTGCAATTAAAATGCTTAACTTATGAAGACAACAATTTTACTGAAATATTACAAAATGAAACCACATTTAAGTAACAGACTGACTTTGTCCATTTACTTTAATCACTCATGAAGCACCATTTCTAACTTCACAAAAACTCCAAAACATGTATTGCTACCACCACCATGTGCTAATTTCCTTATAGACTGAGGGAGGGGTCATTATTACTTGGGATAAAGACCCTCCCCCACTTACAGCCTCGGCTTTGCCTCTGACCATAACTTGGTGGCAGGTCATTATCCCGTGATAACGACCCCTCCCTCAGTCTATAAGGCTACATTTTGCTGAATACGAAATTATCCAATCGGATACAGACCTTTTGCTCTCATTTTTATTGGGTGTATTAAAATTCTGCCTCATTAAAGACACTCCCTCTGATGAATTAAATGTGGGTCATTTTTCCCCACTGCTCATGGAAACTTTAAAGAAATAAGGTTTACAGGCGAATTTAAGACCCATCTCCATCTTTCTCTATTTGGAAAATTATTTTGGAGATTCGCGTGATGGGTGTTCCATTGGAAATCCTCGATGTACGGCCGCGATAGAAGGATAGAACATGGTGGATGCCACTTCACACGGCAACACTGAATGAGTGGACCATGATGGAATCATCTACATACTGCTATTTGAGACTGGGTGGATCACGGGGGAAATCTCTACATGCGGTATCACAAGCTAGGGGGATCATGGGATAATCCTCTACATATGGACACATGAGAATAGTAAACTCCACTTCATACAGCAAAACTTTACGGGTGGACCATGGGGGACTCCTCTGCATACTGCAATGCTAGATGAGTATCCCTGGTTAAACCCAGCCTTGGTGGCAGCATTTTTCAACAGTCAGAGTATCCTCTTTAGATTATTCATGGACAAGCCATACTTTCTCACAGGTCTACTCTCTGTCCTGCCATGCTAGAACTGGAGTAGACAGACAGTTGGGATAGAGTTTTAACTATTGGAGAATGGAGTGGAATGTTGAAAGGGCATGCGGGGTGTGCCTGCGTCTTGCTACATTGAAGGGGGCAATACGTGGTTATCAGAACTAAACGCAAGGTGCGCTCCTTACCTAGCGTTTGGTGACCATGGCATGTGAAATACACAGTCCGGTAAAGTCTCATCAAGAAAGTCAGAACTACTGCACATAACTCAGCTATGCATTCCAGTCCTCATAGATATGTTGCCTGGCGGATATTCTCCAACCTCTACACTCTGAGGAGTGCACACATGTGTCTGTTGTGAACACATTGTGTGTGCCACTGCAACGCAGGTTAGCACCAGCTTTTTAGGAGCACTTGAAAAGCAACTGTATTTGTTAATTTTAAAATGATTTGGGTTCCTGGGTGGTGGGTGGTCCATACTGGCACCAGTAATTATCAGATGCTGCCAGCTGCCCAGATGCAGCTTCCTACCCCCTCCGTGCCCAGTGGCCAATGACTACAACAAGAATTCCCAATGCCCAAGATCAGAGCTAAAATAAGGCAATTACAGGCACCTGTATAGGGCATCACCAGAGAAAGAGCACCAGGAGCGAAGGGGGTGTGGGCATTTCGTCCCGAAATTATGAAATAGGTCCCAATTTAAAGAGGAGTGCCAGAATGTGACTTTGACTATGATGGTATAAATCGCTGCACCGCCCAGCTTGGTCCAGCAATGGCCAGGTGTGTTAGTCTCCTGAAGCACTGCCAACATGCCTGGCCACCTTCAGTACTGTTAGATGTCGCCGCCTGCCCCAGGAAATAAATGAGCTCCTGCCATTCCAATAATGTTGATGGTCCCTTCCTTTCCACTAATGACCGGTAATGGAAGTTTAGCCCAGTCATCTCCAGCAATGCCCATTGCTAGTCCGGGTGCCTGTGGTCTCAAGGTAATGTCTAGTGCGTATTCAGCTCCACATGTTCTCTTCTGTTCGCAGTTCATACTCTTTGAATTGCAAGTCCAAAATACCTTCAGCTATCCCTCCGTAAATACCTCCCCTCTTGTGCTCTTCGCTCCTCCTCCTCTAACTCCCTCAGGATCAGTCGTTTTTCTAAGAAACGAGCTGGGGGTAGATCTCCGTCTTCGGCTGGGACCTCCCTCTGGAACAGTCTCCCTGCCACTCTAAAACTTGAGGAAAACCATCTCAGGTTCCGGAAGCACCAAAAAACCTTCAACTTTGCTTCTGCCTTCACCCCCCTCGTCCCTGCTGATCTGTTCTCTCTTGGCACCGTGAATCGGGACACCCTCTGTCCTCTGGTCCCAGGCCCTGCTCACCCTGCCACCCTACCGCACTGCCTCCGGGCCACACCTTGCACTGGGGTTGGTATCTGTACCCATACAGCCCTCCCCCTCCTTTTTTTCCCTCCTGCACTTATCAGATCCACCTTGTCTGCTGCCTTAAACCTAGCACTTGCCACTTTTGATGATTTTATTATTTATTTATTTTATTATTATATATCCTGTTTCTCCTTTGCTCTGCACTTTCCACTTTCTCACTCCCATGCAGTTTTCCACTCCCCCTCTCCAATACACTTGCACGTTCTCAATGTCACTGGGCCAAGTAAGATCATTGGTTTTGTTCTCCCCTGTTCCCCTCCCTTGCCTTGTCGCGCTCTGAAACACCCGTGTATGAGCGCGACATAAATAAAATATCATATCATAGAGATTGGCTTGATTTTTTTCTTCTTCTCAAATGTGTGTTTTCTCCCCCGTCAGATCCCTGGATCCTCATCTGCCCTCAGAAGGAAGTGGATGGCCGGCACGTGGCACTACTCGGCCACGCAAACAGAAGACCTTCCGGCACTGCGGCCCAACGTATTCACGGCGGACATCAAGCAGATGCAGGCACGCAGAAAGACGGCCAAGATGTTGATGGTGGTGTTGACTGTCTTTGCCTTGTGCTACCTACCCATCAGTGTCCTCAACATACTCAAGAGGTTCGCAGACAGTGGGGCGGGCGCGGGGTTCTCCTTCAGAAATGTCTCCCTTCCCCCTCGTACAGTCTACTCTCCCCTACACTGCAAGTCAACTACTGCTTTTGCACCTTGCTTCTCACCTGTGTAGCTTGTAAGCTTTAGCTGGTCAAAATGCTGGCCTAACCTCTCTGTTTATAACACTGGCCTACTGCCTTGTGGCTTACGTGCGAGCACTGGGAACTTAACAGGAGCGGAATAGTGGGTAGAGCAGTCGGATGTACATAAAGAGAGGGAGATTGGAGGTGAAGGAATGATAGTTAACATTTTTGAGCAGACTAACATGGGGTAAATGTGGTCGCGAAACTAACAAGATCCCATCCAAAATCCCCAAAATATTTGTGGGTCGAGTCCATCATTTAAATTCAGAAGATTTATAAAGTGCTTATGTCTAAGTGCTGAACAGAGAACACGGAAATATGGTTCATATTTAAGAGTATTCAATCATTCACTCTTTGCAGGTAGCAAGGGAATTTCAATAGAAGTGAGACGAGAAGGGTTGGGGGGTCTATTTGACCTAAAACATTTGACCTAATACCATTTGATCAAATTTATTTGACCTTTTTTCAGTCTAAAATGTGGGGGGAGACTGCCGTGACCCCTGCCACTTCCCCTCAACCTAATCTCTACCCTTACCCACCCCATACATATATTTAATTAAATTTGACGGAAAAAGAACAAATAAATTCGATCAAAAGTTTTAGGTAAAATGTTTTTAGGTCAATTATGCGAATACCATGAGAAGAGAACGGATTTTGAAATAGAGCAGAAAGGAGGGAGTGTTGGGGTAGGTTGAATGAAAACCATATGCGCATTCCAGTATTTGGCAGCGAGAAGTGAGAACAATTGGAACCAGGCCCGGGCACAATGAAATGGGCAAGGAACAGTCAGACAAGGTTGGGGAATGCATCCAAGGCTTTTGGAGGGTGGATAAAAAAAGAATGAGAGAAAGGAAGTAGAGAGGGGCCAGACCATGAATGTATTTAAAAACTGTGGAAAGGAAATGGAGGTGTAGGTAAGTAGAAAAAGGAAGTAGAGTCTCGATAAAGCCAGAAAATAATAGCCAGAGCACACTGTTTATCAACTAAATGGGCACAGACTAAAGAATGAAATACCATGGGAAGGGATGTGGGTGATCTGGGCAGTAGAGGCCAGCTGGCAGGGAAGGCAAATAGATGAGTAGTACAGAGATTAGGGTGTGAGAGTAAATAGGTGAGAAGGCCAAAGACGAGACAAAAACAGTAGTCCAGGCAAGAAAGTACAAAGGTAAGGAGGATCCACATTTTCGGGGTGGTGAAAGGCCTGAAAAGAGCAGCCTTTATGAATAATGAAAGTTTGCAAATGGCAAGTGCAGGCAACAGAAGGTATATGAGAAGAAAAGTGAGAGACGGACGGCGAATAGGGCTAGATATTCAAGCTGAAATGGAAAGGGGGGAAGAAGGAATCTGAAATACAGTATCTTGATCTGCAGCACCTGCTCTACCAGTGGCACAGAGCAGGTTCAGAGGTCACAAGTGCCCCCTTGACAGCTGCAGTAACATCCACATCTCTGCAGCTCAGGGCTGCATTTAGAATATGAGCCCCTGTTCCAAAACTGCATAACTCTGAAGATCTGGTCCTGCTGGCAGGGTAAGCTGCAGACATAAGCTATACCTAAGATAGGGTATAGTGGCCAGCATCCATCGGGGTTACCCCAGCCACATTAAATACATATTGCACATGTGTCATCCCTGTGCCCCAGTTCAGCTGCGGAAGGGCTATGTGTATTCCCCCCAGCTACGCTAAACCCTGCCCTATAGTCAGGAATGTAGCCCGGTCAGATTGTCTCTCTTAGTTCCTTTGTAAGGGCAGGTAACACCCTTCTCCCAGGGACACCCACTCCACAGGATGCTGGCCTGGGAACAGGAGTCAAAGGTACCCCAATTCACAAAGAGCCAGGCCTCACAACGGCAAACTGCATTTCTAAAGGCCTTTTTTTTTTATTGAGAAGGGAAGGTGTAGTCAGGGAGAGTTCTGTAAAGTGAGGGGACAATTCTGCCATTTTGTTTCTCTTTGCATCTCTTTCCATTTCCTATCCCTTCCACATCCTGTAGCACAAAGAACTTTGGGTGTGATGTTAAAAGGGAAACGTCCACTAATTTCAAGGGCAGGGATTGGACCTCTTATGCAGGCTAGCTTTGGTTCAATCGCCTGTGGGCTTTTGCCTTTAAAAGAAGGGGTCCGCACCACTTCTTTAAATCATCTTGAAGCATCCTTGGATCATCACTTGAGGAGGTTTTGCTGGACCCTGCTGAGAGAGCACTTCTTTCCAGAGTCCTCCAGTTGTGAGGTGAAGGCAGATGTTCCAAGGCAGAGGAGAGCTCTGTCCCCAACCATCCCCAGGGACCATTGTGGGTGATTTGCTGCTGGAAGAAGGCCTGCCTCTCTGCCATGCACAGCGGTACCCAGGACATCACCATGTTGGAGGAGCCCTGCAGTTGTGTGCCAGTCTCCCCTGTGTTTGGGAGCATGAAACCAGAGACCCATCTCAGCCCAGAGTCCCTGAAGTGGGACGCAAGGCAATCTAAGAAGAGACCTGCGGCTGTAGCAAGACTGCATCTCTGGCAGCCACAACAGTACCACGACCTCGCCATGTTTAAGGGCCCCTGCAGCTGTGTGCCAGACTCCCCCAAGTTTGGGAGCATGAGCAAAGTACTCATCTTGTCCCTCAGCCTCTGAATTTGGACTCACAGCACCAGTGTTTAATTTGTAAAAAAAAGAAGACGTGCCAAGGCCCGAATAATTTTTAGTAAAATTCAGACGCATCATGGCAGGCAGCTCCTGCTCACTGTTGCCACCATTCACAGATGCTCCCCACAATGTCAGCATATTTTGACTTAAAACTGCAACTTCCAGCAGCACAATGGGGGTGATGGATGCACTTCCCACAGTAGATGTTCAATTTATAGATGGGAATAAACAGAAAATAGCAAATAAGATAACGGTTTAGGAGTTACTTTAAACACATCATCATCAGTAGCATTTTGCTCCGATACATGTTGACCATCTATTCACAGAGAGAAGAGCAAACATGTTTTACTCCTATGGTAAACTGATGAAGTGATGCAAACACTGCAGCAAGACCTTCTTGTATATGTTGGCACTGACTCATGACAGGTGCTCATCTTTGGAAGTGCCCTTAAGCTTGTTCCTGGCATTGCCCTTGCATTGGTGTTGCTGGATGGTGACTGTCATGTTATCAACCCACACTGCTGTGGTAGTGCTGCTGGTTTTTGCAATGGCGCAGCTGCACCAATATCACACAAAGATCAGTTAAGTGATCCAGCAGCTTAAGTCTTCTTCTCCACTTGATCCGGTGCCTTTGCGGATTATAAAGGGCCTTGGTTCTGATTTAACGCCATTGCTTACTACCGCACTCAATGATTCAGTGTTTTCAGGTTCTGTTCCATCTGCCCTGAAGTGAGCTCTTCTATCCCCTTTGCTGAAAAAGCCCACTCTGGATCTGACTATCTTGAGTTACTTTCAGCCTCCATTGCTTCTGGTGTTGTTGATGAAAGCACTGGAAGCAATAGTTACCCAGCAGCTTAGAAATGTTCTTACGGAGTTGGGCCATCCTCGATGCTTGCCAGTCTAGCTTCTGCATTGCGATGGGTACGCAGTAGGTGCTGGCTTCCGTCCTTGATGATCGGACTATGATCTTGCATCAAGGTGGAGTTAATTCTTCTAGATCCTTCTGTGGCGTTTGACACGATTGACCATGCCATTCTGTGTCAGCGCTTGGAAGAAACTGGTATCGGCGGAGCGGCCCTTGAATGATTCAGGTCCTTTCTGACTGACCCGAGCAAGGTGCTTTCCATTCATCCTTTTCCTTCGGCACCTCCCACCCTGGCATGCGAGGTCCCACAGGGATCAGCTATTCCTCCCCCGTTATTTAATGTATACGTTCTTCCTCTGGCAAAACTGATTCACTCTCATTGTTGTCGGTTTTCACGCTCACGCTGACGACACTCAGCTAATTTTGAGAATCGACCAGGAGCAGGGTATGGCGGCGGCTCGACTTAAAAATTGGCTAGTGGACATTGGCAGCTGGATGAATACAAATTGATCAAAATTAAATGACGAGAAAACTGAGGTCATGGTTCTCGGCTGTTCTACTTATTTATTTATCTATTTATTTATTTGTGTTTCAATTCATTATAAACTTTTTGCAAATCAACAACATCCTCATAATCGAAATACTAAATCTATAAATAATATCAATCATAATTTCCTAAATAATTCTGCTAAATGTTTAACCAAACGTGGTAAATTGCCAAGTGCGTAGAGACTGAGTTAGTGTTCAAGCAATAGTTCCAGAAGTCCTTGGTTTTTATCGAATTATAGTTGTGCACCAAGTTGCCTGGTGTGGTCATGTAGAGAGAACCCAGTTTTGGTCATTCTGTGACAACCTGTCTTACCATTTCTGCATTCTCAGGATACGTACAGATTCAACAGTATCTGTCCTCTTGAGCGAGTTGCCATCTAGATCCCCAAATAGTTCGTAATGGGAGTAAATGAATACGCATCAAGAGACGTAACTGTTGAACCGCTGGGTAGGGACTTTGTATAAAGGTACGTTTGGAGCTTCCTATACATGTGGATAACTGTTTCTACTGGAGAGTAACTCCTTCATTTTAATAAATAATCATAGTTGCCACTCGAGTCCCATCTGGCCGGTTCTCTTGAGAAAGCCTGCTTAAACATGTCAAAGACCTTGCAACGACTAAGATCAGGTGTCCAGTTCATAATTCCAAAGAGGTCCTTATTTAACTCCAAATAGTGAATCCACATTAGGCGTGGTTATTTGTCATAACTGTTCCAATGCTACCAGAGGACAGACACCTTGGAGCCACCATGGACTTTTTTAATGAAAAAGACCCCTCTTCTTTTTAAAGCAAGACCTCGTAAAGAGATTAACTCCGGTCCTAAACATAGATATTCCATTGGGGTGGATCTGGGTAAAGCCAAGAACCCCTCAAGCTTATTAACCAGTTCTGGTCATGCATTGCCAATGCCTCTAGACCGTATAGTATGGTCGGGCAAAACCGCTGTTTCTATAGCATAACTATACTGGCCAATGAGTAGCGGTATGCTGGTGTGTGAACCTACGATTAAGCAGGGCCAATTGTCTTGCTTACCTCATCTTAATTTCAATAATTCTTGCATAGTTTGCCTGACTTGAAATTTCAAGGCTTAGAAATGTATACAAGTCTGTGTGTTGGATCTCCCCTACATTATTTGACATAACAGGCCAAATCACTTTCCTAATAGAAAACAACATACGTTTGGTCGTACCCAGATTCACGGATAGATTGTTAGCTACTGCGTACTGTCCAAGCTCATTTATCATATCTTTCATGTCTGAGAAGGTCTGGCTGACCATGAATGAATCGTCTGCCTAGAGCATAGAAGTTGCTGCTGTATACTCTATTTTCGGGGGACATTTAGGATATCTCTCCAGTTGTTTCAGGAGGTCAGTTATATATAAATTAAATAACAGGGGAGCTAACAGGCAGACTTGCTCATCTCATCAGCGTATACGAGCCATGGTGTTGCTGTGTGTTACATAGTGTACATAGTTGCTTGCTTGATTCATATAACTAGGCATCAGCTGGGGATGTCACAGAGAACCGCATGGTCTCTGAGCAGCCTGGAGAATGTTATGATTAAAGATAGTTCAGTTGGAAACTGATCAGGGATAAGGAAGGCTGCAGCCCTTTAATGATTAAACGAATGAATCTTCAGGTAAATGCTTCTAGCAAATCTTATATTATGGATTGTGCTGGCGCCTGGGCGGAAAATGTCCCAATATAGGATTCTTTTCGGCGCAGAATTGCAATACTGCCAGCACATATGACACAAATAGCATGCCTGTGACATCGAACATGGAGAATAATCTGTAATTCTCAGGCCTCGATCTGTCTCCAGATTTAAACACCTGGACTACGATGGATTTAGTCCATGAAGCGGCTATGGCTCTTTCAGTACAGACCTTTTTAAACAGTTGTAATAACAGGCCTGTCCAACCCTCAGGGTCATTCTTTCACACTGCCGTTGCTAAGCCGTTAGGGCCAGGAGCCCTCAAGCTTTTCAGCTTTCCTATGCGCTCGCCCAGGTCCTTCCTATTCATCCTTAGAGAGCACTTACTACGGCTTCACTTGATCCCTCATTAAGAGACGCCTGAGTAGCCAATGTGTACATTTTACCCCTGAATATGCTCCATCCATTCATTCATGTTCCACCATCACATTTATTGTGGTGACACACTTGGTGCCCTAGCCAATGTCAAAACTTTCCCCATCGAGCGTGGATTCCTAATAAAAAATATATGTGCTGCCGGAACAAGCCTTATTGAGCCCGGCGGCTTTATGCCGCTTCAGTCAATTACAATATTTATTCTTAACCTTCTTGATTCCTCAAGAATTATCTTTGGAGAACCAAAAGCCAATTTAATTTGTTGCAGGTTTTTCCTTAGTTTGGATGTTGCAGTTCGACTTTCAGGATCATAAATGTGTAGTTTCTGTTTTCCAGTGCCTACAATCCGTCTTCCTTTCACTGTCCCGACTGTATGGACCATAGCATGAACCCACCCTTTAATCAGTGATGCTGTGGCTTAGTTTAACATTGTAGAGGCACCAAGAGTCAGCTTCCACATGGCTCTACATGCTTTTTGTATACTGGAGTATGAACACTGGATTCGGTTACCACTATGGTTTAACTTCCATCTTCCATATTCCATATTCCCAGTGCCTTTGTCCTTGCTTGCCCCCACAAACAGTTTTAAGCTGTGTAAGGTATGGTCACTGTACTGGTTTGGCAGAACTTCAAAGTCAAGATCACACCCCAATAATGCATTATTTCCCCCAGATAATCGAGGGTGGCATACTTCGTTCCGTTTTGCCAAGTAGGTTGGCCCGGGGAATCGCCTCAGGTTCTCCCATTTATGAATGTTAGTTCCAGTTCCCAGATAAATTCAATCCACGGCAAACCCCTTTGATTATATGTTGTGTGCATCATAGCACTTCTTGCGGCGACATGCTGGTGTACTGCAGTTGGTGGGGACTCACCGCAACACACGTTTAAGTCTCTTCCAAGCAATATAATGTCGCATGCCGGGGACGACCCCCAGATGTCAATGATCATTTCAATGTATTCAAAGATTCCAGCTGCTCTAATACCACCTGGAGGATCATATATATGTAATACTAACATTTAATGGCCCACCATAATCACAGAAGATCTCAACAGCCAATACATTTCCTTTGGCATCCAACAGGAGTATTTGTTCAGCGTCAAAGCTTACCCCAACCATTAACCGACCTGAGGGTCGGCCTCTTGGCCCTTTATTTGTAAAACGTGAAACATTATATACCCATCTAGGAGGTATGGGGACCACGCTCAACTTTCCTGCCACCAAGACTTGGATCCCCAGTAGCAGGTTCAATGAAGCCCCATCTACACAAACATGCACGTGGCCTCTGGCGTTCCAGCTGGCCACCCTACATTTTCCTTCTTGAAGGGGACCCAAACTCGGAATAATGCTTATAACCATCTCTGCCCCTACATATTGTTGTATCCTTCGATTTTATTCAACAGACCTTTTTAGTAGACTCTACTACTGTTGTTGGCGCAGTCCATTACAGGCACAACACACCGCGGAACAGCTCCTTGTACTTTCCTATCCAGCCCATACGCTAAATACGAAAGTGATTCCTGCTGAGCCCTTATCATTGGTGCGCTTTCGGGTAGTATACAATGTATTCTAGTCATAGATTCAAACTTTGCATCCAGGGGTTCGACACTGTCAAAGTGGCTCGTGTTTAGAATACGTAAGGATAGGATTTTAGTGAAGAGTTTCGCGAGACGTGAACGGTTTGGATTGGCTCCTTTTGTATCAGCCGATTCCACAGCAATAGTCAGTTTACGGAAGTAGAGAGACTCTGATCATGCAGATCTGCTCTGTGTTCTCCGTAATCATCACGTGACCCGTCTTGGTACCAAGTACCTGTAGTAATTCTGCGATTAGCCACAACACTATCGCTGTCAGACGCTTCACCACCTGCAATAGCACTACTGATTTTACCTATAAGCAGCCATGTAGTTAAAGTTCCTACAGATTGCTATAGGCGTGTTTTCCTCCTGTTGGCTTTCTTCCTTGGCCAACTTGGTCCATTTTTTATTTGATCTACAGATACTATTCTAAAGTTTAAAAGTAGACTATTCACAACCTGAGGTGAAGGTGGGGAGTTGCTTGTGGCAACCAATACTGCTTGCTGTAAAAGTTTCTTCCTTCCCCTCTCTCTCCGTGTCGGATAACATAGTGGAGAAGGAAGCAGAAGTTCCATAGAGTCAGGAATGGTTGTAACTACATTCTCCCTAGAGGAGTCTGTTATTGTTACCGCTGTTTCCACGTTTTCAATTAGACAGACTTTCATTTGCACATCAGACTGCATGTTTCTGAGCATCAGTATAGAAAACAGCTGTCTTATAACGGTTCCACGTAGTAATGTCCCTGTAAAAATTTCTCCTGACAAAAAATGTCACTGTTTTTTGCAGAGACATTATTGCATGGAGCATCCGGGGGACATACCTTTTTACAAGAGGAGCAGGGGACATCCCTGCAACCCGTCCCCATACATAATGTCACCATATATAATGTCACCAATGGCTTTTCCCGGCAACATTATGTATGGGGACAGTACTATGCGATACCCTTATAACATCTCCTTGTTTCGTGAGGTCCTCATGTAGGCGCCCACACAGTTTTAACAGCATTTTTACAGCAGAGTGTAACACTTCGTTGTTGGCAGGCACACAAGATTTTACTGAACATCCGTAGAATCAAGTTTACTGCTCTCGCTGTTATCAACCACTCTATCGGAATCTAACTGCCGCGACGAACCAAAGCATAGGTTCGGTGAAGCTGAAAGACGTTGCTGTGTAAGTATTGGATGGTTTGATTGCAATGTCATGCTGTCGCTATTTAAATGATTTATATTTTCTGCTCCACCTTCTGGCACCCATCGATGGGCATGAAGCGTTACAAAGGGAATAACAAAGTTCCAGAAGGGAAATGTTATCTATATCCCCCAAGGAACAGCTACACTCGGCATCGTTGTAGTGCTTTCCCCTTCCGGACGAAAATAGGTTGTTATTTTAGTGTTCTTGGGTGGATGCCTCGTAAATTTAGGTAAAGGTTCACCCCCTACCTCCGTGACGCCAGAAGTATTAGGTGCAGCCCTTTTATAGCTGTTGGTTTTTCCATATGGCTCGGATTTACATTAATTGTAAACTCTTGAGTTAGTCGTGGCTTCTCCAGGCATTTGGACAAACTCGGAACTCAATGCTCACTGAAAGGAAACCACAAAATGTCAATAGTGTCAGTAGGTCGAGTTCCGCACAAGTGGCTTACGTCAGTGGCACACAAACTTCCTCACGTAGAATGGGGCCGCTCTCTCTCCGTAACACGCCAGCCCACTTAGTAATCCACTTGGTTACCTGCGCGGCGCTCCGCGCTGAATGTCAGGGTTTAACGTCACATTTACAGTGACCGCCTTCCTTGTGTAGACTGCAGGGATCGAAATTGGGGGGCTCTGAGTGCTGTTTAGCTCTTGGCAGAGAGAAGAGTGCTTCTGGTAATCTCTTTGAAAGTCCAAGGCAGGCGTTAGTTTCAGCACCTGCTTGATTGGCCCCCTTGGAATGTGCATCAATCACTCCTGACAGCCTCAGGAGTTAAAACAAAAGTTACTACTAAAACAGAGAAAGTGTGCCACCAAGCACCACAAAATAAATATGACACATTGTAGTAACAGCTCCTGCTAAGTGGCGCTTGCCGTTCTAAAATGCATGTACAATTTAAAACGTTTTTTTTTAAGCTCTGATTTTCAAAGCGGAGTCAGTTTCACTGCTCTTCTCACAGGAAAGCAGTGGCAGGACTGATATTTCTTGTAGAGCCTTTCTATTAGAAGGTCTAATAACATTTTCTTGCAACACTTTTTTACGGCTTTAAAATGATATGAAGTGCTACAAACGGTAATGCAAGTAATTACTGCGGGAAGCCCTACTTTGCTAATTTTGTAAAGGTTTGTTACGGCCTACAGCTCAAAATGCATAAAAGAGACACTCAAAAGAGCAGGCCTGGACTGGCCCACCGGGACACCGGGAGTTTCCCCGGTAGGCCTCGAGGTGTAGGGCCTCTTTTCTTGGTGGAGGGATACATAATCAAAGGGAAATCATGACATAATCCCATGCATCCAGCCAGGCTGGGCTGGGTGGAGTTTGCGCGGCGTGCTGCCTGGATGACCTTTCTGCCCGTGGCTTGTGCGTCTGCAAATTATGGGAGTCATCGGCCAGGCACATCACTGAAACTGCACGTTCCTAGTGTGCTGCTCGCATGCGCATGTGCGGCCCAACGCATGCCAGTTACAGTTTTGGTGACTCGACGATGAGGCAGGCTGTGGGCCTGCACCATCTGCATTGACTGTTTGGCACTGGCTCAGGGCAGCAGGTCTCGTTCCTTTCACAGAAAGGTAAGGCGGCATGAGTACCAACTTAAGTCTATCACAGTGCTGCAAAATGCTGTTTAAGAGAGCGACTGCAGGCACGTAATGAGAAATTCGTCCTTGTTCCTTTCCATCCCGACAGTATATAAATGTGACTGGCATTGGGGTCTAAATGGTTCATAATCATAAGGTCAAGTGAGGAGTTAGGCGCCGCTGCACTGGGAAGCGCTATAAGTATGTGCGTATGTAGCATACGTTAGTATAGCGCAAACCTAGCTAGAAAACAGAAGAGCGATACAGAGGGGCGAACGCTAATAAGGGGGTAGCAACGTGCTTGGCACTGAGATTTGTATGAACATTGTGGGCACTGCAGGAAACATAACGTGCACACTGCACGTGCATGCGGAGGACGACTTCCGATGCATTGATATGGGATTTGATTTAAACACGGAAACATGGTTCGTAATATGGATCTCTCTTGTTGTTCCCCTCCCAACTTTGCTTTTTAAAAGTTTCCAGAAAAAGCACATCTCTGTGAAATAATTTGCCACTGCAATGCGTACATGGTATGCTTTAAGCACATTTATGGCACGATGATGCATTAGCCATCGGTAGGGCGCGATTGCACGGGAGAGGAGGAAGAATAAATCAAGATTAGCTGTTGTCAACTGTCACCTCTACACTGGCTCACATGGGCTTTCTTTCGGATTCTTAGTGTGCGGTTGAAGGTCCTTGTGCAGTGACTTGGTATCTACGTATTGGGCATAACCACAGCAATATGCAGAAAGCTTCACAAGGTTTGAAATTTGGCGGCCTGAAACTTCCAGAACGGTTTCTTTCTAAAATAAAAGTATAAGAACAGGAAAACTTAATTTAAAAAAGTAGAGGAGCACTGCTCCCAACGGCTCCCGCTCACTTCGACCACTGGAATTGGCTAAAGTGCCACATAGAAGCTGAAACTATTGCATTAGAATATAGCTAGGAAGAAATAGCACGAGGTGGGACACAAAGCTTATAGGTGTTTAGTTATTTATTTAGCTATTGACTGTCCATGGCTATGATAAGCCCTACGGCCATTTCCACCTGCTTTCAGCCCCTCTCCAACCAAAACACATCCTCCTGTGATCTCTTTGAGCTAGTTTTATCAAGCCTTACCATCAAACTGTGTGCTCAAAGTGCCTGCCAGTGTTTTCTCAAAGCAGTCTTCTGAGAGTTAATGACTTAATTGGAACTGCAAAAGCACTACCGGTGTAATAAAATGTCAACCAGGTCTGCCTTCAGCCACTCGATTTATAAGCACTATACATGTCCTTCACTGAAGTCCTGTTCAAAACAAGCATTGACAAAGCCAACTGTTTAAGCTTGTGCATCAATATTAGGCATTCACCAGGCACTGCTGTTATATAACCAGGTACACTCACCACTTTCCACCTGCTACAATCCAGTTAGTACGACTACAGCAGTGCCTGACAAATTCCTCTCCCACCATGTCTACACAAAAGCCAACACTGTTGGCATTGCCAGTGCTCATTTAATAGTGCCTTTTATCTGTATCCCCTTCCTAGCATGAGAATAGGATGAAATGGATTAGGGATGCATGTTGTCTGGGTACCTTTAAACTAGATGAATTCATTTTTCTCATCTGCAAAATGTGGAATGTCCCTGGTCCCTCTATCATCTACTTTGAAAGATCATGAATTTATTTAAGACATGACTTTTCAATCCATATATGTTTAAAACATGCTTCAAATGCACTCATTTCGACTAATTCTTGTCAACATTTTCTTGGGGGAAACTCAAATCCCCTCATAGAAGGAGGGTTGAGCTCCCGTCATGTGCACGCTCGTTCAGTGAACTATGGGGCCACTTTGAAAAATATTCCAGGGCCACTTTTGGTTCCCAGTCCGGCTCTGCAAAAGAGTACTAAAGTACATCAACTTTTAAATTATCTTAATACACCAGTTGCAGATAATACAAATTGCAAACCAGTTACAAACTATACTTCTGATTAAAGCCATGCAGTTGCCTTAATGAGAGCTTTCACTGTAACACTAGAAAGGGTTTGGTAATGAAGTTGCCTATCCGCTTCCATTGACCCTGTGTAGAGATGAGTGTTCCAGCTTGAAAACCATTCAAGCTGCTGCCTCATCACGAGTTTGGCCAAAGCCTTTAAAATATTACTGCCGCATAAGGGCTGGACAAATCACGAGTTGGACAGAACATGGCATTTTGACCTCCAGCTTTTTGCTGGAGGGAAAAATTGCAACTCCTGGGCTGTTTTCATTCGTTTTCTGCGCTATTACCGCCAGCGCAAATACCGCCTTTGGTAATAGCACTTCCCAGCCCCATTGGGTACTATGGAACCAATGGGCAATGAGGATTTGCCGTCCCCGCAACTTGTGATCTGGCGCAAATTACACCGAACTGAGTTGCGGTAGCGCTATTACTGCTATGCGGTACCGCCGGGATACAGCCCAACTCGTGATGAGGCCCTTAGTCAAAAAATTGGCTTTGTCCATTGTTGAATCTCGAAAAAATACATTCAGTCCAATACATGGTAAAAAGAAACGTCAAGTGTGACTAGCGTTTTAATGTTCGAGCAACACCATCGAACAGGTTTTCAGCGATCAACATCTCCATTACAAGCATGCTGTTTCTAGCCACGCAGAGAAACCACATAATAAATTAACTGAGTTAAATTTTAAAATAAAACTAGTGTTTATAAATGTTATTGCCTTTTGATATATGATCATTTTGCCATTTTACTGCAACTAAATGCGTAGCGATCAACCATTTTGCACATATTTTGTTAACTGGTGCCATTTTCTTTTGTTGGTTAATGCACCTGACGCAGAAGTCTGAATCCGTGGGGATCAGGTTCGAATCAAAGTGGGTATGACTCAGCCACTCATTCTCCAAAAGCACTTAAAAAATGCACTATCCTCTACAACAGACTTCGGACTGAGCCATGTAGTGCCTCGCTGTACCGTAGCACACATCTCGGCAACTAGTACATTCAGCAGCTCCACCACCATATTTTTGTTGCATTCTTACCCAAAAGAGCAACCAGAGATACTTTGAAAACATTACCCTATATCTGCACCCAAAAGACAGCGAGAGAGGACAAGGTGGTAACAGAGAAAGAGGCAGCTGCAAAAAGAAACATGTGGCAGTCAGATACACCAACAAAAATAGTGATCTAGTGGCAGAGTGATGACAGACATATAAGGTAGCAGCAGAGAAAGAGGCGCCCTAAGCGCAAACAAAAGGGTAAGCAAAGCAGCCAGCAATGCAAGTGCAGGAGAGAGCAACATAGCAATAGAAAGAGTATGGCGCATGGATTCGTGGGGCACTTATCACAGATTAAATAGAAGCAAGTTCCACCTGTAAACCTTTTTTTCAGAGGAGTTTATGATCTTCTACAGAATGGTTTTAACTCATTCCTTGCACATGCAATGTCATTTCTGAAAAACACATCAAAGAGTTCAACAGCTCCTGGGTCATGTGAATAACTCCTGGTCAGAGGGAAATACTCGACATCCAGGAGATGCTCTCCGCTCCTGCTTCTTGAATCCGAATTTCGACCCCTGAAACAGCAAGGAAATACTCCAGCACTCTATACCACACCAGACCACTCAGTAACCCACTTGGTTACCTGCAATGTTCTCTAGCTGCGCGGGCCCTCTGGACTATTGACTTCTGGTCCCCTTCACTGGGCCCCCTTCCAAACCCCATCTCGATAGTAAAAAATATTGGAGTCAAAATGTCAGCATCTCTTTCAGCAACTCCCCACGCTAAGGCAAGATGCAGTTCGGGTCATGCAAAACCTAGGATGCTAAGGACAATGTGCCCATTTATTCCTAGAGAACTGTGCAGCCTGGTAGTCTCGGCATCAATCTCAAGGGCCTTGGACTAATGCAACGCTACACTGCTTGCTCAGCCTACATTTCTTATACAGAGTCTGCAGGTGGTGTAACATTCAGCTGCATGCCTGGCCACCATCTTGCCCCGGTACTGCAGTGCCTTCATTAACTGCCAGTGGTGGTGAAAAGTACATTTAAGATGCTGTGGCTTGTTCATCTGACCTATTATGGCTCCGGTGTGTCTTATCTTTGTCAGGAACTAATTAAATATGCTCCCTCACAGAACCTGTGTTCTGCAAATCAGCTATTGTTGCGTGTCCCCCGTTTTCTCAGAGTCACCATCAGGGGACACGTTTTCTCGGTTGCTTCTCCGACCCTGTGGAATCTTTGTCCTCTGACCTTGCGTGCCATTGTTGATCACTTGGCCTTTCGAAAAGCGCTCAATACACTTTTGTGTTAGCTAGTCCGTCTTCCTGCTTCTTTTTCTCCTTTTTTTCTGGTTGCTTTTGCTTCTCATTTTGCTTTCTGGAAAAGCAATCGTGCCAAGATACCCTTGGGTCATAGTCGTGCTTAAGAAGTCTAGATAATATAACACAGGCTATTTGCAGATGTGTGTGAGAATGGTAGGCACGAGCACCCAGCATAGTCACCCTCCAGCTCATTGCTATCCATGAAAATGCACAGCTAGCACAGCCCTGCCCACATAAGTCATCAGGTTCATAAATAACAATGAGGCAGCCCAGGATGCGGGTCCATGGGCAGTGCACCCTGTTCATTCTTGTTGTGTGACTAGGAATGAATGACAGTTAATAAAGTTGCCAAAAAAGACACCATAATCAAACTGAAACAATAAGTGCCGGGGCCTTGGAAATAAGTGCCAGCGCTGAGCCCTGGCAAACACCCCACAAATTAAGCACTGTACAGCACCCTGAGAGCCAAGACAGCCAGGATCCTGGTGCTTTTCACTGTTGAACCGCTTGGAGCCCGTTTCAAGAACTGTTGAACACAATTCAACCAGAAGGACCCTCCATTGTTGCCTTTTGCTCTGTACTGATCTTCACACAGCATGTACACTATCCAACTTGGAATAAATCCATCAAATAAGTAGTTTCCAAAGTTGCAATCATAACCAATTACAGTGGTATAAATCCACTGCCCGAAATAAAAGTATCAAGCAAGTCACTGCAAGGTTTCATAGATTACACATGAAACGTTGGCGCCACACTACGTCAGTCTTTACTTTTGAAATACGTACAGGTAAGTTACTTGTTCTTCTCCAGCATAGGGTCTGGCATGGATTCACATGCTCATGAATAAAGAATACATAGCAGTGCAACATTACACAACCGTGGGTGGTGGCAAGGCTTAACAGAAGCAAAACGCTTACCTCTGGAACAGACTCACCTCAAGTGAACAGGTTGCGTAGCACTGCTTGGCCGACCCTGGACTCCTCTCTGGAATCCCTGTTGATGCAGTAGAACCTCATGAAGGTGTACACAGACCTCCATGTAGCAGTCCTGCAGATATCCAGCAGGGGCACACCAGAGAGTAATGCTGTTGTCGCAGCGACCGCTCTGGTGGAATGGACTCTCGGACAGCCAGGCAGCGGTAGGTTGGCCAACCGATGACAATGTGTCGTACAGCTGGAGAGCCACCTAGAGATGGAAGCCTTGGGCAAGGCCTTCCCGTGGTTCACAGGAACAAAGTTCACTAACAGTTAAGACGTCTCCCGAAAACTCTTTGTGCATGCCACGTAGAACTTCAGAGCCCTTTCAGCCGGTGACGAGAGCTTCAGAAGAAACACAAGTAACACCAAAGGCTCGTTGAAGTGGAATTCCGACGGAACCTTTGGCATGAATGAGGGGTGTGTCCGTAGTACTACCTTCGACTCGTGGAAAGTCTGATATGGCTGTTTGAAGAATAGGGCCTGATTCTCACCCACACCTCCTGGCAGCCTTTTCCACGAGAGGAACTTGAGAGGGGCCCGATTCATAGGCTCGAAGGGGTCTCCCATGAGCCTCGTTAGCACCACATTGAGTTCCCTTGCCAGGGAAGGAGCATTCACCGGTGCAAAATAACGAAACAGTCCTTTGAGGAACTGCTTGATGAGACAGTGGGACCAAAGGGAAGATCTTTCAGGAGACCTGGTGTAGCGGGAGATGGACCTTGATAGAGGCGTGCACCAGCTCTGCCTTGGCCAAGGACAACAAGTATGGAAGAATCTGTGGGGCCATGACCCTCAGAGGGTGATCTTCTGCGACCAGTACCACGTAGAGAAACGCTTCCACTTGCGACTGTAGCACTAAAGAGTTAATGATGTCCTTCACTGGTGAGCAGATCCACGACCACTGGCAGTTTGACTGGAGGCGACGCCGACAGCCTCAGAAGGTCCGGGCACCAAATCTGCCTTGGCCACACCAGGGCGACGAGTCTCATCCTGCATAGTCATTGTTTGAGTTGACTGATGATGTGAAGATCCTCACCACCCTGCCCTTCAGGGACGGAAGGAATGACTCGAGGGCCCAGAGCACTGCCCGCAGCACCAGGATATTGATGTGGACATCCTTCTTCTCCGGCAGCCGCAGGCCTCTGGCATGCAGACGTCTAGTGTGGGCTCCCCAGCACTCCATGGAAGTGTCCGTGGTGATAGTCTCCTGGTATCGGGGAGGCACGGGGGGGTTTGAAACCCTGTGCCCCAGGTAATGTTGGAGTGTATGCCCCACCACCTCACCACCCGACAGAACTCCTCGTCAAGAGGGATCTTATCCACAAACTTTCCGGCACTTGTATCCAGCGAGCATCCAGGAAATCCCGAAGAGGCCGCAACCTGCAGAGCCAGATAAGGTAGATGCACAATGACATCATGCCGAGCAACGACTCGATGGTCCGCACCATGGCGGCCTTCAGTGACAACAGTTGCTGCACCTTCCCTAGCACAGCCACTATCCTCTCCTCCGAGAGTGAAGCTAGGCAGGAGACTGTGTTGAGCCTGGCTCCTAGGAACAGTGCGTTCTGCAATGGTGTCAATCAGGACTTCGGATAATTGACAGAGAACCCCAGATCCGTCGGCAGCTGGGTGGGCGTCTCCATGTGTTCCACGGCTACCTCTCTAGAATTGGCCCGGGTGAGCCAGTCGTCAAGGTATGGGTATCCCTTGTAGACGTAGATGGGCCACCACTGGTGCCAGGCACTTTGTGATTCCCCCTGGGAGTTACTTTATGCCAAAAGGATAGGCCTTGAACTGGTAGTACCTTCCCTGCACCATGAAGCATAGGAAGTTTTGATGCTTCCTGTGAATGGGGACATGGAAGTAGGTGTCCTCCAGATCCAGAGGCGTCAAGAAGTCTCCTTCCTCCAGTTGGCCGAGCATGTGCTGCAACGTGTGCATCCTGAATTTTTGGGACTTTAGGAAATGCCACATGTCCAGAATGGGCCTCCAGCCCCCGGTCTTCTTTTTTGTAAGTAGTATCTGCAGTAGACTCCGGAGGGATCCGCTGACACTTTTGCTGAAACTCCAGTGTATGTCCATGGGCGGGAGCGTCCACCACCCATCTGTCAGTGGAGATCTTTTCCCACTTGCTGACGAATCTCGTCAGCCCAGCCTCCCACGGGGTGCTTGGGTGGGGGCTCAATGTCCTGGCCGGTTCAGTCCTGCTTTGGAGCCTGCGTTCTGCCTATGAGGGCGATAAAGGCGCCAACCACCTCCACCGAAAGCCTTGCAATGACCGCTGTAGGCCTCCTGGGTCGTGGACCGGGAGGGCTGACAGTATGACAAGGAGACTCCACAAACACCTTTTTGTCGATCTGCCTGAATTTTCGCCGATGCTGCTGGAGAGTACCCAGAGCACAAGCCTCATCTGAATCCATCTTGATGGCATGCAAGGGTTCATCAACGGCCTTCCCGAAGAAGTTACCACTGTCAAAGGGCATGTCCAGTGCCCTTGTCTGGACCTCTAGGGTGAAATTGGTGGCCTTCAGCCAGCCTCAATGACAGAGGCAGACACCATTCCCCATCTGCCAGAAACCTGTGTTAGCGATGTCCAGGGCCACGTGATAGCATGGTCTGACGCCACTTCACTTTCCGGGAGGAGTGCGATTGCCTCCACCAGCTTGTTGTCAGTAGGAACTCCAGAATTAGAGCCAGCTTGTACCACAGTTCCTTGTCATACCTGGCCAGGATCGCCAATGCTTTGGTGGCCTTGATGGTCGACACCGGAGTAAATTACCTTCCTCCCCATGCCATCCAACTTCTTCCCCTCCCTTAACGCAGGAAGATGAGTGGTTAGAAGACCTCTTCTTCACAGCTGCCGAGACCACCGAGTCCGACAACGGTACTTTTTCTCCAGTCTATTCTGCGTGGCCGTGGCCGAGCAGGGATTCTTCAGGAGGGCTAGGCCTTCCTCCCACACGTCGCCCAGGAGGGGAACTGCCATGATGGTCTTCCTCTTGGCCTCACGCCACTGGTATAGGAAGCCCTCCTCCTTGGTCCCTTCAGACATCAGCTGGAAAAGCTCAGAAGCTTTGGTGACCATGGCATGAAACATCTGGCGTGGGTGTGACAGTTGATGCGGGGCTGTCAGATGGTGCTTAGTCGTTTTAGCTGGAGGCTGATCCGGAGCCGCTGGGGCCTGCGGCCTCCTCTTCTGGATTTCTGACACCAGCGTGTGTGGGGTTGAAAGGATGTCCAGGGATAGATCCCAAGGCTGAGCAGGCGTGGTTGGCACACTAGGCCCGCCGCAACCTCATTGCCTTCGCCGGTGCCGTCACCGCTGCCGTCATCCTCCTCCACGTCTTCATGGCCCACATGCAGGGACTCCCAGTCCTCGTCGTTCGAAGATGAAACATCCATATCTTGGGATACGACCTGTGGCCCCATCTTTTTTGCACCCTGAGGGGCCTGAGCCAGGCTTAGCAACGGCATTCTCTTCTCTGGTGTGCCATCAGACTCTGCCACTGCCCCGGCTGTGACCTCCCGCCTCAGAGGCAAGGACACCATGGATGCATTAGGGGCTACAGGGTCAGCTCCTTTGGCTTTCGAGAGAGCGGCCCCCACCAGATAAATCGTCAACAATTTCTCCTGCGCCGCCTGGGCCTTCTTGGGCAGGTCGGACATCTTTTCCTCCACCCTAGGGTTCTCGGGCTTCTCCCGCAGGTTAGCCAGTTTGGGTGACTTCCTCTTTGAGGAGGAGCTTGATCGATGATTGGCGATGGAGACAGATGGTGACGTTGATCGCGCCCCTGATGGAAGCAGACTCGAGTTGCTTGGCCTGGTCTTGGGCCCCCACAGATGGGGCGCCCTCAAAGGACTTAAAAGCCTGCTCTTTGGACCAGCCGGTCCTGGGTGAGGCATAAACCTGCCTGGGGCACGGGGCAGAGGCCTTGGCGCTTAGCCACAACGCCAGTCTACTGTGTCAATCCTTCATCGTTCTCTTGGAGAAGCCGAGCCAGATCTTGCAATCTCCTTCTTTGAAGTCCGGGTGAAGGCATTAGAGGCATTGAATGTGTTTGTCATCTACAAACACGTTCCACAGTCCACATCTGGTGCAGGTCTGGAAAAGGGAACTTCCTTCCTTATTCTCCTCTGTCATCGTCGGAGGTGCTGAGTAGGCCCGATGGCCTTTCTGGAAACTTCGACAATCCTTGCCCTCAAGGGGCGTTGAAATTCACTGACAAACGGGTCCCCGTTTGGCGGCCGTTGGAGAGAAGAGCACACAGGCTAAAAAAATAACTTTTTCCGTCAAAAAAGCACAAAAACCAGGGAATAGCTCACAGATCAAAACGCAAGGACTGCCAACACTTGAACGTGTGGTAAAAATCTGAAGATGATTGCCAGAGGGAGGGGCTTAGGGAGAGGGCAGTCATAGGCTGGGGGCAGTATGACCCAGAGTACAGTGATTGGTTTATACAAGAAATACAGTTTGTAAGTGAAAGTGACACATGTTTTCTTTTACCGAGGATTCCCAGTCTGACGAAGGCGAATATTCATGAGCATGTGAATCCATGCCAGACCCCATGCTGGAGAAATACACAATTATCAGCTCTGTTGTGCAGTGGAAGAACGAAGGTTTCTTCCATTGGACTTGATGCTAATACGTTCAGACAGATAGGTGGGATTGCTGAGGGACAAGCACTTGTGTGTTGTCATTAGCACTTTGTGTGTTATGCGATGTTTTACAGGAAGCCAGCGTAGCTTCTTCCTGAAGATGGAGATATGAGTGCGATGAGATTGATTGAAGATGGTGCGCACAGCGTTGGTCTGAGCCACCTGTAGAGATTGAATATTGGTGACAGTAGTGCCAGACAAAAGACTGTTACAATAGTCAAGTCTGGAGTTTATCAATGCTGTTGACAGTAGAGCACAGTTTCCGCTGTAATGAAAGGGCAAATACAGCTGATTCGTTTGTTAATCAATCCATAACTGGACCTGATGTTGGAGACATGAGAGTTCATAGATAGCTCTTCATCCAGAACGACTCCCAAGGTCTTAACTTTCCTTTGGACATTGATGGTATTGTCTACAATAGGAAAGTTGGCATAGTCAGAATCAAGTTTGTTCCGCGTTGCAGCTGGAATAGCGAAAGTATGGAGAGTAAAAGGAGATAAGGAAAAGGATAATTTTGTGGTCGACAAGTCGACCAGAGGGGGGACTGAAGTAGGAGAATGGGAAAACACCCTCCCCCCCAACCTCATCCAGGCCATGGCCTAGGGGATCAAGGCCCAAGCACCCCCCACAAGAGGAGTTCCAACA
This sequence comes from Ambystoma mexicanum, assembly GCA_002915635.3. Lineage (NCBI taxonomy): Eukaryota > Metazoa > Chordata > Amphibia > Caudata > Ambystomatidae > Ambystoma > Ambystoma mexicanum. Next base: position 1,033,072,819 of record CM030325.1, read on the forward strand.
ATTCCCTTGCTTACCGGATGACAAACTATCCTGCTTCAAAAGCATACACGTACGAGGAGTATGCCCACTAGCACGCCCGGGTCAGGCCGATGCCTGCACCATGGACCAGCTCGATTAGACACCAACCACGGAAATCATCATCATTAGAGATGCCATGACAACATAGCCAACAGACAAGAACACACATGCCACCATGCACACTGGTCACTCACACACCAACCAACACGAAGAATATACCCAGTGCTATGACGTAGCGGACTGACATACCCACGGACATGCATCATTGTTATTTTTCACATAGGCCTTCTACAGCACCGCAGAAATGCAAGACGCCTGAAGAGCTGGTGTATATGCTTGCTGCTGTTTTCTCGCTACCTATCACTATGAAGATGCCACCATGTATATCTAATGCTCTGTATGACATTCTGTCACCCCGCAACCTCCATAGTATGGATTATGTACCGCCACCCACAAACTAGGCCCAAGTAGGCCGCAAGCAAGAGTCCCCAGGCAGGAGCCTTGCAAACAAAAATCCTCCCAGAACGAAAATGCAAGTGTTGACCATGCAGAACGAGCCCCCAACGAGAGCTCGTAACCAAGGCCACGATGTTGCAACCCACATGCCGTGCTCCCAGCGTCAAAGTTAAACCTGCCGGTGCCAAGCCATCAGAGCCAAAAAACACAAATCTAATGCTCACAATTCTGCTCCAGCTACGGTCTCCCTACACGTGACCAAGCCGAACTGATAAGATGCCAAGCTCACGAGACAGAAAATCGCCAGGGTCTCACGTCTGGGACACAGGTTGCAACAACGAAGCTGCAAGTTGGACACCTACAGCGATGGGAAAGAGCTGCTCACCAGCCGGTAAGCAGACCAGTCCATTGTCCACCATAAACACATAGTTGTACATTGTTGCAAATGTCAGGCACACCGCGAGCTGGGAACGGTGATGGTCCCAGGCTTGGGGGCTCGCGGGAGAACCAATCAGAATACAGGGGGCTCATCACTGACGCCATTACTCTTAACCAATCACCAAGGGTCCCCTTGTAACAATTCCAATGTAGCAACTGTTAGGGACAGCCCAAGTGTACCACCTGACCCATCCTTATCCACTAACATTTCCTCACATCGGGTAACTATACTAACCCTACCACTCGGGGAACCAACCCAGGTGATGCAAGTAGCGCGTCATACTGCTGTAAAACTGGCCTGCGAGCCCCACTAACGAGTCTCACCTGATGCATATGAGCTGAGAACTATCCCTGCCGTTACTATAATAAACAGCAGTAATTACCTTGCTCCTTGTGTGCGTCTCATACTCCATTTGGGATGCGGGAGGAGTTGGGGCCTCCCCAGCCCCGGAGGTCCGCGGACAGCTCTGCCAGCCCCCGTGAAAATAACCCCGACAAGGTTTTCTTAGAGGACACTATCATGAGCTCTGTGTTTTTGTTGTTCAAAGCTAGGGAGTTGCAGGCCATCCAGTTCTGTATGGCTTTGTAGATGCTGTTGATAGTTTCAACATCGTTCTTATACAAGCCACTTAGTTGTATGACAACCCGAGTGTCATCTGCATAGTTTGTATATTGAACTCCAAGTTTACTAAGAAGATCAAGAAGGGGACGAATATACAAATTAAAAAGCAGTAGCGACAGACAAGAACCCTGTGGGACGCCACAAGTTCGAGAGATGGGAGTGGATTGATTGCTTCCCACGCATACCCTTACAATTTGAGAGCCCAAGAAGGAGGCTATCCATCTTGATGCTAGCACTGAGCAATCTGCGACCGCTCTGAGCCTTGTCAATAGTAAACTGTGATCAACCAGATCGAAGGCTGCAGAGAGGTCAAGTAGCATCAGCAACGTGGCTTGATTTTTGTCTGCTATGCCCGCAAAGGTGGACTTTAAGTCGAGCATGGCCGTCTCGGTCCCGTGACGAGCCCTGTAGCCTGACTGTCGAGTACCAAGGATGTTGTGTTCTTCGACATGAGCCTGCAATTGCATATAGCCTAGTTTATCCAATATCTTCGGAATGAAGGGCACATTGGTTATTGGCCTGTAGTTATCTTCATTAGTGGGATCCAAATTTTCTTTTTTTAACAAAGGGGTTATCCAGGCGGATTTGAGCGCATCAGGTACCAAACCTTCATCAAAGGATCGGTTTATGAGCTTGGTGATCCAAGGGACCAGTACGTCAGTAGATTCCTTGAAGATGTTTGTCGGACAGTCATCTGCTGGGCAGGATGCAGCCATAAGATCCTGTATCACTTTAAGTACCTCTTTTTCAGAGTAATGAGCGAAGGAGAATTGAGGAATTCTACTATCGGAGTTGTTGAGAGGGGTTTTTCTTTTTATAGGTGATCTAGGTGCCACGTTGCTATGGGCATCTTTGATTTTTTCCTTGTGGGAATCAATTTTAGATATAAATGCATTGTGGATGTCTTGGCACCATTTGGAATCTTTGGTCATATTATTGGATGGTGGTGGCTGATCCTGAAATTCAGCTAGAATTTTAAACAGCTCACCAACATTAGATTGGGCGTTTATGATCATTTTATTGTAATGTGTGGCTTTGGCATCAATGATAAGTTTTTTGTATGCCAGTGTGGATTTTTTATAGGCAGCTAGAGTATCGCCATTGGGGTCCCTTCTCCAGGATCTTTCTAGAGCTCTTTTGGTTTGTCTGGCAGCGACAATATCTTCTGAGAACCATGTGTTTTTTGTGGCTTCAGACATGATTACCTTCATTTTCATAGGAGCAAGGTCATTAACTGCTTCTTTGATGATGAGAGTCAAGTGGTTAACTAAGGCAGAAGAGTCAGCAAAGTTGGATAAGGGTTGTAACATTTATTAGCAGCAAAGATAGTTTGGGGGCTGTTATGTTTTCAAATTACGAGTCATCTTTCGGAGACGCGGGTGGGTGTTATGTTTGGGCGGAGAATTAGGTAAGGCAATCTTGGCCTGGATAAGGGAATGGTCAGACCATATACATGGTGTGACCGTAATGTCCGAGATGTTAGTATGTTGTGATATGAGCAATACACTAGGGTTATATAAAATGGATGAAATAAAGGTGCAATTGAAATATCAATCTCCCTCCCAATGTCTGTCGCTACCTCCTCTTCCCCCTGAGTACCACCTTCTCTTCTTCTCTGAACCTCCTTCACAACCTGATGTTACAACCTCCGCTTATTTCTTCCCACCCTCTCACCTCCAGTGCCTACACCTCCTCCTAAACAACTCTGTTCTCACTCTCCAACCACCTTCCACAATTGCCTTCTCCTACAACCCACACCGACTTGCAGAGTCCTCTGGTTTTTGTAGTGTTCTCCCGGGGCTGGGACCTTGGTGAGTGGCTAGACCTGTACCTTACCATTGGGGCAGGGTTGGAATTTTCATGTTTGCATATGGGTGTTTACGGCCTCGCTTGGGTGCTAGGGAGTGGACTATGTTTTCATCTGGCCTGTTCACCATTTTGAATTACACTCCCCCTTCCCAGTCACTCTATAGTGACATGAGTGAGTGTCACTGGGGTCAACACCTCCCTTGCTTGCGTTTCCCTGAACCCTTGGATATGATGGTGAATGCTGGTGCTGCGTTGTTGTGTTGTGTTTCACACTTCACAGCAGCAGTGTTCTGTGCAACCACAGCAATACTGTAAGGGCGGAGGATCCTGCAGGTCCTGTGGGTTCACTTTCAGGCAGTGAGGTGCGCAGAGAAGTTACATTTGGGCAATAGCATTTGCATTATAGGCTGGTAATGGTGGGTGTCAATGTTGGCCTACCCTCTTCCGCTCCCAAAGCCCATTACACAAGTGCATGGGCAGTTTGATCATTGCTGAAACAGCTGCATATTGGCACCTGTTAGCAATGGCTGCCTGGGCCAATTAAGAACAGCCCGGCCAGGACCGCATGCGTGGGGAGGCCCGACCTGGCTGCCCAAAGTACCCCAAACACCCACCTCGTGGCCAGGCGAGGTGGACCCGTCATTATTAAAGTCCACCCGGGCTGCGCATGCCAGGAGCAGTCTGTGCGATGAGCAGAGTGGAGCAGCAGAAGCCCACTCCAACCCAGGGGGTGAAGCAGTGAGGGAATAAGTCCTGGGTCGCCCTCTGTGGCCAACCCATGTGAAGACAGGAGGTAGTGAAGTGAAGCGGCCCAGGTGAAGGTGAGTGGCCTGGCCCATGCCCCATGTGAGGCATTGCAGAAGGAACGGGCCTGAAGATCCAAGGCAGCAGGAGCGGCGGTAAGCGCAGCAGCGTTCCCATGGCAACAGGGACGTAGCTAAAAAGGAAAATGGCAATGATGTCGGGTGGGCCCCCCAGCCAACAAGGCCCACCCAGAAATAAATACTGCGGGTGTGGTGGTGAGTAAAGAGGGGGCCCTCAACGAATGGGTCCCGCCCAGAAATAACATTAGAACAGCAGTGAGCGACAGTGAAGTGTGGGTGGACCCCCACAGACCCAGGGTGTCGCCCAGGAAATTAAAAGCAGCACGGGCTGCACAGTGAGGGTTATGGACGGGGCCACCAAGAAGGGAAGAGCAGGGGCTAAGCCCCAGTCACCAACTGGAGAGAAGAGAGGTCCGGCCCCACACTTCATCTCTGAGGAACAGGCACAGTCACCAGGGGCAAAGGGAGTGGGTCTGCCTATAGCCACACATCAGCCAGCTGCCTGCAAGAGCCAGCGCCCCCTGGATAGACTGAAAGGTACTGCGAAGGGGTGACTGACTGCAGAGGTCGCCAGCCAGCTGCCTGCAAGAGCCAGCGCCCTCTGGATAGACTGAAAGGTACTGCAAAGGGGTGACTGTCTGCAGCAGTCACCAGCCAGCTGCCTGCAAGTGCCAGCACTCCAAGGATAGACTGAAAGGTACTGCAAAGGGGTGACTGACTGCAGCAGTCACCAGCCAGATGCCTGCAAGCACCCCCTGGATAGACTGAAAAGTACTGCAAACGGGTGACTGACTGCAGCAGTCACCAGCCAGATGCCTGCAAGCGCCAGCGCCCCCTGGATAGACTGAAAGGTACTGCAAAGGGGTGACTGACTGCAGCAGTCACCAGTCAGCTGCCTGCAAGAGCCAGCGCCCCCTGGATAGACTGAAAGGTACTGCGAAGGGGTGACTGACTGCAGCAGTCACCCCATCGTGACAGCGATTTATGTTGTATATGTTGTGAGACTATTTACTAGCAGTAAACAGGTCTTTCTTATTAGGACTTTTCTCGTTATTGAGTATTCTTAAAAGAATACTATTGTTACTGCAATAGTTTTAAATAATATTATATTGATGCTACATATAAACTAATGTATTCATTGTATTTATAGGTTAAATTATGCAAGTCTGCGATTTTAATGTTAATCTTGGATGCTAATATTGCAATAGAATGTTTCAGAAACGTACTCCACATAATCATACTTCTGCAAGCATTTAATATGCTCTAGAAATCACTAAACTACCCACTGAAAACCAGGCGCGTCTTTGTTCCACCACTCCTAGCGATCCACTGACCCATACTCTCTTGTATCCAGAGTGGCATACTGGCATCCATTGACCCATGCGCTCTTGTCTCCTAGGATGGCATACTGGCATCCACTGACCCATGCGCTCTTGTCTCCTAGGATGGCATACTGGCATCCACTGACCCATGCTCTCTTGTCTCCTAGGGTGTTTGGGATGTTTAAGAACACCAACAACAGAGAATCCATCTACGCCTGGTTCACCTTCTCCCATTGGCTCGTCTACGCCAACAGCGCCGCCAATCCCATCATCTACAACTTCCTGAGCGGTAAGGTCACCCTAATCAGGGGTGTGCAACTCATGTTGCTTCTAGTGGAATGCAGTGGCATCAATCTCAGTTTGCACTGGGCGCTGTAATCCTCGGGGAACCAGGGGCGAGTCACAAGGGGGTGGGGGAGAGGGGGTCCATCAGCACTTGGCAAGCCATGCTGCTGAAACCGTTCCTCCTTTACTGATTCAGAGAGTGCTCCTGGTCCGCTGCAGAAACTGCTCCCTGTGCGATTCAGAATTAAGTGAGGATAACTGGGAGTCTAGCTATGCTTGGCCATTCTCAATTCCAGACTGGAGTGTTTGGGAGTTAGGCCATGAGATTCCTTTTGAATTTCTGTCCCTTCTTAGATTCTTGATAGCAAAGTCCTAGTGCTCTCTAACACTATTCAGACTTCCCTGGTACTTTGTTACCATTAATACATTTTTAATATAATGTGAGCATGACTTCCATACACAGAGGATAGATTTATCCACTGCAAATTGTACCACATTGTGTTGAACTCAGACAGAGGAAGGGGTGTTGCTAGGTCTGGAAATGATCTGGGGCTACACTAATGTCGAGACTCGGGGCTGACTAGTGTTTTGGTTGTAGCTCCTGAGCTTCTATTCGGGGATACAACCAAATGACCCAGGGCTATATACCCCTCAGCCCCCCCTACAAACGCCTCTGGAGAGAGGGCCTCATTACGAGGTTGGAGGTAGCCTTGCCAGTAAAACTGGCAAGGGGCTACCACCAAACTCGCAACCGGGTCCGGAACCCGCGAATGGGCAATTACTGGGGAATTCCGGCCCCACCGGACCCGGTAATTGGCCTTTCGCGGGTGCCGGGCTCGGTACATCCCCGTAAGGCTCAATTGGAATGGGGACGCCAGACGCACCGGCACAGTTTACAACAGTGCCGGTGCATCTGATTTGCTGGGCTCGCGGGTGCCGCTCTGCCCGGGCTGGAAGGCACCCGCGAGCACAGCTCGTAGTATAGCGGTACGGTAGCAACGGTGCCAGTAGCGCTACGACACCGCTGTTACCTTACCGCCATACTTGTAATGAGGCCCAGAGGGACCATAAATAAATACAAATAGCAAGGGGTTCACATTTCCCCACATAAGACATCACAATCCCTGGTTAGGTGCTCTCTAGGGTCGTAGTTTGTGTGTCCAGCTCCCTGCAGTGCACGTGATAAAACTCTCAGATATACACATAGTATACTGAGGGCTTTTGCCAGGGCACAACTCACCTGACATGTAACTGCAGCACATACTTCTAACCCTGTTTATCCAGGAGCGTCTTTCCATGGGACTTCACACTGGAGATAGTAGAAAAGCGTAATCGTAAGTGATCAGAGTCAAGTATTTATTTATTTATATTAGACCTAAATTAGGTATTCTCCCTGGTGTTCGTTACCGGGGGAGCAATTCTCAAAAGGGAGATTTCAATTGAACCAAATACAGAGCACGAGAAATTGGTTACCCCTTTCTATGCTGATAGAATATAGGATAGGTGATGTTTCCACACAATCTTACATTTGCATAAACAACATTGCTGAATCACAGCCTCCGCTTGAACAGTCTCATCATTAGACCACATATTGTCATTGAAAACGAATTTATCGATCACAATCACCAAACATTTTTTCATAAAAATATATTGATTGATTGATATTTCATTTCTATCGCGCTCATACACAAGTGTTTCAGAGCGCGACCAGGCAGGGAAAGGGAACAGGGGAGAACAAAAACAACGATCTTACTAGGCCCAGTGACATTGAGAACGTGCAAGTGCAGGGTACATGGAGAAGGGGGAGAAGTGCATGGAAGGGGGAACAAAAGGAGAGTGCAGAGCGAGAAGGAAAAAAACAAAAATAATCAATAAAAAGGCAACTAACAGTGGTAGTGCAGCCAGCAAGTGGCAAGTGCTGGGTTTATGGCAGCAGGCCGTGTAGGTCTGAAAGTGCAGGAAGAAAAGGGGAGGGCTGTATGGGTACAGATACAGACCGCAGTGCAGGGGGTGGCCCGGACGCAGTGCGTGAGGGTGGCAAGATGAGCAGGTACCTGGGCCCAGAGGACAGAGGGTGGCCAGGTGCATGGTGCCGAGGGAGAGCAGAATCAACAGGGGAGAGGGGAGGAGAAGGCAGAAGCAAAGAGAAAGATTTTGAGGTGCTTCCGGAACCGGAGATGGTTCTCCTCAAGTTTTAGAGTGGCAGGGGGGCTGTTCCAGAGGGAGGCCCCAGCCAAAGACAGAGACTTACCCCCAGCTCGTTTCTTTGAGAAACGACTGACCCTGAGGGAGTTAGAGGTAGAGGAGTGGAGTGCTCGAGATGGGAGGTATTTGCAGAGGGATAGCTGAAGGTATGTTGGACCCAGGCCCCAGAAAGCCTTGTGGACAATGCAGAGGGATTTTGAATTTAATCCTTGCATCCACAGGGAACCAATGGAGAGATTTCAGAGCTGGAGAGATACGATCCCAGGGCTCGAGGCCAAGGACAAGTCTCGCAGTCCTGTTCTGGATAAGTTGTAAAGGGCGGAGAGTAGAGGCAGGTAGATTAAGAAAGAGGCTGTTGCAATAGTCCAGCTTAGAGAGAACCAGAGCTTGGGAGACAGTGAGCTTCTGGGGGAATGAGAGGAAAGGAAGAATACCTCTGAGAAGGTGCAGTAGGAGGTTTGACTTTTTTGATAGATCAGCGATGTGGGCAGAGAAGGAGTGTGGGGAATCAAAGGTGACACCAAGGTTCTTGGCCTCACAGGTGGGGATAGGAGGAGGGCCAAGGGAGGCTGGCCAGAGAGTGAGGGGAAAGGAAGGTTATGGTGTGCCAATGAGGAGGATCTCTGTCTTGCTGGCATTAAATCAAAAGATCGCTGGCGGCACACCAATCTTGGATGGCAGTTAGGCAATCAGTGATGAGAGAGGTGGAGGAGGTGGCTGAGGGCAGCCTGAAAATGAGTTGAGTGTCGCCTGCGTAGCACTGGAGGTTTGAGCAGAAAATGGCAATACAGCGGGCGAGAGTTGCCAGGTATTGGTTGAAAAGCCAGGGCGAGAGGTTAGACCCCTGCGGAACACCACAGGTGGAGAGGAAGACAGATGTTAGGAAGGACCCAAGTTGGACCTGGGAGGGTCGATCATAGAGGAAAGAGGTCAGCCAGGCCAGAGCCTGATCGGTGATGCCCAAGTTATCCCGGAGACGGTTGAGCAGGATGATATGGTTGACCGTGTCGAAGGCAGAGGAGAGATCAAGTAGGATGAGAACAGAGGGAATGCTAGCGTCAAGGTTGGAAAGCAGATCTTCACAGATGTTCAGGAGAGCAGTTTCCGTGCTTCTGCCAGATCTGAAGCCAGACTGATGGTCATGGAGACAGCCAACAGAATCAGAATGAAGGTTTAGCTGAGAGATGGCCAGCTTTTCAAGGAGTTTGCCTAAGAAGGAGGTAATGGAAATTGGGCGATAGTTGGCCGGACAAGAGGGATCCGCTGTGGGTTTCTTGAGGAGAGGATGCACAAGGGAGTGCTTAAGAGGGGAGGGGAAGGATCCTGAGGCAAAGGAGTGGTTGCAGAAGTCAGCAAGGGCTGGAGCGAGGGTATCAATGTGGTCCTTGAGAGTTTTAGAGGAACAGGGGTGAACCTGTTTTGATGAGGCTTTCATAGATCGGACTTGTCTAGCGACCTCATCAGGGGAGAAGAGAGGAAAGGAAGAGAAGGAGGGTGGGGGTGTGGCTGGAGGAGGGTCAGTGAGTACTGACGGAGAGGGGAGAGGAGAGGGGGTGGAGGAGAGTGTGGACAGGATGTCCTGGATTTTTGAGAAAGTGTGAGGCCAGGGCATTGCAAAGAGCCTGAGAGGCAAGGGGAGCGGTAGAGACTGCAGCTTGGTTGGCCAGCTCCTTACAAATTTTACAGAGTTCGGCCGAGCTGTTAGGTGCCACAGAGACACGGGCTTGAATGTTGACTCTCTTCTTGGTACGGACAGAGAGACGGTATTGCCTTTGGAGAAGGCGATAGGCCAGTTTGTCAGAGGATGAGCAGGAATCCCTTCATTTTCTCTCAGCCACCCTACACCTACGTTTAAGTCTAGCTAGGTCGGAGTCATACCAGGAATTGCACTTGGCACTTGGCTTTGGACAAGGCGGATCCTCATGACAGGGGCAAGAACATCAAGAGTATCGGAAATAGAATAATAGAGAGAAGACAGGGCTGTGTCAGGGTGTGAGTCAGCCAGAGGAAGAGGGGGTGGGGAGAAGGTGGAAGCAAAAGCCTCGACTGACACACGCTTCATGGGCCGGATGTCCAGGAAGGTAGGTGGCAGTGTTGGGGTAGGCTTGGCTTGGGGGGGGGAAGAGAGAGAGAGAGATGAGAGGAGGTACTGGTCACTCCAGGAGAGGGGAGTGGAGAGAGGGATAGATGGGGGGAGGCTAGAGGAGATCAAGACATCAAGTGTGTGCCCTGCAGAGTGCGTTGGGCCAGATGGGAGGATAGAGAGGGAGAGGGAATCGCAGAGGTCGCAAAACAGCAATGTTGAGGGACAGGGAGAATCAAGGTGAATGTTGAGGTCACCAAGGAGGAGGAGTTCAGTGATTGAGGCCAGGAGAGAGGAGGAGAGGTCAGCCCACTCAGAGAGAAAAGAGGTGATCTGACCAGGGGGCCGGTAGAGAGTGGCAACAGTAAGAGAGTGGCTAGGAGAGATTGAGAGCCTGCAGACGAGGCATTTGAAAGAGGAGTGGATCTGAGTGGGAATTATAGTGGCAGGAATCCACTCAGGAAAGATCAAGGCTACACCCCCTCCAGGTCGAGTGGATCTGGGTGCGGAGAGGATCTTGTAGCCATCAGTGAGGAGTGTGTCAAATCTCGTGACAGAGCTGGCCGTGAACCATGTCTCTGTAAGACCAAGAACGTCAACGTCAAGTTCTTCAAGGAGGGGGCAGATGTCAGAGGAGTGTTTGACAGCAGAGCGAGAGTTGAGAGTGGTAAGATGAAGGTTGTCGACCTTGAAGACCTTCCGGGGAGGGGTACAAATCAGAGGTACGCCCTGCGGAGTTGTGGCGGTAGCCAGAAGATGGGCAGAGGAGGGAAGAGTGGGTAAGGTAGCCAAGGAATGAGAGGAGGGGACATCCGGAGAAGAAAGGAAGTTGATGAGGCGAGGGAAACGCCTATCGAAGAGGAGGAGATTTGCCTGGGGACTTTGGACCATGACAGTGCCATTTAGGTAGACGTTAAGGATGACTCTGGAGGAGTCAAAAGAAGCCATGAGGATTTCCCAGCGAGTGCCACCATTTATGGGAGAGGAGGAGACAGGACAGAGCGCAGAGATCATATGGGGGGTCCATAGATCAGGCGAAGGAACAACAAATGGGATGTCGGTGAGGGTCTGTCTGGAAGAGGCGCTGGTATAGGTATCAGCAATAGGGAGACCAGGGTTGGAGGCCAAGATATCCTTTTTAAACTTCTTCTTTCCAGACTTAGTGAGAAGGGAAGGATAGTTGATAGAGAAGCAGTTGGAAAAGATGGGAGAAACAGATAACGCCATGAGTATGAAGAGAGTAGGCAGGGGGGGGGAGAAAGCAGTTGCAGCTGTATGGCAACAGTCACTGGGCTAGCAGGATTACAATCAATGGGCAAAGTTAGATGCAGAAAGGTTTGACTTTCAAGTTAAATGCAAAATACACCCAAGACAATATATGTATATTGTCACAAAATCAATACACACATTCTCTTTGATATTAAAAAAACAATTCAAAAACCTATAAATGGCAAATGTTGTGCCCGGGTAGAGGATGCCATGTAGATCTATATATACACACACTCGAATCTCATAGGAGCAAAACAAATGCAGAGAGATAACGAGACTACAGTCTCTTTATCTCTCTGCTTGCATTTGGTGATTATTAAAAAATCTTTTGTGATCAATAAATAAATTCGTAACCAATTTTCCATGCTCTTTATTTGGTTTATTTATTTATATACAGGAGGAACAAAGCTCTTTTGATCACAAAAGTACGTATAAATCAGATTCGACAGGAAGCAGTGAGCTTCTTACAATGGGAGGAACTTAAGGGAGTAAATGGAACAGTCACCGGGGAGAATACATAAGGGGACATACATAGATTAAGGACAAGGAACAGTGCTGATGGGCAGTATGGCCAGCTGTGCTCGGGGTGGCTCCATGATAGATGAAGTGCTAAAGTGGAGGCAAAGGAGGGGAGAGGCAGGTTAGATGCGAGGGGAAAATGTTATCTAGCGGGCAGAAGAAAAGGTGGTTAAGAGGGTAACTCGGAGGCGAGAAGGTAGGCTTTTAGTTTGGTTTTGAAAAAATTCCATGTTGACTGTTTCACGGATGTTCGGGGGAGGGAATGCCATGCAAGCGGAGGAAGAAAAGAGAAATGAGAGGAAGCGAGAGGAAGCACAGGGAGGGCGAGGAGCCACAAGGACAGAGCTTCAGATATTTCATGCTAAAAACACCCCAAGCAGAGAAGCGCTGCCAGACATTCTGGAAAATTCGACTAAGCATATCCTGTAGGGTGAGTTTTCATCTGCGGTACACGGTCTACACCAAATTACTACGGGGTCAAATGCAGCACGCTCCCTCACAGCACCAAAACCCCAAGGGGAACTGAGGGGGCAGAAGCTTGAAGAAGGAACAGCTCCTTAGAAATAGTGCTATTCCATTTGCAGCTGTTTACAGTGTACATGGACCCACATGTAAACTGCTGTCAATGCTTTCATCACATAGGCGTCTGTCGCCTGGGGGCTGTGTTGCTCCTGGATTTCCCGTTACCTTTGATAATTATACCTGTTATGCTTTGCTATTAATAATCTGGGGACGCCAACACATATATGATAAGAAAGCTGTGACCAGATGAGAGCGGTCCACACGCTACAATGCTAAGCCACTCCCTGCTACGCACATACCTGAATCTTAGGGGTGCCCAACTGTCATAGCTTTGGCTTTATTTGCATTAATTGCCAAAATGTTCTCTTCCCAAGATGATGGGTCCGCTGCCAAGAACGTACGTAATGGAATAGGGGTCTAACTAAACGCGCTGCTTTCAGGGTGTAAAGTGGGTCGAGCTGTCCAATAGTATTAGAGACCGAACAATGTGGCCGGCACATACTCTACACAAGCCATGATCTAATGAGGCATTGGTCGGCAAGCCCACCCTAACAACCGAAACAAACCTTGCTTTAGTATTAGAGAAATGATGATCCATAGAGGGTCCATGCCCTGGGGTTCCAGCACAGACCACTATAGCCATCTGTGCACCCCTAAAATCAACAACTTAAACCAGAAGTATGGAGATCATTGCCCCCTTTCAAAGAGACACATATTAGCCAATATCAAAGACCACCGCAATCCCTGGTCGAATGCACTGCACCCCCCATGAAAACCAGCTGCATAAAACCCAGAAAGCCAGAAACCTCCAACCAACCCTGTCACAACCATAGAGGGGCAAAAGACCTGGACCCAGAAACCTCTACCCCCCCTGTCACAACCACAGAGGGACAAAAGACCTGGACCCAGAAACCTCTACCCCCCAGTCACAACCATAGAGGGACAAAAGACCTGGACCCAGAAACCTCTAGCCATCCTATCACAACCATAGAGGAACAAAAGGCCTGGACGCCAGAAACCTCTACCTCTCCTGTCACAAACATAGAGGACCAAATGGATTGAATGCCAGAAATCTCTACCCATCCTGTCACAATCATAGAGATATAAAAGGCTTGGATGCGGGAAATCTCTAGCCATCCTGGCACAACCATAGAGGAACAAAAGGCCTGGATGCCGGAAATCTCTAGCTATCCTGTCACAACCATAGAGGGACAAAAGGCTTGGACCCAGAAACCTCTACACATCCTGGCACAACCATAGAGGGACAAAAGGCCTGGGTGCCAGACACCTCTACCCATCCTGTCACAACCATAGAGGAACAACAGGCCTGGGCGCCGGATATCTCTACCCATCCTGTCACAACCATGGAGGAACAAAAGGACTGGATGCCAGAAACCTCTACCCATCTTGTCACAACCATAGAGGAACAACATACCTGGATGCCGTAAATCTCGACCCATCCTGTCACAACCAGACGCCGGAAAGCTCTGCCCATCCCGTCACAACCATAGAAGAACAAAAGGCCTGGATGACAGAAACCTCTGCCCATCCTGTCATAACCATAGAGGGACAAAAGGCCTGGACCCAGATACCTCCACCCATCCTGTCACAACCATAGAGGGATAAATGCCCTGGACAACAGAAACCTCTACCCATCCTGGCACAACCATAGAGGGACAGAAAGGCCTGGACCCAGAAACCTAACCCATCCTGTGACAACCATAGGGAGAAAAACAAAAAAACCGAAAAAAAAAAACAACCCTTACTCAGCCTGTCACAACCATAGAGGAACAAAAGGCCTCGATGCCAGAAACTGTCTACCCATCTTGTCAACAACCATAGAGCGACAAAAGTACTGGCACGGAAAGCTCTTCCCATCCTGGCACAACCATAGAGGAACAACATACCTGGATGCCGGAAATCTCTACCCATCCTGTCACAACCATAGAGGGACACAAGTACTGGGTGACAGAAAGCTCTACCCATCCTGTCACAACCATAGAGGAACCAAAGGCCTGGTTGCCAGAAACCTCTACTCATCCTGTCACAACCATAGAGGAACAAAAGGCCTCGATGCCAGAAACTTCTACCCATCTTGTCACAACCATAGAGGGACAAAAGTACTGGGTGACAGAAAGCTCTACCCATCCTGTCACAACCATAGAGGAACCAAAGGCCTGGTTGCCAGAAACCTCTACTCATCCTGTCACAACCATAGAGAACAACCGGCCTGGATGCCAAAACCCTCTACCCATCCTGTCACAACCATAGAGGAACAAAAGGCCTGGATGCCAGAAACCTCTCCCCATCCTGTCACAACCATAGAGGAACAAAAGGCCTGGATGCCGGAAATCTATACCCATCCTGTCACAACCATAGAGGAACAAAAGGCCTGGACGCCGGAAACCTCTACCCATCCTGTCACAACCATAGAGGGACAAAAGGCCTGGACCCAGATACCTCCACCTATCCCGTCACAACCATAGAGGAACAAAAGGCCTCGATGCCAGAAACCTCTACCGATCTTGTCACAACCATAGAGGGACAAAAGTTCTGGGTGACAGAAATCTCTACCCATCCTGTAACAACCATAGGGGAACCAAAGGCCTGGTTGCCAGAAACCTCTACTCATCCTGTCACAACCATAGAGAACAACCGGCCTGGATGCCAAAACCCTCTACCCATCCTGTCACAACCATAGAGGAACAAAAGACCTGGATGCCAGAAACCTCTACCCATCCTGTCACAACCATAGAGGAACAAAAGGCCTGGATGCCAGAAATCTATACCCATCCTGTCACAACCATAGAGGAACAAAAGGCCTGGACGCCGGAAATCTCTAGCCATCCTGTCACAAACATCGAGGAACAACAGGCCTGGATGCTGGAAATCTCTACCCAGCCTCACAACCATAGAGAAACAAAAGGCCTGGATGCCAGAAACTTCTACCTATCCTGTCACAACCATAGAGGAACAATAGGCCTGGACGCCGGATAGCTCTACCCATCCTGTCACAGAGGAACAATAGGCCTGGACGCCGGAAAGCTCTACCCATCCCGTCACAACCATAGTGGGACAAAAGGCCTGGATGACAGAAACCTCTACCCATCCTGTCACAACCATAGAGGGACAAAACGCCTGGACCCAGAAACCTCTACCCATCCTGGCACAACCATTACCCATCCTGGCACAACCATAGAGGGACAAAAGGCCTGGACCCAGAAACCCCTACCCATCCTGTCACAACCATAGAGGGACAAAAGGCCTGGACCCAGAAACCTCTACCCATCCTGTCACAACCACAGAGGAACAAAAAGGCCTGGATGACAGAAACCTCTACCCACCCTGTCACAACCAGACGCCGGAAAGCTCTACCCATCCCGTCATAGCCATAGAGTAACAAAAGGTCTGGACTCTGGAAATCTCTACCCGTCCTGTCACAACCAGACGCGGAAAGCTCTACCCATCCCGTCACAGCCATAGTGGAACAAAAGGCCTGGAAGACAGAAACCTCTACCCATCCTGTCACAGCCATAGAGGGACAAAAGGCCTGGACCCAGAAACCTCTACCCATCCTGGCACAACCATAGAGGGACAAAAGGCCTAGACCCAGAAACCTCTACCCATCCTGTCACAACCATAGAGGAACAAAAAGGTCTGGACGCCGAAAATCTCTACCCATCCTGGCACAACCATAGAGGGACAAAAGGCCTGGATGTCAGAAACCTTTACCCATCCTGTTGCAACCATAGAGGGACAAAAGGCCTGGACCCAGAAACCTCTACCCAGGCTTCCCAGTTCACTTTTTTAGCGCCAGGGTGCCTTCGGGCGTTTGTACACTCTATACATTTGTATAACATAACACCTGGTTTCAATATCTTCCCTTCCTTTTCTGGACACCACCTGCCTTGGGCCGGGTGATTTCTCTTCCCCGGCTTCTGGGACAGAAAGGTGAGGTACACTCCTTCCTACTGGACCATGGGAGTTCTCTAAACAAGAAATGAGGCTACTCTCTAGGATAAAAACAAGTTTGGGTGAAATAGCTACGATGGGAGGACCAAGTTCAAGAAGCGTGTAGACTATTCCAGAAATCGAGGCTTCCGAGTGTTCACACCGCAGACAATGTCCAGCAAAGTCCGTCGTCTGAAGACGTTACCGTGCCCGGACACACACTTCTATATCTGCCGTTGGTTTCGGACCACCTCGATCGTAGTCGATGCTTGGCCACATCTACTACAGCTTACAGCAATGGCCTAGAGTGAAGGTTGAATGCCCCGTGTGCTCACTGCCCTGGTGCCTAAACCAGGGACGACGATAATCACCCGGCAGAGCTCCATTCCGATGAACCTTTACATATAGGTTCAACCATAGAGTTACCCAATAGGTTATTGGTTTAAGCCCAGCAACATCCTCTATTGCAATGTAAGGGGAGTGTAGCCGTCTCAGGGTCCAAGCACAACAGAGATCTGAAAAACATATCCTCCACCAACTTGCGACAGGGGCATGGACCCCAGAGCTCAGTCTTGTATAATGACTTGAATATCACTTTTGCACCGTATGCCTCCAACAGGGGTTAAATGCTCTCGAGGGGAAGCACGCAATGGACTTAAAGATGCCTCCCCTGTCGAGGCCAGAGTAAGGAAGTGCTTCTGCATCTGATCGACCCACCAACATGTGGTCGCATGTCTAGCTCCAGAAAAGCCAAAATGGGGGACTCTCTCTAGCTCCTTGCCCGCCACTCTTGATACATTGAAGCAATTTGTGATTCCTGGCCAACATTAATTATCAACCCCTTCTACATGCACCATCCTCGCAGCATTCCATTCCCCGGGTCGAGGCATTTTCTGTCCAGGAGTTTAATACTGCAACATCTGCAAAAAGCAATATAGCGTCGCAAGTCCCAATTAACCGAGAAAATGGTACCTACAACTAAGAAGCAACCATCTAAGTCACAGTGGTCAAGTGTACTATGTCCCTCTGCCCTGCCCCCTTCGAATCCTGCATCAGCCGCCCCGTCACCCCACTCCCAAGAGACCCCATATTCAACCCCCCCAATGCAAACGTCATACCTTCCTTTTCTCCACTGCGCCCCACATTGCTGGGTTTATGATATGAAGCACAACCAACACCAGAAGGTAAGCTTCATTACCTGTTTAAGAATACACATTGCAACCCCAGCACAGTCTCCTCACACCAGCTCTCCTTCTCCAACTGGTCAAACCAGATCCCCAATCCCACATGCACATCCCAGGCCTATCTGCCATGTTCTAAGCTACACCATAACCCATCTCCTCTCCTTTATTCAACACACTCTCCTTGCCATTACAATCCTACTCTTATTCCACACCTGACCTCCTCTCACTCTCAAAGCACATCACTCCCACAATCTGCACTGGGTCGGAGTACAACAGACCCCCCACTCCCTTTCTTCTTCCCACTCCTTTCTTTATCCTCACCCCATTTCCACACTGAACAAACAATTCCTTCTTCCCTCTCTACTCCTTCTCCTTCAACACCCAATTCACTTGATCCTTTCTTAATTGCCTCTCAATTTTTCCAACACACAACCTGATTCTCTCACCCTTTCCAACCAAGGCGGTATCACCTTCGTATTAGTCTTTCGACCTCTTATTACATCAAACGGGTTACTCCTGTAACAGCATGCAGTGACATCCGCAATGCATTCTGTCTCTCCTGCACCACCACTCTTCTATTCTTGCCACATGCACCTGCCATCTATGATACATCGATCAGTTCTCTCTACCATGCCATTGCACTCTGGGTGGTATAATGCTGGCTTATGTTTTATTACACACTTCTTCAAATACTCTTTAACACAAACACCAGTGCACTGTGTCCCATTATCAGTAAGAATGCTACTGGGTACCCCTTCTCTCGCGAACACCTCCTGTACACATGTAACCACTGTTTCACCACTGTCTCCATTACAATTCTATACTCAGTCCTCCAAGACAACAAATCAATCATTACTAAAATGAATTTTCCACCACCACTTCCCATTTCTAGTTGACGTAGGATGTCCATGGCAAGGTCGTCCCAAACCTTACACAGGACATCGACTTCCACAAAAGGTTGCATTCTAGCTACCTCTCCTTTACCCGGTGTACCACATTCCACACAATCAGCCAGCCTCCTTTGCATATCTCGGTCAAAACCAGGACACCAATACTCACCTCTGAGAATTGCCTTTGTGTGTGACACTCCTACATGTCCCTCATGCACTAAATCCACAATCTTCTTCCGTAAGGCCAACACGCCTAACGGTACAACAAACCATCCACCGAACAGAACTCAATGCTCACCTCCCAGAGAGGCTTTTCACATTGGATCAATACTCCCTTGTTCGGCCACCCCAATTCAACTTATCCTTTGATATGCACTAACACCTAGTCATTGTTTGCAGCCTCCAACCACTCCTACGTATTCACAATACCATTGTGGCTTACAAAACCATGTCAGAAAGGGCCTTTCCTCCACATTCCTCTTCCCCTGGCCTCCCAGCCTTGATAAACGATCAGCCAATACATTGCCACGCCCCGGTAGAACCTCCACACAGAACCTAGGACTTTGCAACCTTGCCACCCAGCTCACCACACGCCTAGACACTTTACTCAAGCCCTTGGATCCGCAAATGCACTTAAGAGGCTTATGGTCGGTCCGTATAACAAACTCCATCCCCACACAAAACTGCAAAAGCCCAATGGTATGCCAAAGCCTCTTTTTCCAGTACAGAGTCATTTCTCAAAGGCCCTCTTAACATTCTAGACACATGAGCCATAATCTCTACACCATATTCCGTAATCTGTGATAAAACAGCTCCCACACCAGTATCACCAGCGTCCACCATATTCACACTTCTCCGTGTGTCAAAACTCTTCAGGACTGAGCCAAGTCGATTTCCTCCTTCAGTCCAAAAAATTCCAGTTCACATAAATCACTCCAGATACATTGCGCTCCCTTCTTAAGTAATTGTCTCATTCCAGTCACTTTATTTGCAAAATGTTTGACGAATTTCTGGTAAAATTGTATCAAGCCTAAAAATGATACCAACTCACCTTTGCATTCTGGCCTCCCAATCGTTTTTATGGCATCTACCATTCACTCTTTGGCCTTATGCCAGAGCCCCAGCAGAGCCTCCCCGTGCCAGCTCGCCTTCTCCAACTGCTCAAACCAGATCACAGACCTCCGATCCCGTATAAACATTCCCTGCCTTCCTTTCGGGTTCTAAGCTACAGCAGAACAGTTTACAGCAGTATTATTAAGATGGACGAGAACACAAAGAAAGAAAATGCAGCATTTAAATACCAACCATTAGTCAGTCATTGTCCACCACGGCATGCAGGTTTAAGCAGCCTTACCCTTCCAATCACCCACTATTCCTACCTCTTAAGGGCCATGACCAATAGCCAGGCACCCCTGCCCATTACCTGTACAGACACTGCAGCTGTGGCAATCCATGGCAGATGGCACATATCTTTGGGACTGCTTGCTAATGATTGTTATGTCCCAGGCAGTCTATACAATGGAACAACGCAATCCAGCACCTGCAAGAAAGCTCAGCATGGTGTGCCACTGGAGGGTTACCACATTACTCAGGTTCAAATCCCCAGTAGGGAAGAAGTTACTAAATACTTAAATAAAGGTGTACATCTCTGGTTAAATAAAGTAACACACAGAACCAGCTTACCTCAGCCCTAGCAGGGCTATGCAAAGCACAGCACCAAGCAGTGCACGCAATCACACACACGGCAGGCAGGGCTACCTTCTCACAGGGCCTTAGTGGTTCTTAATGCAGTGTGTTTGGGTGTATCTGAAAGTTATAGTTAAGTGGGCCCGAGTTGTTGGACCCCCCCCCTTTTCCCCCTAGGTTTCAAGCTCTAATGCTACTGAGATCCGGTTGGCCACTCTGCATGATTCACAGACCCCCCCCCCACTACCTGTTAACACTTGCCAATGCCCTCTGCTGTGCCCCGGCCCTCACTCTTATGCACTTTCCTTACTTCTTTCTGCAGGGAAGTTCCGGCAGCAGTTCAAGGCCGCCTTCTCCTGCTGCTTCAGCTCCCTGGCGGTGCTGAGCAGGCAAAGCACCCGCAGCACCAGCCATAAAATCCTCAGCACCCACTGCAAGCTGGGCAGCGCCTGCCAAGGCACAGAGCAGGTGGTGCTAACGAGCATCACCACCGCCCTGGCATAAGGACATGGCAGACTGCTACACTCCGTCCAGTAAAGGCGTCACTTCTGCTGGGGGCAGACGGATGGCATTTGCCACCAGAGGGTACCTGGGCACAAGAGCTGCAGAGTCTGGGGTTCAATTGGAAAAGACGTGGCAGTGACTTCAAGAGAAGCAGGTGCAGTCTGCGCCTCCAAAGATGCAGCCGCAGGCCTTGGGGACTGTCATACACAAAGAACATTAAATATGGAAAGATAGACATATTTATATATATATGGAAAGATAGACATACGAGAACAAGTGGTCGCCTGGACTCTCAGCACACCCTCCACTCGAGCCAAGGATGTCTGCCACGGTACACCTGCTCGAAACAATATTTATACTAACCATGCAGTGCAACAGAAAGAAAGCGGCACTCTTCTGGGTTGGCATATCAACCAAAGCTTTAGAATGCTGGCACACGTGTTTCACACTACAAGGGGTGCGACGAGGTATATATATATATATATATATATTACTGCCTTCTACCAATAAACAAAAACATTTTAAATACACCGTCCCTCGGTAAAACTGATTTGTGGATTTTTTATTTTTTTTAAAGAATGTTCCATAGGTATGCCTGGCGTTCCCGATCCAGGTGCTGGCGATCCGTTCTCTTTAAATTAGAAGTACTATTGCAAGATTAAAGAGCATTTGTGGATCATGTAATCCACCCCCACCCACCCCCCACAAATGACACCACTCGCGGCTGGAGGGTCAGGAGAGGGGAGAAGGCAAAGGGGGGGGGGGGTAGAAGAAGTGGGGAGTGTGTGTGTTGTACATGACTGTACGGGGGATAGGGGTGTAGGGGCAGAGTGACAGGACAGCTAGCAAGATGGAGGGCTTTATGACAACGCTGCTGCCAAATGCTCTGTCAGTGGTCGAAGGGCATGAAAAGAGGTAGTGGAACTATATTCCCTACTGGCCTGCCCCGCTTCCCCACATACCCCATCAGCACACCCCCTTCCATCTTTATATGGAACAAGTTACTTACCTGTAACTGTTGTTCTCCAGCATGGGGTCTGGCCTGGATTCACATTCTCATGAATATTCCCCGTCAGGCTGGGAATCCTCGGTGAAGAAAAAAAAATCAAGTTGGTTCATTTCTGAACTGTCTTTCTACTAGTAACCAATCACTGGTCTCTGGGTCATACTGCCCCCAGCCAATGACTGCCCTCTAACTAAGCCCCTCCTCTGGCAGCCATTTTCAGATTTGGTAGCACGTAAAGTGGTAGTAGAACCAAGAAAAGAGCCGCAGAGGGGAAGGCGGGAGGGTTCGCATGTGAATCCATGCCTGATCCATGCTGGAGAACAGTTATAGGTGAGTAACTTGTTCCTTCTCCAGCATGGGGTCTGGCATGGATTCACATGCTCCTGAATAAAGAATACATACCAGTACACACATGCACAACCACTGGAGGTGGTAAGGCTCAACATAAGCATCTCTTACCTCCTCACCAGGCTCACCTTCAAGCCAACAGGTTGCACAGCATTGCTTGGCCGACTCTGGACTCCTCCTTGGAATCCATGTCGAAGCAGAATTTCGTGAAGGTGTGAGTCGACCTCCACGTTGCAGCCCTGCAGATGTCCAGCAGGGGCACACCAGACAGGAACGCCGTTGTAGCAGTAATCGCTCGGGTAGAGTGGGCTCTCGGACGGCCAGGCAGTGGTCGGTTTACCAACCGGTGACAGTGGGTGATACAGCGGGAGAGCCACCTGGAAATGGAAGCCTTGTACAGGTCCTTCCCATGGTTCACAGGACCAAAGTTCACAAAGAGCTAAGAAATTTTCTGGAAACTCTTCGTGCAGGCCACACAAAACTTCAGCGCTCTAGCCACATCCAGCGGTTGTGCAAAGTCCTTTCAGCCGGCAACAAAGGCGTCGGGAAAAATACAGGTAACACCAAGGGCTTGTTTAGATGAAAGTCTAACGGCACCTTGGGCATGAAGGAGGGGTGCGTCCGCAGCACCAACACCAGCCATAAGGTGGTTTACAGGAGAGGGTCTGGATCTCCCCCACTCGTGCAGAGGAGATGGCCACAAGAAAAGCAGTCTTCCACGACAAAAGCTTGAGTGGTGCAGAATGCATAGGCTCGAACGGAGGTCCCATGAGCCTAGTAAGCACCACATTGAGCTCCCACGGCGGGGCCAGAGCCATCACTAGCGGGAATGAGTGGAACAGTTCCTTGACAAGTTCCTTCATCAATCGGAGCAACCACAAGGATGGTAGTCCTATGGATCTGGTGTAGCAAGAGATAGCCGATAGATTAACCTTGATGGAGGTGTGGGCCAGCCCCAATTTGGACAACGACAGCAAATGTGAAAGTACCTTAGGAGCCAACACCACCAAATAGCAAATCTCTTCCACTTGAGGCTGTACTGTTTCAAAGTAGACTATGCTCTAGCCTTGGTGAGAACTTCTTTGCAGTCCACCGGGAGATCATAGCCACCGAATTCTAGCGCTGCAGGAGCCAGGCCTTCAGGTTCAGAATCCCTGGATCATGGTGAAGAATGGCACCTCCTTCCCTGGCAAGAAGATTCGCGACCACTGGCAGCTTGACTGGTGGAGACGCTGACATGCTGAGAAGGTATGGTACCAGATCTGCCTCGGCCACACTGGTGCGACGAGGATCATCCGGCACCAACATGGTTTGAGTAGATTGATGACTCGAAGAAACAACGGCAACAGAGGGAACGCATACAGAAGAGGCCTTCCTAAGGGAATGAGAATGTGTCCCCCATGCTCCCATGCTGGGGAAACCTGCTGGCAAACCTCCGGCACTTGGTGTTTGTCACGGTTGCAAACAAGTCGATCTGGGGATTGCCCCATTTGAGGAACAGGTTCTCCACTAGGTCCTGCCAAAGTTCCCACTCATGGCAAGAGTGAAGCACCCTGCTCAGGGAGTCGGCGACTGTGTCCTTTACTCCTGCCGGGTGACAGCCCAGTGCCATAAGTCTTGCGCCTATACGCAGAGCGCTGGGGACCTGGTGCCCCCCCCTGTTTCCTGATGTAAAACATGGTGGTGGTATTGTCTATGAAGACATGCACCACCTTGCCCTTGAGGGATGGCAGGAACAATTTGAGGGCCCAAAAGACTGCCTGTAGTTCCAGAACGTTGATGTGCAACGTCTTTTCCTCAGGCAGCCACAGGTCTCTGGCGTGACGACTTCGAGTGTGGGCTCCCCATCCCTCAAGGGAGGCGTCCATCATTACCGTCTCCTGATGTGGTGGGGCCTGGAAATCCGCACCTCCGGTCAGATGAGAGCACATGCCCCACCATCGCACGATGGAACCCCCTCATCGAGAGTAATCTTGTCCTGGAAGGTTCCGGACACTTGAATCCAAAGGGCGTCGAGAAACTCCTGCAGTGGCCGCATCCGTAGCCTGCAGTCTGATGAGGTCAACGCATGACATCATGCCGAGCAGAGACTTGATGACCATCACGTGGCGATCTTCAGAGTGAGCAGCTGTTGCACCTTGCCCAGTATGGCCACCACTTTCGGTGTCGCCAGGCATGACATCGTGTTGAGCCGGGATGGAGTCAAGCAAGACTTTTCATAATTCACAGAGAACCCCAGATCAGTCAGTAGGCGGACGGTCCTCGCAGTGTAGTGGACGGTGATGCTCCTTGAGCTGGCCCAGATGAGCCAGTCGTCAAAGTAAGGGTAGACATGAATCCCTTGCAGATGTGCCACCACCGGTGCCAGGCACTCGGTGAAGACCCTTCGTACCGACTTCAATCCCAAGGCTGGTGTCTTGAATTGGTAATGCTTCCAACGAAGCACAGAAACATGCAGTGTCCCTTGTGAATTGGGATGTGGAAGTATGCATCCTC
Organism: Ambystoma mexicanum; assembly: GCA_002915635.3. Classification (NCBI taxonomy): domain Eukaryota; kingdom Metazoa; phylum Chordata; class Amphibia; order Caudata; family Ambystomatidae; genus Ambystoma; species Ambystoma mexicanum. Next base: position 1,033,097,256 of record CM030325.1, read on the forward strand.
CAGGTCCACCAACAACAGAAAGTCTCCTTCTTCTAGCTGTCCAACCACGTGTTGAAGAGTGACCATTCGAAACTTATGGGACTTTGTTCTAAAGAACACACCCTCCAACAAATGATTCTGTGCCACACTTGAGAAAATTCGATTTAGAAGCGCGATTATTTTAAATCAAACACATGATTTAGAAAATAAATCACACTTTGGCCCATTGGTGACACGTGTTTCGGCAACATTGCCTTTTCCAAACCATGGCTATCTTGTACAGTATTGAGTAGGTCTTAGTGTTCTACCATGATTAGTGGTCAACGTGATAACTGGGTTAAATCCCACTGTGAATGCAGTTCAGTCGTCAGTCAAGAATGGGCCTCCAGCCCCCGTGCTTCTCTCTCACGAGGAACTACCTTGAGTATACTCTGGAGCTGCCTTGGGACAAGCTCTATCGCCTCCTTCTTTACCAGGGTCCGAACCTCCAGCAGCAGCTGAGGGACATGGTTTTCCTGATGGGCCACCGGCGGTACTTGGGGACACTTTCATTGAAACCCCAGGGTTTGCCCATGGGCGAGAGCATCCAGCACCCATCGGTCAGTGGAGATGGTCTTCCACATGCTGATGGAAGTCTGCCCCCCCCACCGGGATGCATGGGTGGGGTCCCGACATCATGGCCGGTTCATTCTTGCTTGGACATAGACTGGCTGCCTTGGGGTCCCTGGCAACAACGATGTCCTCCTCCGAAATCCTTGGAATGGACCCCGTTGGTCTCTTGGGCCGAGGAGTGCGAGTCCTGGCAGTATGAAGAGGAGCTCCCACCTAACACTTGGAAGAACAGGGAGACTTGCCTCCTGAGGATTGAAAGGATGGCCGTCGCTCTGTAGCATGCCCAGGGCACGTGCCGTCTCTGTGCCTGCCTTGATGGCCTTTAGAGACTTCTACAGCCTTCCCAAAAAGGTTGTCTACGTCAAATGGCATGTCCAAAACCCTCGCCTGGACGTCCTGGCGAAAGTTGGTGGCCTTTAGCCAGCCACAACGACAAAAGGAGATGGCGTTGCCCATCTGGTGGATCCCTGCGTCCGTGATGTCCGTGGCCACTGTGATAGTGTGGTCCGACGCCACCTCGCCTTCTTGCAGAATCTCCAACCCCTCCGCCCTCTTGTCGTCGGGTAGGAAGTCCAGAATGGGGGCGAACTTGAACAATAGCTCTCGGACATTGCGCGCTACGATAGCAAGGGTGTTGGCAGAGTAGATAACACATCGTCCCATTGCTTCAAACTTCTTCCCCTCGCTGTCCGGAGGGGTGGATGCTGCCGAGGACGAAGCACCAGATGACGACTTCTTGGCCACTGCAGAGACCTCAGAGTACAGTGACTGTTGGGCCCGCAAGCACTTGGGCGCAGAGTCCAGCACCCTTTATTTCTTCTTCAGGCAGTCCCCTCTTTACTGGGGCCATAGAAGGGTTCTTCATGAGAGATAGGCCTTTGTCCCAAATGTCATCAAAGAGTGGGACTGAAAGGATGGTCTTTCTCTTCGCCTTGTGGCACCGATATAGGAAGCTCTCCTTCTCCTCTGGCGCGAGCTGGAAGAGCTCCAAAGCCCTGAAGATCATTGCATGAAATAAGCCTATCTCGTCCGGCGGTGAAGATATGGGAGGCAGTGATGGGAGGTCCCCCATCCCACCAGCGTCATCCGTGCCCGTTGTCGCCGTGTCAAAATCCATCTCATCCCTTGGGGGGAGGGTGAGTGGCAAGGAGGAAGTGGGTGCCTCTTCCTCTTCTTGGCCGGTGGTTTCTCCAATGCCAGAGGGTCAGCCCTCACCGAAGCCGCGGGCGGGGCCATCGGCGTAACCGGCATCCTAATCTGTATCTCAGATACCAGTGTATGTAAAGTAGGGAGAAAGTCCACAGAGAGGTCTCTAGGGGGCGGCAGAGGGTAAATAGGAATCTGAGGAGCAGGAAGAGAGCCAAGGCCCTCGGCCCTTAGGCTGTCCAACTACTTTGTCGACAGTATCTTAGTCATCGCCTTCGTCAGCGCCCTTGTCGTAGGGACTGACCCCATTTTCCTCATCGCATCCGCCCTCCTGGATGGTCTGAAGGTAGACTAGCTCCTCCTCTGAGAAGATATCTGTGCCCTGGAGGACTTCCGCACCTCCCCCACCCCCTTTCTTCGCATCCAGAGGGGACGGTCTCCGGGAGATGACCGGCATCTTCTTCTCCGGGGTCTTCTCAATGGGTTGGAATGAAGACTCCCTCCTAGCGGGGAGGGACACTTGCCTTCGGAGGTGTGCCCTGCGGGTCCATCTCCACAGCCTTTGAAAAGGGATGCCACCACCACCACCACCTCGATGGAAGGCGTGGCCTTCGTCGGGTGTACCTGGGCCTTCCCGTTCAGGACCAGTCCCTGGTCCTGTTTGGCCTTCATGGCCATCCCAGATGCCTTGTCATGCTTGGCCTTCTCCTTAGGGGGAGGGTCGGAGCCCTGTTCCCCCTTGGCCTTCTCTGCCGAGGGCAGGCTGGTTTTGGACCAGGGCCACCTTGAGTTTGTCCTGATGGTCTGATTTTCTCTTGGATGAAGATCCTGAGCGTTGTCTGGTGATCAAAGTTGCTGGAGACGGATGCACCCTGGCCGATGAGGAGCCCGCCGCAATGGCGCTACTGGTGGCAGTGGACTCGCAGTGGTTGGCCTTTTGTTGGACCCCCCACAGGAGGAGTGCCATCGAAGCCCGCTCAGCTTTCCCGGATCCGAGAGAGGCATGCTCCTGGGACCCACCCAGTGCAGAGGCCTTGGCCTGTAGCCACTCATTAGCCACTTACGCCGATCCTTCAACGTGAGTGTCGAGAGTTCACAGCAAAATGCACAATCTTTTTCCTTGTGTGACGGGTACAGGCAGTAAAGGCACTGGGGATGTTTGTCATCCATGAAAAGATTCTGCAAGCCGCAGTCGGTGCAAATCTTGAAAGGAGTGTGGGAATCCTTCTCCTCCGACATGGTCCACGCGGCGTAGGCCTAAAGAATATTCTGGAAGCCTCCACGAAGAAACTCAACGAAATCCGCCCTTGAGGGATGCTGAAGAATCCGAAAAACAGGTCCCAGTTAATCGGAAGGTAGATGGATGGAGCACAAGGCTCGGTTGACCGAAAAATAGAGCGAAACTTTGCCAAAAAGTGAAAAACGCAGTAAAAGCCGGAGAGCTAAGCACGAGGACTCCCAACACTTGAACATGCAGTAAAAATCTGAAGATGGCAGCTAGAGGAGTGGCTTAGGTAGAGGGCAGTCATTGGCTGGGGGGGCAGTAAGACCCAGAGCTCAGTGATTGGTTGTTAGGAGAAAGAAAGTTCAGAAATGAAACTGATTTCTTTTTTTTTTTTCCTTACCAAGGATTCCCAGCCTGAAGACGGGGAATATTCATGAGCATGTGAATCCATGCCAGACAGGGGGGGGGGAAGAGCACAATCAATCTTTCGTGGACATTTTCTCAAATGTGCTGAAGTCATTAAGTGACTGGAACATGCCGCACAAACAACACTTGGAAAAGTTCCATCTGATGCCAAGAGAAAATCAATATCAAGAGCTTCATAAAAACAACAAACGGCAGCACAACTTGCTGACAAGAGGACAAGAGGAACAATCTCCAGGGCACATGAGGCACCAGAGCAAACTGAAGCAAGACTTGCCAACATGAAGACAAGAGCAACATCCTCCAGGGAACATGAGACACCACTCGATCAGTACGCAAACAACGCTGGTACACTAACCAGTGCACAATACAACCCCCCGAACATATGTACCTGCTGTTTAAGAGAAAGTGCAGTACACTTAAAGTGTACATGTCAACTTCTCCCTTACCCTATTATTTTAAAACCTAACTATTATGGAACGTTTTATTTTTAAAATAAAAGTATAGGAACAGTAAAATGTAATTAAAAAAGTAAAGGAGCACCGCCCCCACCAATTTCGACCAGTGTCGACTGATCCTTTGCCAAGAAGGGGACTTTGTGCCCACAGTGAGCTATGGCAGTGTCCAAATGTAATGCAGGCTCAGTGGCATCACTGGGGCCCTGTAAGGAGGCTTGGTGGCTGCAATGGAACTATGCCAGGGTGTCAGTGGAATTAATCTATGGGGGTTGGGGGTGATGGTGTGATGCAATGGAGCTATATAGCACTGTGGGGTCCCCGTTGGGATGCAGTGGCATGGGGTGGCCCAAGTGGTGGACTGTCCTATGCAGGGGTGCCCCAGGCATCACCTCCATAGTCTTTAGAGCTTCTAAATCATCGCCCACCCATGCCTGCGACACCGGCATCTAGAACCAACCTGCATTCAGCTCATCACCCACCCGTGCCTGCGACACCGGCATCTAGAACCAACGACACCAGCATCTAGAACCAACCTGCATTCAGCTCATCACCCACCCATGCCTGCGACACCAGCATCTAGAACCAAACTGCATTCAGCTCATCACCCACCCATGCCTGCGACACCAGCATCTAGAACCAACCTGCATTCAGCTCATCACCCACCCATGCCTGCGACACCGGCCTCTAGATCCAACCTGCATTCAGCTTATCACCCACCCGTGCCTGCGACACCGGCATCTAGAACCAACCTGCATTCAGCTCATCACCCACCCGTGCCTGCGACACCGGCCTCTAGATCCAACCTGCATTCAGCTCATCACCCACCCGTGCCTGCGACACCGGCATCTAGAACTAACCTGCATTCAGCTCATCACCCACTGTTAGGGAGAATTCTCATTCTATGGCTAATTTCCCTTACCTAGTGAGTCCCTCAGCAGCTTTGCTGGATTTCTGGAGTTTATTTTTTCCACTTGGTAAGAGTGTGAGCTTTTCCTCCACTCTTACCTGTGTTTTGCCATGTGTATTTCATCTGTTTTTGTGATTGTGGACTCTGGAGTACACCACTTCAGTAGCCCCACACTTTTGTGTGTTACACAGCACCTTCAGTGCAGTGACACAGGGTTTTCGTTTCGACTTCCCACTGACTCCATTTCTGGGGCTGACTACTGCCCCCCAGAAAAGGATAAAGTTGCCATTAACTTTACATAGTCATTTAACCACAGATCCAGTACACCCCATCTTATATGGAGTATTGGAAAGGGTTAATTCTTAGCCCTTTTTATCTGTACCTCTTGGAGCATTGGTTCGGTCCCTTAACATTAAGACTCGTCTGGTGGCAGTGGTATCTACCCTAATTTTCCTACCGCAATTATATTACATAACGTGGTATTGTTTCAGGCTATTTTAGTAGCCTCGAACTTTAAACCCCCTAGCCCAAATACTTTTTATTTCGGCTCCAGTTGGGTTTAATCGCCATTTCTTTTTGTTAACATCCTTCTTGGGTCTTTCTTTGCGCGGCAAACCAGGTTTGCCTCCTTTGTTCGTCGACCTTTGGCGGGCTTCTAACCAGAAGCCCGCCTTTGGTGTCTGGATGTCTAGGTGGGCTGAATGTGAGGAAGGGTTGTAGTCACCCCCTGCACAGGGTCTCCTTGGAGACCCAAGTCACACTTTGTATTGATTGGCTGAGGTGGTTGTCCGGGCTGGACAAACCCCCTGCTGAGTTATTGACAGCCAGGCTGTGTGAATGGGGGATTTTGGCATAAAAGGCGGGACTCGAGCTAGAAGGCAGAGTCGCCTCTGGAACTACAAGGAACCAAAGAGAAGCAGCGAAGAAGATGGCTGCTGCAACCCCAAGACCCGGTGAAGCCCTGCTGCAGTCCTGAGCTATCTACCCCTTCAACGACTAAGAAGATCCAGTCCGGAGTCTTCGTCCCTTGAGCCTGGTGGGATCAACCAACTTGTCTTTTCTTCAGTCAGAGAATCCTCTCCTGGGTCGAAATCACTGCTGTGCTGTAGTGGTCCGGATAGCCATCAGAAGAGCTCCCTCCTGATTTAAAGTAGCACACCTTTTATTCATCGTTGTCCCTTTTTGCTGCTGCTGGCCTCATCCCTGGGTAGTGCAGATTGCTCCAGACGTCATTCTTCTTGTCCCCACGACTGAAGCTGCAGGAACCGTGAGTCTGAAGGAACTACCAGGAACAACTGCCGTGGCACCAGTTTTTCTCCAACGGAATGAGGTACTGTGCACACTTGGTCTTTCTCTCCCTCTGACCAGCCGGAATCGGGATGCACCCTTTTCCTCCACGAAGATTTGTTAATTCTCCCCTCCTTCTTATAACTTTTCCTTCCATTTGACAATCTTTACAAACTCTTGGCATCTCGAATCTTGAACTGTTCAACGTGTGATCCTTGGCAACTGAGCATCTGCTCCATTGACACTGGCGCAGGCCTTTTGACTTTGATCTGTATCTTTGAACTTGTCCTCGAGTCTCCTTGCCTTGAAAAAGTATTGCCTTTGATTTGTATTCACTTATCCCTTGTTTTAAATTCTTAAATACAAAGTGTGTTTTAACTTCGTGAGCATTTCTATCCGCAGGTACGCGTTAGTATCGCAACACCAGTCTGTGAAATCCTAATGTACTTACCTTGAATTTACTGGCACAAGTGGAATTGGTTATGTGTGGTGTATCTTACGTGTGGTTTCCAATCTATAGAAATGAAGTGTTTTATAACAGATGGTTTAAAAATAAATGTACTTATATTTTTTACCTGAAACCTTGAGTCAGTGTTTGCTTGAGTCACTCAGTAATTGTGGTCCTTTGTGTAATCTCTGCTACTGCTCATATACTCTTGAGATAAGCCTGGCTGCTCCACTACTGCTACCACTTTAACATAGTAGTACAGGCTTGTACCAAAGGTGAACTTGTATTGCCACCTGTAGTCTTAATTGTGTGTAGTGGTCCTTAAGGGCACTGCACAGGATTCTGCCCAACACCCACCCATGACTGCGACACTGGCATCTAGAACCAACCTGCATTCAGCTCATTACCCACCCATGCCTGTGACACCGGCCTCTAGAACCAACCTGCATTCAGCTCATCACCCACCCGTGCCTGCAACACCGGCCTCTAGAACCAACCTGCATTCAGCTCATCACCCACCCATGCCTGCGACAACAGCCTCTAGCACCTACTGCATTCAGCTCATCTCCCACCCATGCCTGCGACACCGGCCTCTAGAACCAACCTGCACCCATGCCTGTGACACAGGCATCTAGAACCAACCTGCATTCAGCTCATCACCCACCCATGCCTGCGACACCAGCCTCTAGAACCAACTTGCACCCATGCCTACGAAACAGGCATCTAGAACCAACCTGCATTCAGCTCATCACCCACCCATGCCTGCGACACCGGCATCTAGAACCAACCTGCATTCAGCTCATCACCCACCCATGCCTGCGACACCGGCATCTAGAACCAACCTGCATTCAGCTCATCACCCACCCATGCCTGCGACACCGGCCTCTAGAACCAACCTGCATTCAGCTCATCACCCACCCATGCCTGCGACACCAGCCTCTAGAACCAACTTGCACCCATGCCTACGAAACAGGCATCTAGAACCAACCTGCATTCAGCTCATCACCCACCCATGCCTGCGACACCGGCCTCTAGAACCAACCTGCATTCAGCTCATCACCCACCCATGCCTGCGACACCGGCCTCTAGAACCAACCTGCATTCAGCTCATCACCCACCCATGCCTGCGACACCGGCCTCTAGAACCAATTTCCAAGCTTCAGTTGTGCCTCATCCACAAGCCTTCTGCCAGGCAGTTCTCCAAGAAGCAGGCAGACCAGGCGCAGGTGTAGTCTAGAAAATTAGATAATGCTACTGTCTGCGCCAAACAATGCGGGACATAGATCCCCACCACTCTTAGGACCTATCCCCTTTCTCCGCCCACACAATCACTGTCCTAGTAAGGAATACAAGCAGCGTTAACTACAGGTTGGAAAGTCAGAGAGGAAGTTGGGCGCAAGGAAACAATCTAAGGGCAGAGCAGCACCCAATCTAAAAGCAACAGACACTCTACAGCCCCCTCTTGTCTGCAAGCTTTAGGGATAAGATTCATTCACCCACTCTCACCTAGAAATGTCGACTTAATAAGAAAGCTTGTGGTGTGCGTCATGGACCACAACAGTACTGTGCAGACACAACTGAGTAAGGACACTTTGGGAATACAAGTGCTCAAAAAGGGCTTGGGACATAAGACAGAGGGAGTCCAAGCCACAAACAGGAACCGAGGAAAACAAGTCTGAGGGCCTGATGCCTGGGACAAAATACAGTGTATGAGGTCGTAACTGGGTACCATTCCTTCATTTTGTCATTTGTATAGCACCTTTCACCATAATTAGGCTCCCAAAGCACTGTTGGTTGAACGCCCTTGGAAGGAGTGGAGTCCAAAATATTGGGAGGTGCTATTTTGCATGTGTGCATTTCAGCCAATAAATTATGCAAGGGTGGCCAAGACCCTGCTAGACACCCATGTCAGAATGGCATGTAGATGGGTGCAACAGTAGTATACTATGAACTAAACAGGGATGGGTAGTGCTTTAAATGGATAGAAATGTATGGGGGAAGCTACAGTTCAAATGTTTGTCATGAAGGGAAGCGTCATTGCTATGGCAGAAGTATTGTGCAATAGTGTTTGTGTTATATGCGAGTGCAGGGTGTGTGGGAATAAGCCTGTGCCTTCCGCTGAGTTACGAAGATGCGGGGTGCGAAAGATAAATGGGTTCGCTGTACAAACAACGTCTACACCGTGGGCTCCATCTATGTGCAAAGAGCAGTGTAAAGTCTCAACATTCGATCTAAAGACTCGCCCTCTGATCAGAGGGATACATTGCCATCCCTAGTTCTTTCTAGTTGCAAAAGGCCCCCCACACCTATCATGTCTACTTGCAGGCGCAAGGTCCACCCTCATGTGCTTTAGAGTTACATACAGTGCCACCAGTAAGGTGTAAAAGGTCAAGAAACTTGGGGAACACAAGGGAAGCGTTTTGTGACCTGGGCACAATGACCGAGGGGGGCCCACCAGAAGGAATAGGCGCTTCCAGCTGTGGGGACAGAGTCAGGGTGCCAGCTGAAAGTAGAACTCAGAGACCGAGGTGTCAAAAAGGGTCACCTGTACATGAACACCTGCTAAATAAAGCAGCCTAGGCCGCCCTCCATGCACGCAAGTCAGATGGTTTCTTGGTGAAGGTTGTTTGCAAGAAGGGAACCGGGGGAGAGGCAGTGTAAGAGGGACTGAGATCATTAACAGTGCACTAGTGAAATGCCTAGGGCTGAAGACCCCAGTGCGTGCAGTTAAGGCAGACATCTTAAAAATTGCCTTTCCTGATGGCCTTTGCCATGTGACAGAAGCGGCCCATCCGGTTGGCTTCGCTCGAGATACACTGCAAGGTCCACAGGCGGCGTTACTCTCAGAGGCTGCAAGAGGGGTGTTTTCATGAGCAATGCCATCTCTCCAAGCAGAAACGTGCTTGCCATTGTGGTTTGCTCTCCACCTGGACACAGCCTGGTCATTGAAGCATTAAGCTCGTGTTGCCAGGTGTTTCTTTAAAATAGAAACAGAGAAAAGTTACCGAGACCTGAACTAACTGAAGAGAACCGCCCCTCCCAAACACATTGAACAGTCTATGGTTAGGGGACTTTAGAGGATGGCTGTCATCAGGTGAAGAGTTCCCTTCAAAGCGCTCAGAGTACAATGGGAGGGACCTCTCCGAGGTACCCAGCCAATGCAAAAGAAACACTCGCATATAAAGTGGCACGATGCTACAACTTTCCGAGTTGGGCTGCAGGCAACTGTCCAGCTTAGAAGCCAAGCTCTGAAGTGCTACAGACGACATTTGGAAGACAGAAGCTATCCTCGCATTGAAGACCCTGGAATCCCATCTTTTCCCTTCTGCCCAAGTGATCTCACTAGATTACAGGAAGTGGCAGTAGGTCGCAGTCTCCTCATCACGCCTAGAAGTGATTTCTTTCACAGCAAGCGCTTTCCACAAGCCCAATACAGGTCGGAGGCGAGGCCCGTTCAGTGACTCGTTCTGGGTAAAATTCTTGAGAAAATAAATTGCGTGAATTTGAAATTAAAAAAAGAATGAGCATCTTCGTAAAGACGGGCAGAATTTCCTGCAGGTAAGAAGGTAATTTCCTCCTCATTCCCAAAGTTGGGGGAACTCGTGAAGGGCTTCTGCCGCTGACCTGCTCTTTGCCCAGTGGCTGGGATGTCAGCCCCCGCTGAGGGCCCGGTCAGAAACCCTGGTCAGGCAGAAGCGGCTATGGGCCCCAACACCACTCAGCAGACCGAGGGAGTGGAAGCAACAACATCTCAGGAGCAGCATGCAGGTGGGATAACCAATCTTTTCTGAAGGCAAAACCTCGTAAGAGATGGTTTGCTGTACCAGAGCTCTGGGTTCTGTAATGAAGTAGAGGCGTTCTGCCCCCCCCCCCTCCTTTAGGAGGGGTCATAGATCTCAGTCCTGATCATCGTTCCAAGACCCCATCACGAAGGAGCTCCAGGAGGGCTATTCACATGGGTACTCACTCACCCCCGATCTTGGCAGCAGCACTCAGGGGCATGCTAACAGTCGATGCAAGGAGGCCTGCCGCTCCGAGAACCTGCCATGCAGCAAGACCTTCCTTAGCTGAACACACACCCCTGGGCCAATCAGGACTGCCCGACAATGCAGTGATAGGCAAATCCTTGTCAAGAGAGATTGTGGAAGAGGTCCCACACACCTGCTGCATAACCTGCACTCATGGCAGGATGTTAAAGCAGCACGGATACCAGAGGATGTTCCAGTTGAGGCACCTTCTGTCGATGGGATTGGTTCCTAAATCTGGCTTACCTACTTTACAGAGTATCCAGAATTTCATCACCCGGGACTCCAAGGAGCCCAAGAAAGGGTCTAATTCAAGCGGGTGGTCCAAACTGTGCTTGCCCCATCATGGGCTTGGTCAGCAATTCCCTCATGTTCGCAAGATGGATTCACTTCTGCCCCCGCCCGCCCCCTTTGCTGGGCAGACTTACATGAACACTGAAGATGCTGCACCTTCCTACGTGGTGGATCAGCAGGTAGCAACTGCGCTGAAGGGGGCTCTCGGGTCACATTGCCCAGTCCCAGATGCTTGCTCATACCCGGTCAAGATTACAAGGTTCTGTTTGAAACTTTAGAAAATGAAACAACGCTGGCGCAGACATTTCCTCTGGCATGGCATAATAAGAGCTGTGGCCATGGGCAATGTCTCAGCCAGGTGGCAATAGTGGCTAAAGCGAAGGAACAGGGAAGTGTCACATAAGGCCACTTTCCTTCCTGGGCCAAAAGATTGCCGTTCCCAAATTAATGAATTGGTCAAGCAAGCCATAGAAGGCACTGCCCTGTTGGAACCCAAACAGAAGCAAGCACAACCCAAGGTACTGTATAGGGTACACGTCTAGAGCTACTTCTCAGACTCCAAGAGGTTCTATATAGAGGCCGAATTTTGTGGCAAAGGAGTGTTAAATCCACCAAGACTAAGGTCACTCCCCAGCTGCTTCTGCTACTTCTCAACTAAGGGAGCTCAGGCCCCACTCCCCTCTAGTGTGGGGGGACGGGGTGCTCAAGTTCAGCCTTTGAGCTCTGTATTTATTTGAAGAACAGAGATATCAATTTTGATCGGAAACGACTTACAATAACACATTCAGAAGGCAGAGGAATTCCTACAAAGGCTGCTTGTACAATAGCATGAAGATAAGTGGTGAGCCAGTTAAGCAGGGTGTAATAAACGTGGGACATAAACCAGGGCCAAAACAGAATATATAAGAAAACAGTTGACTTACCAAAAAAGATAACAGTAACTTAAGTGGGCAAGTGAGAGTACTGTTTAAATTCACAAAACTACACTATTAAAGCATTACTGAAAATAGTGGTGGTGTTAAGTAGTGTAGGGGAGGAGTGGTCCAAAAGACCCCCCTTGCCTACATTCCCACCCCAAGTGAGGGCCATGGCTCATCGGGCGTCCCCTCCTTACCACCAGGGCCCAGGTGGTGGATGGCTCACCTGCTGAAGACATTGCCCGCACGTATTGAATTTAGCTAGGCCTCAGAAACCATTTTGTCTAATAGAGATGGTGTGAGCTCAGCGCACTGTAGCGCGGCCCCCACCCTCGGAGAGTTTCAGTTATCCCTGTTGCTGCAGCACCCTGGCAGATCCGCTGTGAGCCCGTTCCCACGAACAAGACGGACATGAGCTAGCATAAGATACTAACATTGTAACAGTTCACCTTCCGCAGTGTATCATTGCTCCCAGCATGACCCGGCCAGCGGGCCTGAGCGATGAAAAGAACGGTAAAATGGTCATCAGATGGCAGAAAGTCCCCACATATTAATGCCAAAGACCACTTGCAAAGTGTGCATTTCTCCACAAAATCTCTTCTATTACAAAAACCTGTAAAATGTATAACCATGATAGAAAGCATGCTTCCATGATATTAGCAATGAAGAGCCCACACCACTGTAGTTGGGTACTAACAATGAAAGAGCGTTCCAGGGGTCTATTTGTTATATGTATCACTGGACAACTTACACTCCATGGTCCTGCGCCATAACCGAACTAATGCTGCTAGAGTACACGAGAAGACGAATGTAACCATACAAAGGGCTCATGTGAAGGATGCGCGAGAATGCACTTGTCATGTGTGTATGTCTAAGCCCCTTATGTGCCACCACCGTCACGTACGGTGGCGGGTCATTTTCTATGTACTCCACCAACCTCACTACTACCTCACTTACTGCAAATGTATATGCATATAACTAAATACTGTAGTTGTTAAAACATAGTGTACGAATAAGGTGCTCAGACTGGATATAATCGAGACACATCCAGCAAAGTTGAAATGTATGTTTTCAAGTGATTCAAATAAGTATTATAGAGTGTTCAAATGTTTGTGATGTTTTTACCTTAAGTCGGCAACATACGAGGAAGATACCTTTTGTGAATATGTGCAAGGCCATTCCCCCTCCCGCCCTGCGAAGACTGCCAAACAAGGGAGCAGAGGCCCGCGCCGCGCTGCTCCACCTCCCCCAACTAGACTGGAGCCGCTTCAAAGATTTGTAGTTCCCTCCGCAGCACCCAAGGCCACGGCCCGCCACCTGCATTATTTACAGCACAGCAGTAAACCTCCGCCTGAACACATAAAATCCAAAGGCGCCCCCTCGTAAACCCCACAACCCACCGGATCATCTTAGACTTATGGCCCTGTGCAATTAGGACATCCAATACTGTGGCAACACACAGCGGCACATCCATAACAACTTCTAACAAGACAGAAAGACATGTACCGCCCGTCCCAGGCCCTGAAGCTTAGCACCTCGACCTATGGCACCGGTCAACAGGACACTGGTAACCATGTCCTGACTTATTACCATCAGACCCCTCACAAGGTGCATTCCTCCTTTGTTGCATTAACCTGTAGAATAACCTATTGAAAGATTTACTAAAGAAGATAATATTGCAATGATTGAATGACTGCGGTGTGCATGTCATAGGGCAAATAAGTCAGGAAACGACATTCATCTCTGACACTGGCCACAATGGCGCAACAACACCGCCCGGATGAACTCAGCTGACCTGCCAGGCCCAGCCGAACCCACAAGGCTGACCAGTGACGTCCTCAGCCAAGGCCAACCACATCGCAGCAGCACCTATAGCTAGTCATCGCCACCCAATCCCATTGAACTTGTGCCCCCTATAGTATGTAGGTTATGATGTTTTTTGTAAATATATACGCCTGTCTTTGCTATTGTCAGACAGAGCGCTCTCGGAGTTTGCAGAGTTCTTTGCATGCCCTATTCTGATAAACTCCCATTTAAGCTCACCCGCACTCTGTCTTGGCTTTATTCCCAACTTGGGAGAGTCCTTCATTGTCTCTCATTGCGGGGAGGATCGTGCTGGTTGGGGACGCTTGCCTTCAGTGGTGACCCCGAAAGCGTGATTATTATTATTATTTTTTCCCGACCTATCATTACCGTCCCCTTTTGGCACGAGAATCTCCGGTCAAAAAGGCATACGCACGGTGCGCCGGCTCCGGGAGGCTGCCCGCCAACGGCGACCGGTACACTAAGAAGTGCGCACTCAATAGAGAGAGGGTACGGGATCCCGGTTGAAAAATCCCCTTTGAGTACCGCTCGCCGGAGCCGGGGCTGACTGTTGAGCGGACGGCAAAACTGCCTGGACGGACCCAGTTTCGGAGACTATCGGTTCAAGACGGGCACGTGAGTATTGAGTGCGAGCGATCGTAAAGGGAGTGGAGGAAGAAATCTAGGACAGAGAACGAAGAGGGGTAGAAAAAGGGGGTAACGCAGATCTACTGAGGATCATCCTAAACTTTCTTTGCTTTTTCTTTGCATATGGCCATTAAGAGGTGAATAAGAGATAAAAGTGACGGGAACCTAGCTCCGAAAGGGGGTGGAAGGCGGCGCCGCATAGTGCTATCTTGACTAGTACTGGGAATATATGAAGAAGTGGATAATAAGATAAAAGTGTCTGGCAAAGGGGGACACGGAGAATATATTAGTGACTGCTTTTTTTTTCTATTCTTTTCTTTGGGGTTGGGGGGAAAATAAAAGTGAGATCAGGACAAAACGTTAGGGAGAAAGTAAGAGACAGAGAGTTCTACTAGAAGAGGGAAGAGTAGATCAAAATATATATATATATATATATATATATATATATATAATATATATATATATAATATATATATATATATGCGCACAATCTATTCTGAATAAGAGGACAGGGACAGCCGGCTAGGGAGGAAAGGGAGGGCAGCTTGAATTGTGAATAGAGTGTTACAGAGAGGTGTGTGCACCTCGTATGCGTCAGAAGACAATTTGGTGCTGTGGGTGTGTAAAATGGCTATAAATGCATAGTAATTGAATGGTCATGGTATGTGTGGCCGGATAAAGCCTATTGAAGACAAAAATGACAAGGTGAAGTGAGTGTGCACCTTTTTGATTTCCTGGTTGATATTGTCAAAATCACTGATGGTTTGCTCTTGTATGTGTCCCCCAAAGAGGATAGAATAGAGACTGTGTATAGCCAATTTTGGATTGTGCAGGAAGGGGGGAAGAGCACAAAGGAGCCCATTATTGAATGTGAAGTAGAAGACGAAAACCCATATTGGTACTAAGTTTACATTGTAATTGTGGACACACAGAGACACACAAGTACTAGGAAAACACAAAGATGGGGGCCGAAACACCCTTATCACATATTTGTAAGAACCTACCAGGGTACGCGCAGCGAATTAAGAAATATCATGACTAATAGATAACAGAGCTGAAGGGAAAGGGGCTACCCCAGATATGGCCCGAGGGGGGGTCATTTGATAAAAGTGTTCTGGATATGGTGGCCACATGCATTTGTTTGAAATACAAGGGGAAGCAGTTGCACAATAGGAGGGAAATATTAGATCTCTGGAGGTTATTTGAAGAGATACCACCGCCTAAAGCACCAGCATTAAATCCTGACCTACCATCCACCACTGATGATACAGAAAGATGCTAAAGAATGGTCAAAGTAGAGCCACCATAGAGGTAAAAGCTGTACACCGATATAAATAACCGGTGCCATACTAACAAGCCAGTGCCCGCAGAGGATACAGTGACCCTACTTATGTGCCCCCACCGACAACTATCACAACCCAACGGCCAACAAGCACCCCCGCCATATGAAAGTACATAGGGAGCGAGCCCAGGCAAGTACACAAAGGGTGGACATAGAAAAGCTAACCGATGATTTACAATCAAGGCTCTCAATAGCGAAAGATGAGCTCTCAAGCACTTAATGCAGCAAGATCAGGGCGCACGTCTAGAGCGCCGAGTGAGAATAGAACACTTGAAGACGGGTGGAAAAAAGGTGAGATACTGTTCAGAATTGAGGAAGAACCGACACGAATAATTGAAGTAGGGACACGAGAGGGAGGTATTGATAATGAAGAAAGGCCTATAGGGGACAGAGAGGAACTACTATGTGATTTAAGGGACGATTTGGAAGAAAGCGACAGGTTGAGCATGGCAATGGGAGGGGAAGTGAAGGGGTGGATGGTACATGTTCAATGAGAACACTGGATGATGAGTGGACGGGACGATTGAGAAATAGGGTGGGGAAAATGCGTCACTGGGAAATCAGCAGCCAAAACGGGTACAGATGCTACGACAAAAGGAAGGCTTACAGCTCCCATTGATACATAGGGGAGGAGGGAGGCCAATTATATCCCATGGGCTCAGATGGATAAGGCCAATTTATTAAAGTTATTGCCCCCGTATCCGGAGGGGCAAGTAAGTGGATATACGCCTTTGAGAAACACACTGCCGGGGTACCCTAGCAATAGGAGATGTGAAGAGCTTGCTTGTATCAGCAGTGGGGGATCAGGCTGATAGAGTATGGGTCAAGGCAGGTTTCCCGGGAGTAACATTAGACTGCGACCGCCATGACGGGGCCTCCTTTAACACAGTGCGTGCAAGGGTGTGGGATGCCTTGCGAGAAACGTTTCCAGATACGCCAGACTTACAGTCAGTAATGCAGTGTACAATGAATGACGGGGAGGAGGCTATGGATTACATTTTTCGGGTCCAAGAGATGTGGAGAGCAGAAACGGGCACGCCCTGGTATCAATCGACATCTTTATTTTACTTCATTATAAAAAGAGGGCTCCCAAAAGAGGTGCAAAAGGCGCTTGACAAGATAGCAGGCATTGAAGCGAAAGGTTGGCCTGAGATTCAAAGCATAATAGTGCACCACTGCAAGAGGATAAAAGAAAGGGAGAAGGAGGTGGCGCAGAAAAGATTGGCAGACGAAGCGAGACTAGTGCAGACAAAGTTGGTGAAGGTCGCAGCAGCAGTAGCCGCGCTCCCACACAGCAGGGAGGGAGATGAAGAGGAGGAGGGGCTGGTAGCAATACAAGGAAGGATGGCAACTAATTGGGCTGGAGCAGGACAGCGGCAGTGGAACGAGCAGGAGCAAGGCGGAGGTCCGCAGTGGCAAGAGTGGACCCCTCGAGGGGGAGGAGGTGGGTACAGAAGCCGAAGAGGAGGCGGACCGGGGTACGGGGGAATGGGGGGAAATGGATGGCAGGGTCCTAGAGGTGCACAAGGAAGTTGTTGGAACTGCGGAAGATGGGGGCATTACTCTAGGGAGTGTAGAGGCAGACCCAACAACGGGTACCAAGAGGTAGAACATTATGGCCATCCCCACCCGGGGAGCCCATATGGTCTTCCAATGGGACAACAACAACAGAGAAACCCAGGTCAAGGAAATAATGAGCAACAACAGGGACATCAGTATAGAACACAGAACCACCCACAAAACAATGACAATATGCAGTACACGCCAGGCAACCCTTTTGCAACAGCAGCAAACGGGGCCCCCGCACCAGCACCCTATAGCGGCGTATCAGTGGTTTCGGGAGTGTCTTCATTCAAGGGGGGGCGATGAGACACCCCGCATAGGACAGCCCACAGAGAACACTTGCGTGTCCAGTTCTATCTACCACCTACGATGCATTAGAGGAACCATTGGTAGGGGCGCAGATAGGAGACAAGCAGTTCATATTCATGGTTGATTCGGGAGCGGAGAAATCATGCATTAGAGAGGGCCGGTTCCCGTTATCTAACCGGAAGTTAGAGACGCAGGGGTTCTCTGGGGCTGTAATTGAAGTTCCTTACACAAAAGCATTGGATGTAACAGTGGGGGGTAAGACTGTAAAGACACCCTTACTGTACTATGAACACTCACCAATACATTTATTAGGGAGGGATCTCCTGAGTAAACTCAACATGACCATATCATTCACTGAGAGAGGTATAGTGTGTTCAACACCCGGAATATGCCCATTGCGTGCAATGTGGTAGTACAAGCCACACAACCACACAAGAAGTACGAGGGTTGCCGGAAAATGAGGAAATGTTTATTGAAGGGCTAAAGACACTGGCCCTCATAATTCCAGAGCTCAGAAGAATGGACTTGGAGGATTCCAGCAGAGTTCCTCTTCCGCCCATAGTGTGCCCCGACACAGCACCAGGATCAGTGGTATCATTAGACTTGCACGCTGTACAGGTATCAGCGAAAAGGATTGCTGTGATTGGATTAGGTATGGAAGGATGTGAGTGGCGTACAGTGCTGTGTACGAATGCCAACATCGCCCTAAGAGACTTAACAGATGAGGATCTCTTTTCAGATGCAGAAGGGGATGGTGAAATAGTAATGGAAATAGCGATGCCCTGTGACATTTTGATTCAAGCCAGGGAAATCCCCGTTCAACTGATGGCAGTGGTAGGAGCACCGCCGTCATTCTTTGATGATGATATGAGGCTCGTACCAAATAATTTGTGGACAACAGGCCCCCATGATGTAGGGCTGTTGCATGGAGTACAACCTGTGATAATTAAATTAAAGCAAGGAGCAATTTTACCCCGAGTGAAACAGTATCCATTGTCCCGAGAAGCTGAAGAAGGGATAAAAGAGACAATAAATGCACTACTAGCACAAGGGATCATAGTGCCCTCAAACTCACCATGTAACACATGCATTTACCCGATCAAAAAAGCAAAGGGAGGGTCCTGGAGGATGATACAGGATTTACGCCCCTTGAATGATGTAATTCAGAAAGAGTTCCCTTTGGTCCCGAACCCTGCATCAATACTATGCAGTATCCCAAAAACAGCATCACACTTCACGGTGGTCGACTTGAAGAACGCATTTTTCTCCATTCCCCTGGCTGAAGAGAGTAGATACCTGACAGCGTTCACACTAGGGGGAAAGAGATATGAACATTGCAGATTACCGCAGGGATACTGTGAGAGCCCAAGCATATTCAACCGCATATTGCATGAAGACTTGGGAAACCTATCAGTTGAGAGTACAATCATTCAGTACGTAGACGATTTACTAGTGTGTGCACAAGACAAGGAAACATGCAGAAAGGATTCAACAACACTCCTGACTCTATTGGCCAACAAGGGGTACAAGGTAGACAAGGGAAAGCTACAGTACTGCATGACAGAGGTCGTATACTTGGGACAGCTAATATCAAAAGATGGAAAACGAATAATTCCCGATAGGGTAGAAGCGATAAGATCAGTAGGAGAACCCACAACAGTGAAAGAGATGCAGAAGTTCTTGGGAATGTGCAACTATTGCCGAGCATGGATATTAGATTATGCAGCATACACGAGACCTCTACTACAAGCGCTCAAGGAAGCACAACAGGAGGAAGAAATTAGTGCATCATTTAGATCATTAAAAGAGTTAATTTCAAGCGCTCCAGTACTCGCAAATCCTGATTATGGACGCAAGTTTTACCTATTCTCACACTGCAAGGGAACACTCATGACAGCTGTACTGACACAGAAGACGTCCCTAGGACACAAGCCTTTGGCTTACTATAGTGGTACTCTAGATGCCGTAATGCAAGGCCATTTCACGTGCGAGCAATCACTCGCTGCAGCCGCGTTCGCGATTGAGAAAAGTGCCACAATAGTAATGGGTTGCCCTGTGACATTGTTTGTGGAACATTCATTATTTGCAATACTTGAGAGGTCAAAAAGCACACTGACAACACAGCGGGCCAACAGCCTATGAGATCATATGTCTAGCGCCAATATCCATGTGGTGAGATGTAAGACAGTGAACCCCGCAACATTCATTACAGAAGCGTGCACACTAGAGGACATGCAGGAGCACGACTGTGCAACTTACACAGGAGAAAGAGGGGAGGACACAGTGGTGTGTGAGAACGCCCTGAGCGAGGGGAAGTGTACTTCGTGTGGTCTGCATCGATTGACGTGGACACCGGAGAAAAACATGTTGGTATGACAGTAGTGAGGTTAGAAGACGGTGAGTATGAAACACTAGTACAGTACGGCCTCCCATCACATTACTCCGCACAAGCAGCAGAACTGATTGCGCTCATAGAAGCACTACATGCAGCAAAGGGTTGCGCGGTGACAATATATACAGACTCAGCTTACATGACGACGACAGTACATGGAGGCCTAGCAAGATGGGGGCGGAGGGGATTTCGACGGCAGACGGAACACCAGTACAGCATGCAGAATTTTGAAAGAGTTAATTGAGGCCCTACAAAACCCTACTGCGGTAGCAATAGTGAAGTGCAAGCACATACATCCAACACAGACGTTGTGTCTTTGGGAAACGCGCAGTGGACGCTGCCGCCAAGGAGGCTTCCTATTTTCAGAAATATGAAGCAGGCGAGTACGTGCTGCAGCACAAGACAAACTAAGAGCTCCAGAAGGCTACAACATGATGCCTATATCACAAATACTAGAATTACAGGAAGGAGCTAGTGCAGACAAAAATTGATGTGGACAAACGAGGGTGCAGCAAGTCGGCAACAGACTTACTGTGGCGACAAACAACTCAGGGAAAAGTGGTAATGCCAATTAAAGTTATTGGAAATTGCGTTTCAACAACTACACTTCCTGCACACAATACCAAACAGCACATCGCAGCAGAAATACAGGAAGAATGGTTCGTGCCCTGTCTTCAGGAGCACATATCTCGATTGACACTGGAATGCACAACATGTCAGATATACAATTCAGGAATGACATTACGCACGCTCCGGGGAACAATTCCAAAACCCATTGGCCCATTCAGAGAGCTATATATTGACTACGCGGACATGGGAGAAAGGTGTAATGGGGCACGTTACATGATCGTGGTTGTATGCCCATTCTCGAGGTGGGTGGAAGCAGGCCCATGTGCACGCCCTGATGCCAAAAGCGCTGCAAAGTTCCTAGTGAGGGAAGTGTTCCCGCGCTGGGGAATTTGTGACGTGATTCGCTAGGATAACGGCACTCACTTTGTAAATGAGCTTTTCAAGGAAGTTACTACATTATTGGGAATAAAGCATAAATTGTGCTCGATTTATCATCCTCAAAGTAACGGCGTAGTGGAAAAGATGAACGGACTGTTAAAAGGCAGGTTATCAAAACTATGCTTTTCATTAAAAAAGAACTGGATTTACTGTTTGCCCCTTGCGCTATTTGAGCTGAGAAATCAGCCAAGCAAAGACCACCATTTGTCCCCGCACGAGATCGTGACTGGGAGACGAATGTACACAGCACACTCCCCACTGCGCGAACACTCAGATGCACACAGAAGCGCTGCGATATTGGGAGAAGAGTTCACAGACTATTTGAAGAAATTAACAAGGGCAGCGCGCGCAATATCAAAGCAGCTCTCCCCACCCTTCACTAGAGAGGAGGGAAACATAACAGGGTCTGTCACGGAGCCTGAACAACAGCTACAGCTGACCGGGCGAATTCATTTATGTCAGGAGTTTTGTGCGTCGATGGAATGCACCACGGTTCCATGGCCCATACGAGTAGTGTTCTGCACGCCCACGGCAGTAAAAGTAAAGGGCCTGAATATTGGGTGCACTTGACAGATGTACGAAAAGCATATAGTAACTGTGCAGGAGGAGGTGGATGAGGAGGCACAGACAACAGCAAACAATGCAACTGAGCAGGATGTCTGAATATGAACTTGTGTATGTGTGACAGTAATGGACCTGAATGGGAAAATGGCTGATAAGTATACTTGCATTTTTTTTTAAGATGTTACTGGGAAAAACAAAAAAAAAAAATATATGTTTTTTCCTTTTATCTTGTGGACTTATATGTAATTAATGAAGTAATCAAATTATGAAGTGTTACACCCTTGTCTGTGCATCCCCGTCCCTACAAACCCTACCCGCTTCCGTTCCCTGTCAATATATATTGGCACTAATAGTGCCAACAAAATGTTTACATGCATGCACTTAATGCACTCAAACAGGAGCTACCATGGCATCTAACGGGCAGCCTGCAACGGGTAGAATGAGAGAATTATTAAATGAGAGATGCAGATATTCGTATGAGTGTGGATTATCTGTGTGCATTACGTTGTTTTTTATAATAATGTTTGGCCTGGTTACATATTGGTTTGTAGCGTTCATCTCTATCGAGATGAACGAGTGGGGAGGGATTAACAGCACTGGAATTAACAGCACTACTGGGACCAATACAACTGCAAGTGTCAATACTAGGGAAGGTGACTTTTTGGTATGGGACGGAACTAAACTTGTATGGGGTTATCATACCACACCATCCAATGCTGTCATCTTAGAAAAGAAAGAGCCACAGGATGGACTGCAAAACAACACAGGGTCTCCACCAAAGATATCTAATTACAATGCCCGCAGTTTAAATGACCGAAACCCGTCTGCCATATCGTGGTTGTATAACACCCCCACCAGCCAACCTGCCCCCATCTTAAAAAACAACCTGCAAGATAACGTCAGGACGAAAAGGAAAAGATGCTAGCAACACACGATATCTTATATGAGGAATGGGCCAAGGGGGGCGGGAATGAGAAAGGGGGGTCTATTTTATCCCTCGCCCAGGAGGTTGGGAAGTACATGAGGAACAAGAACAACAGACGAAAAAGGGACGCAGGGGGAAGGAGGTATGATGAGTACTATGGGTTAGGACTACATAAAATGGAAGACCCACGACACCCCCACCAGACAAATAAATGGTATGCGGATATGAGTGCCACAGCTAAACAAACAACAAACGAGAGCTGTTATGTCTGCTCCCTCATTCCTCACGCTTCAGGTACACCCAAAGTATTGCTACCCAAAGAGTTGCCAATTATAGATGCCCAATGTCTCCTTCATATCACGTTATGCAGGATTAAGAACACCTTCCAGGCACATGAAGTTACTTTTGAAATGCTGCAGAACGAGAAAACTTGCTATCCAAAGAAGGCAGGGGTGGTATGTCTGGAGGAACCATTTTTTGTAATACAAGGGACACTTTTTTCAGACAACAAGTGGAAGGATGAAGAAGTAATGTGTAAAGCTGAAGCACTGAGAGGTGTGGCACCAGAGAAATTGCAGTGGATAGAAGAAACATGCACACCAGTATGGAAGGAACACATTTCAAAACTAACTTGGGTAACCGCCATTGAAAAACCCTTCAAACTACAGAACGAAATAGACTATGAATTATGTTTTAAAGGAGAGGGGAAAACCTCCATGGGGACAAACAAGAACTGTAACAAGACCCTCACCATCCCAGATCTAAGAAAAGGGACAGCGGCCCTGATGGACACGTACTGGGTATGCGGCAACCAGGCATACCTGCATCTTCCCCCGTCATGGAGTGGCAGCTGCTCAATGGCCACTCAGCCCTAATGGTAATACCAGAAAGCCACATCGATGGGAGCAAAAAGAGACAGGAACGCATACAACAGAGTGCAGCCCAGCCGACTGCTGAGTCACAAATGTATGTCCTGTCTTCCGGAGGCAAGGGAGAGGTGCTGACCCTTAACAGACGAGCATCAAACTACATATCAAAGGCATCATCAGAACTATTGGCTCAGATCCCAGACAGATATCGATTATTCAGCTCAGCAGAAACATTCTTTGCCTCACTCATCTCAAGTGTCCAAAGCAAGAGCAAACGCAAAATGGCTCCAGATAACACGCTGGGAATTGATTCAGCTGGCAAATGACACTGAAGAAGGGTTCAACGTAATAAAAGTGGAACTAAGGCTTTACGGCTGATGACCATGCAAAACAGGTATGTCTTGGACCTGTTGACGGCGATGGATGGAGGTGTTTGCCGAAAAATTGGAAGTGCCTGCTGCACTTTCGTACCTTCCGAAGACGCAGAAAACGGCTCCCTGTCCATGTGATCGAAGCAGTACACAACCTAGGAGAAAAAATGAAAATGGAGGTGGGGCAAAAGACAGTACGTGGTTCGACAACATCTTCTCCTGGGTCCCCTCATGGCTTGCAACGACTGTGAAATTTTTGATGCCAGCTGTGGTGCTCCTCCTTTTAATTTTTTGCCTGTGCCAGGTGGGTCTTCGATTTTGTATTAACGCAGTACCAAATGGTGCAATGATGATGGTGACAATGGGCAACACCCGTGGGACAATGCAAAACATGCAGGAAGTGCATGTACAAACAGGAACAGAAGACACACCAAGATATCAGCTAGTGCCTATTTATCACGACAAGGATATCATAGATAAAGCATGGCACACCACCATTAGAGAGCCCCGTGTACTAGAATGGTACCAGGAGGTGTGGGTAGATTTGGCGGGCGATGGCGGATGTATATACCTGACTTGTACCCCAGATGAGTATGCCAGAAGAGGGGAAAGCTTAAGGGGGGTGTGCAGAGCATGGATGCCCATAAAAGGCACACCTGCATGGGATGAGGCAGTGATGGACGAAGCAGAATGTAGGAGAGTGGAAGAGTTAAAGTATTCGTTACTTAAGTAACGAAAGGGGGGAAATGTAGGGGAGGAGTGGTCCAAAAGACCCCCCTTGCCTACATTCCCACCCCAAGTGAGGGCCATGGCTCATCGGGCGTCCCCTCCTTACCACCAGGGCCCAGGTGGTGGATGGCTCACCTGCTGAAGACATTGCCCGCACGTATTGAATTTAGCTAGGCCTCAGAAACCATTTTGTCTAATAGAGATGGTGTGAGCTCAGCGCACTGTAGCGCGGCCCCCACCCTCGGAGAGTTTCAGTTATCCCTGTTGCCGCAGCACTCTGGCAGATCCGCTGTGAGCCCGTTCCCACGAACAAGACGGACATGAGCTAGCATAAGATACTAACATTGTAACAGTTCACCTTCCGCAGTGTATCATTGCTCCCAGCATGACCCGGCCAGCGGGCCTGGGCGATGAAAAGAACGGTAAAATGGTCATCAGATGGCAGAAAGTCCCCACATATTAATGCCAAAGACCACTTGCAAAGTGTGCATTTCTCCACAAAATCTCTTCTATTACAAAAACCTGTAAAATGTATAACCATGATAGAAAGCATGCTTCCATGATATTAGCAATGAAGAGCCCACACCACTGTAGTTGGGTACTAACAATGAAAGAGCGTTCCAGGGGTCTATTTGTTATATGTATCACTGGACAACTTACACTCCATGTCCTGCGCCATAACCGAACTAATGCTGCTAGAGTACACGAGAAGACGAATGTAACCATACAAAGGGCTCATGTGAAGGATGCGCGAGAATGCACTTGTCATGTGTGTATGTCTAAGCCCCTTATGTGCCACCACCGTCACGTACGGTGGCGGGTCATTTTCTATGTACTCCACAACCTCACTACTACCTCACTTACTGCAAATGTATATGCATATAACTAAATACTGTAGTTGTTAAAACATAGTGTACGAATAAGGTGCTCAGACTGGATATAATCGAGACACATCCAGCAAAGTTGAAATGTATGTTTTCAAGTGATTCAAATAAGTATTATAGAGTGTTCAAATGTTTGTGATGTTTTTACCTTAAGTCGGCAACATACGAGGAAGATACCTTTTGTGAATATGTGCAAGGCCATTCCCCCTCCCGCCCTGCGAAGACTGCCAAACAAGGGAGCAGAGGCCCGCGCCGCGCTGCTCTACCTCCCCCAACTAGACTGGAGCCCCTTCAAAGATTTGTAGTTCCCTCCGCAGCACCCAAGGCCACGGCCCGCCACATGCATTATTTACAGCACAGCAGTAAACCTCCGCCTGAACACATAAAATCCAAAGGCGCCCCCTCGTAAACCCCACAACCCACCGGATCATCTTAGACTTATGGCCCTGTGCAATTAGGACATCCAATACTGTGGCAACACACAGCGGCACATCCATAACAACTTCTAACAAGACAGAAAGACATGTACCGCCCGTCCCAGGCCCTGAAGCTTAGCACCTCGACCTATGGCACCGGTCAAATGGACACTGGTAACCATGTCCTGACTTATTACCATCAGACCCCTCACAAGGTGCATTCCTCCTTTGTTGCATTAACCTGTAGAATAACCTATTGAAAGATTTACTAAAGAAGATAATATTGCAATGATTGAATGACTGCGGTGTGCATGGCATAGGGCAAATAAGTCAGGAAACGACATTCATCTCTGACACTGGCCACAATGGCGCAACAACACCGCCCGGATGAACTCAGCTGACCTGCCAGGCCCAGCCCAACCCACGAGGCTGACCAGTGACGTCCTCAGCCAAGGCCAACCACATTGCAGCAGCACCTATAGCTAGTCATCGCCACCCAATCCCATTGAACTTGTGCCCCCTATAGTATGTAGGTTTTGTTAATATATACGCCTGTCTTTGCTATTGTCAGACAGAGCGCTCTCGGAGTTTGCAGAGTTCTTTGCATGCCCTATTCTGATAAACTCCCATTTAAGCTCACCCGCACTCTGTCTTGGCTTTATTCCCAACTTGGGAGAGTCCTTCATTGTCTCTCATTGCGGGGAGGATCGTGCTGGTTGGGGACGCTTGCCTTCAGTAGGTAGGAAAAGGTCAGGGGGAGCTCCATCTTCAGCAGGTCAGTGAAGTTCAAGTCAAGCGTTGAAGAGAGCAACAGTTGGGCAGGCTTTGATCATTATGGGCAGTGGGTTCAAAAAGAGAGCGATAGCAGAGAAGAGGCACAGAGAGGGTACGGGACAGTGAGGTTGAGAATTGGAAGCCAGGATAAAGAGGACTTCCATTGTTAAGAGTTCAGCGCGATGCATCCAGTGTTTGCAGTGAGACAGTTCATAATCCATTCCGAGATGGCTGGGCTGAAGGAGAACACTATGAGCATCATCAGAACAAAAGGTAATGGGGAAAGCCAAAGGATGAGATGCGTCTTCCTAGGCCAGAAGTATAGAGAGTAGAGCAGAGGTCCAAGGACTGATCCTTGGGGGGGGGGGGTGGGGGGGGGCCCAAAAGGGAGAGGGATGGTGGGGTCAAAGTTTCGCAGTTCCAAGATATTGATTAAAGGATGTACATTCCAGGTATGAGGCGATCCAGGCAAGAGCAGGTTTGTGAAACCCAAGGTCCTGAAGAGAGAGAGGAGTGGACAACAGTGTCAAAAGCAAGGTCCAAAGGGCGAGTATAGAAGAGTGTGAGGCTGGTAATAGTAAAACGTGGCAAAGGAGAGTTTGCCACCAAAGGCAGATCGGAGTTGATTGCTATTATTCACACAGTACTTGGTGTCCCAGTCAAAGACCTCCCACTCAAGGACTTAACAGAAAGGAGAAAAACAGTGCTTCAATAGGGCCATGACCGTTGCAGACTTGAAGGATGCAGCGAAGAGTCCAGAAGAGAGGTTAAAGGGCTCAGAAAGTTAAGGGCAAGTGATTGAGACCAAGTCTGATCATTTGGGTAGCAAAGGGAGCACAAGATAGTTGCTAATTCAACAGGAGCGGTAGGTGGAAGTAGCAGAGTAGAAGAGGTAGGGGGAGAGAAAGGAGGGCAGAGTCGCACATTTTAGAGAACAATTTGAGAACAACGTAATTAACACAAAAAGGAGGAGGCTATGGATACTGGATTGGGAGGCGTGAGCCAAGATTGGAAGGTAGATGAAAGTTGCAGGGGCGATGGCAAGGGAGGAGACTGGGTTTTGCCAAGTAGGAAGATTTGGCAGAGTCCAGTGCAGGAATTATGGTTGCAAAGGAAATTTTGTAGGGTCACGGCACATGCTTGTTTTGAAGGTCTGAACTTCTGAAGTGAGCCAATGCGGAGGACGGGAAGGTGTGAATGTGCAAGCAGGATAGTGTTAGTCAATGACCCTTGGCTGCAGATAGACAGGTTGGATGCCCAGGGAGTGACTGAGGCAGTGCCACATGTCCCTCTGTGAGCTAAACAGTGCTCCAGATGTCTTCCACACTTGCAGGTAGAGTCATGGGTGTTGTAGGTGCAGGGAGCGAGTCTCAGAAGGTGCACAGGGTCCTCTGGCAAAGCTGGATGTGGGCAAGAAAAATAAAATGACCTTCTAGTGTGGGAAAGGGAATCTGGAGATGCCCAGGTTCGGGACATAGGGTTATGTCAGCTCTCACTGCCTCTGAATTCTGAGCTAATGGGTAATCCTTGTCCAAGGGACACAGTGAGGAAGAATGCCCTCCGGGAGGGTGTTCGGAAACTGTTGTTAAAGGGTGCTATTCAGACACTGCCCAGACAGGAGCAGGGACTTGGGGACTACTCCATTCTGTTTCAAGTGATCATGCCCTCGGGAGAGTAGTAGCCGATAACCGACCTCAAGAACATGAAGCAGCACATCACAAAGATACCCTTCAAAATGTAGACTCTTCAGGGCCTCATCCTGTGTGTCAAATGGCAATATCCTCTCCTCTATAGATCACAAATGCCTATTTCCACATCCCCTTCCGAGCACATCCCAAGTTTGCCGCGAGGACAACCATTTTCAGTTTTGAATGTTACCTTTCAGTCTCTGCTCAGCCCCCAAGGTCTTTACATGGGTTCTGGCACCTTTGGCTGCCCTTCTCCATGTCCAGGGCATCTGCCTCCAGCCCGACGACTAGCTGATTCACACCCATCACTTGCCCTCAGGAACACGATTGTGTAGAGCCATAGAGTTTCAGGTGGTCATTGAATCTGCTTAAGTACCGATTGGCCCACATCAGCTGATGGGTATTATAGGGCCTCTACCAACACTGGAACAAATAGTCTCACTACCCCTCCACAGGGCGCCAATGATCCAGAACAGACTGAGAAACCGTTGGGCATGGAGGCGGCTTCAACTCTTCAGTGGTTGAATACAGGCAGACATAGCAGCAATATCCTTTGTGGTGCCCTGGGTCAGGTTTCACTGAGATCATTGGTGTTACACCTCCTGGCAAATTGTCAAGGGACTTCATTGGACTATTCCAGGTTGATCAGGTGTCTCCTAATATCAGGAGGCTGTTGGAGTAGTACCACCTCCTTCAGGGCTTCCTGTTGGATTGCCCTGCCAACTTCCGATCGTTACAACAGATGCCAGTCAAACAGGGTGCAGTGCAACACTGGGAGGGGGGAGAGGGGTTTCCTTGGCCATTGAATGGGAAGTGGTCCAGGGCTGAAAGGTCAGTCATTGGGAGGTTGCTCTGTGCACTGAATCCCCAATCTCACAGGGAAGGCTGTTCATGTCCACACAATCAGGTGACCACAGTGCACATACATCGGTAGGGCCGCACCAGGTCTCGCTCTCTCCAGCAGGTGGACGCCAAGATTGGAGCATGGCCAATCTGTCTCTTCAGGCCACATGTATGCCGAGGGTGGAGAATGCGGGCAGAAACCTGGAGCAGGGTGTTTCCATCCTAGGCAGAAGACTACCTGAATATCCGGTCATTAGGTCAATTGGCAACAGATTCAGGACCCCCATGCATCCACTTATTTGTCTCCTGTTGGGGGCACTTTCCTTCAGAGCTGGATGTCGAGGGTCTGGTATCCTCTTGCACTGAGCACAGACACTGCATCGTCGCAGTGTCTTTGCCCCCTTCCCATTCATTCACAAGTGAATGTTACGGGCCAGGAGACATGGCTCCGTTAATTCCGATTGCTCCAGCTTTGCCAAGGAAGCCTTGGTTGCCCCTCCTGCTGTGCCTGGTCCCTACCTCCCTCCGTCCTCCTATCACTTCCATTGGGACAGCCGGCTCTTCTGGTCAAAACAGTCTGCCTTACATATTCTGCCAGTGAAGGAAAGCCAGGACCTCCAGGAGGGAAGCAAAATCTCTCCCCTCAACAGCTAGCAGGGAACAGCGGAAGATACTGAATACAGAGGACCCTACAGCAGTTGGAAAACCACTAGTACTCAGCCAGCACAGTGTGCCCTGTAGCAATCTTCCTAGGTGGGAAGAGCCAGAGAGACTCTGAACCCTAAACTAAGGACAGGGCTGCACACTCCTCAGCTGTCGGCTGTCTGCCTTAAAGGACAACACAAGTCCAGTGAAGACACTAGGAGAAGTGCCTCTACAATCTACCAGTGTCCACCTTATAGGACTTTCGAGACCACCCCCCCTGAGTTGCAATGCAGCACCGACTGTTACACTGCAGTCGCCCATAAAGCCATGCGAGACGCCTCGACCACTGCTTCAGAACCACCAGCAGAGACAACGATTCCTGCTGTCCCCCGCTGTACCCTCCCCCCCTTCCCGGGCCACCATGTTGGCCAGCCTGAAGCCGTCAGTCCAGCTTCACCCGCTGAGCTACCCGCAGCTGTCTACAGTCTTGAATTGTTGTAGAAGCTGCAAAGCACCATGAAACCGATTCAACCTTCTCAATCACCAACACCACCGATAAGCACAAGCTACATTGTGGTTCGGTCACCCTGGTCTTTCTCCAAAGGCCTCTAGTGACCTTTTACGACCCATTGCTCCCTTTAGGCTGAATCCAAGTATCCTTGAGCTTTTCTGATTATTTACTATACAGACTAACCTCCTGTCAGTATCCAAATATTTTTTTGAGATATATTTACCAGAACACTCCACTGCCGGATCCAACAACCCGCAAAACGATAAAGAAAACACCACAGGTTTAAAAATCAAATCCACCTTCATGCCACCGCCGCATACCATCCCCTGTGAATTTGACACCTACGAGAAAACAGTGACCAGTGCAATCCGGAAAGGACTATCACGAAGGAATTACTACCCGGATAATCTCTCACCAGACGAAAGGAAGGCACTCTCCTCACTCAAAGACAATCAAACCATTACGATCAAACCGGCGGACAAAGGCGGAGGGATGGTCATCTCCAACACCACCGACTATGACACGGAATGCCTACGTCTACTAAGTGACGCTAACGCATATTCACGCCTGCAAAGAGATCCAAGCAAGGAACTGCAGGAAGAAGTTTTGAGCCTGATGAACCACGCACTTCAAGAGTCCTGGATTTGCGAAGAGGAACATCGATTTGTGAACAAGAACCACCCCCGCATCCCAACATTCTATATACTACCCAAGGTGCATAAGAACCTCACCAGTCCTCCCGGAAGACCCATTGTCTCAGCTTGTGACTCAATACTTGAACCCCTATCGGTCTATTCCGATTTTTTTCTCAAACCATTCGTCCTCAAAATGGAGTCATACCTCAAGGATAGTACTGACACCATCCTCATGCTGAATGAGATTGACATGAAACCTGATTACATCCTAGCGACCTTAGATGTGGAATCTTTATACACATCGATACCCCAGCGAGAAAGCCTGGAAGTACTGCGACTTTTCCCAGACACCAGAACCAACAGCACGGCTGTACCCATTGAATTCATTCTTGAATGTGTCAGATTGGCCATGACCAAAAACTTCTTTCTGTTCAAAGACCAACTATATATATACAGATTAAAGGTGTCAGTATGGGCGCCACATTCGCTCCTGACATAGCGAACCTATACATGGCCAACTATGAAACAGAACACATCTTGTCTGCCCACAATCCCTACCAACAGAATGTCATGTTATGTTATGGAAGAGATACATAGATGACGTCCTACTAATCTGGAAAGGCGACTCTGAAGACCTCATCGCCTTCCACGGATGGCTTAACCAATGTAATCAGCACATTAGATTTACCATCCACTGGGATTTTCATGCCATTGATTTTTTAGATCTACACATCTACAGGTCAGGGAATCATCTCCACACGGAACTGTTCCGCAAAGTTACGGACAGGAACACCTTGCTCCATTTTGACAGCTACCACCCCGAAAGCATGAAGGGAGTAGTTTCTTACCTGTAACTCCATTTCTCCAGCGTTGGTATCTTTCATGGATTCACATGCTTAGAATATTCCCCGTCGTCAGACTGGGAACCCTCCGTACACATATATAGTCGTTTCCTATAGGAAAAAACTTCCGATACTTGTGTGTCCTATCCACATCTACGTCCTCCCCAAGGACGTCCACGCATGCCCCATAGGACGTAATGGTATAAAAACCCCGCCCCCCGCGGGTCCCGTCAGATTTCGACCCCTCCAAAGAAGAAAGGGGGAAACCTGTTTATGCACATATCCTGCACATTGCACTTCGGGGAGGCTGGTGGGCGCATGTGAATCCATGAAAGATACCAACGCTGGAGAAATGGAGTTACAGGTAAGAAACTACTCCCTTCTCCAGCATTGGATCTTTCATGGATTCACATGCTTAGAATAGATTGTATAGCAGTATCCTAGAAGAAGGCGGTGAGAATGCAATGCAACATGCATTACAAAAATAAACCACTCCCAGTTCAAATATATATATATATATATGCACGTAAGCAGTAACATATTTATATAAAGGCGATACATCAAGGAAAAAACCAAACATCGGCAAGGTAAAAGACAACAGTTTCACCATTTGGCTTACCTCATTGAAAAAGATGGCGCAGCACTGCCCTCCCCATCTGTACTTCATCCGCATGCTGCCTTTCCAGGCAGTAATGGCGTGTGAACGTGTGTGGGACTGACCACGCCGCCGCCTGGCAGATGTCTGTCAGAGGAATTCCTGCCCATAGCGCCGCGGAGGAGGCTGTCGATCTCGTGGAATGGGCTCTAGGGTGCCCTTGTAGGGGTCTCCCGGCCTTGGAGTGACTAAAAGCAATTGCCGACGAGACCCATCGGGCCAGTCCTTGCTTGGAGATTGCCCTTCCTCTCGTCGACGGACCATATGCAATGAACAGCTGTCTGGTAGTTCTGAGTTCTTGCGTTCTTTGCAGATAAAACTTTAACGCTCTTTTCACATCGAGCGTATGAAGAGCCTTTTTCTGCCGTCGACGACGGGGTCGCAAAGAAAGTAGGGAGAGCAATGGTCGAGTGCTTGTGATAGACCGTCGGTACTTTCGGGATGAAAGTAGGATTAGTTGATAGTATCACTATCTTTAAAGAATCTCATATATGGAGGGTCTATGACTAATGCCTGTAATTCCGACACTCTTCTAGCTGACGTAATGGCAATTAAGAAAAGCCAGCTTCCACGATAGGAACTGCATGGATGAAGAGGACATTGGTTCGAAAGGAGGTTTCATTAAAGCCGCCAACACCACATTTAGACTCCACGACGGTGGGAACCGCTTCGTAGGGGGAAAAGTTCTAAAGAGACCCCTCATGAAATGTTTCACCAGTCTGTCGCTGAATAACGGTGCGGAATGTCTCCTTCTCGTGAACCTTGAGATGGCCGCCAGGTGCACCTTGATGGATGACGAGGATAGCCCACTCTCTGCTAGGTGCAGAAGATACGGTAAAATTTGCTCAGGAGTTACTTCCCCAGGCCGTATTTCCTGCTGTGTTTGCCACCACATACAGAACCTTCGCCACTTGCATATGTATGACTTGTTAGTGGAAGGAGCCCTAGCCGCCTGTATAATTTTCCGGCAATCCGACGAGACTTTCAAATTGCCAAATTCTGCAAAGTCAGGAGCCATGCCGTCAGGTTGAGGCTGTTCGGATTGTGATGCCACACCGTTCCCTTGTCCCTGGATAGGAGATTCGGAACTTTCTGGAAAGTTATCGGTTGTTCCAACGATAGGTGTATAGGTCGGAAAACCACGGTTGTCTCGGCCAATACGGTGCCACCAGAATGACCCGGCATTTGTATCTGCGAATCCACTGTATTGTCCTCCGTATAAGGGGAAACGAGGGAAGGCGTACAGGAACTTGTCTGTCCACGGAAATGAGAACGCTTCCCTAGGGATCCTTTCTGAGGCATCTGCTCGCGAACTGCTCGCATTTCTTGTTTTCTTTCGTTGCGAAGAGATCGACTGAGGGGTGACCCCACCTTTTGAAGATTCTTTGCAGCTGAATGGTGTCCATCTCCCACTCGTGTATCTGAGCCACGCTCCTGCTCAGGGAATCCGCTTGTACGTTCTTCATTCCTGGGAGATGGTGAGCCACTATAGATATGTTGCGTTTCAAAGCCCAATGCCATACCTTTTGAGCCTCCACAGAAAGGGTCCTGGATCTCGTGCCTCCTTGTTTTATCAAGTAGAACATGGCTGTCGTGTTGTCTGGCAGCACTCTCTCTCTCTTGATCCCTTGATATGTGGGAGGAATGATTTCAAGGCCCATCTCACTGCCCTCAGTTCCAGTACATTGATATGTAGGCGTGATTCGGTGGCAGACCATCTGCCCTGGGTTTGGTGGTTGTCCATGTGTGCTCCCCAGCCTGTCAGGGATGCGTTCGTGATGATGGTATTCTGAAATTCGGGTTCTTGTAGAGGAACCCCTTTGTCTAGGTTGTGAAAGCTTTTCCACCATTGGAGGGCTCGGATGATTTCGTCGTCGTCGACGGTTAGCCTGTCCGACCACCGACCCGTGGACTGCTTCCATCTGTCCGCTAGGAATTCCTGAAGCGGCCTCATGAACAATCGACAGTTGGCTACTAGATGGATGCAGGAAGCCATGGAACCTAGGATCGCCACATACTTTCTCACTGAGAGTGTGCCATGTAGACGTAGTTGACTCGTCAGCCGATTGATCTTTGACATTCTGTCTAGGGAAGGCTTCACTGTTCCCGACTGGGTTTCGAATTGAGCTCCCAAGAACTTTAAGTTCTTTGATGGCCTTAGAGAGGACTTTTCGAAGTTCACTGCGAACCCCAGTCGTTGCAGAAGCTGTAAGGTAGCCTGTACGCTGTCGTTGGTCGACGCCGAGGAGGATCCCCTCACCAGCCAGTCGTCGAGGTACGGGCAATACATGATGCCCTTTCTTTCTCAGCCAGGCTGCCACGGGCGCCAAACATTTTGTGAACGTTCTTGGGGAGGATTTGAGACCAAACGGGAGCACTGCAAATTGGTAGTGTGTCTGACCTACCATGAACCTCAGAAACTTCCTGTGTTTTTGACACATAGGGATGTGGAAGTACGCATCCTGCAGATCTAGAGATGCCAAAAAATCTCCCACTTGAACAGACCTGATCACTTCCTGCAGCGTGAGCATTTTGAATTTCTGGCTCTGTAAGGTCTCGTTGAGGTCGCGTAGGTCGAGAATGGGACGCCATTTTCCGTTCGGCTTTTTACCACAGAAACACCGCGAGTATACCCCTTGGCCTTTCTGCGATGCAAGGACTAACTCTATGGCACCTTTCTGTAACATAAGTGCTACTTCCTGCAGCAAATTGTCCAGATGTGGTTGGGGTAGGGATATAGGTGGACACTTTGGAGGTTTGCATTTGAATTGTAGAGAATGTCCGTACCTCACTGTGTCCAACACCCACTGATCTGTTGTGATGTTTTCCCATTCTTTGACGCAGCTTGACACTCTTCCTCCCAGAACGGTGCGCTTTCCGTCATTGCTGGTCTTTCTGTTTGCTCGTCGACGACGAATAGGTCGGTCGTCTCTTGGATGACTGGAAGTTTCTGCGCCGGCTTGAGTTTTGAGAGGCGCGTCTATATCCTTGGGAAGGGTACGCCGATCTGCCGAAGGATCTATCCCTGGGTGTAGAAAATCTTGAGTTGCCAGATGCCCCTCTAAAGGGACGAAAGGATCGAAAGTGTTTACCACCCTGAAGAGCACCCAACGACCGTGCCGTATCCGAATCCTCCTTCATGCCCTTCAAGGCCTCGTCCACCTTTTCTCCGAAAAGAAGGGCATGTCCAATACCTTATACTGCACCTCGGGTCTGAAGTTGGTGCACTTAAGCCAAGCCTGGCGTCTTAGAACAACTCCGTTGTTTATCTGCTTAAAACCCGAATCTGCCAGGTCCACCGCTATGTTAATAGCATGATTCGACGCCTCTTCGCCCTCTCGTACCAGAGACATCGCCGTTCTTCTATGTTCCTCCGGAAGGTGGTCCAGTATAGGGGCCAGTCTGTGCCACATCTCCCTGTCGTACCTGGCCACAATAGCCAGAGAGTTGGCTGCTTTCACAGTTGCAGCACCCACGGAAAGAACCTTCTTACCAAACACGTCTTGGTGTCTTGCCTCATTATCCGGAGGGGTAGAACACTTGTGTTGAGCCTTGGCTTTCCTCGTCGCCGCTGCCGACACCACTGAATCAGGTGTAGGTTGGGACGAAAGACACTTCGGGGTAGAGTCTGGCACTTTAAATTTCTTTTCAATGCGGCCTTTGACGGCGGTTCAGAAACGGGTGACGCATGGTTTGAACACCCTCTTTCCAGACATGATCTAAAATGGGTATTGAGAATATGAGCGTCTATTCTTACCCATATGATCGAATAGAAAGCAGTCCTTTTTCTCCTCCTGCTGGGCCAGGCCAAACTCCTTACATGCTTTTTTCCATCATTGAATGAAAAGCGCCAATATCGTCTGGTGGCGATGGATGAGTGGGGCTCTTTGGTGTTTCCAGTTCCACATCCGAAACCCAGGATGGATCCCTAGATGGAGACAGGGAGATATCCGATGCTGACCCACGGTCAGATAAAGAGTCCGAAAGCTCACCCTCCTCCTGGACTACTGGAGTCACCGGAATTCCACTCGTTTTGGTTGGACGGTGTGACGGGCCGGGTCCGTCGACGGGGGGGGGGTCGACGCCACAGGTGGAAGCCTTTCATCCAACGATTTTAGCAGCGAGTGTAAGGAGGACAGGACCTCCATGGACAGGGCCGATTGAGAGTTTGGAATATTGGTAAATACCTGAGAGCAGGTTGCTCCTGATGGCGACTTGGCTCGTAGCCCAAGGTCTTCCGGGCCCGCAATCCTGAAACCGTCGTCTTCCTTCGAGGAAATCGACACTGCTTGTTCCTGCAGTAACGTGTCCGGCAACCCCATATCAAAAACTTCTGGTCTCCAGGCCAGAACTTCGGTCGACGAGGACATCGTCGCCGTCGTCATCGGGTTGATGACGGGGGAAACCAACTGCGTCAGAGGCAGTGAGGGCACTGACTGGTTCGTCGTCGTCGACCGTGGGCCTGCAGGTGGCTTAGGCGGTCCAGCCTTAACGGTGCTCTCCCTGCGGTTATCCGATTCTCTACTCGTGGCAGATCTATGAGGATCGCCCGAGGAGGATTTTGGCCTTTCCTTTCCTTGTTTTTTCGACGATGATGATGATGGTATCTTTTTTGAAGATTCTTTTGAAGACTCCTTGGAAGTGTGGCTTCGTGGAACATCCCATTCCGCCGGTCGAGTCTTCTTCGCCGGTGGTTCCGACGAGGTTGAACGGCGCGGGGCTCCCGATGTTTTCGTCGAGGCGACGCTGCGCACGGAGCCCACCTCCGACTGAGGGTATGCTCCCGCCCCGTCCTTTAACCACGACACCAGCCGCCGATTCCGATCTTTCAGGGTTTTCTGAGAAAAACCCTTACATATTTCTCACTGGTCTGCGGAATGGTGAGGGTGGAGGCAATAAATATAATCTAGATGGCCGTCCCCCTCGTAAACCTTCTTCAATCCGCACGTCGCGCACGGGCGAAACAACGGTTTGCCCGACATTCTGGTAAGACCAAAAAAACCTCAGAGGCTCGTTCGGTCAACCCAGCGAGTAATTTCAACGATAGCCTAGAAAGTAGAGACTACGCGAGGAGATCCCACTATCTTTGGAGACGGTTGAAATCTGACGGGACCCGCGGGGGCGGGGTTTTTATACCATTACGTCCTATGGGGCATGCGTGGACGTCCTCGGGGAGGACGTAGATGTGGATAGGACACACAAGTGTCGGAAGTTTTTTCCTATAGGAAACAACTATATATGTGTACCGAGGGTTCCCAGTCTGACGACGGGGAATATTCTAAGCATGTGAATCCATGAAAGATCCAATGCTGGAGAAATACAATTTACCTTATGGGCAATTCCTCCGCATCACAAAAAACTGTACCGAACGCACCACTTTTGATAAACACGCAACAGATCTCCAAACAAGGTTGGCAGACAGAGGATACTCTAAAAAAGCCATCAAAAATGCAAAAAATGAGGGCTACCAACACCGACCGCACCATATGTCTCACCAAAACACCCATAAGGTACTTGATAGATTGGTATGTGTTACCACCTTTAGCCCACTCAGCGACCTCATCAAGAAAACCATCAAACTACACTGGCCTATCATCAAAAACGAGGGATCACTACAAAAAAGTACCTTTGTTTGCCTTTAAGAAAAACCAGATCAGGGAATCCCTGGTACACACCTTCATTGAACCTACCAAGCCCACCAATACTCTATGGAATCTACCACCTGTCCAAGGTCACTACAGGTGCGGCAAATGTACTGTCTGCCAATTTACGGAAACCACCAAAATATTTCACCACAATGACTTCAATTGGACCCGGCAAGACCATACCAACTGTAACACTAAGCAGGTCATCTATGTCATTACCTGTCTCTGCGGACTAATTTACGTAGGCAAAACCATGAGACCAGTAAAGACCAGGATCTGCGAGCATCGCTCATGCATTAAAAACAAAGTCCCTGACAAACCCCTCGTTGACCATTTTGTAAAGAAAAACCACACAAACATGGACCTCATATGGCTGGTGATACAGAAGGTCACAGCCACTGTCAGAGGAGGAGATGTCGACAGAATTCTAACCCGTCTGGAACAAAAATGGGTGCACAGATTAAATTCTGTCCAATCAGGTCTAAACATCTGTGTAGAATGGAAACACTTCCTATAACTCCGGCCTTACTTCCTCTCCTTCATAACCAGATATGAGCCTGTGTTGCCATTTTGTCATGTCAATTTTGGCCTCTATTTGTGTCACTGCTAACTGATCCCTGGTTGCTTTATTTATATATCACAAAGCTCAACCACGGAGTGTGCTTATAACTGACTATTCCTGAATGCACATACGTTGTTGTTTTTTTGCAGCACCTGATGTCTGATGTTTATTCTGTGTAAACACACATCAGGATGCTTGCAACCATGTTTTGGCAATCATTGACCTGTTTTGCAATTACTGACCTGAATTATATCACCACCAACTGAACCAAAGTCTGTTCTCTTTTGTGTCCCACCGCCACATTATGGAACCCTTTGGAACGGAGACTTTTTCCAAATAAACTCTCGCTGTCACTTACCACACCATCAGAAGTTTGCCTCCTCCAACTAGCAATTAGACTATCACCCGTGGCATCATCCAATCAGTAACATCACAGAATCCTGAGGCGTCCTCTGCGCGCCCGCTAACATATGGGTACCCTAATAACTACAACACAGAACCTCGAATGAACGCATCCACTCCCTGTGTTCACTCGGCTTCCAGCAACCATTGCCTCTGCGTTCTCACACGGAAGCCAAGCGCTACATGCGTACAGGCACCCCTTGGGACACCTCTACATCGCGGACCCCAACATGGCCGCCCATCCCTATTTCACTCCAGTCGGCTCCCAAGCGAACGCCGTACACATCCTGTGACCGCGACCGCTGACATTTTGCCTTGCAGCGCTTCCTTCCTGCCATTGCTGGTGAGTTTAATCTACTTCAGCCACGCTATGCCTCTTACCCAGCAGGTTGTTGCATGTTCTCACCTCTCGGGGCAGCCGAGCACCCCCCGAGCCAGACTTATACCACGCCATCCCGCTGTGGGCTCCACGCCATTTTACAGCGCGTTGTTCTTCTTTTCCCTTTTTCTTATAAAAAAAAGGGATGCGGATTACATGGCATACTGGTGCTTGTGTGCTTTTTAAAGGGGTCACTCCCCATATTCCCTTTTGAGGCACTTTCATCTCCTTTCACCCACAACTAGACTCATCCATTTCACTGCATGTCTCTCCTTTTTAAAAAAAAACATAAGGTGTGCAGAACACACTGCACACGGGTGTCTGTGTGTTCTAAGATGCGGTTCACTCCCCGTACTCCTACCTGGGGCACTTTCACCTTTTTAGTCATGGACCACCACCCACGCACACTAATTTTGTGTAAACCGCACGGTGTATCCCATCCCAAGATGCGCTTCCTTAAGCCCCTTGTTGTGTCCCTTTCTCCGCAGCCTCCCCGCTTGCAGTTTCCTCGCGTACCCATCACGCCAGCCTGCTCCACCCTACCATGGGCATCAACAGGCTTCCCTAAGGTAAGCTTGGTACTTACCGGTTTTAACCCTAGGTGCATTCCTACTCCGTTTGGCTAATCACAGCTCTTCTGTCAATCCTACTCCCACAGGAATGGCCACTTCTAGGACCTCAAAAATCCTCCAGTGTACTTCTGACACTGCCA
This sequence comes from Ambystoma mexicanum, assembly GCA_002915635.3. Lineage (NCBI taxonomy): Eukaryota > Metazoa > Chordata > Amphibia > Caudata > Ambystomatidae > Ambystoma > Ambystoma mexicanum. Next base: position 1,033,137,093 of record CM030325.1, read on the forward strand.
CCCGCTGAAGTCACAGTGCACCCAAGTTCCGGTAAGCACCGGTCCTTCTTGTACTTAAACCTATACCTGTGCTAGATACTTACGTTTGTGCCCACTCCTAAATACTTCCCGTCTGTTTATTTCTACAGACCCCCACAAGATACTCCACGCTTTTGGAATATCCCGTCCTGATGAAGGCCACAACATCAGAGCTTAATTTAGCTCATTTTCTGGCCGAAACACTGTCTTGTTGACTGTTATATTGTCCCATGTTGTCTTTGTTCAACTCTACATTGTCCAGATGTATATTTGCTGATTGCTACATGCTATCACCTCACTAAATCCACTGGTCTCCTTCCCAAGGACACCTCAGAGGATGTGCAAGCATTGAAAAGATGCTGCAAATATTCTGCATTTACTATTTGGTTACTAAACCATATATGTGTAAATACTGTTGTATCTTGTGTAAAACATCAGTCAAGTGTATCTACTAACACACAAACTACAGTTTCATTGAAATCAGACTGTGGTACTTTAAAGCGTCCCGATACATTTGTGTTAGGAGTCATTTGTACCCCCGTAGGAGTGTGTGCACCTTTTGTTAATCAGCCAGGTACCCCATGACCTCGCTCATTCTCTCCTTTATATCCAAAGTGCATCTTTTTTCCTTTTTTGAAACTGTCAGTCCTCTGCCTTCCTTTACAGTGTGGGTTGTATTTCGTAGTGTGCTAGAACTGTCTGTTGGGATAATAATAAAGTAGATCTTTTTAATACAACCTTGACTGGACGGTCCGGGTAACAATTGTGTTTTCACTGTGTCGCAACTAACCAACAATCCATGACCTTTCCGAGATAAGCCTGCCGTTCCGTTCACGTAACCAAAATTGGACATGGCAGTTTATAATTTGGTTGCCTTTCCAATCTGTTGGTGTACTTGAGATGTGGGGCAGATTGATAGTTTAGAAATCGATATTCATCTCTGGACCATTGGTGCAACAGAAGTTGATTTGTCACAGATATACCTACCTTGGCTAGGTGGGTGAGAATGGTCATTAAGAAGGCTTCTGACCTTCCCACTTGTACTGGTTATGTCCTCATAGTGTATGGACAGGGATGAGGAAGAGGGACCAGCATGTAATGCTTTGATTAGTTACTAGTAATCGCATTATTACGAGCCCTTCTCTTCCTCTTCCCAGCAATGGAACCTCTCACTCTAACAATGGGGGCAAGTGAGAAGCTCTGTTTCAATATTGAGCAGGACATTTGCGGTTGTGGCCCTAATCCCCTCCCCTGAAGAGGGGCCAGCATCGCCACGTTCAGGGGACAGACTAGAGGCAATTACCTACTAGGAGATTCCTGCCTTGCAAGGCAGGATCCTCATTCTAAGAACTGGCTCAAAGAAGCGCAGGTCTCAGAGCAATGGGATTACCGGCAAGTAACCATTAGGATGCCAGGGATGTGGATTGCCTTACCGTGAGCCAGCGATTTGCACCCACTCTCCATCCAGACACCCTGGACTTAGAAAAGAGACACAGCAAAAAACAAACAAGGATCCTGCATATGCATATAGAAAACATGTATTCTTTTACAGATCCTGGAGTCAATATACACCCGTACAAAACTTTGGCCCCTACAAAACACAAATATTGGCAATAATATGTGAAGTGCTACATCCACCAACTGCCCTCTTGTAGACAAGTTGCCCAGTTTAGATCTGCAAAGTCCAAGTCCTTTTACAAGGAACAATAATTCATAGAAGAAAGTATGAGCATACCGACGTGGGCACCAGGAAAACGAGGAATGTCCCTGTAGGTAACCAATTATTATGAAGGAATATCTAAAAGCAGCTGTTGGAAGGTGGGCCGCTAAACGAACATACTGCATGTTTTCATAAACCAGTACACGCCCTATAGTGAGGGAAGTCTGCAACCTTGTTGCACATTGCCCTTTAAGCCTTGCAAAACAAGTATATGCATGTTGGAAGTCGGCATCATTAATCACATGTTCCATGCATGCTCCAGCCTTCCTTCTAGGATCCGTCCAATGCAGCGTATCTTTCTGTAGCTGGTGAATGGAGGATTTGCAGGTTCAACGGAATAGCCACCTACCAGGGTGGTGTGGATACTTAGACCCACGACAATGCCCTACAATAATCCAGGACACACACGTATCCATGCAGTCAAATGCAGCAACGGAATTTGGAAAAAGAAAAAATATTTTGTATGTACGGATTGTGCATTTACGGTTCTGATCAAATATCTGATGGATATTCCTTCACTGGCTTGTGCAGAGTACCAATGGATGAACTAGAAAAGACAGTGCGCTGCCTGGTGGTGAAATAATCAAGCAGTACGAAGCTGTGAAATCAAGGCGGCCCACTCCCCCTACCCCCCCAGGCACCTCTATGGCGGTGTGTCCCCCAGTCATGATTTCTGAAGAAGAGGTTACTTTATTAAGTCTTCTGTGGCAGAGAGCCGATGTCAGACAAGGAGCTGGTGCCAGCTCCCATGGCAACCCTTGTAGGATTTCAATGTAGCGCATTTGTGTGGTCAGGAAGCACATCAAAGCAATCGGGAAGTGGTCATTGTTAGGAAGTCCTCGTAACTGAGGCGAATGCTGCCCGCCATGGCAGTGTCCTTCTCCCGGAAGGCATCGGTCATGCTCTGGAGCTGGGTGCATATCTGAATGAAGCGGTCCAACTGGACACTGGGATTGCTCGACCGTGAGCAGTATCGGACCATCAGGATCTGTGTAAACTGTGGGCTCAGGTTGTAGCCCATCTGGGCCAATGCTAGGAGAGAAAGGAAAAACAAAAAAGTGAGCAGGTATGCAGAGAGCCATCTGTCCAATCCTACCAAATTCAAGCCACAGTTCTCGCATTTCAAAACACTGGTTAGACATGTGTCGACAAAGGGTCTTCAGACATCAAACATGTTTCCAGAACGCATACTACAGTGCAAACTCAGCTTGCTAAGTGTATGACCCTCCATAAAATAAATGAAAAACAACATCACTCATGAAGGAATAAGCATTGCTAAAAATGTGACAGTCGATATAAATAAACGTTTACAATCGGAAACAACAATAATCATAGTCCATCACATGCCTTGCAGAATGAGTCAGTGGGGCCTTCAAGGGGGTGTGGGGGAGATGCTGACCTTGGAGGAGGTAAGTAGTGACAGGAAGGAGAGGGGATAGTTTGTCAGGTAGCAGTATGGAGGATGTTTCACATGATTAGGAAGGTGAGCAGAGCATTTGCTGCACCAGGTCATTCAGGACCAGGCCTGTACAGTGGATGTAAAGGTGCTAGGAAGGGGGAGGTTTTCTACAGGAGAGGCTAGAATGCCCAGATGTGATACATTGGACTTGGATCAAAAGGTGTTGGTTTGATAAAACAGGGTCCAGATGGACAAACACCTAGGGATTACATCTAAAAACAATAAGTGGCCACTGTTGAAAAAGTGCAAATCCCAGGAGAACATAGCTTTATCAGGTGTTCTCACACCTGAAGGGGATCACCTTGGTCATAAATGCCAACACCTAGTCTTGGTGGACACACAATTGAATCCAAACAAAAGTTAAAATGATGCCCAATCAAAAAAGTCCAACATAAGCTTGATCATATTATGCAAAACAAAAGCTTGAATTATAGTAAAAGATGTTTTAGCTACAGAAGAGGGGCTAGAAAACATGAAGTATCCGTTTCCAGTTAATTTCATTTCCAAATTGAAGACCTAATTGAGTCAGCCGTTATGAAAAACAAAAGTTTTAATCCAACTGTGGATTTCAGAAGAACAAGACCCATCGTTGACAATCTCAACTATGCACCGAGATGGAGTGGTTAATATTGACCCGTTTCGTATAAAGGCTTCAATTTGGAAATGAACGGGACATGTATATATTTCATGTTGTCAAGCAATCACTTTTTTTGCATTATGTGCTTTGCCTTGTATTAACATGCATTATATATGTTTTGACACTTTTTTTATAGGTTTCTTGTTCAGTGTCTTGAATAAACACTTTGTTGGATTTGCACTAACATTTTATTTGAGATGAAACTGTTACCTGCCACACATCCATTGTGACGATAGGTTCCAGTATTGCTTCGTGCAGCACAGCAGTCTTCACTGAAGACGTCTGGTCTCTGCCTGCTTACGGGTGCTGCCAATGAGGGAGGGAGTGGCTGGAGAAACCCACTGCAGCCAACTTCAGAGGGGATGTGAGGGAGCGCACTTTGGGTAGCATCTGGAGCACACCAGTCCCCTTGACCTCTACCCCTCCATCAAGAGTAGCGCCAACTCGCCATAGGAGATAGTGGACAGTATGCAGTCAGGTTTCCTTCCCTGTGTGCATTTAGAGGGCAAGGTGGACTACGAGGTGAAGTCCAGAGTGTGCACAGAGGGTCAATTGCAGACTGAAGCCCTCCAGGTACATGGTGAGCAGATAGATATAATTGGGTGGTGTGTGGTGATTGGTGAGAGATCAGTTGGATGTTGGTATGTCCAGGGCGGGATCGGGCAAGGCAGGCCTTGCATTGGTGGATGTTGTAGATGGCTGACAATTCTCTGGTAGAGTTGTTCATCACTGACATATTGATGGATGTTGAGGATGAAGGTTCCCAGGGGCTCCATATAGAGGTTTAATGTCATGGGGAAATACCCAGGTCACTGCACAGGTGATGGAGGAAGCGATGAACAAGTTACTCTCTTACCTGGTAACGTTCTTCCGATGGGATGGTCCGACCACGTATTCCATATCTATGACAGTAATCACCACAGCTGTGCTGCTTTGGAAAGAAACGGCGTATGCGTCCTGCGTCGATGACCTCGATACGCCACCCTCGAGGACCTCCTCCGACGGCCGACATCACTGGATGTTTTAAGTAGGACGCACGATGCCCGTAGCCTCAGTTGTAGTTTTTTCCCCAGAACGTGTGGCACCAGTCTTCTGCCAGTCTGACCGCACAAAGCCTTCCGGAAAAGTAAGCTGCAATCGCATAAGAAATTCTGTAGCGGGGAGGGCAGGGAGGGAGCGATATGGAATACGTCGTCGGACCATCCCATCGAAAGAACATTACCAGGTAAGAGAGTAACTTGTTCTTCGAGGGGATTGGGTCCTCCAACGTATTCCATATCTATGAGAGACTCCCCAAGCAGTACCAATGCAAGGAGGTGGGAAAAGAATTTAGCAAAAGAAATTTAGAATGCCCAATCAAATTGCAGAGCAAAGGACCGCCTTGCCAAAGGCCAGATCCTGCCCACGGATTGAATCGAGGGAGTAGTGACGTACAAAAGTATGGACCGAAGCCCAGGTGGCTGCGTCACAGATGTTACAAATAGGAACACCACTCTGTAGGGCAGTAGAGGCAGCCAAACCCCCTGGTAGAATGGGCGCGCAAGCCGACCAGTGGGTCCTTACCCGCCAAGTGGTAACACTCAGAAATAGCCAGAATAATCCAGCAAGACAAAGTCTGCTTAGTCACAGCTTGTCCCAAACGCTTTCCAGCGTAACCAATGATCGTCCACTCTGACCCGGGACATGCGTGAAATATAAAAGCTTAAAGCTCTCCTAGGATCGAGCATATGGAGCCTCTCCTCTTCCTTACCAGGATGTGGAGGATGATGAAATGCCAGAAGCACAACCTTCTGGCCTAAATGAAATTCCGACACCACCTTCGGAAGAAAGGAAGGACGAACTCTAAGGACAACCCTGTCCTTATGAAATACAGTGAAGGATGGCTTAACTGAAAGTGCCTGTAACTCACCCACTCTGCAAGCGGAAGTGACCGCAACCAAAAATACAGTTTTAAGAGTTAACAGTCTCAAAGGGCAAGAATGCAAAGGCTTAAACGGAACACCCATCAGAAACTTGAGGACAAGGTTCAAATCCCAACCGTGCACCAGGAAAGGTGACGGAGGGAACACATTAGTGAGCCCTTTTAGAAACTGAGAAATTAAAGGAATTTTACAATAAGAACACTCTTCAGACGAGCGCTTAAATATGGACAGCGCCGCCAGGTAACCTTTAACCGTACCCACTTGCAAGCCCCTGTGGGCTAAAGAAAGCAAAATAGACAGAACCACAGGAATGTCACATGAAAAAGGATCCACATTCTTAACCCTGCACCAGTCGCAGAACTTTCACCAACGGAAACGGTACAGGGACTTAGTTGCGGGCCTTCTGGCCGAAAGCAACACCTCCATCACAACTTCAGGGAGGTCCCAATCCTTATACCCCAACCTTTCAGAAACCAAGCGTAAATGTTGAGGGATCTGACGTCTGGATGGAGAACCTACCGCGCCCCCCCCTCCCCTCCGTGAGAGCAGATTGTCTCAGTAGGGAAGACGACGCGGAGGGCAGATGGACAAGTCGAGAAGGTCCGGGTACCACGTCCTCCGGGCCCACGCCGGAGCAATGAGGATCACCCGGGAACCGAACATTCGTAACCTCCGCAGCACTTGCGGGATGACGGGGACTGGAGGAAACGCGTACAGCAGTGGGAAAGACCACTCCACCACAAACGCGTCTCCCAAGGCCCCTTTTGGAGGAAATTCCCGCGAGCAGAACCTTTCGCACTTCCGGTTGACACTGGAGGCGAAGAGATCCACTTGAGTGGTCCCCCAAAGGGCAAAGATCTCCAGGTGAATCTCCTGAGCCAACTCCCACTTGTGAGAGATCGCACTCTGCTGCTCAGAGCATCCGCCGTCTCGTTTTTGTCTCCGGCCAGATGAACTGCCGAGATCGAAACTTCCTGCTGGATTGCCCAGAACCAGAGCTGCATCACCTCCCTGCACAGAGGAAGTGACCCTCCGCCCCCCCCCCGCTTTTGTGTTGAGGTAGTGCATGGCCACTGTGTTTCGTCCGTCGGGACATTCTTTCCTCGCACAGTTGGCAAAAAAGCCTTCAGGGCAAGCCCGACGGCCCTCAGCTCCAACAGATTGATATGGAGTCTGGACTCCGACGGAGACCAACAGCCGCTGACTGTCAACTCGTTGGCATGAGCTCCCCATCCCGTGAGGGATGCATCCGTCACGATCGTCACCTCCGGCCAGGGTAGCCAAAAAGGAGCCCCCTTCATCAGATTGCATTCGACGGCCCACCACAGAAGGTCCTGGGCGACCGAGGACGGCACCTGAACAGGCACCGACATCCTGCCGTAGGACTGAGACCACTGGAGCGTGAGCGCCCATTGCAAAGATCTCATCCGCAACCTGGCCTCTGGCACCAGAAGAATGCAGGATGCCATGAGGCCGAGCAATCTCAAGAACTCGAACGCTGGGAGACTCTGGGCAAGCTGAAACTTGTGCACCATCTGCTGAATGTGATGAGCCCTCACCTGGGGAGGAAAACACTGCCCCAGGGACGTGTCGAGCACTGCTCCGATGTACTGGAGCCTGGAGTTGGTGTCAAATGGGACCTTCTTTAAGTTGAGGGAGAAGCCCAGCCTGTGGAGGGAGTGGCAGGTGACCGACAGATGATGCAGGACTTGCTCGGGAGAGCGCACCCTGATCAACCAAACGTCCAGGTAGGGATAGACGCGAATCCCCTTTCCTGAGATGCGCTGACACCACTACCATGAGCTTGGTGATGATCCCTCGGGGCGGAGGTCAATCCGAACAGCAGGACCCGAAACTGAAAGTGCGAGTCGCCAACCGCGAACCTCAGGTACTTCTTGTGCTTTGGATGGATCGACACATGAAAATAAGCGTCCTTGAGGTCGAGAGACCCCAACCAGTCCTGAAGTTGAAGGGCCTGGAGGAGAGAGTAACCATCTTGAACTTGTCCTTCCTGAGCAGTTTGTTCAAACCGCGCAAGTACATGATGGGTCTCAATCCCCAGTCTTTCTTGGAAATCAAAAAATAAGGGGAATACCATCCCTTGTTCCTCTCCGCTACAGGCACCGGTTCTATGGCTCTTTTCTCCAGCAGGGATTGAATTTCCTGCGCAAGGAGCGGGTCCAGACTCTTCAAAGAGATTCCCCGGTGGATTGTCGTGAGGCCTCTGCCAGAAAGGAAGACAGTAGCCGTGGGCTATGATCTCCAGAATCCACACATCTGAAGTAATGGCACGCCAATCTACAAGATGCTGCGCCAGCCTTCCCCCAACCGTCGAACCATGGGCCATGGCCTCATGAGTGAGCTGAAGCGGCTGCGGCGTTGCCCGAGGGCAAAGAGGTAACTGCCCGAGCGGCCTTGGCACCTTGAGTTCCTTGTTTTCCACCTCTGGCACTCCTATGGTGGCCCCTTTGACTGGCAGCTCCTCTCGCTTTACCAAAGGATGAGTAATAACGAAAGGAACCTCCCCTCCATTGCAGTCCCCTAGGACGAAAAGGCAGAGGTTGTCGAACTGCAGCGCCCAACGACTTTGCTGCAGCTTTGGAGGTCTGCAACCTCTCAAGGCTCTTGTCAGTCTTGCTGCCAAAAAGATGTTTACCATCAAAGGCCATGTTGAGGAGCCGGGCCTGCACATCAGGAGCAAACCCTGACTTTCGCAACCACGCAAACCTGCGTATTACGGTGCTCGCCGCCATGGACCGGCTGACGCAATCTGCCATGTCCATACCCGACTGAACGGCCTCACACATGGCATCCTTGCCATCCTGACCCATGGCAAGGAAACCATCCCGTTCGTCCCCTTTGGGAATATGTTCAGCCGCTAAGGAAACAGTTCCACAGAGTGTGCGTGAAGCATGACAAGGCACATATGGAGTTGGGCGCCTGAATCGCCCCCCTGAAGAAAGCACTTTCTTCGCCCAACCATCAAAATGCTTGTCGTCCCTATCAGGAGGGATGGTAGGATACGACGCCTGTTTTGCTGAGGCCGTAGCCGCCTGTACCACCAAACTCTCCGGAGTGGGGTGCTTGGTCAAGTAGCAGAGGTCGCTACTGGCTGGGCGGTATTTTCGCAGCAAAGAGTTGCCCACTGCCGGGAGACTCTCCGGAGCAGTCCAAGCCGCCGCCACCCTCCTCTGTAGAGCCATATGGAACGGCAGTACCGGGTCAGTTGGCGGACCTTGGTCGAGGATATCCGTAAGGTCATCCCGAAGAAAATCCCCTGGGGGAGCAGACCACCCCAAGTACTCGGTGACCCTAGACATGAGTCGGCATGAGTGCCAGGCTCAGGCCTACAAAACTCAACCTCCGGAGAGGTGTCCAGACCGCTGGCGTCGTGCAGGGACTGACGCAGGTCCTCAATTTGGCTATGGCCCAAGAGAATCTCATCTGGCGCCGTATCAGGAACCATGCCACCATCAGAGCCCTCATCCACCTCTGAAATGTACTCAAGATGGCGATGAGAGCACAGAATGGGGAACAAAGCCATGCTTGACCTTGGCCAGAGCCTTTCTAGGGGGTTTCACCGTGCCCCGGGGTACCCCCGTCGAAACAGCCTCGAAAGGCGTCGAGTGAATCAGCGTCGACGCCGAACGCGGCCACGACAGCTCGACACAGGCCTCGAGGGCGAAGCCCCGAGTGTGTCCCTCGACAGCCTGGGCGCCGATGGCGTCAACGACTTCTTCGGAGGCGGAGCCTCGAAAGAGTCAGTCGAAGACCTCGGCGCCACGGGCGTCGACGTTTTCCTCGAAGACACCACAGGTGCACACGGTCTCGAGCGCGTTGAGGACCGGGACCTGGAACGGGCATGACGAGAACGATTCCCCTTGTCCGAGCGGGACCTCAACCCGCCGACGGGCGGAGTCCTCGGATGAGGACGGGGAAGGCGACCGATGACGGCGCTTCCAGAAGTGCCTCGAAGAGGCAGAGGAGTGGCGGGACCTACTCCGGGACCGAGACCCACTGGACTTCTGACGACTATGCGGAGAGTCGCCCCTCGAATCGTCCGTCCAAAGACCCGCAGACCTCGACTTCCGTAGCTTGGACACCTTACCTACCGACAATTTCTTCTTGCGCTACCGCAAGGATTTGGTCGTAAGTGACTGGCAGTCGACACAATCATCCGTGTCATGGGCCTCCCCGACTCACCAGAGGCAGGTGTCGTGCGAGTCACTCACCGACATCTTGGACCCACAGTCCTCGCACTTCTTAAAGCCCGGACGCGATTGCAAAACCTAATCGATCAAGTTTGGTCAGTATGTCATTAAGGAATGTTTGAGGTCGCATAATTCCAAATGTGTCACATCGTGGCCCTTATCCAACAGGTCTAATATACAAATGATCACTGGAAATGTATATGGATCTTGAGGCCCCTGAGAAACTGGAGAAAGAAAGGTTCGGATTGAAAGCACTAGCATGTGCAAAATTATTATTGGCCCATTAGCCTGGAATCTGAGAATTAAGTGATTTTGATAGTGCTTGTTTCAATGTCTCACAAGTAATTGCCTCTATTACCTCAGAGGGACTTTTACAGTATTTCACCAAGGCAATATTCATATTACCTTGACTCAATGCAGCAAGTCCACGTGAGCGTGGAATCAATGGTGTGAACAGGCCGATTGACAAGCGAACAATTCAAAGCAAACTCTGCTATTTCAATTGATGACTCGTGATTGGCAACAGGGAAGGTGGGTGAGCCAGATGTACTTGGTTGACCTGGTCCACCTTCCATTGCAGTGGGATAGTCCATCAATTCCAAGTTCATTATTTCCTGTAAGGGAAAGTCGGGCTTGGTAAAAATTATGGTATCCTTACCCAATTGGCTCTCCAGAACAATATTGGGGGGGGGGAGGGTGCATTTTCTTGGCCACCACTGCATCCTTCTTATCACTCTTTGCAATAGTTCCAACAGTATTGGAAGGGAGTTGGTGCCCCTCAACATCATTGATACATTCCTTACCCTTTGGACTTATGGTCAGATCATTGAAACTCTTTTCGTGTGACACGTTAGGGCTAATGACTGCGTCGGGAATGGCACTTTGCGAGTTTACCATATCAGTGCACCGCCCGCTTCTCAAGCCACTGGCCATTTTGCCCCCGTATAATCAAGTAATCAAAATATGGCACACAGAGGGTTTATAGCGCAATTTCACCACCAATAACAATAGTCAGATTTATTATCTGACGTTAGCCAGACTTAACCTACTCGCCCTCACACTACAACATCACACGTCAAGGCACTTGGATGTGCGTGCGAGATGCGAGCGCACCAAAGTGTTAGTACAATGCTGAGATGGTGGGGTGCAGAGCTAGACTATGCAATGAATCTGGGTGGGGAGAGAAAACAATTTTTTTTAAAAATCAGAATGTGCGTAAGGCTCAGGGATTGGAATCTGCCCGATCACAATTACTAAAGCATCCAACCCAGCCCACTAAAAGCAGCCCAGCACACTAAAGGCAGCCCAGCCTGCTTCAAAGAAGCGTGCCCCAGAAAACAGTTTACGCAATAATTACTTTGGTAAATTGAGTCCTTTTCAAGTCCGTTAACGCGTTTCGCGTATTAGATGGAGACTGCTCTTCACCGCCTCCATACAGCCTTAAGAGTTCATCAGTCGGAGAGTCGGCAGAAACAAGGCACCGCGAGTCCCCACCACACTTCCGGGAACTTCTTCCAAAACAACTGAAAACTGGGACTATTTCCACGGGTTCTGCTGGTTTAACACACACCCACATAAAAGGGTGTGTGCAATTTCGCATCACATCAGAATACCAAGCAGCATTACTGTGTCAAACATTCAATACAAACACCTTGCAGCCTTATTTTGTTGTTGAGGGAGCAAGTTTCAAAATCAAGGTGACATTTCATTTTCTGGTGACACATTTTTGCATTCTTCACATTCTTCGTTCTTGGAGGAAAGCAGACTATTAGTCTGTTATCAGAATACCATGTGCTCCATTTAAGTCCTATTTTCAAGGAACACAGATGAGAAGAAATGTGTTCAACTGATCAGTGCAAACTGGGCACCAATCTTGGCTTCCTCTCTTTACTACAATAAGTGATCTGGGCAAATCAGGTTCACCTTACCTTGCAGTATGGGCAACAAGAACAAAAAAAACAAAAAAAAGGACGATGTCAGCTATGGATTACTTATAGACGAGTCAGGACGCCAGGTATGAGTTTGGGGTGGGAGGAGGGTACCAGGTATCGGTCTTGTGCCGTTGGGAGAGGGGCGTGGTGGTAGATCATCCTTTTTGCCGACTCATCTGGTGTTGGCTCTTATAAAGCCAAGCCAGACACCCTGGCTCTGGCCCGACTCCCACTACCGCTACAGATAAATACCTTTTAGCAGAAGACTACCCTCATCACTGCCACGAGAAAGGGTGAAAGCGGTGCCCGTTTAACAAATATGGCATGAACTTTGCACCTCTGTAGTCCAAGCACTGCTCAAGTATTGCTCGTCCCAGCTAGTGATGAACGAAATCAATTCCTGCATAGCCCAACACAATTTGTTGGTCCGATTAAAAAAGGTATCAAACTAAAATGAACAGGATTCTTTTTGGACGAACCCAGAAAAAAAACGTATTGGCAAAAGGCAAGATTTTGCAAGCTATGTTGGGTAAGTTATGAGAAATGAACCGAAGAAGAAAAAAAGGCCGATGGAAAACTAGCCAATGACATCGCTGATGAAGGAGGGGGGTGGAGGGCTCAGCCAGAAAGCCCCAATGGTGCCCTAATAAAACATTCTCCTGCACCCAACCAAAACCCTGCTCAACAACTGGCACAGCTCAGACCCAGTGATGCAAGTGCCCAATACGCTTCATATCACACACAACTAATGGCATTGCAAAACGACACCTGCAAAGGATGTTGCACAGCAGATGCCCTGTGCAGCTGCACCACACACGCAGCTGGCATTAGAGAATATGGTAGCTATAGCCAGACACTTACACTCAATACATAGAACAACCCCCGCCCACTCAGCACTCTTCTTAGCTCTAATCGGGAAGAGGAGGGAAGACATCAAACAAACCAACCCGTGGCACACATGACCAGAAAACGGGAAATCAACTAGTCAAGACGACACCTTGAAGTTTCTTGTAAAAACTATGCAACCACCAAACAGTTCCTGGATGTCACAATTGCACTGAACTAAAATGAGCCATCGAAACAGCCACAGATTTTATAAAAAATAAACCGACAAACATCATAAAAATACACCCGCACCAGACAAACTCCCACCCAAACGACACACTGAAACGTGCGACTAGTCGCCAAGCAGCTTTGCCGTCACAGGTGTTCAAAGCAGCACACATCTCACTTTAGAATCACTGCAATTAAAAAAAATTTAAAAAACAGACGAACATGCAAATATACAGGACAAATCCTTGCAAAGGAGGGGAAACTGCACCAATACCAAGACACAGCAAGCTGCAGTCGACATTCAGCAGAGATGAAGAAACTATACATTGTGACACATTCACCTCTATTTGGACTCAAACTGCCACCAAAACGGGGCGTAGGTACCAATAAGGAGAAAATGTCGTCTGCTGCAGGCAGCGCTTTAAACTAGATGCGTTCTCGTACTATAAAGACAAATGTAACAGACAAGCAAATGGTCAGTCTGCCACACTCCGAGGAGGCCTACTATTGTGTTGAGGGCCTAAGATTAATATATATCATACATTCCTCACCATAATCGTATTTCTGATGCCTGCATCTGCTTAGATTCACATGCTTCGCATAAGTCGCCTACTGGTGGTACATGCAGAGTATTGCATGACTTGTTATCAAAAATCGAAAAGGCACGTCGTAATACTATCCCTAGTGTGATACCCATAGTACCCATGGTCCTTCACGCATCCAAGTCCCTCAGATTGTTTGTTTCTGACATGAGGGAGCATGAAGTGGTTGTGTGAGTACATAAGGGTAAGTGCAAGGCATTCAATGTCTAAGCACCTTCAAATCCAAGAGGGGTGTATGGGTGGGTGCTTGTGATTTTAAGCAGCATCAACAATACAATTATGGTGAGTAAGGTATGCCTTCTGAGGCTTGTGGATCTGCTTACAATCACATGCTGTGCATAGACTAGCGAGCAGTACCTGGACAAGGTGGTTGATGTTTGAAGGTACAGCATCAAATAGATGTTTTAATACTGCTTGTCCCACTTGTGAATCTTGTTTGGAATGAGTATCCAGACAATAATGCTGTGTCAAGGTATGTATGGAAGTAGTCGCCATGCAAATTACATCTACAAGGTACATTTGCAATAAAGCTAAGGTAGCACAGGTAGTGCGTGCTTTGGATGTGAAGGGCAGAGTTTTGTTAGAAAGGGAGTAGCACATTTGAATGTATTTGATGACCATCCATCTTGCGATCGCCGCCTAAGAGACAGGGTCCCCTTCTCTTCCATTAGTTATGGAGACAAATAATTGATCAGTTTTTCTGATTTGTTTTGTCTTGTTAAGGTAATAAATAAGAACTCTCTTAACATCTACTGCATGGAGGCTTGTGCTGAATTGGTTGGATTTTGAAAGAAAGTTCAAAGTTCTTTGGATTGGTTAACATGGAACCTTGAAATAAATTTAGGTGCACAAAAATAAATAAATAAATAAATAAATAAATAAATAAATAAATAAATAAAAAGGTGAGTGTTCTAGCACCACCTTGACTTTATGGATGGTAAGAAAGGGTTCTTGAACTGAGAGCACATCTAGTTCACCGATCCTTCAGATGGATGTAATGGCAACAAGACAAGAAGTCTTGCAAGTGAGGTGCTGAAGACTGATTCCATGCATTGGCCCAAAAAGGGGGACCCATCCACATTTAAATCCCATCTTGGAGGTAGGTTTGAAATCGGTGGGTGTAACGCTTTAGCCCATTCCATGAATGCGTGAACTACTGGCACTTTCCGCAGTGCAGCCAAGTGGACTTTAAGGGAGTTGTAAACCAACCCGGTTTCCAAATTGTAAAGCAAATTCAGAACAATGTGTGAAGTGGAGCAATTAACTGGATTGATGTGTCTAGTTGTGCACCAGATAAACAGTTTCCATTTATTTTAGTAGCAATGTCTGGTATTAGGTTTCTGTGCCTCCTTCTGGATGTCTATACGTCTTTGTTGCAAGTTTAGAATACCTCTGACCTAAGAGACAAGCTGCCAGGTTCAGAGATTTTGGGCACGGATGATATACTGACCTCCGATGTTGGGACAGCATGTTATGTGGGCATGGAAGTCTCACTGGTCAGTAAATGGACATTGAGAGAACCATGGTTGATGTGCCTACAATGGAGCTATTGGAATTAGTTTTACTTATTCCTGGTGCACAATCATGTTGAGCAGTGGTGTTGGAGGAGAGGGGCGGGAAGCATAAGCAAATAGCAAATATACCCAACAGTTCATCCACAGAGCATTCCCCTTGGATCCCGCTTGTGGGTACCTTGTCATGTAGTATGGGCATTGTGCCTTGTACTGTGTAGTCAACCAGTTTAAGACGTCGTTGTTGTGTAGAATGTCTTTGTGCAACTGACATTCGTGTTCTGATGGAAGCTGCAAGTCTCTGGTTAACACATCGGCTAGACAGTTATTTTCCCCTGGTACGTGTTTGGACAGGGAGGAACATGTTGCGTTTTAATACCCAATTTCATATGTTCTGTGCTATTGAGTGTCTCTCCACCCCCCACGTCCACCCACCCACGTTTGTGCTGTCCGTTAGGACTAGGACGGGTCTCGCTTGAAGTGTTGAAAAGCTTGGAGGGTTTTGAACAATGCGATCAACTCAAGAAAGTTGATGTTTTTTGTTGTTAGTGATTGCGTCCACTTGCTGCGCGCAGTGTGATTGAGAAGATATGCTCCCCATCCTGACAGTGATGCGCCTGTGGTAAGATTGTACTGCAGGGGTGGTGAACAATTTCCCTTGCAGAAGATTCTCTCGTCCACCACTGCAGGGATTGGACCAAATTCAGCAAATTTACTACTAGATCGTTCGACTGACCACTCGCTTGCGACCACGGTTTCGCTATCCACTCTTGCATACGATGCATGCGCAACCCAGCACGAGGTAGTATGTAAATGCAGGAGGCCATCATTCCTGTAGGCGGCTGGCCTTCCGTACGATTATTCGAGGACTGGTTCCATAATGTGGAATTAAAGATGATGTTGTACCCTACTGGAGGGAGCTCTAAAAGCGTCTTTGGATCAGAGCCCCAAGATATTGTTGGAACAAGACTTGAATTTGTCCTCGTTGATTGAGAAGCCTAGATTAAAGAGTATTCCTAACATTGAGGAACTTTGAGCTATCATAGGCCTGTACCTTCGCAACCAAATCGGGGTTGCTTGGTGATTATTAGCCTTTTTAGGGTTTTTGTCTTTTGTGGTTGGTTCTTTGTCGCATGAGTGTAGGTCACTACGGAGACACGGAGTTCCTCTACTCCGTTTGTAAACTGTAGGAAAAGTTGCAACTGTGCCTGCACTTATTTGCGCCAAGATAAATTACTGGTGTATTTCCTTTTGCTATGAATGACAAATCCAAAAGTTCTGTTGTATTTGATAAAGTTTTTCTATTTTATTTTGAATTTTCAGCCCCTTTTGAAAACCCGACGCTTGTAGCGTGAGCATCAGAATTTTCAGGTGGGATTGAGCCCATGATTAAAAGTGCTTCATTTACAACAAGAACATTATTCTTTGTGTGAACCGTAATGACGCATTAAAGGCCTGGATTTGAAAAAGGTGAAAGGTTGTATGCCGAAACACGTGTCATCCAAGAGGGGCTGAAAATTCAAAATAAAAAACTTTATCAAATACAACAGAACTTTTGGATTTGTCATTCATAGCAAAAGGAAATACACCTGTAATTTATCTTGGCACAAATAAGTGCAGGCACAGTTGCAACTTTTCCTATAGATTAAAGAGTAGGTTGATAGTCTATTGGGGGTTTTGATGACGCTCTTGGGGTGTCTTTCCGGTTATTAGCCAGTCGCCGAGATAAAGGTACACTTGAATGGACTGCCTGCGCAGGTTTGCAGCTACCACTGCCAAGTGCCTAGGTGAAAACCCTTGGTACTGAGGAAATGGTGAAGGGAAGCACTGAGGAAATGGTGAAGGGAAGCACTAAGTGCCAACTTTGAACTCGAAATATTTTCTGTGAGCTGGCAACATTGAAATATGAAAGTATGCATATTTCATATCCAACATCGTCATGTAATCCCCGTTTTAGAGCAGATTACTTCCTGATACGTGGTCATTCGAAACATATGGGGTTTGACATACGCGCTTGCTGGATGAAGGTCTAACACAGGGCGCATAATAGTCACATCCTTTTTGGGAACAAGGAAGTTGAATAAATACCCGGTTTACCTCGCGAGTAGGGACACACACTATTGCTAGTTTTTGAAGAAGGGTTTGGATTTCTTCCTGAATAATCTGTAGCTGTTCTTGAGACATGTTGTTATCTTGGAGGATGAGGTCTGGAAAGGAACTCTATGGAATACCCTTTTGTCACGGTCGAGTCCCCTCCAGAAGTCGGCTTAATGTGATTGTGATATGATAGGTTATTTATAACACGCTTAATACCCAGCGGTTTCTAAGCGCGGACCCGGGGATCGAACCGGTGTTGCTCCGTGTCGTTTTGCTTCCTAGGCGAGCACGTTACCACTGAGCTATCCCCCCCCAAGACCAATCTTCAACACCCTACTGGGGTAACATGGGAAGGAACCTGAACTGGGGCATCATTGTTTTTGGGCAATGGCGCCTTTAGAGACAGCAGCCCGAGGTCTACCTCTACTTCGCATAAACTCTCCTTTATAGGTGGCCTGAATGGAGGTGGACTGCGCCATGTTTTCATATCGATATTCAAATTGTCTAAATTTAGTGAGATAGGCTCTGGGGTAAATCAATGTATTAAAACACCTCTTTGGATGTATGATTTGAGATTTGTCCTAGAGACTTTAAGGTCTTTCTATTGAAACATTTTGGCTTTCCGAGGCGGCTGCTTGTGAGACGCTGAGCAGTGCAGCATCACAGTATGGTACGGCACTAGGTTCTTTTCTCTGCTGCTACAGGGTGCTGACTTGTGCGGAAGATCAGAGTGTAGAACTCTGTCCGCCCAGACATCAACCCACCTTCCACCCTGTTTGAGGTGTGAGGGGATCAAGCATTGGCCAACATCATCATAGGTCATCTTCAAAATTATCATCACCATAAAAGTCAGTATTATCCCAACCTAAATTGTCCTGGCCTATATGAAGCACATGGTCTTGTGAAAGAGTGGTAACATGGGGCTGCAAAAGGGTAACCACGTAACCTGGAGGACTCTTGCATTATTTGTATCCGTTTTTCTGAAAGGACATTTTTCCATAACGTTTACAAATAAAGACACTTAGTCCACTGTTTGCAAGAATTTCTCTTTGGTACAGGGATTTGAAGTAGGTGTTACGTGAACAGGGAATGTGGCCTATTCAGGGGTATGATGGAGGCTATAGCCTAAAGATGGAGATAAAAGGAGAAGAGGCTTCTGTGTAATGTTACATTTATGGTGATGTACGATCGCCGAAATGTGTGAATGCAGGCGTTTTGACGGTTGCAGGTTTGTCGAAGCACGCTCGGTGGTGTGGGCAGTACTGGGAACGGGCGTCTGTTTAGGCGAGTGTGCTTTCGGAACGTGTGGTCCGTGTTTTATATGCATGGATGATCATTTGCTTTTGGACCATAATGGCGCATGTGTGGGCGCAGAAGACTGCTTCAAGGCAGAACCACAAGAGGAGCATTTCTGGTCTAAATATGTTCAAATACATAGAGTGATCTTATGTCGGATGTCATGAGAAAATAATCACCGTCATATGATATTAGTGATGGTACCAGTGATGTCATTGATGCCATACATGGTGGTATTAGTGAGGTTAATTGTGGTCATACGTTAAAAGAGGCTTTAGCTTCATTTCCAGGGTTTCGTTGCGAAGTTTTTTACCTCAACTGATCATTAAACGTTTTTTGGGGAATATATAGTTGTCAATTACTGGGCACAAAAGCGATACATGTATTTGCAACAAAATTACCCATGTATTACAGATTTTACCCCAGCCAAGAACGCTCCCCCATACCACTCTAAATCTTTTACTCGCAACTTCAAAACGTGCAGAGCAACACCGCAAAGTTTGGGTTAAAACAAGGATTGTATGCATGCTTTATTTGTACACTGGTGTAATCACAGAAGACCATGTATTTTCTGCAGCAGCATAACTCACCTTGGTGAAGCTCGGCGGCACTGATCGTGCCAGATCGGTCACGGTCGTACTGCTGGAACAAAGCCCGCCACTGCTGGATGAAGCGCCACAGGGCTGCAAAGCCAAAGACGTCCATGCGCCCACTCTTGGTCTTATCAAACATGTCTGCACAGGAAGAGGAATTAAGAGATTAGGGGCCGGAGCAGAATGTCCAACCAGAGACAGAAATCCATGCAAGTATAGAAACTGAGTGGATCCTGCAGAGAAAACCAAAGCGGAACCACAACAATCGCAGGCATTCACAAAAAACAGCAACAGATCAAATCCAGTCCCTCGAACACACTCCAAGTCACCACAGTATCCAGTTACTGTAAATCCTGGGTAGGGAAGAGAATGAACACACCCTCAAGTCGATACCGAGAATGACCAGGGCCGAAGAAGCTGCACGGTAATCTAGAGTTTACCCAGACATGTGTGGTGCTTCCTTTACCCAGCATTCATGAAGACTAGGTTAGTGAGATTTGAAATGCTTGAGTGGCGATTTGCCATCCATCTACCTTTTGAGAGAAGTTAATGTGTAGGAATTGCCATGGAAGAATAAAGTGAGAACTGTGCTTTCCCTGCTCATCGCCAATCTGTATTTAAAAGGGAGAGAAGCAGCAAACAGTGGACAATGACATGGCAACAGAAAAGCCATTCTCCTTGAACGTACTAAGCACGGTTACACCAAAGCCCTCCAAAAAACCAGATGCTACTTACACCAGCAACAACGTTTAATTAATTTACTGATTTCCTCTTGTTAACAAATAAAAGGCACAGAGTATAGATGGGGAAGATATTAAACAGTTTTTAGGGTGCAAAATGGCACCCCTCCCCCCCATTCACCCAAGAAAAAAGCAAGGAAACGGAGGCAGGCAGTGACAATGAACACCAAGCACGAGACTCGCAACTATAGAACACTGTATAGGAGAAAAAGTCACGTTCAGTCTCTAAAATGTCTTCAAACGTATACCCTTACTACAATCGACAGGAACCCGAGGAGCTGCTGGGACATTTCCTTTGCATCAACCTGTAGGGCCCACAACATGAACACAACCATTATAGGATGATGGATGCACAAGGCAGTGAGAGAATAAACAAATGCACAACTTCTACTCACCACAAACATGAAGACAATTGAAAATAAACATTTATATTCAAAACCTTAGAAACTGGGCTGTATGATTAAAAGGTGTTACAAAAACGATGAAGCGGGTACGTCAGATGTCACATCATGAGTTAGACATTTATGAACAAGTTGAAGTGATCTTCCAGATGTAGCGGAAAGACAGCGTGGGAAGGAGACACATTATGCAATAAGGCAGTAAAGTTACAATAAACTGTACACAGCATAACATCTGCATGGCGCAAAGCTTTGTGACTGGGGTATTCCAGAACAACCACAGAACGCCCACCAATCATCATGGACAGAGCTTTGGGATTGGAAGAGGTATGCTAACCACCCATTGCGTAGATGTAGAAATGGAAAGGCTATTGCGTACCATGTTATGTTATTTTGCATTTATATAGCGCCTTATGTACCATTGGTATGATCTCAAGGCGCTGGTAGGTTGAAAGCCCTCAGGAACCGAAGTTCAAGTCAGTAGAGTCAAAGGTGCGTGTGAGCACCGGATATGTGTGCAGCAGGCGTGGCATTCATGAGATAGCTGCTTCTTAACGGTAGGTGTGGTGGTTGGGAGATTAAGAGTATGTGTGTGTTCTGGCAGGTTGTTATCCAGACCGATTCTGGCTGCGTTAGGCCTGAGGAGAACGCCTAAGCTGGAGGGTGCATAACCAGCTGTGTTTAGTTAGGATGATGGGCAGTATGAGGCAAATGATGGTATGAGAACAGCTATACCAAATGGTGTCATAGTATCGCTGTGTTATAGATGAGTGATGATGCATAGAAGAGAGTAAGCGTGTAGATGTGATTATGGTGGTTTACCTTAGGTGCTTGAGGTTGAGCACACTCCGTTAGATTCATGCACTCTGACCATTCCATGCACTCTAAACCGTTCCATTCACTCCGTTTTATGCGCTCCAACCATTTCTGCTCTTAAGCCATTCTGTGTACTCCAACCATTCTATGCACACCGGCCATTCTGTGCACTCTAACCATCGTTTAACCGACCCGTGCACTCAATACACACCGCTGCCCCACGCGCTCTTCCACCAGTCCCATCTACGGACTCCACCCGTCCCACGCACCCCACCCGTCTTATGCATTCCATCCATCTTGTGCACGGCTTCACGTGTCGTGCGCTACATCCATGTAATTTATTTCAATTGTTCCGTTTATTCCATGCGCTCTGTCATTCATCTATCTGTTCCCTTCACTCTACCTGTTCCGTGCACTCGATCTGTAGCATGTGCTCAATCCTTTCCATCTTCTCGATCAGCTTATTCCTCAGGTATACTTCGTTCCTCGTGTCTACTTTATTCCTTTCGTCTACTTCTTTCGTCACATGTAATTCATTACTTTCATCCATTTCGTTAGTTTCATCCACTTTCATTGCTTTCATTCAGTTTATTCCTTTTCTTCACTTTCTACTTTCTTCATCTTTTTTAGTTTAGTAGTTTTAGATTTCTCGCTCGGATCATGATGCTGGATTGTCGTTTATGAGAAGGCGGCTTTGGACTAAGGCCATTGATTGCTGTTATCTAGTATGACTTGCACGTCGGTTTCAGGGGAAGAGCCATGTTTTCAGTAGTTTGCGGAAAGATAGGAGGTCTTCGGTAAGTCGGATGTGGGGTGGAAGTGCGTTCCACAGAGTCGGGCCAGGGCTGAGAATGATGATCCACCTAACCTGACAGAGTTGGTTTTTGGTATGACTAGGAGGCTGGCCGAGCTTGATCTTGAGTGCGTGGAGGTTGGTAGGGTTTTAGCTTGTCTTGGAGATATTGTGGTCCTGTTTTATGCATTTATGCATTGCTCGGTGAGAGATGCATAAGGTTTTGAAGGTCACCCTTCGGGCAATCGGAAGCCAGTGCAGAGTTTTAAGGGCTGGGGGGATGTGAGTAGCATTTGGCAGCTGCGTTTTGTGCTCTTTGTAGTTTAGTTAGTTGGTACGTGTGGAGTCCGAGGTAGAGGGGGTTTGTGTAGTCGTGCCTTGACATGACAATAGACTGGATTGCGGAGAGTCTGTTGGGAAAAGATATGGAAAAATGCGCCGAAGAGTTTTAAGATGATAGTGGCAGGACTTGGAGACATTGTTCACTTGGAGCGAGAGGGTTGGGTCTGAGTCTAGGGTGCATCCAAGGTTTTTTACTGAATTTGAGGGTGTGGGGGATTTGCCCATGGCAGATGGCCAGGGTAGCGGGTGCGGAAGAAGTTTGTTATTGCCACATATCATTATTTCAGTTTTGGAAGGATTTAGCAAGAGGTGGTTTTGGTCATCCATTGATCTACGTTGAGGAGGCAGGAAGCAAGGTCATGTTGGCAGTTGGTATTTGAATTCAGGAGTTTTAGGATCAGATGTGTGTCATCTGCGTAGCTGTAGCAAAGGATATCGTGGGAGCGGATTATTCGTGGGAGGGTGGACATATAGAGGTTAAACAGGAGGGCTGACAGGCATGCTCTTGTGGAACTCCAGTGTTGACCTGTCGGGCGAGGGAAGCATAGGTAGAGAGTAGGGTTATTTGGTTCCTATTGTTGAGGAAGGAGAGGAAGGATGCTAACCATTTGAGAGCGTTTCCACTGATTCCTAGGGAATGGAGGCAATCAAGGAGGATTGAGTGGTTGATTTTATCGAAGGCGGTGGATCGGTCAAGAAGGATTAGTGCGGCGCATCCCGCAGAATCAGCAGTGTTTTTAAGGTCATCCCAGAATGAAGTTAGGGTGGTTTCAGTTCCGTGTCGGGCTCTGAAAACTGATTGAGCGGGGTCAAGGAGATTGTTGGCTTCGACAAAGGCATTTAGTTGGGAGTGGGCAGTTCGGTCAATGAGTTTGGCGAGGAACCTGGCGTTTGAGATGGGGCGGTAGTTCTTGGGATTGAGGGAAGGTTTATTTATTTTTTTTAGGAGAGGTTTGACATGCGCTGTTTTGAATGCGTCGGGAAAAATTCTGGAGGAGATGGAGTCGTTTATGATGGTTCTTGGTGTTCTCCTGCGCAGGTAGAAGTAAACATTTCTTTGAGGGTTGTGGCTGGGCATGGGTCAAGCGGGGAGCCGGATGGTTTGCGGGCAGAGAGAAGTTTGAGAAATTGGTCAGATGATATTGGAGTGAAGGAGTCGAAAGTTGGTAGGCTAGCGGTCGCAGGTGGCGGGGTGGCAGGAAGGGCGGGTGGATTGTGTGGTGGGTGTATTAGAGCTAATGTGTTGGTTAGCAGGTTTGTTCTTTCAAGAGCTGTGGTGTTAAAGTGAAGAGAGAGTGAGTCGCATAGTGACTGAGGGGGTGGGAGGGGCAGAGGTACATGAAGGTTTGGTGAATTTTGGCGATGATTTTGTGAAGTTCTTTGCTGGGGTTTTTACAGTTTAGGATTCGGGAATTGTAGTGGACTTTTTTAGCTTTCCGGATTTCTGCCTTGTAGTGGCGGTGGTGCCGGGCCAAGGTGAATCTGCTCAGGGTTGTATTGTCTTTCCGCCATTTGCGTTCTAGGGATTTATAAAGCTTTTTGGCGGTCTTCAGTTCTGGTATGAATCACCTAGGAAACTGGCCCTGGCGAGCTGATGGTTTACAGGAGGGGGTGAGTGGGATTAGAGACGAGTTAAGGCAGTAGTCATAGGTGTCGGAGGATAGTTTTCTGTTGGGTAGGTGGGTCGGGGAGGGGGGGGAACCGAAGGAGAGCATTGTCTAGGTCGGGAACGATCTTTAGTTTTTTCCAGCATTTGGTAGTTTCAGAGATTCTGGTTCAGGTAAGGGGAGC
Organism: Ambystoma mexicanum; assembly: GCA_002915635.3. Lineage (NCBI taxonomy): Eukaryota > Metazoa > Chordata > Amphibia > Caudata > Ambystomatidae > Ambystoma > Ambystoma mexicanum. The sequence continues at coordinate 1,033,161,023 of CM030325.1, forward strand.
GGGATGGGTGAGCGAATCGCGAAGGAGATAATGAAGTGAGCAGACCAGATCATAGTGGTGTGGGGGTTTAGATGAATCAGGTTGTGAGAGCAGAAGATGGCATCAAGGGTGTGTCCTTTATAGTGCGTCAGTCCGTTTATGTGGGTATGGAGGTTAATCGCGTCTTGGCCGTCAACCAGAGAGTGGGTCATCGGGTTGCTGGGGATCTCAGGCCATATGTTGAAGTCACCGAGAACACTGAGGGTGGGGTGGTTTAGTTGGGAGGGTGGCGATAGAGTCGCAGAGGTTGTTTGAGAATTGCCTGTCGTAGCCTCGGGGTCTGTAGATGATTAGGAAGCTGTGGGAGAACGAGGGGGGGGGAGGGATAGTTTTACGAGGAGTGATTCGCAAGAAGGAATGGATTGCTGGTTGTCGACGACTGAGGCGTGAAAGTGAGACTTGAAGGCGATTGCTATTCCTCCACCTCTAGAGGAACGGTTTAGAGGAATGAGGGAGTATTCAGGGGGGAAACGCTTCGTTGGCGATAGGCGCAAAGTCGTCAGAGAACCAGGTTTCTTTGATAAAGACAAGGTCCGGTTTGTCAGAGGCGGGGAAGTCAAAGATGCAGTGTCTGTTTTTTGCTACAGACGGGTGTTAAAGAGGATGCAATATACTTTGGTACAGGAGGATTGTGAGGGATTCTCAGGGGTAGGGCGTGGGAGGAAGGGAAAAGGGGAGTGAGAAGGGGGTGGGTTGGTGGTCGTTGGGAAGAGTAGACGTGCAGTTGAGGTGGTGGGATTGGGTGGGGAGGGGTTGGACTGGTGACGCAGTGAATGGGTGGGAGGGTTTGAAAGTGGGTTGAGGTGGGGTAGGAGTTTCAGTTGTGGTCGGTGAGAATCCAAGGGAGAGGGGTTTCAGGTAGGGCGAGGCGGGGGGGGGAGGGGAGGTGAAGGTTGAGATTGGGAGGAGGGTCGAGACAGGAATGGCGATGAGTACTGAGAGATTGAGGGAGACCAGGTAAGTTTCCTCTTCAGCGTTTTTTTTTTGCGGGCGGTGTGCAAGAGAGGGTAGGAGGATCGGAGGGGATAAGGGATGCAGCTATTGTTCTTGCAAGGGCGAGGCGTGCAGTTTTTAGGGAGGTGAAGGGGTTGCAGGGGGGATGATGGGAGTTGAGGGCATTGGGATGTGGGTGGTGGCGGTGGTGTGTGCTTGGGAGGCTAGGCGGGCAGTTAGTCGGGGGGGCGGGTATGACAATAGTAGGCGGGAGGGTCGAGGGGATTGGATGAGCGGGGGTCTTGGGATGGTTGGCTCGCCATCGGGATCCTCTGGCTTGGTGTTTGGATAGGGGATGGGTGGGGGTTGTGGTGGAGGGCAGGATAGCTAGGGGAAGGGGCGGTTGGGAGGCAGGGTGGGCGTGATGAGAGGCAGGTGCGAGGGGGTCATTTTCTGCGGATCTTGGTGGGAGGGGTGGACTCATGGTTGTGCAAACTTTCTGAATGCAATTATACCACACATAAGCTATCGGGCACGCCTTTCTAAGTGCAATATACCACAGATATGCTTTTGAGGACACTTTCTAAATGAAGGTGTACCACAGGTACGCTGTTTAGGCAAACTTTCTAAATGCAACAATAAACACACATATGCTATTAGCTGGACTTTCTAAAAGCAAATGTACCACAGATACGCAGTTAGGCGGACTTTCCATGTGCAATACTGTTAAGTAAGAACATCCGGACAACCGCAAGTTAAAAGGAACTGTTTATTTTAAGTTACATTTATAATGAAAGGACCTCCAGCTGCATAACACTACAACCAGGCACATAAGAAAGCAGCAACAGATTCACTTGGAATGCCAACAAAAGTAAACAGCAGCATCATAGCAAGATGGAATGTACAGTATGACATCCCTCCATTCCAGGCTACATTGAATAGACAGGGCTGTATTCTTTCCATGGCAATACTTGCTTTCCATTGTTATTGAACACAACATTTAACTTGCTTATATTTCTATATCTTGAACCTACATCTTAATTGACATATAATATATATGTCTCATAAAAGCTACACAATAACACATCTCGCTCCTTTATTTTATTCCAAAAACATCATCCACAAAAGCAACACGATTCAAGTTCCACACTGGTCCTCCCACTACCCAAAATCGTTCCACGCAGCACAGCAATTACCTTTACAGGATCGGACTATAGTGCTTCTCCTTTCTTCAACACCCCTTTCTTTATCCTCACCATGTCTCCACATTCAATTCTCAAAGTTTTCTTCCCTCTCCTTACATTCTCACATGCTACCCATTCCTTCTTTTTCAAATCTTTGCTCACACCATCTACCACATAATCACTTTCTCTGTTTCTTCCCAACCATGGAGGACTGACCACCGTGTTTGGTTTACGTCCTCTCATTAACTCAAAAGGGGTTATTCCCGTAAATGAATGAGGTGACATGCGCAGACCAAAAATCCTGTCTTGGATTGCAACTTTTCTATCACATCCTGTTTCAGTTGCCATCCTAATACTTTCCATGATACATCTATTCATTCTTTCCACACACCCATTCGTCTCTGGGTTATATAACGCAGTCCTCTTGTGTTCCAGCCTCTTTGACATATTTTGCAAAACAACCACCAACAAATTGAGGACCATTGTCAGTCAGAATGCTTTCAGGGACACCTTCCCTAGCAAATATCTGCTCTAACTCCTTTACTAAGGCCTCTCCGGTGGTCTCACTTACTATTCTAAACTCACACCAGCGCGAAAATAGATCAACTATAACAAATATAAATTTTCCTCTTCCATTCCCTAAATCAACTGGGCCCAGGATATCCACTGCTACATCTCTCCAAACTCCACCTGGTACTTCTACCTCTACAAGGGGTTATTGTCTAGCCACTTCTCCTTTTCCAATCTTAGTGCACATAGGACACTCAACAGTCTTCTTTCTACGTCCCTATCAAATCCAGGCCACCAATTATCGTTACGTAAAACACTTTTTGTTCTGCTAATGCCAATGTGTCCTACATGAGCTAAATCAGTTCGTAACATTTTGGGAACCACAGCATGCTCCCATCTGAATAAAATACCACCTACCACACTTATTCCTGACCTCCCAAAATGGGACAGTATCTTCTTTCAATTCTGTTTTCTTGGGCCACTCACCCGAATCCACATATGTAATCAACTTTAAACACTCGTCCTTGTCCATTTCCTCCAACCATTCTTCCTTGGACACTATGCCCTCAGTATTAATGAAAACCATTTCCATATTCTCACCATATGAATCATTTCCATTCTCTTGTTTCCTTAACCTTGACAAACTATCTGCTAGTATGTTTTCTTTACACGGAATTACTTTAACCACAAAACGTGACATTGCATGCGGGTAATCCATCCGGCAACCCTCCTGGATACCTTATCTAGGCCTTTATTCTCTAAAATTTCTTTAAGTGGTTTATGATCAATGCACAACATGAAACATGTTCCCCATATAACATTTCTGAATTTCTTCATGGCCCACTAACAGGCTAAAGCCTCTTTTTTAAGGACAGAATACCTAAATTCAGCTCCTCTTAACCCTCGAGATGCATGTGCTATAATCTCTTCCTTTCCCTGATCATCCACTTGAGACAACACTGCACCAATCCCCATTTTGGATGCATCAACAGTAACTTTACTCTGTCGGTACGTATTGAACTGTCCTAATGGTTGTGCTAAATCTATTTCCTTCTTCAATCTGACAAATTCACTCTCACATTTGGACGACCAGACAAACTCACTTCCTTTCTTCAGCAGTTTTCTCAATTCAGTCACCTTACTAGCATAGTTGTGTACAAACTTTTGATAAAATTCAGTCATCCCTAGAAATGATCTCAATTGTGCTTGGACCTCTGGGCTTTTGATATCTTATGGCACTAACCAAACTCTCTTTTGGCTTTACACCATCTGCCGATATTTCATGGCCTAAATATTCAACTTTAGAAACGCCAAACTTACATTTTCCTTCCCTTAACACTATGTCATTCTTTTCAAATATCTCCAAAACTCTATGCAGTGAGTTACTGTGTTCCTCTTCACTCTTCCCACAAATCAAAACATCATCCTGAAAACAATATACACCTCTGATTTTTCCAACTAATCTGTCCATAACCTTTTGAAAAACTGCAGCAGCAGATACAAGTCCAAGAGGCATGCGTTTGAACTGGAAAACTCCCTCACGGGTGACAAATGCTGTGAGCTTTCTGTATCGTTCTTCCAATTCTACTTGATGGTAAGCATTAGCCATGTCTAATTTCGAGAATACCTTTCCTTGCCCAATTCTCGAAAGCATCTCTGACAGATTAGGTAGAGGATGGCGATCTACCAACACACACTTATTAAGTTGACGTAAGTCTACACACAAGCGGAGCTCACCTGAGCTTTTCTTACCTACCACTAGTGGAGAAGTCTAGTCTACCCCTCCTGTTCTTTCAATAACACCTACTTTCAACAATTTCGCCAGCTCCTCTTTAACTCCTTCTCCAATTGCCAAAGGTACTGGCCTCAATTTTACAACCACAGGGATAATCCCTTTTCTTTACTAAGATTTGATGCTGTATACCTCTACTCTTTCCAATGCCCCCTCTAAATACTTTGGGGTGTTTACTAATGATTGATTCATTCACTTGCAACAATTGTTCAGGACTATTGGGGTCTAACTTGATCTTCAATTTCTTTTTTTCCTTCCACCCCAGTAGAGTTAAGACCTCTTTTGGTTGCATACATTTTCCCTTCACATTCCCTGTCTTTAAATTGAAAGCGATTCTTACTATACCCTAAGAGATCAATGGGGTCCTGATTGTAGCCACTAGGCCCAATATCAGGTTTAAAAAGTCCTCGTACATCCCCTTTCACGACTCTTTCAAGCACTTCCTTGGACATGAGTGTTATTTTTTATCCTGAATCTGCCATCATCCATACTTCTTTAGCATCCACTTTAACACTCGCATAAGGACGCTCACATTCATCATCTTCATTATCCACATCATCAACAGCATTGATGGTATCAGGGATGGTGTTAACAATAACATTATCCACTGGAAATTCATTCTCATCATCACAAGACTTCTGTCCCTCATCCTCAGTAACATATAGGACTTTCTTTTGAGTGTGTTGATAGTTTTTGCAACAATTTGCAAAATGTCCCTTCCTCTTGCATTTCGAACAGGTTGCTCTTCTACCAGGACAAACTACTGAGGCAGCGAAGTGTGAACTACTGGCACAGCGATAACACAAGCGTTCATCTTTTTCTCCTTTCTCTCCCTTCTGACTGTAGTTCTTCAACTTTGTTCCTCCTCGATAAGACTGTTTTTCCTTATCTTTGAATTTCCTTTTATTGTGTTCATTCACATTCAATGTCTCTTGCTTCACCTCTTTTGCATCTCTCTTTGCCAGCTTAGCAATGCATGCCAAAGAATGTTCAACTCTTTTAGCAATGGTTATTACACTTCATCCAACGTGGGCTCATCTTTGAGCCATAACTCCTCACGTATCAGAGTTGCAGTGAGTCATGAATCGGTCACGCAGATGCTCATCATATGCTCCAAGAAACTTGCATGAAGATGCAAACTGTCGAAGTATAGTTATGTATTCTTCAACTGATTCACCAGACTCCTGTATTGTCATGCTAAAGTTATAACTTTCCAGTATAGTGCTTGTCCTCGGGTTAAAATGCGAATCCAACTTCACAAATGCACTTTCCAGATCAGAGATGGTGTCTCCCTCACCATCACTTGCAACCTGTGGCAAAGTCTCAAAAATACTCTGTCCTTCATAACCTAAGTGGTGCATTAAAAGAGCAAGTTTTCTGTCATTGGAAACGAATTTCCGCCAGCTGCTTTCAAATAGTGCATGAAACCCTTCTTCCACTGTGCACAGTTGATTTGTATTGGTCCTGGAGCGGCCATAAACATGGGTGGGTCACTAAGATTCGACATAGCCATGGGGCTATTTGTGAATTATCACTTGTTATGGTGCAGGTAAAACTTCTCCCACTCCTCAACTTAAGTTTCCTGTTGCAGCTATTTATTCCACTATAGATTGATGCCTGTGATCACTGAGAACACCTCTCCCTGAGCAAACACATAGGGCAATGTTCTGCTTCAGGTCTTAGGTCCCAGGTCAATTCAGGTTTCAATTGAGCCCAATGAAGGCAATATTGCGGGTGCTGCCTTCTGATGAGTTTCTGAAGATGCAGACACCAGCTCAAACCCCTAATGCAATAATGTACCTTTTCTGATAGTACTTGTTTGTTGGCTGTGTCTGCATTGTGCCTGCTTCCAAAACTTTTTCTATGCACTTCCTTATTGCTTAGAAATATCTTCCCGCTCCTATATGTAACTCAAAATATATATGTCTCTTCAATGTCTGACGCTCCACATGGAACATATGTCTATTTAATCTCTCTTTCTCTTGTGGCTGGTTCCCCCCTTTTTCTTACATGTCATCACATGTGTTCTCAATGTTCACCCCTCCACACTTCTCATTCCAAATCAGTCTATTGCTTTGCTTTGCTTATTGTGCTAAGGCGCAGAGTAAATGAGAGGGGAAGCCACTTACCAGGCCGCTACAAACGTTCAAAGAATGGAGCGGCTGCTCACCAGTGTGCAGAGGAGGTCCTGACTTGCTTTAGGTTGGCTGGGGGCAGTGGTCTCTCTTCTTGTGCTGCTCTCCCACCACAGCTTTACTCTGCTTCTGCATCAGGTTCTTGAAAATCCTTGTCGCCAATGTTAAGTATGAACGTCCGGACAACCGCAAGTTAAGGGAACTGTTTATTTGAAGTTATATTTATAATGATGGACCTCCAGCTGCATAACACTACAACCAGGCACATAAGAAAGCAGCAACAGATTCACTTGGAATGCCAACAAAAGTAAACAGCAGCATCATAGCAAAATGGAATGTTCTCGTACAGTATGACATCCCTCCATTCCAGGCTACATTGAGTAGACAGGGCTGTATTCTTTCCATGGCAATACTTGCTTTCCATTGTTATTGAACACAACATTTAACTTGCTTATATTTCTATATCTTGAACCTACATCTTAATTGACACATATATATACACCTCATAAAAGCTACACCATAACACATACACCAGGGATATGCCCTTAGGGACACTTTCTAAATGCAGGTATATCACAGATATGCAGTTTAGGTACACTTTTCTAGATGGAATTACACGACAGATATGCTATTAGGTGGATTTTCTAAAAGCAATTATACCACGGCTATGCACTTAGGCATGCTTTTTAATGCAACTATACCACAGATATGCTGTTAAGCGGACTTTTTAAATGCAACTATATCACAGATACGCTTTTTACGGACACCATCTAAATGTAATAATACGATAGATTTGCTGTTAGTTGGAGGTTCAAAAGCAGCAATACTACAGATATGCTGTTAGGTCGGAGATTCCAAAGCAATTGTACCACAGATCTGCTGTTAGGCGGACTTTCTAAGAGCAACTATACCATAGGTATGCTGTTTTTCAGACTTTCTAAGTTCAATTATACCATAGATCTGCTGTTAGGCACAGGTATGCTATTAGGCACGTTTTCCAAATGCAACTATACCACTGATATACCGTTTAGGCACACTTTCCCAGTGCAACTATAACACACGTATGCTGTTATTCAGACTTTCCAAGTGCATTTTTACCATAGATCTGCTCTTAGGCACGTTTTCCAAAAGCAACTATACCACTGATATGCTGTTATGCAGACCTACCAAAAGCAACTATACCACTGATATGCTGTTATGCAGACCTACCAAAAGCAACTATACCACTGACATGCTGTTATGCAGACCTACCAAATGCAACCATACCACTGACATGCTGTTATGCAGACCTACCAAATGCAACCATACCACTGACATGCTGTTATGCAGACCTACCAAATGCAACCATACCACTGACATGCTGTTATGCAGACTTTCTAAATGCAATTAAACCACAGGTATGCTTTTGTTCAGACTTACTAAACGCAACTATACCACTGATATGCTGTTATGCAGACCTACCAAAAGCAACTATACCACTGATATGTTGTTATGCAGACCTACCAAATGCAACCATACCACTGACATGCTGTTATGCAGACTTTCTAAATGCAATTAAACCACAGGTATGCTTTTGTTCAGACTTACTAAACGCAACTATACCACTGATATGCTGTTATGCAGACCTACCAAAAGCAACTATACCACTGATATGCTGTTATGCAGACCTACCAAATGCAACCATACCACTGACATGCTGTTATGCAGACTTTCTAAATGCAATTAAACCACAGGTATGCTTTTGTTCAGACTTACTAAACGCAACTATACCACTGATATGCTGTTATGCAGACCTACCAAAAGCAACTATACCACTGACATGCTATTATGCAGACCTTCCAAATGCAACCATACCACTGACATGCTGTTATGCAGACCTTCCAAATGCTATTATACCACAGAATGCTGTTATGCAGCCTTTCTAAATGCAATTAAACCACAGGTATGCTTTTGTTCAGACTTATTAAATGCAACTATACCACAGTATGGAGATTTTTACAATAGTTTAGCTTCTAGGGTTGAGTGGTAGGGTAGTATGGCGTGAGGTAATTGCTTCTGTCCCCGCCCTTGCCACACTTGCTTTTTGTTGGCTTCTTGCTTCTCCAGCGAATACCTGCAGATACAACCTGGAGCCATCTTTGTAGGAGCCGTCCTTTGCCTCGGGTCCTTAGCCGCAGGGGTTGCACAGGCAGAGGGCCGCCCTGGGAGAGGCGGTAATGGTGGGACAGTACACCAATCAGGGCAGAGTGGGCGGGTCAGGAGGAGGGAAGAGAGACGCGACCAGGAAGAGGGATCAGGGGCAGTCAGCTGACAGGAGGGGGGCTGGGGACTCGGATTTTTGGCAAATTTGGGGTTGTGGCCAGACCCAGAGGGGGCTAAAAGGTGGATGCACTCACCTCCACAGACTCAAGCAAATCTTCATGGGTAGAGCTTCATGATTGCTAGCAGTATGCCAACCACACACTGTGCAAAATCAAGCATGATCACTGACAGTGTTTTAGGACCATTCGGGGTATACAAGCTACACACTGCAGAGATTCACAAATAATAAAAGTGGGCAGAGCTTTAGGATTGGTGTATGCCAGGCACACACCGTGTACACACTTACTAATCATCATCTGGAGGGCCTCATCGTTGAACGAGGACCAGTTGGAGTTCACCAGCGCCTGCTTCAGTTCTTTGACCGAGATGTAGCCGCTGCGATCAGTGTCCACGCTTTGAAACCAGGAGTAAGCTTCAGGGTCCACGCCTTGAGGGATGTTCCCTGTGGGAAGAAGACATGGCATGAGCAGCGATCAATGTAGCCTAGGCAGCAGATCCAAGGATGCTGAGAATATGAGCAGTGCTGGCGCAGTCATCGCTCCATCCAGAAACTCAGCCCTGCCATGGCCCCTCCTAACCTCCCAAGCCAAACTATACAAGTAAGTATGCCAATGACCCATGCAGCGTAATGCAAGCCACACTCGCGAGCGGATGCATCTGCCACGGAAATAATCTCCATAAGCATAACAGCAGGTCCACAACACCATCATCTTTCTACATCTGTGTAGATGTAGACATTTATCAAAGGGCAACCAAATCTTTTGCCCTCTGGAGAGGGAGCAAGCGAGCACCAGTGACTAGGGTAAATACCAACATCCAGAGCTCAAGTCCCAAGAAAAAAAATGTGCAATGGGAAGTGACATCACAGGAACTGAACGTATGTGTATCCTAAAGTGAAATATGCACATTCACTTTAGTTTCTTTCTCAGCTGAATAAAGCACAAATCACAAATAAGCATTTTCCAAGAGACCAGATTTCCCTGCAATGCCCTATAGCATCGCTGGCAAAGCACAGAGTCCCAATGTGCAAAACGTCCACAGAATATGGGATTTCAGGGGGCCTGGGAGATCACACAGGCTGATCCCAAGACCTTTGAACAAACGCAGTGCACAGACCCTAGGAAATGGCTGAGGAACAGGTTACCTGATCTCATACGTCGGGTTCATAGATCACCTCAAATTGAAAAGCAAAGGAGAATTGAAAGATTAACATGGGGTAAAGATCAGCACCTCCTTTGGTCACAACAAGTCAAATCCGGCACCTTCATGCCCATGTACCAAATGGTGCGTAAAGCCAGATTGTTCCAACAACTGCAAACATCTGCTCACTCGAACCACCAACCATTACAATTAAGGCCCTTAAAAAATAGCTTCTTACTGCGCTCAAAAGCAGTGTGGGAATATGCAGGATAACACCTTTCCGCTCCCCAGGCCGTCCAATCCCAAACCCTTCACCCCCATCCCCACCCATTGATACTGCAGGAGGGATCAACCTTTCTGCATTTCAAAGCAAAGACATGGAAAGGTTCATCATAGAATGTTGTCTTCTGTCCGCTCAAACAAGCACACCACCTCAGTCAAGCATTGCCCCTCTAGCTGAGACTTCCAGAGACCGCAGGACAGAGTCTTCACATCTGAGTGATCATGTGGTATCAATCTTCCAAGTGTCAGCTCTTGCACACAGTTAGCACTGCACACTGGGAATTCAAACTAAAGCGCCTAGGCAGATCGCCATCATCCTGAAAAGTGAACCAACTTAACTTCCAACCTCCAGTTTCACGAGCTTCATAACAAATCTCTCTGCTTGAAATCAGAGACCAAGGAGGGAAAAGACATGAAGGGACAGCAGCACAATTCCAGAGGATATTGAATGCTTACCAGGGGGCGCACCTTGTCCATACTGCCCCGGCTGAGGCGCCCCATATGGATTAGTAGATGGTGCGCCGTATGGGCCACCAGGGGCCTGGCCGCCATAAGGTCCACCAGGAGCACCAGGTGCCTGCCCCCCCGGTGTTGCATACCCGTAGGCTCCTCCACCCGGTTGCTGCTGCCCACCATAGGGGCCACCAGGTGCTGAACCTCCATACGAGTTAGCTTGCGGTGCACTCCCGCCATATTGCCCTCCATAGTAGCCACTCTGAGGGCCACCAGGCGCTTGCCCAGCTGCAGATCCAGGATAACCCTGAGGAACAGAATAAAAAGGAGAAAGTTAGCAAGAAACTACCGGAGAGAATACTTCACAAGCTGTGTTGAAACATGTGCAAGAGTCACATTGTGGCAAAACGTCTTCTGTAATAGAACATCCAGGTGTCTATGGGCTGGATTCATGGCAACGTGGACAATTAACACTGCCAAATAAATCGATACACCTCTAAAACCACGTACGCAGAAAACCTGAAAAACGTCATACATGTTATTTACAAGCCCAATTCTTCTGCCCCATCCTGCTCCCACTCACGGACCCAACAGTCAAACTCCTCTATCGACACACACTTTACTACCTCCAGCAGTACTCTGAATTAAAAGAAAAGCACGCCAGGGACTAACATACGGATAGTAGGGTACTGTCCGAACCGACCCTCAATATGGGCCCCTACTGAAAGGCAATCTATGACCCACCCACCGGCATCAAGCATCTCCCCACCACCCATCTACTGAAGCCGGGTGAAATTACTGGAAGGGCACTAGTGATATAGCTGTACTGTCACACATACCCCAAATCAATTTAAAGGAATATATACAGTGCATTAGTGATTTCATTATCCACCAGAAATTAATATTTCTTGACCAAGCTCATGCCTTCCGGCTCCTTACAAACAGCAACCTCTTACATGATGATACAAGTCATTTATAACGTGCTTGCACACAAGTGTTTCTAGGCACAACAAGACAAGGTAGGGAGACACGGGGAGGACAAAACCATTTATCTTACTAACCTTGTGTCATTCAGATCGTGCAGGGGTGAGGAGAGGGGGAGGGGGAGAGAGAGGGGGGAGAAGTGCCAATGGGAGGGAAAGGAGGGTGAGGTGTGCAGTCAGGACAGGATTGCTCCAAGTAAGTACAGCCGGGGGTGCCGGCTCAGTGTAGTGCAAGGAGGAAGGGGAACATTAGGGTTACAGACAACCCCTAAGTGCACAGAGGCCCGGAGGCAGGGTAGGTGCTTGCAGGTCGTGGGGGAGCCTGGTGCCCATAGAGTTCTGAGGGTAACCAGGCGACCCGTCAGTGCAGCAGATAGGTGGGTCAGCAAGGGAGAGAAAGCAGAAGCAAAAAAGAAGGTCTTTTAGCTGGCGTGTCCGAGACTGGTGGGCAATACTCTGGTCTATAAAGCCAGTCTCGCATGGAGCCTGTAGGCCGAGGCAAGTGGATTCGCGTGGGACAAGTGAGTGTAACCCTGCCGTGGTGGGGATGCAGAGAGATGAGCAGCGGGAGCACACTGCAGGGCCGTTGTTCTGGCACCCTGTACGGTGGACCCCGGGAACCCAAAGGTGCCACCGGCCAGCTTGCGGTCCCCTGCCTCGATTGGGGTGGAAGGGGCCTGGTCACCCAGCCACTGACCATGGAGGGTGCTACATTGGACACAAGTAGAACAAGCAATCAGGCGGAGATTGTGTCAGACACGAAGGAAGCTATGCTATAGCAGCCACACTTCTGCCAGCAGCTTAGCCCAGTGTTGTGGGTGGCAGAGGGGGAGCTAGAGGCTGGAGCAACCGTACACCGTCCTGGGCAGCGCGCAGGTGATGCAAAAGCCCTGGGCAGAGCCTATTCCCCCTCCTCCCCCCCCCCACAAGACTCCAGCAGGCTGCGAGAGCCACCACTGAGCAGCGCTACCTAGTATCTGCAATAGCAGCGTGTGGTCCAGCCATGGACCAAGGAAATAAATGCCAACCCCAGTTGCCATTTGGAAGAAAGCCCAGTCAAAGTTCAATCAGCTCGAGGAAATCGGAGGCATGCCTCATGGATAGGATGCTTGGGGGGAATGCTGGATTGCCCTCACCTACTGCTTCTTTGGCAGAGTATCTGGATCATGAACCTGTGGCCCTTCCGCCAACTCACTCTGATCCATGCACAGATGAAGTCCGGCTTTGACTCAGTTAACAGTAAACTGGACAACCATGTGTTCAAGGTGGACACTATGCAGCGCAGAATAGAGAAAGAACAGACATTACGCAGACAGAAACTCTTATCAGTGCCACAATCAAAATTCCGGACCGCACTGTAAAATCTTTGCAAACAGTGAAGGTGGTACAACTAAAAGTCCCGTCGGAAGAATGTCCTAGTAGTGGGCCTTCCGGAATCTTGCATTTGATATAACTGTTCATGGAATCATTCATCAGAAAGGTCCTTCACGACCCTCAATTATCTGTGCAATTCCTGGTGGAGAGGGCCCACAGGTCGCTGGCTCCTACACCTGGCCAAATGGGACCTGGCCAAATACGAGGCATATGCTTGCTCAATTACACGGAAAGGGGTGGGATTCTCCGGAGAGCAAGGGAACTTGAAAAACTACCAAGAGGCGAGAGTTTTTTACCCCATGGCAACCACCCAAAAAGGCACGACAATCCTTCCTGGTGGTGAAGCAAAGACTGCAAGAAAAGGACCTACAATATGCTATGATCTTCCCCTCAAAGCTTTGGGCGACTTCTGCCGATGAGGACACCTGAAGTGGTAAATGTGTGTGTTGGCTGGCAGTTTGAGGTCTGCAGCTCATGTATCAACGTTTCATAGGACTGTAATGGTTCCATGCTTTTTATTGGGTAACCTGGCTTTAGCGCTGGGGTCTTACCCCATAGTCCAGTATTAAGCACGGCCCTAGATCTGGCGCCCGCGGGCAGCAGGTTTTGGGGCAGCAGTACCCTGGAGTGTTGTATGTTGAGAATGGTTTGGGTACATGTCACTGCTAAGTTGAGGCAAGCAGTTTAGTGTGGTACAGGCGTTGATCCTTTTTTTGGCAATTTCTATTTGGGGTACTGGGGGAAATTGCCATGGCAGGATATTTTATGCACTACCTGCGAACACTGTACACTGAGCCTGCTGCAAGGGTATGCACCCGGGCACAAGCTCTCAAGCTTTAGACTACATAGAGGGACACGCCATGGGTGCCCCTTGGCACCGCCGCCTTTCCGATAGTGATGGAACCCTTGGCCATCAGAAATCATACACTCATGTCAACAGTGCCCATGCAATGGTGGTCCGCAGAGAGATTATTTCTCTAGGTACAGCAGAACATTATCTGCATATAAAGAACCCTACGGTTAATCTTACACCTCTCACCCATGAAGTAGTACAGTTCAGGGAATACTCTGGGCTGTACGCCAATTGAATAAAGTACATAGTGTTCTATGACAAATTGAGGGTCTTCATCCCTTCTCCCCAAGAGGGAGCCACCCCCTTTGAGTTTAGCCCACTCCACCAAGACCCTTCCTAGTGTCTGGGCTGGGAAAGGGTGAGCTCACTGGGAGTCACTTCGACTTAGGAGAAAAGGACACGTTCCCACGAGGAACTCCCTAGACCAAACATCATCTCGGCATACGTGGGAATGCCTGCAATGAAGAATGATCTGTCTTTTTGCAGGAAATGCTGGAGAAAACGTATCCTGCAAAGGAAAAACAGATGTCTCTTTAAGGAAAGACTGTTACTTAACTGAAACAAGTGGATTACAGAGGAGGAGAGTGTGTGGTACGAAGGGGAAGGCCCCCCACGTGACTGCTCCTTGGAGAGGAGCAACAAAGGCAAACCGTGGAGCCCGCAACCTTCAAAAGAGGCAAAGAAACCTGACTCGAGACGCTGGAAGGCCGGCAAGAGAAGCAACATAGAAACGGCTACCAGAGCGGGGACAGGAGTCCCATACCAGATGGTGATGTCCCATACCAGGTGGTGACGTGATCACAGACATCATGGTAGGCAAGCAGCCCAGCAAATGGTGCTGAGACCATTGCAACCAGGAGCGTCATCAGCTGCCTGCCGACAGCATCCGTGGATGGAAGCCGTCTGCATCTAAACGGAGAAAGGAATGCTGGCTAAAGTAATGCGGAGAAGCCAAACCACGGAGTTGGCTAACCAAGCGACTGCACAGTCTGCAACAGTCCCCTGCATTACAAGGTGGTACCGGGGAGAACGACAAAAGTAGGAGGCCGCTGGGGCAACATTATATGAAGAGAGAAACTTCTCGCAGTCATAAGGACTAAATACAAACAAAAAACAAGTTGACTGGGGCTGTGAAAACCCACTAAAAATGTATTGGCAGGCAAAATAAAATACTGGAAGAAGGGGAAAAGAGTGCAGAGTGGGAGAGTGTGAGCGCAGCATACAGAGAAAAAAGGGGTTGCAAGTAAAGAAAAAAAAAAATAAAGAATCCAAAAACTTCAGGAGAGAGCAGGGGGGGCCAAAGGGGAGAGTCTAGTCCCACCATACCTAGCAACGGTTGAGTTTATAGACTGGGAGGGATATACAACCAAGGATACAAAAGAGTACCACAAGGAAAACCACCCTAAAAACAGAACCCTAAAGAGGGGACAAGAGTATTTATAAAGAGCTACAGGAGGTCATGAAGGAATAGCAAGAAGAGATGAAGGAAGATCGTGATAAGCAACGTACATTCTTTGATCAGAGACATTTCTTTAACAGGTACCGGGAGAAAGGGAGAAAGGGAGAATGGGAGAGATTCTCTTGGCCTTAATTTTGAGTTATTCTTATTGGGGGTAGGGATAGGTGGAACTAGATTTCAACCTAGCAGATTTATGTTTTGTGGACTTCCTGACAACAGACGAGCACCATTAGTTTCTTTGGATAGGCAGGGTAATCCCTTAAGTGATAGGGAAAGAGAGGTCTTTTTCGTACTGTTTGAATAAAAGAATCCTTAAAATGTCCACCAGAAGTCCACTCCTTTTTGCCACCTGCCACAGTTCCCACCGAATGAGAGGACCACCAAACCAAAAGGACATAGGGGGATACAAATGGGAAGAGACCGTAAAAGATTGGGTAAAATATTTGGGAATCTGGGTCAGGAGAGACCACTCTATTGCTAGCAGATAATCATCCTCAGTTCCTGGCCTCCCTGAACAATTAAGAGGACAGGTGGATCTCTCACTCTCCCCATGTCCATATATGGATGGCAGAATATCCCTAGCATAAATGCTAATCATGGCCACATTTCAGCATTTCCCAGAATATTTGAGAATGGGAAGTCCTTCGCCAAATTACGCTAATACATTTAACTTGGGTCCCTAAGAATCCACGAGTTCGTTGGCAAATAATGGTCCACCCAGACAAGCTGGGAGGGTTGGCAGGACCAGACAGGGCACTTTATCATTTGGAAGCGCAAGCTCACTTTGCATCCCAATGGATGACGTGTGCCCCAAACCTACCCACATTGAATCAATGTCCCTCCTTCTGTCGAGACAACGTGGACGACATCAAGTTTGATCCAGTCAGGTGCACAGCAGACGCCTGGAGGAAACTACCCTGCAGACTAGGTATGTACAGACAGTAATAACAGGGAATTGCACCAGACGTGTGGTGGGTGGATTAGAAAGGTTTGGGAGCGGCTGGGGATTAATCTCCTGGGTGATGGGTACCCGAATGGTGAATCGGAGGAGCAGTTTGTGGCCAAGGTGGGAGCAGATTTGCATCTGCATGTCAACAACTGTTGATAGGACCCCCATTTCCCACAAGAGCCCCCACACTCGCCCATCCTTGTGTCTCCCGGTGTGCAAGCACTTAATCTCCGCCCTGCATAGAATAACTCAAAAACACTCCCCTGCTACAGGCGATGTGGGAAAAGGGACACTGGGACTTGATTGGAGATGGGGTCTCCAATATGGAATTACACGCGACTGGCGTCACTGAACTCAAAGCTTAAGATGTTACAATTTAAAGTACTACATCAACCATACATTTCCCTCATGAGCCGAATGAAGTATGACCACTCGGCGACTGGGGAATGCCCTAGGTGCCATGGAGAAGGTGCATCCTTTCATCATGTAATTTGGTCATGTGCTGCAATCCATAAATTCTGGACTGATGTGCTGTCTACAACTTCCAAACTCCTCCTGACCGAAAAGCCTTGTGAACCTATGGTGTGCTTGCGTGGTAAACCTCCCCAGACTCATGATCCAGGGCAAATGACCTGCGTCAAAACAGAAGGCATGCATGCAGCATTTCCCTACCTATGTGCCTAGAGATGGGGATAACTATATGCCTAACGCACACCCTCCTGCATGTCAAGAAAAGACTACTGCTAGACATCTCCTTCAATTCTGTTCCAATAACCCAGCTGCAGGCCCCAGCAATACTCCGGCCAAGCCATGCTGTACCAACCACTATTTTCCTTCTACCACTGCTACCAATTGCTTATCCCCCTTAACCATGGCCAACCTTACCCAGTAATGCTCCTGGGATTACTTTCAAGGGGACTGAACACAAACTTGCTCTTAGCTGTTTTTGGGGGTTTGATGGTAGGAAATGTGTCGCACTCGGATGGATTTTGGAAATAGGAAAGGCATTGCACTTATATGAATATTGGGAGTAGGAAATGTAGGTGGTCAGTCATAATATCGAAAATAAAATGTCGAATTACATTAAATTCAGAAAAAAAAAATCTAATTCTTTTTGTATTTATATATTTTTTTGGGGTTCGGCAAGTAAAAACAAAAAAAATAAAATTTAAAAAGTGGGGTTGGGGGAACCCCCCCCATTTCAAATAAAAAACGTATTAAAAAAGAAATTCAATTTTTTTTCCCGACTTTTCTTTCGATTTTATGACTTTCGACATTTTTGGAGTCGATATAAAGACTATATACCGTAAATGTATGACTATTGGGGAGTAGGAAATTTATTACACCTAGCTGTAAGTCGGTAACAGGTAACGCGTCACACTTAGATGCATCCCTACAGATAATGGATGTATTGGCCACTTTACTCCCTAAAAATAAAATGAGTAAAAAATAATTAAAAAAAAAAATTCAAATAAAATAATGGAAAACAGACACATCAGAGAATGCCCCTGCTTCCATCCACACAGCCCCATGGATATGTTTGGACCATTGGTAGACATAGTGCCACAGGAACAAACTCTACTACCATTACTTCCTAATCTGAAGGAGCAAAAATTTAACTTTTCATGTGCATGAATACCTTGAAGCGAAATATATAACATTTCAGTTTTACAGGTAAAAAATGTGTACTCACTTATTCAAAATACTGCCACTGGGAATGGGACTTTTTACTCCCTAAAAATGATTTTACTCCCAACTTTAAAAAATAGGGAGTAAAATACTCACACTTCAAAATTATTTCTGGACCACTGCTTGGATAGACTCAGAGGTAGAAGATTGTTGGTGGGTCAACACATGTACTACGCCTAGAAGAAATTGTGTAGATTACCAAATGTATTGCATATCAAGAACTGTGAAGGCTACCACATGCATTGCTCGTAGAATTAAATTGGGTAGGTAAGCTTAGAAGAAAGAGTGAAGGATAGTTTGTCTATTGCACTTGGATCTGAGAGGCGGCACCTTGTAATGTTGTTAGGCTAACAACATTACAAGGTGCCGCCTCCCAGGCTATCTATTGCGCTCAAAAGATACAATGGTAACCCATCCAGTGCAATTAATAGGTTATCCATTATAACACAATGATATATGCAGGTATCCTTGATGCTGCACTAGAAGATGCCAGATGGTAGCCTATTATAGAATTTAAAAAGAGTAAGGCGACAAAGGTAGCCTACCCATTATCAAAAGGCAGCCCATCTGCCAAGACAGTATAAGATAGCCGGTCTATTGGTGCTTAGAAGACTTTGGGGTTAGCCTGTCTACAATGTATAGGAGGGTAGCTAGTCTTTCAAACAGACGAATCACAAAGCGAGATCAAGATACCTCCATTTGATCTTAATATATGTATAAATGCACCACTGGACATCTGCCGCAGGCACTGCTACCCACCTACACACTTTACAATGGAACTCAGATTACAACAAATTCGGTCTAGCAGGATATTTAATGGCTTCGCCCCTTACAGGCTTGCCTCAACAGTGCAGCCATTACAATATAGCAACAACCTATGACAATTATTTGTCTCGCTGGTCACATATCGAGTCTCTTGCACTAGCACGCTGTCGTGACACCACCCTCAGCCCCCATCCCGATGTCGGAGGTCTTGTGTTGCTTACTGGAGCCTGGCCTGCCCACCTAATGTTTAATCTCGGCCAAATACACACACATCCCAAGCCTTTTTTGAGAATTTCTCCATACCAGAACGTCGGTTCCCAAGGACGTCCCTACTGTAAAGCCCTTTGAAACCACATAAATGGGAAAAGGCTCTATATAAATGACAAATACAATACTTTGAGGTCAAAAGGATATTCTAGGGAAAGCAAACTACCGTGAACAAAAAGCATACAATACAACATAAAACATGGCCTTACATAGTGTAGTGCTTACTTTCACAAAATCAGGAATGGGCTAGACTGGAAGCTTTACGTGGCCTGCTTGGGATTGCGTTTCTCAGACGAGTCACAAGATCAGTTGTTGTAGTAACAGCATGTTCACCTGATGAGGTTGCCAAGAAGGGCGGTACCTATGGGGCTTTGCTGACAGGAGACTTCCACAAACATAGCATTACGCTGAACTAGGGCGGGGCAGTTCACGGCTAACAATCTGCCTTGCAAAGCTAGGATCCTACACATGGCGACGGTTGATGGAAGGATACAAGTCCACCTTCATTAGACACAAGTTGCCGAGTCATGTACTGGGCAGCGATTTCTATGCACTTGTACCCAAGAGACCAATTTGGTCACCTATAACCTACTCAATTACACTTTCCTGCAAGATTTCATGTAACAGCGCCTCGATGCCCCAGGGCTGGAAGTGCGCTATGCAAATAAATAAATAACTCCATGCCAAGAGAACTTGGTCCCTTATATATGAGCAGTAAAGGTGTGGGAAAGATTTAGCTACGGAAGCAAAGTGGATGGAGAGAGGTAAACAGAAAGGGGTTTCCCCATAATTGAAAGGTGATGTGGTTGAAGTTGGCTATTATTTCTCAATTATGCAACCGAGGGGTGGACGAGCCAGGCGAGGCTCAAGCCATGGCGTGGCTAAAATATGGGCTGATCACTGACTGCACATATAGAAATAATGTATTTAAAAAAGATGTAAACAATTACCAGAAGCTGCGCCTTGCCACCACCAATATCACCGTTGCTACGCCCCCCTACCCTCCCATCAATGCAAAGAAACAAAATGCCTACCTTTCTAAGCCACGTACTTATTTTGTCAGCATTCCCCCAGGTTGCATTAGTCAATGCTTCAAAGCATGAGCAGCCTAGCACTAACTGCGACAACACAGTCCTCCATCACTGCCGGAATACTTATGAGATGGTACAGCTGCAGAATTTGAAATTGAGGGGCGCTGGTACCCATGTAGCTCCTGCTAGTGACCTAGAACAGCCTGGTTAGCTTCACACCACAAGAGCTACCAGGAGCTACTCTTAGCTCCTCAAGTCAACCGATTCCAAACACACATCTAATGTGGATTAAACTCTGCGTTTGTGACAATCTAAAAATAAGCATTAGGTCACATCTATACGACATTTAAAGCATAATGGGTCATAAATAATGGACAAAGTGATAGGTTTGCTCTTATGAGTCCATTCGATTTGTGGAAGGCCATGTACTAGCTCCTGGTTCCACAGTTGTAGCTTAGGGTGACTGGTTAATGCTTGATACCCAGGATCTGATTTTAGCTCCTGGATATCCAATCTTAATTTCAATCCCTGCAGCTCCCATCACACTTGCGATATCCACCAGCCTCCATCATTGGAGTAAACATTCTCCTGTGCATGTGTTCCTAAGAGAGAAAAAACATTCAAGGTGCAAGCTACTAGCCATCCATCTAAATGTTTTGCCATCTACATTATATGCATACACACAGCATTTCTTACTGGCTAAGAGGGCACGTTTTGCTCTCTGTTCCATAAGTGCAGAGTTAATGTTTGGGGAGAACAATGGTGGTCTCGTTTCTGCAGGAGAACCCCACAATCCCAAGTAAACTACGCAAAGCTGTGCCTTCTCACAAGACACAACCCGCTTTCTAAACTGTTTACGTGTCTACAGTTTGACAGGATTTCGAGAAATGTTCTTTACAAGTTACCTGTTAAATACGTTCTACAGGCAGGCAAACTCATTACATTATGGGGTTTATTATGTTGTACGTTAGATTATTGGGTTGAAAGATGGTTTTCGTTAGTAGGGAAGAGGCAAAATACAAGGCTGATTTTCTATTGCGTTGATGCATGCAGGTCAAAAGTAAGAATGCAGGTATGTTTCAAGGCACTGTGTCAAGGACACTTCAGCAATCAATACCCAGTAGGTGTGTGTGCCCCTAGTGGGAGCATGAGTGGCCTGGATGACTGTTAAACAATCTGGTGAGAGGAATTAAGCGTTTATGGTTTTAGTGGGTATTGGGGGCTGGGTGCAATGATAGAAGAGCCATTTAGCAGGTTAGAAAAGGATGCAGACAGTCAAAAGCACCCCGCTACACAGTGCAATCTTCACAATGCCACCTCTGGGCACATACACAACAGCGACCCCACCACGAAAGAGCAAACAACCCTGCATGGGTTTTGGATAACAGCATCCCTCACGGCTCCACCTCGACCTAATGCCGACATACCTATGGGCAAGCATCACTGTACTCCCTTATGAGGGCAGATATTTCAGGTCCAACATTAACGTGGACACTCAAGAGTTCCTCACAATTCATCTATCACCATGCCAAAATCATTGCAGACCAGGGGTCAATAACCTATGGCTCGACAGATGTTTGGGCAATGACTCACATAATATGTCACCATGACTACGTATTTCAGGTCGGATGAGATTTGTAGCTCAAAGGTTGTAGACCAAATAAGAGTACAGGATATCTTGGGATCAAACTCCTTGGGGCAAACTCCAAAACAGACCCTCTGGCCAGGGGGCAATCCATAGCAGTAATACATGACAGGGAGACATGGCTATGCTAGAGTGAGGAGAGGCAGGTCACGAAAAAGTTTAGGGTTAGGGAAGAGCGAGTCGACACAGCAATTCTTTAACGCTCTGTGCCAACGCCAAGCCTTGGAGACCACGATTGGCTGCCACGCTAGAGTATTAAACGTATTAATCCAAGTTTGTATATCAGAGGGTTGGTTTTGGATGCTCTTACCAGGAAGGAACATTATGTTAAGAAATGAAATTTTATATCGCGCTCATACACACGTGTTTTTAGTGTGAC